>CM032877.1:9591667-10791667 GCA_019176425.1 Megalops atlanticus | reverse complement strand
TTGTCTCTTGGTCTTCTTCTGATTTATCAGGTCCCTCTGTGAAACATATATAATGATACCTGTTGGAAAGAGAATTTATTTTTGCAAAGACTTTTTTCACAATTCACGTAGCCTCATTAGACGAATGTCAGAGATGAATCGGTGGAGAGCAGGCCTCATGAAAAGGTCAGGACAAGATCTTTAATACATAATTATGTAATTACAGTGAGACGTTAACCCAAGCAGAACTTCACTGTTGACTGACACTTCACTTGCTGTGAAGCACTGTGAGAATCCAGGCAAAGATCAAGATCAAGCCAGCATTGAAGATTTGTTTGTTTTAGCAATTGAAAATGTTTTATGGGTGTAAAGGGGATCTTGACCATATACTGTGTGTGTGTGTGTGTGTGTGTGTGTGTGTGTGTGTGTGTGTGTGTGTGTTCTTGTTCCCACCTTTTGTCACACCTCGAAATGAGCCCAAAGCACACCCTGAGATTGTCAGATATATGTCACCCAGAGCACTTGCAATTATGGTTTTTCGATGGGGTTCCTCCACAGATCAGATGTTAACCTTTTAGTGAAATGGTTTCTTTTTATGAGTTGACAGAGAGGAGAGTCCTTGCCCATTGGTAGACAGCCATCGATCCTAGTGTAGTGCTGCAGAGAATTTCTGTGGCATTCCTGTCGGTGGCTGTGTGGTGCAGGGGGATTTTGAACCTTTATGGCCGCCCTCATGGTATCACGGGAATGGCAGCCGTTCAGCTTGTTGACCAGAATTGATTTCTGCTTTGGATAACACTGCTAGCCTGGGAGAGGGCAGCTTGGTTCTGGGCCAGGTATTGTCTAGCAAACATCTTCAACAATGACACTTAATTCCAAACATGGCCTTTTTCCACTGAGGCTTTATGGTTTTGACATTTCACTTTCCCTTTTTTTTATGTTTAGGCCTGCTGGTATGTGCATCTGTGCTGTTATCCATGCAATAATAAATAACTGTTGTTCACAGGGGCATGTGAAGGAGAAACACACATTCAGGATGTTTTGATTTATCCACATTTATTTTTGGGGGATGGTGGGGGGTGCTTGGGGGGTAGAGAGGTTGTAGAAATATCCGATTATGATTGTGCCGTTGCCCGTTAAGGTCATGTAAAATGCTACTAGTGGCTGAAAGTGGACCGCTAATGGGATATCATGTTTTAATTACGTTTTGCTTCATATGTTTTAATTGGAGTGGATGCAAGGAGCAGTGATTGCACCAGAATTTCTCCCAGGTGGGGCCTTCTGAGTTGGCTTTGTCAACAAATCATCCGTTATCATCTTTGGTCGGAAGATTCGGCGTGGTTTCTCTCACTGCATAGATGGCTCTTTGTACAGTTTTGCATTTTTGCATTCTTTAAGCTCAAACCAATTGAATTTCCCAACCAGCTGATGCATGAAAGCTATTTCATTGGAGTACTTCTAAAGAATATGCTAGCAAGAGAGAGGTAAACGAAATCCATTATTGATACATGTTTAACATATGATATTCTAATATGGAGATAGTGTCAACAAAACCTGTATAGGATGCCTGTATATAAATCCTACAAGCCACTGCTTATTTGGCATCTGTGGAGAAGAGATTTTAGGCTAAGTCTGTGTTCACAGACAAGGTGTGCTGTGCTGAAATGTATTTGCCCTGAATATACAACATTGATGCCAAGTGGCCACTGATTTTCATTCTCAGTATGTAATTGCCATGTTTGATCTGTTTTTTTTTTTTTTTCAGCCAGTGCAGTTTCTTTTACCTACTTATTTCTCTCTCACTCATGAACATACAGTATTTGATTATTATATTACTGTAAGAACTGTGAGTTCAACAATATATGTTTAATAATCTATGTGTAAGAAAAGTGATTTTTGTTTACATTTATGCTATTCCTTTACATCTCAAGTAAGGGTGATATCATAGAAGCTAGGTCTTGGTGGGAGATGCAGATCTTGCCGAGATCCTGCAAACTGTTAATACAGCACTGATTTGTGCAACCTAAGACCTTCCACATGTGATCGCCACTTTGAGAATACACAAAGCAGAGGAATTGAGCAATCAAACAGCAGCTAGGAGAACCAGATACAAAGAGCTTGCAGCGGTGCCTCTGCAATCCCCGCAGTGCCACAGTAGGAGAGGGAGAATGGGCTGCTTGAAAATAGGTGGGTCGATTTTCCTTCTAGACAGTGTACATTAAAAAAGACACTTTGCCAATAGTACAGTACACAATAGAGAAAACCCTTCAGAATGATTGTCAAAGCAGTAGCCCAAAGGGAAGCTGATGGGGTGCAGTGATTTGGGGGTATTGTCCATTGCCACCACTGAGTTCAGAAAATCTACAGTTGCCTCGGGGACTGAATTATTTTGCAAGGGCTCAATTAGCCAGCAGTCTCTGTATGATTGCTGTTAAAATGCTGGGGATGTGTTTGTTTTTCAGACCATAAAAAATAATAATATGGTGCAGAGTAAAGGATTTGATTTTTGAGGCCCTGACACGGGGCAGCTCAAGCATCGGAATCTGCAGGGGTAAGAAAAACAATTTTGCGAGGCAATTCACTGCAGAGGAACACAGGCGCCGGCTGATTGTCATCCGCGGCATCTCATAAATGTATTAAAGATTGAAGTCACGGCTCCGACTCCAATCTTGGTAATCGAAAACAAACCTGGTTTAATCCCAGAGGCGTCCTCCGATGCCTTTGTGTCGCCGGCCCGCCGTCTTCACACACCCTGAGCCCCGCGGCCAGCGTCCGGAATATTTATTCAATTAACACACCTTCCGGCTTCGCGGCAGAAGAAAGGCGCAAGATACCGAGGTTGCAGGAACACATCTTAGCATCACCAGTGTCGATTTTAAAAGCTGGGGTGCAGGGATGAGTTTGGTGGGGGGTAGGGACTTGCATCTGTTCCAAAATTCAGCACTTCAGTTGTATTGCAGTCCTGCTTTCTCTCCCTCGGGCAGAGAAGTCTTAATTGGCTCAATAAAGGGATTAATCAGTAAGATTATGTAAATGTAGTTAAAAGCTCAGGTGAAACAGTGGTACGCCAGATGGGCCGCGTGGAGCGAAGTGGCGACCCCGTGCTTCAGAGGAGCCTCGGACTGCGAGTGTGGCGCGCGGGCCGTGGTCCAATGGCCTGGAAAGTGGCAGTTTGATCCAGCTGGTTTCTTTTCCATCTAGATCTAATTTGAGTGGGGAGAGGTTCAGAAATAACCTGCCCCATCTATCAGGTTTCAGCTCTCAGGTCTCCGGGACCGTCGAAATCAGCCTGTGGAGGTGTGGTGCCTTTTCTTTGCATTTGGTATAGGCTGTTACTGTGTCCAAGCCTGTGCTGTGGCATGTCTGTTTCTGAAGCTTGAGGTACCAGGCTGATATTTGTGTCTCTGTTTCTCTCTGTATAACAGCAACACTGGGGACCCTGGACTTCAGCCTCCTGTACGACCAGGAGAACAATGCCCTCCACTGCACCATCAACAAAGCCAAGGTAGAATCCAGCACATTACCATCATATGTGTGTCAGCTACACTGATGGAGGGGTCTGACTTTTCAGTAATTTTCATCTTTGTAAAGACATTTTTCTGTCTTGCTCTGTGTTTATGAATGCTCAGCTGCTGATCATCATTGAAATCAACATTTTTCACATCAATGGCTGACTCCCTAAGTTCAGATTCCTTTATAGATTTCCCATTATTTCTCATTATTTTCCCATTATTGTTTTGTTGATTATTATTATTATTATTCTTATTTCTCATTATTTTCCATTATTGATGTTGCATTGATTGATGTTGCATTGATAGCACGTTGCTCCCTCTCGTCCGTTAGTCTCTCCTTCATCCCAGCATGCCTTTCTGCACAGCCCTGCATTAGCTGGCGAGTGATCTGTGGAGAGAGGACATAGGGTTGCTGCTGTCCCCCAGTCTGGTGATCAGCTGACAGAGCACTCTGACAGAAATACCCCTGTACCTGCCTACTTTTTATTATGCATTTATATTCAGCTGATGAGGCCCAGATGGTCCCTGCGAGAAAAGCAGTAATTAATAATCAAGGAAATACATTCCAAGTATGTGTCTTTATATACTGCATGCCACATGCTTCAGAATGCCACATATATCAGAAATGCATAATTCATTCCCATTTCATAGATGCAAATTTGTTTTAAAACATATACATGAGGCACATTTTCACATTTTGATGTGAAAAATACACATGACCATAGATGGCATTAAATGGCACACTCCATAGTGGCATTGTAAGAGGTGGTTATTTTGATTTTTTTGTTTGTGCATTTGTTAAAGTAGACTGATCGTTTCTCAGAATCCATATCATACCATATCCATATCCATATGGACATGGCGCACATATGCTTTTTCACCCTTTAGTGTCATAATTGCAGGAGCCGCTCACCAACGGAATGGCTGCTTCCGCCAGTCATAGGCATATGTTTGTCATAATCATGTTGACGTTACCTGGTCTCAAACTGACAATCTTTCTTAGCAGGACTGATACCCATAAGGAGACCCTCTCACACCACTGTCAGTATCAGCCCTTTAGAAAACATTGCACTGCCTTTACCATATGACAACGCTCTTGGTTGAGCTGCAGATCACAAGATTTTACACGGATACACATTCACCCTGGCCTGAACTCTAAAGCACAGAGAGTGTTGCTTGTCATTTTTTTCACTCCAGTAACTGCGGAATCCAATTTTATGCAGGGTTGGCTAGGAACAGCTAGGAACATTGGGGTACTCGCATGTGGCATGGTGTCCCTCACCTTGTTTTATGAAGTGTATTTCACCTGACATGGGGCTGCTGGCTCCGTATGCAGCTGTCCGTTTCACTCTGTGTCCAGCCCAGCCCTGAGCCCCCCAGCCGCAGGGCGTCCTCCCAGAGGGGTACGCACAAACCCAGGTGCTCACGCCCTCGTCAGAGGCGTCCCCCGAGCCATCGGCCAAGTTCACTGAGGATACACGCTGCTCTGCAAGGGTTCAATTACTCCGTGGGTTACTTTCAAAGCAGCATGCATTCTTTCGAATTTCATGTCAAATGTCATGTCAGATTGTGCCATGTCTTCAAAAATGGGCTCACCAGCAGTGGCTTGTACTGCGCTGCATTGACAAGTAAGACGCTGTTTCTGGTTTTTTGGAAGAATAGGTGTGTGGTTCTGCAGCTTTGGGTCCCTACACACAGGCTCCTGCAAAATATCTGAAGCAGAATCACTGGAGTGAAGTGGAAGGGAATGTTTAGCTGTGTGCCACAATTGTACTCCAGTCTGAAGGCCCGTGAAGCTGTGAATGCCAGCGTGCTGGAATTAGGCCACGGCAGCAATCATTCGTGGTTGTGTGGTAGTCAATAGAAAGTAATTGGTCTCATCCCCCGGTGCAATCAAAGCTAAGGTTGGGGGTGGGTGGGTAGGGGGAGGGAGGGCACTGGGGGGGCAGATCAGCACCTCTCCAGAGACTCACCTGCCTTTCACTGTGCTTCCCAGAGTCCTCCCTCAATCCTGCTCCGCTCCTCTGAGATGGCCTGCCCATGTCTCACTCTCAGGGTCAATAGGATGAAGCCTGCTGCCCCAGACCCCACTGCAGTGGTGTATCACTTACTAACTTACCTATCAGAGCCCATTCCTGAGAGAAAACAAGACTTAGTTTTTTTAGTACATATGTGGTAAACATTCGGTTACTTAGAACTCCACTGACTCTTTTTTAAACATGCATGTGTGTTGATGCTGTCTCAGTGGGGAATGGCAACCCTCAAGTAAAATGTTAATGGAAAATAATCCTTTTTATTTGTATTATGCTAATTGAACTCACAGGTCAGACAGACAAGCCAGAGGGAACAAGCCAAAGAAAAAACAAAGTGGCATTACTCATGGGGTCCATTGGGGTCTAATCTCTTGAGGGAACTGGGACTGTTCTTAGAAAACAAAATCAGGTTACTATCCATATATATCTAATTAGATACTGAAAGTATTTCTTTGAATTAGATCAATCATTTCTGATTAGCAAAAGTCAGTAACAGGTCATAAATCATCCTCAGGAAAAGTGTCAGTGACATTAAAGGCAGGTTCAGAAATGTTTGGAATGTGTATTTCCTTGTAAATACAACTCTTCAAAGATTAGTTTGTTGGTGCACTGCAAGCAAACAGCAAATCTCAACATGTTAATCTTATTCAGAAAATGCAGGTACTCATTCAGCCAGTTTGCCGATTTTGTGTGCTTGTCTGCTCTCTGCTGCCGTTGCCGCCCATTCACTCCGTCTGAAATGAACCCCTCATCATGGTAAACAGATGCTCCGCTCGAGCACGATTCCTGACACCGCCATCTCAGCGGCACTCCAAACGAGGCCGCGCCTCCGCCGCGAACAGAGGTGTTCCCGGAAAGAAAGGGACACTCGATCACGTTGCTTGCTTCTGTTGTTGCACTCGGGGAAAAAATGAAGCAAAAAAACAAAGAGAACAGAGGGGAATGCTTCTGTTAGGAGCCAATGCTTATTGACAGTCACTCGGCCTCCGGAGGGGAGCCAGCAGCATTAAAGAGGAGCCGGGGTCCCACGGACATCCCGGGGCAGTGTCAAGGGGTGAATCTCATGGGTCATGGCAGGTCTGGCGCTAGTGAAAAGTGTCAGCCATTATAGAGACCCGCTACCTTGGTTTTCCACTGCTTCTTAATGAACCTGTGGTCGAAGGAACCAGAGGCTGAGAACTGGGTCTGTGAACATCTGTGCCTCCATAACCATTGTGCGCCTAATATTCTGCACCATTGATTTTTTAAATGTCCATCCCTTCAAATAAACCATCGCTGTCCCTCTTTCTCTCAGAGTGAGATGTGTCACAAGTGGGGATGACAAATGGAAGTCATAGCGAGTGGCTTTCCCTTTGGTCATCAGTCTGATGCCAGTCCTCCCCAGTGCAAGCCTTCCAGTTGGACAGGGCTGAATTGCTCCTGTGATCTCCCACGGCTGGAGCCGCTCAGTAATTATTGCCCTGCAAAGATCACAAACCTCAGATGATATTGCCTGAAGGAATCGAGGCTTCAGCAGTGGCAAGATAACATGGATTTCTTGAAGCTGGTAAAAGCAAAGAATTGGTGTTGGGGCTTGTGAGTTCGTGAGCAAGATGGAGGTGTTTTGTTTTCGGGCCAGAAAGGGCACAGTGAGATGGAAGGCTGTATTTGTGTAGGCAGTGAAGAGTGACACAGAGGGTGTGTGGGTATATGTGAGTGCGTGCGTGTGTGTGTGTGTGTGTGTGTGTTGATATTTAATTCTGCACTGTGTGGCTGTGTGTTTACTGCAATCAACAGGAAGATTCTGTCCTAAGTCCATCATATTGCTGAATTTGTGACACCTGTGGCTAAACATCACAGCTGTGTAACATAGCTCCATAGAACATGACCAAAGTCCTTGAGTGTTGAAATTAGTTTGCTTTGTACATCCTGTATCAACAGAGACACTTGCAAATGTGTGCACACATACACGCATACACACATACACACACACAACGCAAGCTTTTGTTCCTCCTAACTCTGGAGCAGGGTGTACAGTATTGGCTGAAACCAGATAGCAATCACAGCAGCTGTCAATCGTGCTGCAGAAGCCAATCTCCGAGGGTTCGTCACAGCTTTTCAAAGCCATTTATCGATTCCCCACGCCGAAAACAAGGGAGCTCACCATCAATAGCACATCTCCGCAGGGCGGCAAATGATGATTACACATGAGGGATCACAGATTATTCCAGGGCCAAAGATCACCAGATGCATATCGGTCCTATGCATGGATCCTGCCCCCCCGACATCTTCACATTCACCCACTCAGAGATGGAGATGTGAAATGGTACTGAGGGATACTGTCCCCTTTGTTAATACAGCGATCACTCAAGTGCTGTTTTTTTTTTTTTGCACCTGTGTTGCGAGTCTCTGAATAGTGTTGATTGAAACTCTACGTGCTGTATGGACAGCAAAATAGCTTCCCTGCTTCATTTATGATTTTAATGTAAATTTACATTCGGTCTGCTCTTGCTCCAGGGAGCATATAATGCACAGGAAGAGAGTCATTTTCTGGAATGAATTACCTCCGGTCTCTCTCCCCATGCACTGCTTTTACCAATCCACAGCTGCACTTTCCATCACAACTGTCTGTATAAAGCAATTCTGACCTGCAGTAGGGACTTGCCAGGGCTGTTGAAAGAGATAAAGAACAGAAGCCTGTGGATATAAATTCAAAATTCATGCACAGCAGCTTGTCGAATTCATTTTACGTTTAATGGCAACCATCAGGTGAATATCATGATATCGCTCTGCATTTACATTTATGGCTAAAATATCTTCAGTCTGTTAGGCAGCCTGCATTGACCTGACTTCAGATTCATTTTCATGGCTTTGGTGTTACTCCCTAAGATTAAAAAAACATGTTTTATACTTGCCCAATGTTAATTTGCTCATTTCAAACCAGAGTCATGTTGCTTGAGAAACAAAAAAAGTACATTGGAAGAACTTGTACCAGCCATACATGATTACATTTGTATTACTGTGCTTATGCTTGTTTTATACTTACAGCATTGGATTGATGAAGATAGGCAGGAATAGATGTTTTCTGTGGTTCGTCCAAATGTTTTGTGGAGACACTAATGAGCAAACAGGGCGGGTGTGAAATTGGGAAGTTCGGGATCAGAGCAACACGTCAGTGGCCTTATGTCGACGTTTGGCACGTCCGGATGCTTTCCTGTTTCCTGTCATGCTACTACCCACGTACAGCAATGCAGCAGCTAAAGCCACCCTACATTGGTCCTGTGATTCAGCACGTTCCTCGAAAAACACATGCATCAAAACCAGCACGCCAATGCCATGCGATGTTTTATAATTATATTTTGCATGTTCATGTTACATGTTAGGAATTATGCAGCTGTCTGGCATTCACTTTTTTATCATTAGGATACCTGAAGATATTTGTGTTTTCCCAGAACATTTTGCCAGATGGATGTTTGCCAGTGTTGCATGCAGATGTCTGAGGTCTCAGTCTGACATGCTTGTATGACAGTGTGGCCTGCGCTGCACTTTTTTTTCTATTTTTGAATAGCATTGAATGAGTTGCTGTATGTGGGTGACTATAGAACGTTCTTTTTTCTTTTAATAGACAGAATACATGCAAATTATGTAATTCCTGCAGGAAAGAATAATAATTATCATGGTGTCACTGAAAACCCCATTATCTTTGATTAAGGTATGGAAGGACACATGTCAGTGTTTACAAACCAAGGTGATTGGCTGTAGAACCAAACTGAGTCAGAGATATCGTCAGCAGGAGCAGTACCTCAGAACAACAGTACTTGAATGGTTACTTCCATGCGTAAAAATGCTTTTAGCAATACACGAGCATGTACTCTTAATTACTGCTGTTGTCCTAATGGAATTCTCGTCACCTCTGTAGCTCATTCTCGTTCTCTCTGTAAGATTGCAGCCTTTAAAAGCAGGGCTCCCTGTGTGTCCAGCGCCGTTCCTACTCACTCACATGGTCTAATAAGAGAGTGTGGAGCCTCGCTCGGGGCAGAAGGGTCAAACGAGTGGGTCAGATAGTGACAAAATATGGAGGCAGTGAAGTGGAAAATACTTCTGAGGGTAGCAGTACAAGCAGATTTTGAACATTGTTTCCAAGCCCACTGATTGTAAAATTAAATTGATAATATTTTGTAGGGCAAATAGATTTACTCTAGATGAAGACATTCCCCTGAACACTGCTTTCATTATTTTACATGATGAGAACCTGCTGATAATCAGACATTTACGACAATAGTCTTGGCGCTGTGATAAAACCCGCCAAAGAATTATTATACTATTTATACTATGGCAGTAATTTCAGGGAATTACTATGTGAAGCATATCTTGGACCAACAATTTGATGACTGTGTTAGCAGACAGTGAACAGATGACTCATGCAACATGAAGTTCAGGGAAGCTTTAAAAGCTTTAAAAGCTGAACACAGTGGCATTAATGCTGAAAGAAATATTTGTCTTTAATTCATGGCCTCTTTGTGTTGTTTATCCATTCAGTATTGGGTATATGCCAAATATGGCAACGTAAACATTTTTTCAACCAAGGCTGATTACCTGTCATTTTTGTACTTTTTTACCTTTTTGTATATTCCAATGTTTATTAAAGTCTGTAACCTGTTTATACCACTCTCCCATTTACGGCAGCTGTACAATACCCAACTGAACAAAAACAGAAAGAAAGGGTTTGCTTCTACCATAGCCATCCTTTTTGAATGCTTCCATCATATCTACATAAACTCTCAGATAGGATGACTGTAAACAGAAACACATCTGACTGCACTGAGACAACAATTGATGCTGTCCAGCTCCATATTCTTCACAGTGGTTAAGGATATCTCCGACAGCTCAGTTGTGCACCTCTTGTCCTCTGACATGGCTGTGCTACCACCCTGTTGTACATGGGATTGTGAATACTGTTATACTGTTATAGCACTGCTTGGAGGAAGAATGTTAAAAGCTTGAAGAAAATTGCAGGCCACAGTAATACCCAGTGGGGTTCACTCCATGTGACCTTAGTGAGTGAATTGCAGCTTTGTTTGAATCAAGGTCCCAGACACGTTTTGAGAGCTCCAGCTAGGGCAAGTGGCAGAAGCTGCTGCAGGTAGCTTATGTGACATCAGGTTCACAAGCATTTAAAGTTTGGTGCTAACAATACTGTCCTGGGAGGAGATGAATTCTTGAGCAATGAAGGCATCCTGTACACAGGAATGGGACTCACACTTTTTTTGACTCAGTTTGGTGAAGATGAGCAGGCATCCTCTAAACTAGCCTGTTAAAAGATAATGGTGCCTCATTTCGCTCAGCAATCTACCCAGGATCCTCGCCCCAGTTATTTAATTAAGTGATGGAAGAAAATAGCACAGACTAAAATTAGTCAATTTCGCCCTTTTGAATTCATTACAAATTGATTTAAACAGGCGAGTGTGCTGCAGCATCACCAGCTACCAGGATCCCTGAACAACGGGGACACAGAAATAGCTGCCCTCAGCATGGGAGGACACTGGCTCCTGCATGGGGACTCTCCAGCAGCTCTGACCTAGGCCAGGGAGCCATCGGGGTAGGCCGCAAATAGGCAGCTGCACTGTTTCCCTTCGTCCACTTAATCACTTACCCTGACCAGCAGCGCCCTAGGGAGATTATGGGGAGAAACTGTTCATGTGAACATGCTGTGCTGCTCAGTGCCAAGGGGATCTTAAATAAAATTCAGATGCCTGTGCTGCTGGATTTATGCCTTGAATATTGGTAGGAGAATAAAGTGGAGAGTGAAAACCCATGCTGGCTTTTTAGGTCAGTTGTGACGGGTCATGTTCATTGCCAGTGAATGTACTATTAACATAATGGATAACCAGGGGTTGCAAGTTGTAAGTTTTTTTATTGCAATATTTAACAACTTTGAGATATTTTTTTTCCCTTATAAGTAATAGAGCATCATTTCAACTCATTGGAATAGAAACTTGCCATGTGATGTAAGACCAATAAGTTAAGCCATGTGACATATCCCAAAACACCAAACATCAGTTGTGTAGCCCCCTTCTAGATTAAAATATATTTTGCATGGTTGGGGGTAATCATTTGAGTGCAACTCAAGGCAGTAAGGTTTGCTGGTTGCAGGAGATGCAAAGGAACGTGGGCACGATCATTTGTGCCCCAGTCAATTGACTGATTGACCGAAGCCCATCAAGACGTGCATGACCCTGTGAAATGACCGGAAGACAATGTCGCCATGTCCCCAGCGTGTGGTGGCTACCGTCACACCAAGTGAGTCCCAAACTCCATTAAAGCAAATCCCAGAGATTGTGCTCACCTCCATGCAACCCCAATTTATCTGCAGGGGTCAGCTCACTCCCAGTTGCCTTCCACTCAACTCAATTACAGTCACCTGTTCGTGGTCCTCTCCACCTTCGAAGGTGACAAAATACAAGGTGACAAAAATACACCCTGAAATACAAAAGGGTCACACATATAACCTGCCAAGCACAGGAAGGTTATTGGCTCAAACAGAGCGAGGCATAAGTGGAAGAGTTAGATTGATGGAATTCAGTGTGGACAGTGTGGTCTACATTAGTTGATCCTTTGCTAGTTATGATTGACATGTCACCATGTATCCACAGCTTTATCGAAACAATTATGTAAATAAATGGTCATGCATGCTTTTATTAGAAGCAGTGCTCTGTGTTCACAATTTTGCAGCATTTTGCTTGTGGTGTCTGTTGGGGACAGATACCAGCAATTTGCAACAGTCTTGCAGCATGGGTCACTAGCATGAATGGCATTCAGAGGCCAATGGTGGTATTTCAATAGCAGTGTTTTTGGTTTGAAAGGCACATATGAGACAATAAAATTTAGGGCTCTATACTTGAAGAGCTCATTAAAGAGGCATTAGGTTTAGATAATTGATGTTTGATTGTACCTCCAGGCAGCTTGTTAATGTGATAGACTTTTATGAAATTAGTAAGTTTCCTGTGACTTTTTTTTTCATGTCATTTTATTATTTATTTTGCCTTTGGTGGTATTAAATGTTTAGTTTATATTTGGAATGGGTCACAGTCATACTTTTTACTGCTGCCTTCATTTAGAAGTTGTATGTGTTTAAGGCACAATCATATGTCTTTTGGACAAGATAAAAAAGTATCCTTTTAGGAGAGATACATTTGCATACAGATACATTTGCAGTATTAGCATTTGCATCATGGTTAGCAGATGTTCCTTCTCAGGCTGAAATGCAGCATTGATTTAGGCACACTGGATCCCATTTTACAAAGGAATTTTCACAGGACCTGTTGAGATAGAGCGCCTTTCATCAGGCTATGACAGCAGAGGCTCATGTCGATATGCCTGATGATCCTTGGAGTCCACTGTGTTGCTGGCAATAGCTCAGCTCTCTATCATCAACTTGGCTCCCGTCTAATAATTGGAATAAGCAGGGAGTTGTAAATTTTGGCTCTTTATTATAGGCTGGAAGTGGTGAGTGATTTTTTTTTTTTTTAATGACTTTCAAGATGTTATGTTTCACATTTACTTCACATGTGGTGATACAAGTGATTTATTGGCTTATTCCCACAGAGTTTTAAGTTTATTTGCCTTTTTGAACATTAGAAAATATAGTGTGAAAACATTGATTTCAAATGTGAAAGGGATGGCAATAAGTACTTCATAAGTCTGATATGCAGGTCTCAGATGAGTTTAGAATTAAAGTTATGTGCAATCGAACTGAGTAGTTTGAATAAAAGAATGAAGTCCCAATAGGTCTCTCACTTTGATATGACATTGAAATATCCTCAGCCACTGTTTAAATTACCAGTTTTAGAGCTACTGCACTTGAATGTTGAATGAACTGACCATTAATTTTTATGTTATACATATGCATGCAAGTGTGGGTGTGGCATGCATGTGTAGTATGTGACTGAACTTACAGCGATGTACAGCCATGTCACGCTGTATCCCACATCTGCAACAGGCTGGGCTGTGGGTCTCCATCTCTTTCTGTCTTTCTCTCCTTCTTTTTTCTCTTTTGATTACTCTATGTTTGCCTGTGTTTACCTCAATGGTGTTTTCTGTTTTGTTTTGTTTTTTCCTTCTCTCTGTTCGCTGTCTTTCATGCACTCCTTCTCACTGCATGGTCCCCTTCGATTATGGTGGAGTACAGCTCCCCATACCAAGGTATAAGAAGGTAAGGAGGTCAGTCCCACTTGCCCCCTTTTCACAAGCCCCAAAACTCCTGAATTGTCCCCTCCCCCCACTCCACTACCATAGGCATTGCTGCTGGTAGTATTCCCCACCCTGCACAGCGCTTTGATCCCTCTCAGATGTTGCAGGCAGCCTGTGGAACATATGTTCACGCCTGCATATAGGTGGTTATATTTGCATTAAACAAACTGCACATGAGAGCACACAGATGCGCATGCATTCATCACGTCAGCTCTCCTATTTATCACAGATACCAGAGTTTATGATTCCAGTGCCCTGCGCTAAATGCCAGTGGCACTTGTTTCCATTACACTTGCAGAGCTATTTTTCTTTTCCAAACTGACTCCCCCGAGTCGACACTAATGGAAACAGCAGTGTGCCCCACTCACAAAGAACAGGTATTCCATACATGGAACCTGCCTGCTTACCTATTAAGGTGCTTTTTGCATCCTGCCCTTATTCCTCTCTCCTGTTACCATACCTGCTGCTTTTGTTTTCAACTCCAACCCGTACTAATTACAGGCACAGTCATAATGCACTCTGAAGGCTGTGCTTTAATTGCAGTATGCGAACCATAGGGAACGGAAGGCAGTGCTGTCACATCCACGTCGCACAGTCATGATTCAATGATTCATTTTAATCAGTGTTTGTTAATAATGTTACTTTTATAGCTTGTTTTCATTTCCCTTCAGTGCTGGCAAATGAGGACTGTGCAAAGGAATTTTCAGTCAGAATAAGAAAATTGTGCATTAACCATTAGAGTTTGCATTATTGAAAACTGTAATCGATTAACTGAGAAATGACTAGGACTAATTTTGCCTGTAATTAATCAGATGTAGATGTGTCTCCTTTTATGCTGTGCTGTGGTTTTGTGTTCTCATCTCCTTTTTATCATCTTTATGTCATTACACCAGTCATGTGTTTTTTTTTCCACTCTTCATGTTAAGTGCACTTCAAAATATACACACACACACACACACACATATATATATATATATATATATATATATATATATATATATAAAATTTTCCCTCCCCTCAATGTCTGTTGTCTATATTGTGTATGTGTTCTGTGGGTTGTGATTCAGGGGTGCTGTTGGAAATCTCCCTGATTACTCTCTGATTAGGTTGAAATTGGGGGTTTCAAGTAAACAAGACTTCATTTCGGCAGAACTCCCTTTCATGGGGAATCAGGTGCCCCTCAGTCCTGTCGCTGTTTGGGTTTGGTCCAGCTTACCTCTGCCCCTCAGTGATGTTTCATTGTCTGCCGGGTAAGGCATTTTGGATAAGGTGAGAAACCAATTGAATTTAGTCTGGAAGAGCAAGGCACAAATCAGAGTTTGGAAATGAAAGGCTGGACTTCTCGATATGCTGGAGTGCAATACAATTCATAGACCTGCTTTTCAGACTAGCTGTGCTATCAACATGCTTGAAAAATAGGGCAGCATTAATGATAGAGTACATTGCATTGCATTGCATTTTAAAGTGTTTGTGAAACACTTCAACATGTCATGGCCATTTTTCAAAATAAATGGCACGGTATATTAGTGTCCCAGCAGGTATTCAAATTGACATGATGTCAATATGAGATACTGCTCATGCATTCAATGGTATTGCATGTATTCAGCACCTAAATAGGTACAGGCCCCCACAGGGCTGGAGGAATATTTATGCACTGCATATATTCACTTCTGAATATTTCATTACTACCACATTTGTTAATTTATCATCGCCTCCCCCTCAGTTACTGTTGCGACTCCCGGTCATAGATAAACACCTCCATCGATCATTAGGGCAGGTGACTGCCCCGTGGGATAACCTCCCCCTCTACCCCCTGTACACAGGGCAGAGGAGCATGTGCTCCTGACCATGTCCCCATGGGGGGGCAAACTTTCCCCTCATCATCCATCCACACGTCCCTGCCTTTAGTGATTGATGCTTCACTCTTCCACAGTGCCCGCTCTGACATGCTGCGGAGGAGTTGTTCTGTTGCATCAGAATGTTAGCCCCGCGCAATCACCAAGGCTGGGAAGCCACTCAATTTGCAGCTACTTGCGTGTATTTCTATCTTCCTTGCATTTATTTCAATATTCCCTTCTGAAAACTGTGAACATATGAGACAAATGCACTTTTGACGCAAGCTAAACATTTTAGAGCAGCATACGGCAGGTCATTTCAGGTTAGCTCAGGCAGTCTGGTCTTACTGCAAGCTTCTGAAAGGCTGAAATTTGTATGAGGGTCTTTCCTGCAAGTCTAGTGCTCACACAATATCTCAAATCAAATCTAATCTTGGGGTGAATGAATTCACATACAATCTCCACTTCATAATACAAAATCTGTGTTGGCTGTCACTGGCAATAAATCCAAGCTCACGCCTCTCTTAAAATCAGCAGCTTTCACATGACAAAGTGTAGGGTTTATTTCACTGTGCCCATACAACTGCGCTCTAGCTGATTGGCAGTGTGTCAGGATATAAACTAAACCTTGCTCTGTGTTGAATTTTGCCGCCGCTGCGGTTTTGCAAGGAAAACACCCTGTAGGCCACAGATGGGCTTTCTGTCATTGCTCCCCAATTTTTCCGCCAGTCTTTGTTGCAGGATGTTAGGAGAAAAAGGGGGGCAAGAGAATTTAACTCAATTTCCAGCCTTTATCAGATAGCGCCAAGAGGCAGCGAGAGACAAGGGAGGAAACGCAGGCATTGCAAATTGGTATGAATGAGTAGGTGCGTGACGCTGGCATGTAGATATACTGATGCATGGTGCCCATCTGCCTCTCGCGGCGGCCATTGCGCCTTCCTCCATAATTATGATCAACTGCCTATTCACAGGCAACGTGGCAATCAGAAGAGCATTAAAGCGCACTGTTCATCCAGCGCCTTCCAGCCAGCCTCGCGCCTCAAATCAGAGCTGTCCTCCTTTGGGGGGGGTGTCGGCTCTGTCACGCCATGTTCCCCAATCAGCACAAAGAGGGGGTCGCTCCGCCCACCTCTGAAAAAGGCTGGGCAGGGCTTCCTCTATCCTCATGTTGTTTCAGACCCATACCAATCCTGAATACATAGTCAATAAATAAAGCCTTATTGTCATAATTAAGGGAATTCTTCACCATTCTGCAGCATTCAGATAAGTGGTTAGCTGCTGCAGAGAAATGGTATTTTCTGATTCTGACAGTGCTATGATTATGATTGGATATCATCAAACGCTGTGCTGTTAGGAATCAGATTCTACAATGGCGTCTGTTCTTTTCAGCTCTGCGGGAGTGTGAAACCATTAAAAACTTGCTCTTACTCTGTCTTGGAGTTATACCTGGCCTACTGTTGAATTATATCAGCCTATATCCCTGTTATATTACTGGCTTTTACTGGCTTTTACAGTGGAGAGAGAAGAACTTGGAACTCTAACACAGTGTGAGCCTACTGTATATTTAATGTGCCCTGCAATGCTGTACATGCATGCTTGCATTCTCACATGCCACAAGAGACTTGCATTCTTCCCAGATACTCTTTTTCATTGACTGGTCTTACAAAATAACAGGCAATGAAGCAAGGTACCCCTTGAGGCTTGCACAGTACATCATACCACTGCTAAAACACTGATGAAGGTGTTTTACGCAGAACAGTTTCAGAATGCACTACATAAAAGACATAAAACCAATTTTTTTATAATTATTTTTACATTTATTTAAGCTATTTTTAGCTTTGTATTTTCGCATTTCCGCAATTTCAGCCTCCGCTCCACAGAATTATCAGACACTGACCACTACACTATATCTGTAATGACAGGACTTGTCCAAGTTAGAACTGGAAAAGTGCGTATCTTATTGTTATTACTCCAGATTTCAGATGTTTGTTGTTTATTCCTCTTGTAAGATTGATGTGTTTAAGTCCGGTCTTCCTAGGTCAGTATAAATAAATTAGTTGGCTACGTTGATTGCGGATAGCCTATTCACCAGTTGGTTACATCACATCATTTAGTAATACATTGCCATTTAAAATGTAACCGTGTTTTTGTTGTTTCAATCCAGATATATTTTGTCATCGCCATTAATCGTGTTTAGGCTTAGAGAATCAAATGATCTACATAGCTTTTACTAGGGCTGCCCCCTAATAGTAGACCAAACGTTAGTCGATGAGAAGAGTCTTAGTCGACCAAGTTTTCATTGATCGGTTAGTCGCAAAAAAAAAAAAAAAAAAAAAAGCCCGCAAACTCCATTCAGAGCTGCGCCTTGTCCTTAAAAAGTTATTAGACTGTGTCAGACAGGAAATCATCCAAAGTGTGGGATCATTTCGAGCGTGTAAAGGACGACCCCAAGAAGGTGACATGGAAATTCTGCGTGCAAAGATTTGCCTATCATTCGTCGACCTCAAACATGACTTATCATCTGAAACATGTAGAGGAGAGCCGGTACGAAAGTAACACGGGACGAAAGTAACACAGTGATTTTCTCCGAGCCTATACAAGTCTGATATGCCTGACTGCGTCAGCATGTAGAGCAAGCAACACTTACCAGAACCCTGAAAAATCGCGTGGATACATCATACTTTCGAGGAGTTTTCGGTCACGGAAAGTAAATTCACTCAAGTGGTAATTTTTTTTTTGAATGACAAGTTGTGTCTATTGTTTCATGTGTCATAGTCGTGATCATTTCACAGATTATTTAGTACTTTAACAAATCCTGAAGTTTGCAATGTCAGAGTTTCTCAGTTTAGAAACAAGTCAGGAACCATTGTAGGGACGATTGTAACAGTTGTTTCTTTGATCCCTGTACAATAACAGCTATACTTATTATAGTATTATTCAGAGTCATTCCACATTTGTACAGCATAGCAACTGGTATTGATACAACACACACGTGAGTTGTTGATCATAACGAAAATTAGTTTCTGTCTGTAACGTTATCCTTTAAAAATGACGTTTATCTGAAAAGTGTTACTTGCGTTCCAGCTCTCCCCTAAGTAGCCTAATGTTATTATCTCTTTCGCACGTAACTTATTTTTATGCAATGTAGCACCCTGCGTTATGTTTTCATTAGCGTTATTAAGCTTCTCATGGTTGTCAGTTAGCATTTGCTACATTTTTTAACGTTAAATCACTGTTTCCGCAAAGCTAAAATTAGCTAGAATTTTTCCAATCTAGTGTTCTAATCACACTGGTTTTAGCATATGCTACGCTCTAAACTAATCACACCGGTTATTCCATTATGCTAAATAATTAATGGACTAATTAACATTAACAAATTGCAAAGTCAAGGCTATATGCAGCTAAATAAATATATTGTCATATGCTCTATTAGGTTTATCGAAGTGTTCGTGGGGACTGGGGAAGGTAAATTACCTTGCTTACTGCATGTTTAATTTCATGTTCTGTTTCATGTTTATCATTTGTTTTATAAGTTATTGTGTTGGTGTTACAAGTTCATAAGTTGTATTATGTTATACTGTGTTGAAATTAATTAACAAAATGTTCAGTCTCCTTGCTGGTTGTTCCGACACATTCAGAATCATTACCGCTTTTGCCGTTGAGCATTGTCATTAACAGGCGGGCTTTGACACTTCCTGTGCGCTGTTGTTTATAACAGTGATGTTATCATTATTACGGTTTTGTATTTCTCTGTAACATGGCACAGTGTTGACAATGTTATTTATAACATTCTACCTCAGCCCTGGAACTCAAACCATTTTCTGATGCCCCCAAAAATATATATTTAAATAATTAAATTAATGACATAAACGTGCGATGATTAGTCGATTAATGGCTTGAACTAACGACTACTAGTACTAGACTGCATTGTATGTAGCTAGCCAACATTAGCCTAAAAAAAAAAATCACTCATGCCAGATGCCACAGCCTTCTTGTGTCACGTAGTATTGCCAAGCGTCCCGTATGATACAGAATCATTTCGTAATGAGGAGAAAAATATTGCGTTCAATATCCATAGGTTTTAACTCCAAATATTTGAATCCATAAATTCAGTTTGTTTAAATCAAAAAATCCAGTTTGTTCTATTGCATTTTGCCATTAAAAACGAAATATCTGAGCCTGTTTTCGTGAGAATGAATTGCTGTTATTACATCCCCCACCCCCGGCAGTTACCATGCTAGTGCCACCCCAAGATTTTCACTGGCCCAACCTGGCCACCCCACTGAACATTTTCTGGGGGAACAACTGAAACAGAGCCAGCCTACTTGTCAGAAATGCAGCTGTATGCCTGCTACATATAGCTCATTACATCTTGAGTGATTCTCTTGGATACATTTTGAAGATAGGGGCAATATGCGATATGTGAGAGGAGGCACTCTCACACACAAGCATACAGACACACTCACAAGAGCATGCACATACGTACACACACACACAAACCACTCTGCACATCTCGGGGGCTCTTCGATGTTGAGCGCTATCAAAGAGAATGTCCATCTGTGTTCCCACACAAACATCTGGCAGAACTGGCAGATCTAAACCACCTTTGTAGATCAGATGAGACTCCGCTGCTTTGTTCTTAAGGAGAGGCAGAAAGCAGAGGCACTGAATGGCTCTGAAATTGAGCTTCAGGCAGAGCGAATGTCTGCTAAGAGCAGGCAGACTTTGAAACAAGCAGCTCCTTCTACTCGGCCCAAACCCGTCGCTGATCCTCCCCTAATGTTTTCACCACAGAAACAAGGGGCGAACCTGGAACGTGTCTCTTAATTACACACTCACATAAAGAGAGGAGCGACGCAAGGCCCTGCAGAAACACCAGTGATCAGTTTCCACTGTGGCGTAGAAAGGCGGAAAAAATGTTAATTGCGATCGCTGTTCTGATGAGAGGTCTCGGTGTTGGGCGGAAGCCGCGGCCCTCTGTGACAGTGCGAAAAGCGCTCATCCCACACATGGCTGAGCACATGGGCTGGTGAGATGACGCAGACGCCTGCTCTGGGTAAAAATAAATGAATTAATTAAAATAAAAAAAACTTTACAGTGGGGCACAGAATGAATTAATGCCAGCGTGATGCTGCCGACAGCAGGAGATAATCAAGTTGCAGAGAGTTGGAGATTGAAGTAATTACTTGTCTTCGTATGGCTACTGCTAGCTGCAGGTTGTATCTGTGCAGATCTCATAACCGCCTAGCACAGGGACCACGTCAACACTGCCCATCCCCTTTTAAGATGAGGGGAGCTGACCCCTCACAATAGACATTGATCACTGATGGGAAAGAACATTTTTTAACTTAAGATTCCATGCCTCAGAGTTATCACTAAAGGGCATCAGTCAGTGATATTATCAATTAATTAGCCGTTAAGACAAGACCACATGTGATGCATTTCAGGTTGTTTAATCATTAGAGCCCAATTTACTCCAATAATGAGACAACACAAATTTTAAACATGTAAGATTTTTTTAACAAACACATCTCCTCTACAGGGGATGCAGTCGAACTGTAATTCAAACGTCAAGGGATTTAAAATACTAGACAATGTAAGATGTGAAATGAATTTTAAATTAATTATTAAAGATATATTAAAGATTAGTAGAATAAACATCCAAATGCATGCTTTGTTAGATATTAGAAGAACTAATTGCAAGTCAGTCTCATTCTGTACAAAGAGATACTCTGAAAATGTCAGTCTTAAATGACAACATGTTGTGAAATTCAGTCTGTCTAGATGGTTGTTGTAGGCAGTCTTGCATTTCCAGCTGCTGGTTCACTGCAGGAGCCTGCATGCCAGGGCTGTGTCCTTTGTTCGGCGTGCAACCTTGTGGTCACGTGGTTGGATGCTGGGGTATTTTGGCTGTGCTGACACTGAAGAAGCTCTGTTGAATGATTTTTGGTTAGTTTAGATTTCCTGCTGGAGCTGACTTTTAGACACAGTAATTGTCACTTCTGAGAGTTTTCCATCACTCTTATTTTACTGAAGAAATGAGCCTTGTTATGTAATTATTATATATCGCCACAACCTGGTTATTGTAACTCAGTCTTGGAGTCACCTTTACTCAGTCATGATTCTAGTTACTCCCAAGTTTGGTTTAAAAGTATTTTCAGTAAGATTTTCTGCCTGAGTGCTAGGCTGGTAATCCAACTATCAGAAGTTGATAAAGGGAGGAATTACATTTCTTTTCAGACAAGGAGTCAAAATTCTGTGCTTATTCTCTTTTAGGGTTTGTTCCATTTTACCAGGAAACCAAGAACCAGAAACTGAACTTCTTGTGTGTGTAGGAGAATATAAACTCTCATCACCCCTTGTTCCAGTTTGGAGATTAACAGTAATTAACAGTTTCACCCCCAAGCACTGCCTCCACATTAATATGTACTGTAGATGGATAGCCATCACAATCGGGATTGAAAACAACCTCCCTCTGTTTTTTGGGTGAAGGGACTGTCCATGCAATAAGGACTGTCATCAACTCAAGTCAGAGCTGCTCACGACAGTGTTGTATTGAAAATACTGTTCGGGTCAACACTAAGGTGTCTAAACAGAACAGCAGTTAAAAGGTGGTGCTGCAAGTCTGTGTCATACTGAGCAAGTAAAGAGCTTACTTATATACCTAGCTACCACTGTATGTTGAAGCAGTGCTTTTGTGTACCTTCTGAAAAGAAAGGCCAGTTTTTGCTTGCCCAGAATCAGGGCTGGTTAACCTTGAAGAATTACTGGATTCTGGATTCCTGCACGTTGTGTTTTGTTGTGTGTTTCTCTCCACTGTCCATCCAACTGCAGATCAATTTGACTGCTGTCAGGAGTTTTAAGAGTTGACTAGCTGAGGTAAGTGAGGTATGCAACCACCGCAGGGAATGCACATCTGTATCCAATGCATCACTGTTCTTGCAGTCCCAAGGAAAATCAAACATAAAAGAGGCCATGCTTACTGTATGCACTGCCCATGGATCCTTGGCTAGTCAGTTGCATAACTAAACTGTCAATTAGACAAATGCCATTCTAGCAAATGTTAATCTAGCAAATGTTAATGGTGTTGTGAAATCAAATGAAATAATATAGTAAACAAGGTAAAGGGTAAATTGGTGTTGGCCTACAGAGAATGCATTGTAGTCCCTGACTGCCTGCCACTGCTGTGAAGCATTCATTAATTTGCCGTTAATGAAAAATCCAGAACTAGTCCCAAAAAATTAAAATGTTGGCTTTGTCAGTGAATGAAAGCTCCTTTATTTTAAAGAAGATCAGAATAGCAGCATGATTAGGTTTTTGAACAGGGGAAAAAGAGAGGAGATGGGAAGTAGAAAGGGAAATCCTACCATTACAGAGCTTTGATTTACAATCTTGACTTACCGTATATCTCCACCATGTAGATTCACTGAGGCCTCCTAGGAATGGATTGTGAAACACATCAAAACAAGGTCTTTTCCATTTGCACTAACTGACGTCAGCTCTCATACAGTACATCCTCTCAATTGTGTTATTCAATTTGTACCAGTACAGAACACTCTGTCTGAAAACAAATAATCTCACTTAAATGGACATGGGGACAAAACTGTAGAAAAAGGATGGCTTCTAGAGAAGCAGAAATAATGAATATGTTGCATACAGTAAGAATTAACTATTAAACAGAAATTGACCAATCTCCTCTCTGTCGATTTCTGAGTTTGATTAAAACTTGGTTTCAGTTGCTGAGAGTACTTTGAAATGAATCTTGAAAGTCCAATTACCGCAGCACAGGCTGGAGAATTAGCAGCTCCTGGGTGGGAAATGGAGATTTGGTTAATACAGAAAAAAAAATCCAGGCTGGCCCAAGCATCTGTGAGATTCACATCCTTAGACAGGAAAGCATAGCTGGATGTTTGTGGAAGGTGGAAGTCAAGGGAGCTCTAGGAACAGAGGAGGTCTTATCAAGCAACAATAATTACAGTTAAACATGGTGGGGAAATGGCACAGCCATGGCCATAACCAGGGTTTGAAAAATAGTGAGGTCCTGGGGGGGGGTTGGTGTTTAGGTTTTGTCAATGTTGTCCCGGTATGAAGCGCGATAATTAAGCTAAGGTTATTTGTAACCTTTTATGGCTAGCTAAGGTTATTTGTAACCTTAGCTAGCTATAAAATAAAAGAAAAATGCTTGAGAGTAACACCATTACAAGCTAACGTCATTATAAACTTATATTTATTTCCAAATTTGGCTTTGAAATGTTTCATAGACCTACTATTATTGATACCGTCGCCTACATAAGCTGTTTTTTAATCAATGGCATTGTGTGAAATATTAGCTAGCCTACTAATATGAAAGAAATAGCCTAGCCTTCATCATGGCCAGAGTACACATATTTAACATGTTTCATAAAATTGCCTTTACTCCAGACGCTGTACCAGGTTACTGTTTTGAACATTTCTTACAGATAATGGCATAACGATCATTGCTTTGTCTTACCGAATGGTATGCTGCCAGTTCAGACACAAGCCACCTGCTGCTGCCAACGTGTGTAAATTCCAATTGCTGCTGTCAGTGGAAGTGCTGATGATGCAAGGGGCTGCGCTTGCGCCCTCTCTCACAACTCTCTCACACAGCGGACACTAAATAACAATTCTAAGCATCCGCTCGTCTTGGAGGAGAAGTTCTAAACCACTGATTTTTTTATCCAGATGTATTTAGCTTCAAATTTTATTTTTAGCTCTAACAAAATTACAGAGGTCTGGACCTCGTGACCTCATAGCTGGTAACAGGCATGGGCACAGCTCTCTTGCTATATGATTTTAATGTTTAAAAACATCAAAATTGATAGCAGTTGCAGAATGAATTCAAAGCCTTTCAATACACGTCACTTGTGCCTTATCTTCTCCCATTTCAAGTGCACATGCTAATACACATGCAAAGAACATGCCAATGCCAGCGCTGCAGTATGGAAACAAATACGCCAAAGAATACTCATAACAATGAATGCAATTCCATCTGATGAACTACCTAGAGAGCAGGTCAGTGTTATTCGATTCCTCCCACTATAACAGTAATGGCTGTGCAGCGTCAATACTATTCAGACTTCAGAGAGATGAACGTGGCCTGCTTCGGCACAGAGGTTTGATTACGTTCGAAAATGCGTAAGCATTTATTTCTTTGACATCAAGCTGAAAAAGGCTGATCGGTGAAACCAATAAAGGCACACCCAGAAGTTATTGCTCATGTCCCAGATGATCAGATGCTGTTTTTTGTTTTTCTCGTTTTCATGTGCAAATAGCTTGCAGTGAGTTATACAGCATAACAATCTGCAATGATTTCTGCAAAAACCGTTAGATTAAGACAACATGATCACAGTTACTTGCTTTCACAGTGGCTTGTGAATCATACCAAGAATACTGTCCAACAGTGCTGAGTGGACTGTGGTCACTGGAAGTCTTTCACTGAGGCACCAAATAAGACACTCACCATTGCACTTCAGATTCACCCCTGGTGAACTCTGCCTGAATTTAGCTGAAAACTAAGCGCCATCCACCAACAGACATCTAGCTGATGCTTTATTGATTGCAACCATCACAACCTGTTCTGGCTGTCTGAATTGCATTGAAGCAAGCCGCAGGAAGGCCCATTCCTCAATGCTTATCAAGGTTGCATTCATCCAATAGATGAAAGGTGTGGACATGGAAGATATAAGCACTGCTGCGTATATCTTGCTGTGTGACAAGACATGTATCAGATATGAGCTAGGTGTGTTATTCTGTGTAGGCCAAAGCACTCCTATGCAGAGATCCTTACTAATGTGAGAATGATGTTGGAACCATGAGAAGTGGTTGATTCATTTCGGTGAAGACCAAGAAGGGCAATTCCTCAATTTGCCGGATATGACAGCATTGAGGCAAGATAAATTGCAAGGTGGGCAAGACGAGACAAGCCTGTCAGAGTGTTTAGATCAGCGATAATGGATAACCAGCAGAAGATAACCAGCAGAAGAAGTGCTGATGTGGTGGGGGGGCTATGTATTCTGCATTCTTTTATCCTTTTATTGTTCAACATGGAGATTTACATCAAGCTCCATGTTATGATGATAAGAAGCCTCAAAGAAAGTGGAGATGAAGGGTATCCCCAGTCTCTGGATAGCACTGCACATAAGGAAGTACACTAACTATTCAATAAGCAAAACACAGTCTTCCACTCAGAAGAGGCATCAAAAACTTTGAAGAGGTAGATTGGTGGCACATACCACGTTAATGTTGAGCAGAGCAGGCTATTGTTCTTAGCTTGAGGAGAAATATGCCTATTATGATTGTTGAGGTGAAATATACAGATGAGCCCACATGCTCTATGACCACTGTTTCAACAGTTGGACACCTGCATTAATTAGAAAATTGTAAACAGTTCACTCAAACATGGCATCATTGGGCTGACACAAAATGTTTGGCTTTTCAGTCTCTTGTTTGACACCCAGATATTCCCAGCAGTTATAATTAGTCGTTGAGTGTCTTGTTCATTTTTCATCACTCCTCCTCGCTTCGTTCTCAACTTGTTAAATCAGTTTTGATCAAGCATTGTTATCAAGACAGATATCAGAGTTTAAGAGTATATATTGTGGGATATCTTGGTGTCAAAGATAAATTGATCTCTTGCTTTTCAAAGAGGTTGACATACTGCTCATGATGCATTTGTCAAGGAGGAATGCGCATGGACTTGAAGTAGATGTCAGAAATTCAACATCAGCATCAAAGATCCGCATCAAGCCTGAAACTGTATATGTATGTGTGATGTTTCAGCCTTTTCTGACTACATTTCTCTGTATTATTCAGTACAGACGTGCAGAGGGAGCAGAACTGCTCTGAGCCTGTACCATCTGTGTCTGTCAATCATATAAGTCTTCTAAATGATATATTGATGCAAATTAGCTGCAAAATTAACCTGACATTCTGTGCAGGTTAAAAATGCTGCTATGTCAGATAGATGCAGACACCCACACACTGGTAATGACTAAAGAGGTGATGAGAGGGGTCAGAGGACATACTGTCACTGAAAGTCACAGTGTGTTTCAAAGATTTGGGGCATTCCCTTATGTTTCAATTTGCTGAATAGTGTGAGTTGTCGCACTTGGTATTCAGTTGAAGAACAGGCTGGTTTGTAGCCCTGCAGGCTTCAAATTCCCAGTGCTGTAGTTAACTCAGTTCTTTTAGAATTTGTACCCCAAACGCCTGAAAACTGTCTGTCTCCCACAGGGACTCAAACCAATGGATCACAATGGACTTTCAGATCCCTACGTTAAACTCCACCTGTTGCCTGGAGCCAGTAAGGTAAATATATGTTTCTATTAGAAAGCAAGAATTTACAATTGAGAAGGTACTGTTTGACCCACTCTGTATATGTAAGTGTGCATATCTGAGAGAATTTCATTCACTGATCACTTTAGGAATCTTGCTGTATTGTACCCATCATTTAGACATACAGTATACTAAGCATAATTTGATTCATCAATAGGTGTATTGACTGGTCAGTTGGATGATTGGTTGCTGACTGATGGACAGATTGGTTGGTTAGTTGGTCCTGTTGGATAATTGTTTGGTCAGTTGGTTGGTTTCTTGGTTAATTGGTTGATTGCATGATTTATTAACATTTGCACTCTCAGCTGTGTCTCATACTCTCTGTTGTCCTGGAAGTTTACATCATTCTTAACCTAAAGCAATCTTTTTGAGAGATGACTTATTTTTGCTGGTATTTCAAGAGGTTTGACTACTTTAATCAAATCGCCCATGCAATCCCTTCAGACCATGACAGTTTCCTTCACTGTCTGTGACCATTTCCAGACCAAAAATCACTGTTGTGCCTCTTATTGGAATTCCTAACTGTTCTTCCTCTCTGCTGCTACTTTTCTCTCTGTCTTGCCAACAATCCACTTAGCAGCTGACAACAATATTTAGGTCTCCATATTTCAGTATTGAATAAACTGCATGACCTAGAAGTGGTCTCTCCTTGAGATAGTCATTAGAAAATTGATTGAAAGCATATTCTGACATGAGGAATTCATACTGGGGCCAGATGATGCCCGCATGCATGACAGCTGTAATGAGCTGCAGATGCTGCTCCTTGTTCTTTGTTGAATTACTGCTTGCATCTGGGCCTTCTGTGCACCTCTTTGCATGACCTCCCAAACTGAAGAGCATGCTCAAGTCTTTACTCCCATCTTCTTGGCATAATGCTACCGTAAAACAAATTTTAAGACCTCAGTTTGCACCAAGCAGTGATGTAGGGTGTGTAGCTTTGTGGTCAACATTAAAAGACTTAGCCATATTGGATTTTTTCTACACTTATACTTTCACAACATTGTCCGGGCACTCAGTTTTCTGCCAGGATGGCTCAATTTCTCTCTGCAGTGTTTCCGTGTGATGTGTCTCTGTGGAGCATGAGGGCTAAGCGGCCAAACTCTGACGCTGCCCAGCCTCTCCATGTACGTCAAGAGTCATCCCTCTTCCAGCTGAGCATTATGGTGCAGAAATCCTCAGCACCCATGGGCCAGCAATCACGTCAGTGGCTGAGTGGTGTGAGAAAAGCTAGCATGAGATCATTTGCCAGCAGAAAGAGTGGTGGGATTGATTTAACCAGCAGTTCAGGGCTCTGAGGGGAAGAGGGCTCGTTAAGGAAGGGAAACGTGGCAGCAATGTTGATGTTGTGTTTCAAGACGAGAGAGACAGTGGGGTGCTAGAGAGGAAGAGTGCCACAGATGACATGTACATAGACCACATTGACAGGCTGAACTATTCAGATATATGGTGTGATGGGACGGCGAGCGGCAAACAGGTGGTGACAATAGAGATTGGGGTGAACGAAGACAAGACGTTTAATAGTGCTATACAACAAACAAAACAAAGAAATAACTATTTACAATAACAAATAACTACACAGGGCAATTGTTCCCCGAGTGTCTCCTTCTCTCACTGGCTTACGGAATCAACCCTCTCCCACAGCCTCTCTTCAAATGAAGGAACCCGGATGCTTAAATAATGCTAGCCCCGTCCTGGCCTAACCCATTGACCTTGGTGAAAATATTAAAATCAATTACAATAAAATATAGAAGAAAATTATGACAGTAGTTCATCTTTTCATGATATATACACATTTCATTGACAACCCCACGTTTTCTTTAAAATAAACACACTGCAGGATAAAATCGACATTGGCAGCACAAACTCCTCCTTCCACGTTTCAACAAATGGAAACTACATTACCCATAATCCTATATAATTCCCATGACTAGGGTACGCACTCCTTTTGCCTGTTTGCTCTCGGAAACAGCTCTAACCCACAGGTGAGTTGTTTAAACTTTTGATTACAATTATCACATTTCGTCTTAAAAGTGTAAACCATAATTACTTGGCTATTATATTAGCAAACATGATTGCTTGTTTTTGTGTGCACCCAAAAACAGAGCGTTCGTGTTCACTACATTATAGTTTTACAAAATCCCGAGCAACAACAAACAACCAAACAATGCTATACATTGTTGTAAGTCTCTTCTTTCCTCTTACAGGACTGAAAACAACACTGCTAGTCAGGATGGTTGCAACAAAGAAATAAACAGATGCAATTTAAACTGAGTGTGTGTATTATTTTAACACTGCGCAAATAAATCTATTGCCACACTCCCCCGCTTCCTCATAGCAAAGAGGAAGAGCACGTTAGTGCAGAGAATTCTTTCTCCGTCACATATGGGCATATAGTCATTTGACTATGTCAGTTTACCCCGATGGAAATAAAAGTTGAATTTGGGCTTGCCTGGGAGCCATTTTGGACAGGTGTTATCTACCACATCTATGACAAAGGCTGCTTTGGTGTTCTAGAATGGCAGGTTCTCTACATGTTCAGCCTTTGAAGAATTGAAAAAGGAGAAAAGGAGACCCTGGATGAGACATCAGTCCATTACAGTGTACACACAGATAAGGATCATTTAAAGGTGCTAATCAAACCTAGACAAACTTTTTGCACAGTGTCAGAAAGCCATGTATGCCACAAGAAGAAAATACAAACTCCACAACAACAGAGCCAGATTCACGCCCCAGGGTCGTGAGGACAAAGCACTTCCCACAATGCACCAACCATATCCATAGTTTATGCCATATCTATTTTTAAAAGCACTAGTTATTATAGATAACTCCCTTTACAGTTGTGGCACAGAAGGCCGGTTCATGTGTGTCCTACATGAACATTAAAATGAATAATGTTAATAGCCCTGGAAACTGTGGAAACAAAGTAAGCATACACTGACGGTCTATTTGTGTAGTCAGATTTTAATTTGGGGGTCTGAAGACTTTGATTTGATTTCCCTTGGTATCTGCTGTGTGTCTAATGAGAAAAATACATGTTTTTTCATCTTCAATAACATATGAATCAATCTACAGAAAAGTATACCACATTATCAGGAGATGAGCAACAGCAAAATAGTATACCAGATACCCATCAAATTCTTGTAGATGCTTTGTGATGGATATATTAAACGCCCCTCTCTTAATAATTGTCTTCTCATTAGTCTCCCAGCATGCTTTAATGTGCCTGTATTTTTCATGTAATTGCAATCTGGGGCCCCTATATTTTAATGATGAAAATTAGTTAACATCTTTGCCCTGACACCTAAACACTGGTGTTGACATGTGTAAACGAATAGGAAAATACGTCTTGTCTGGTTTTCTGTGAGAGCCAGGCCTTGCATGGTTCAATTAATACATTTGAACTGTCCTGTCATCTGCAGCTATTCTGTGGCTACATGAGTGTGGGGCTCATTGTGTTATTTTAAAATGGCACTGTTGCTGTAGAAAAACAATATGGGCCTCCTCACAAGAGGCTAGAGGAATTATCTCTGCCACATGCTTATACAAGCTCTTTTTGACCCATAAACTAATGCCTTTTATTGACTATTGTACAGTGCAGGTAGGTACTGCTAATCATTCACTCAAATGGTTATAGTCTCTCTCTCTCTTTCTCTCTCTCTCTCTCTCCCTCCATCTCTCTCTCCCTCCATCTCTCTCTCTCTCTCTCTCTCTCTCTCTCTCTCTCTCTCTCTCTCTCTCTCTCTCCTAATAGTGTTTTTTTTTCCTTTCACCTAGGCCAATAAGCTGCGCACCAAGACCTTGCGCAATACCCTCAACCCTGTGTGGAGTGAGACCCTGACTTACTACGGCATCACTGATGAGGATATGGTCCGCAAAACACTCAGGTACTGCATGTGTGATGTGCATCCAGTCACATGGCCATCAGCTGCCTCAGTTGTGGATGCAGAACATTGTGTATTTCTGTATGACAAACATATAGACAAACTTTCACAGTAATAAAGTGAGATGGAGAAGGATGTTACATCTCCACTTTCACTTTCTCCACATCTTCATCTGGACGTCTGTCTGAATATTAGTTTTGTCCCTCCTCTCTCTGCTTAATAAGTTATATTTGAAATTATATTAGGAGATAAGGAAACATGCATTACCAGGGGCTTTCAGAAAACTCTATTTCTAGCTCTCACTCTTACTGAGATCAGGAAGATCTTAGTACTTTTCACTGCAGCATTCATCTTGGCCTTGGGGTTTTAGTCACTGATTGGTCACACTGTGATATATGAGCGGCCTCTTCGGCTTGGCTCGGTGCGCACGGGCTGCTGTCATGTGAGGTGCTAAGCGTGACAGACAATTCAGAGAACTCCAAGGGGTTCTGGAAGGTCCTCCTGTTGTCATGTTTCTGAAGCAGTGACAGATGACGCCTCCTGATGTGCTGTTTTGGGCCATTGATTGTACAGGTGGAACTGCTGAAGCTCAGACAGTGTTTGTTAGGCATGCACTAAACAGCGCCCTCTTGTGGGTGCGTCATCTCAGCAAGGGAATTGAGGTGATGTTAAATTTCCCAGCTTGCTTGCCGGTGTGCATTAAAGCAGAGTGGTTAGCCCCATGACTCAGAGCTCTGTTAGCATGACGTGCTGTTTTGATTGGAAATGTAATTTTTGGACATCTTTGTCCCACAAGGACTTTGAATATTTAAAGAAATTAAGAGAAAATTCATAAGAATTGACAAGAGTCATTGCATCAGAAAACAAGTTCCTCATTATTTTACATATTACTTTCTGTGATGAACAAATTAGTCTTGTGAAATTGGTTTTGAGGGATTGCTCAAGCATAATAATGTTATGCCTCAGTAATGTTCGGGTTCTATATGCTTTCTAAGCAACAAGTAGAGACTGCTTACTCAGGGGATCCTTCATGTGTGGCCAATGATTGACTTGATCTGATCTGCAGAAACAATTTGATTGGCTAAAATCAGTAAGCCATCTAAGCCCATGGCACAGTAGTTCAGTGCTTTTTCAGGCTTTTCTTACTTTATTACATGGTGAAATTATATGGAAGTACATGATGTAAATGCAGTATAATTACCCTTGTAGTTACCCAGAAGGAGGAATAATTATCAGCCATTTTCAGTTATTGAAATGGAGATTATTATTTCTTGTGATTATTATTATTTACATACTTAGCGAACACATTTAACCAAATTACATGGCTCTTTCCATAGTATCCATTCATCCAGCTGGAGATTTGCTAAAGCAGTTGAGTTTTCCCACCTGGTTCAAGGGTATGGCAGTAATAACCTTGCGAACACTCCAAAGTGTTGCACCCAGCTGACACACCAAACTTTTGAACTTTGCATAAGGTAGATGAGGAGACCAATCTGGAGGGTGCAGAGAGAGGCCAGCAGAGGCAGGAAAGTAATCTGGCTGAGAAAGACTTTGTTCATGCTGGCATCTGCATACATTTGCATTGAGACCGAGCGGTGAGCCGTGACATTTGACCCAGCCGCCACTTGTCAGGTGTAACCGCTGACACCGCTCCCTACAGACGGGACACTGATTGTGGTCCCGTCACGTTTCACAGACAGCCTCCCCGGGATGGTAGCATCACTCTCGGAGGGAGACAAGGGTCAGAGCTTCTCTCTAAAATACTGAAGAGCTTATGAGGTCCTCCGTAATACAGAACACAGTTTCCCTTCCGCAAAGTGGTTCGGGGGCTCGAGCGCATGGATTTTTCCTTAACTTTGAAAGGAAGTTTGATATTGAATTGCCAGAGACATTGCAGTGTAATCTAACGCTTTGTCTTGAATTTGATTGCCATTGTTTTCTTTGTGCCTCTGAAAGGAATCGTGAGGGTAGGGGAGGTAGGAGACAGGAGACTGATGCACTAAGGCCAGACCAGTTTGTTGTCGAGAATAATAATGGTTGCATATGTCTGGGGGCGAGAAGTCCAGGCTACGAGCCATGGTTTTACTGCTCATTTGGCTGCCTGTGTTGAAAACCTTCACAGTTTGTCATTAGGTAGCACAGAATTCATATGCCACATATTTTCTAGCGAGAGAGTTGCGATTGTTTTGTGTGCGCTATAGCTGCCATTTCACAGTAAAAATGCTTAGTGCTTTATGTGAATCCATGTTGAATCTCTGCTTCCAGCAGGGCTGCAGGACACATGAAAGCTTATGCACAGCCTTTTCAGAGAAACCAAAGTGAGGCCAACAGATTTGTCTGCATGAAGTGGTCTTTATCAAGCTGTAGCTTCTTTGCATCCTTTGCAGTCTGTGTGTGTTTGTGTGTGTGCGTGTGCATGAGCGTGTGCGTATGTGTTTGTGTGTGCGTGTGCATTTGTGTGTGTGTGTGCGTGCGTGTGTTTATGTGTTTGTGTGTGTGTGTGTGTGTGTGTGTGTGAGAGCGCTTTTGTGCATGCGCGCGCGCGTGTGTGTGTGTGTGTGTGTGTGTGTGTGTGTGTGTGTGTGTGTGTGTGTGTGTGTGTTGATTAGGTTTGGGCCCACCTGATGATTCACAGACCGCTTGCACTGGAGCTTTTCTTTAGGCTGTCTTCTCCAGTTTCCATGGAAACAGAAGTCTCCTTTGTGGACCTTGCCTTCAGAATAATTCTTATCATTCATGCAAATAAATACCTAACAAAATCAAAATAAGTAAGCGGAAGTAACCGTAGCCATAGGAAGACTTCATTTTCCCCTCGAAAGGAGTACACACTGTAATATCAGAGCTATCCCTGACAAACCTGTATGCCGTAACAAATCCCCCTCGGCTCCGTGCTGATAGAAAAGTGATAAAGAAAGGATTACTATGTCTGGCTCCCACCTTCAAACCAGCAGATCTGCCGACTTCATAGCGCTGCGATCGAAGCAGATTGGAAATTAAAAGAAGGGAACATAAAAGAATGACGGATAGCGGTGCTGAGGTGATGGATAGGAGCCGAGCTCAGGAGGGCAGACAGCTTGCTGCCCTATAGGGACTGCTTTTGTGTCTCTATTAAAGGAAAATTAATGTTTTGTCCTCGGTTCTCCCCTCCCCCAAATGCCGACCTCCTCTTTGTCCAGCTAGTTGAGATCAAAAAAATTCAAATTACAGTTCAACAGGAGACATGTCAGGAATCAGTTTTAGATGTGTGTGGTTAATTGTTGTCGACCTTCAAAAGCAAAGATTATACATTCTGCAAATGAAACCTGGTAGTTGTCAAAGCTGGTAGTGGATCAATAAAACCAGAGGGATGGCGGCTTAGAGTTGTGTGAAATAGGGCACTTTAATTGCTGCTGTGGATATAACCACTGAGGGTGAATTTCACAGTTGCATTTTTAATTTTTTATTTAGATATTATGAATTGAAGGGGTTGTCTCTAGCTTTATACCTTTGAACTTAGTAACTCTGAACACTTAGTTCCAACACAAAATGCTTGCTAGCACATGAACATAGCCTTGAGTATGGGGTCTCTAGCAACCCACAGCCATTCTGTTTCACGGTGATCAGGAGACTTACCCTTTCATTGACCCGAAGCACCTAGTTTAACATGCGTCATGTGAAATGTACCAAAACTAAGAAAATGGCAATTCAGTGCTTCCAGAACTTCTGTGGTACTATGCAATTCAAACAGAACTCGAAAACAGGTTAACATTTTCAACTGTCTGAAAAAATTCTAAATTTGAACAGAGCTGTCTGATTGAGTTTTTATGTGTGAACCGATCTGAAATGGGACATAACTATAATATTGTTCTGATACTGCTGTTAAACATGAAACAAAGGCTGCAGAAGAATCAATGCAGAATTGTAATGAAACCCTTGTCAACACAGTGACCTTGCAGGCCCTTATTTATTTCTGTTCTGTTAGACATGTGTTTCATAAAACATCGCAGGTTTGGTGCAAAGGTCATTCTGAGTGGCCGATCTCCCGGTCATCGCCCAGGCCTTTGGGCTGCACATAGCAGATGTGGGCTTTGTGCCGTGCGAGCGAACAGGTGCCCCTGACCTGGTTCTGTGGACACGTGCCAAAGCTGCTTTTTGTATCTGCCTCCCAGCACCACTGCCCCGAGTGAACCCTGCCCCAGTGATTGATCATGTGCCCTCGTGGTTTAGTGCATCAGACTAATTTGATGACATGCCCTGTTTGTGTCTATGCCGGCCTCGGTGCTGTGCGGTGCTCCTGTAGAGTGTGTCTGGGCTGGGTCAGAGCTGATTTACTGCAGACATCCAGGGAATGGGATTATGTCATCCCACTCACAGATATATCAAAACTGTCAACAGCCAGGCTCTCAGCAGCCTCTCCATTGATTTCTAGCTTAGTCAGATTAGCGGGCCCGCTTGCATTTTGTTTTGTGTTACCAAGAGGGCGGTGAGGCAGTGTAAGTTACGCCGATAGGGTGTACACTGTTATTATGTTAGGCTTGAATGGTCCTGGTGACAAAGACTTTTTTTTTTTGTTTGTTTTTTTTTGTTTGTATTTGGCGATGTACTGTACTGCATCTACAACTTCCACAGCAGTGTGTCATGGTGTCGCATCACTCCACTTTGTTCCCCTTATCTGAAAATGCCAGAGTAAAGAAGGAATTGATTAATTGGCTGAATGGTTGGCATGTCAAAACAGTAAAGTGCAGGGCCAAAAGAAGATGGTGGCTTAATGATGCCAGGAATATTTTATCAGGGTTCCGGGCCCCATGTCCTAAAGATGTGCAACTCGGCAACAGGGGCTTTTTTTCTCCTCAGATAACAAAACATTGGAAGTGCCCCAGACTTTTCATTTATCCAGATTTATCAACCAAAGTCATTCTGTGAGTTCGCTCATTTGTCAGCTTTCACTTGTTCCCAACAAACTTCAGAATGACAGATTTACTGTGAACTGTGTGGTGCTCTGGCAAGAGTCAAAATAATTCTTACTGAGTGTAAAGTTAGCTTGAGGGAAAAACTCCTCATGTTCCTAGGCATATGCCTTCAAAATTTCTCTTTGAAATCATTTTGTTCTGCAAGAGTTGCCTTCCTTCTGAGATTAGTGGCTTAAAATGAACACATGTTACTATTGGTGGCACCTAAACACAAGTGTGGATATTTTTCCAGACAATCAGTTGCACCTAAACATTTCAGGGTTTCAGTTCAGTCAACAGTGTTTGCACCTTGGGGTCAGCTCAGTAATCATAACAACCACAGTGTGCTAGGACCCCCGCACAGAACATTGCTTTTGAGCCTCCTTGTAGCTGACCTTTAAACACTGTCACAATCCATAATTCATATATTTACTTTAAAGCACTTGGTTAGTGGCCATCATTTGTTTATATACTGCTCTTGAGTAATTGCATTTGGATTGATTAATTAAAACAAAACATTTGGCAGTGTGGCTGGCTATTTGAAGAATGAGCAGAGAATATGTTGTTGCTCCACTCATCCCTGGAGAGAGCCAATCAGATCTGTTTGACTTTTAACACATTATAATTATCTTTTGGCTGGTAGCGCAAGCTGGGGATTTGAGTATCTGCTCTGACCCTTGGTTCTTCCTATGATTCATTCAGTATGTTTATATTCATGAATAATTTACATATTAATTAATTGTTTAGCAAAGATAAGCTTTTGTTTGGGGAGGGGGAGGAGCATACAGCGTGTATTGCAGGTATCTACAACAGAGATCAGAGATTGTGTGTTTAAGAGTGAATAATGTTCATATTCCAGTCCTACCCAGACTAATGCTTTTAGTATTCTGTTCCATGTGGCCCCTCAAACAAACTAGCTCTCCTCTTTCTGGATAGGTTAGCTGTATTGCTTAAAGTCTGTTCAGATGAAGAGAAAAGATTAAAAATTCCACATACGTGCAGTCCTCAGCTTCTGACAGTAAAAGCATTGTGCACCAGCCAAGAGAATTTCATTGAATTGTGACTGAACAATTCACACAGCATTGAGTCATGATGAAAAAAGAGTTTACCCAAAGAACAAAGACCAAGATTTCAAACATGATCAGAAACATATTTTGTTTCAGTGTAGAGTACTTCTGTTAATGCAATTGTCTGGGTAAGCGTTAAAGATCTTATAACATTAAAGATTTTATAAACCTTTTTCGATAATCAAGTACTTAATGAGGCAGATATTCTAAATAAGTTTTTATTTTTTACTATGATGTGTCTACAAATTAAACTGTAGTGTACAAATTTATGACTGATTAGAAAAATTCAATTTTTAAGAAAGGTTGAATACTGCTGCTGTGCATGTTATTGTTATCTGTATTGTTTGAATAACAATAAAGTGTGTGTGTGTGTGTGTGTGTATATATATATATATATATATATATATTCTAGTTCCCAAGTGGCTCAGTCAGCTAAGGTGCTTGATTCAAGTGCAGGATGGTCCCTCCAACCATTCAAGTCAAGCCATGTCATTGGCCAAAAATGACCTGGAGCCCTTTGGTCACATGCTTTGCCTGGATTTTTTTAAATTTATGTATAGTGTGGCAATATCACCTTAGTGTAAATAATTTACAGTACCAGTTCACTGGTTGTTCCTTAACAAGGGAGGAGGAGATGCAGGTGTCTGTGTGCAAGAGGGGAGACATGCAGGAACATGACATTGAGTGGGAGTGAATGAGTGTGCAGGGGAGAGAGTGGGTGAATAAGGGAGTGAATAAGTGAGTGAGCATGCAAGAAAAATAGTGAGTGAGTGAGTGTGGGCATGCGAGTGAGCGGGGTTTTGTTTTTGAGGCATAACTCTTTCTCACTGTATTTCCATTTTGCTTTTGACTACAATTACAAAGGTAATTGTTGTGTGTTGAAAGACACCTTCTCTCTGTTCTCTCTGTGGCCTGTGAGATTACAAAACCTTCAGCCTTTGGGGTTGTGGCCGGCTTCATCACACATGCCCGTGAACAGTGATATCAAAACCACTGTTACCATGCACTGTAGAACTTGGACGATGATGATATTTGTGGGACTCGAATGCTACCCTCGGACATGGTGCAGTGACTCAGCCAACAGGTGAGGCCAACCACACAGCGAACAAAGACACCCTTCAGAAGCCGCTGCTTCCCCCGAGGGCACGACAGGTCGCAAACACACACACAGCCGCAGCCACATTAAATCCCGCTGGTGGCGACTGCGATTCAGCGCTGCCCCTAAGCCGAACCCATCTGTTCACTTACTCACCCTGCATGAGTGAACCTGTTTCGGAATACCAAGTTTCATATGAACCTCCTGGCAGCCCCCGAGCGAAGCTGGAGAGGGGGAGAAAGAGAGAGGGTGGTGTTTATTAGATATATTGCAATAAACCTGGACTCTGTAGCAGAGATTGACAGGCTCATATAGTCACACTATACAGAGCCTCTGTTGATTTAGAGAGAGTGGGATTGCAACAAGAAAGTACAGATACAGAGTAGCTATGTGTTATTAGGTTTTAGATGAGGACACAACAGGGATTTACATCTGTACTATCAGTGAGACAAAGCACGCTTGTAGTATATATCAAAGCATTGGTTGCAGGCACAGGGAGGGAAGGAAGGGTCAGTTGGGAGGCTGTAATTTCCATCCAGGTAGATAATGACCCAAAGGCCTGGACCAGAATCTGTAATTCGACCCCTAATTCTAACCCTGAACATTTAGTCTGAAATACCTGAAACTGATCGAGGGTCAGTGCTCAGGGGAACTATCTGTTTCCTCCTGTAATGCTGTGAGATGGAGAAAGGTGGGGGGATGCGCTTTGGGGAGCGTCGCAGCTGCGGCACGCAGGTGACTGACGCGGCATTGTGCTCTGGCCTGGATCCCAGCGGCCGCCCTTCCGCGGGCTGCCCATCGCGGCCGTCAGCCCATAATGGAGACGGATGGGGAGCGCGCGGGGGAACGGGGAGACAGGGAGAGAAAGAACAAGGGCTGCTTATCCTGTCACGGGGAGAAGGAGAGAGCCCAAGATAGCAGCAGCTGCGTGACAGCTGGATCAGCCATGCTGCGGAGAGCCGCCGCTGCGCCCCGTCTCCTCCGCTTCACCTTGTACCCCCTTCCCCCCCACTATGTTTTCTAAAGCACTTTTAAATGGCACAGTATTTCAAATGCCTTCAACTGGTGAAAGACCTATTAAGTGCAAGTTTGCTATTAGTAGGTGAAATGTCTTTCCGAAGTGTTAGGTTTGAAAGAAGTGACACACACCCACTCAGAAAGGACTCATGTATCAGTGATTATTTAACCTAATTGGAGGTTATTGGTTCCACCCAAGACTGAAGTCAGTCTTTAGGATGGATGTGGGTGGCCCAAGGGTTTTCTTAAATTTTCTTTCTTAAGGGTTTTCTTCAGCCTGTAAGTTGTTCCATGAGTCTGTGTGCTTTCCTGGGAACCAGCGGCCACTTTCTAATGGCACTTTCACATTCGCCATCGTCATCACTTTGTCATCGAGTTCCATAGCGGCTTTACTTTCTTGCAGCAGAGAAAATTAGCTGTACAGTCAAGTATACCATTTTGAAAAGTATTGGAGGTATGAAGCAATGAGTAATACTTATTTTATTCATGAGCTTTTGTCATGATCTGATTGTAAAAAAAAAAACTACTGTCATCCATTATTTTTGTCTACTGTAGTCTGTTGTACCCCAGAGCAAGGACAATTCAGTTGAGCTCTTTCAGTTGTGGTTTCACTTGAATCTTGAGCGTCCACTTGAGAATTGTCATGGTAACTCAACTGCACTTATGGGGTGTCAGAACAATGTAGAAATGAAAGAAAATGATTGATACCTGATCCTGATCATCTGACACACATCTGTTCTGAAGAGATGTCTGTAATACTGCAACCACAACCAATCTTTTATAGGTGCCCAGATTGTTACAAGCAAACTAGCTGGTGTAGTCCAATGACAGATACCTTTTGAATGGATGTTTGAGTACATATTTTATAGCTGTTTAACATTACCCAGCCTTATAATGTCTGGCAGTTTAAAACGTGTTGTTTAAAAAAGCTTATGATGTTTATAAAGCTAAATTAAACCACAAGAAAATAGCCTTTTCTCCTCTTGTGAGCAAAAGCAATTGCACATTAACTTAGGAGATCAGTAGTAGTTTTCACTACTGTCAGCAGAGACAATAACATCTGTGGCTGGGAGATAGCAGATAAGAGTATGCTTTCTATACCGAAAGCTATAACAATCTGGGCAACGTATTCTGTGTCTCTGAAGAATTCCCCTCAAACGGTCTCAGAAAACAGATTGACAAAGGTGCTAATGATCCTCAGATCATTGGTGTTAGTTTGTCTGGAGTGCTCATAATAACATTGAATTCCTTTTGAGTAAAAGGTCACCTAAAGAAATTACATTAGCTGGGGGGAGAATGAGCTATACCAATCTCAGCTGTGCTTTCTTTTTTTCTACTTCTGTATTTGTTGTACATTATGTTCTTTTATCAGACATGCATCTTTGTCAAGGATACTGAAAGGTACTGTTGAGGAGATTTTGTTTTGACAATATATTCATAAATCAAAATGTATTAGCTGATTAAAATGCTTGGATTCAGTTGAGCCAAGATTCAATTCACTCAGAAGTACTTTCTATGAATGCAAAATGAGAAATGTATTAAGAATAAAACTGTAATGATGATGAACAGTAGAATGAACTAATGCAGAAAGTAAGTACTGATAGATATTCAATTTTTGTTGACTATCAACAGAAGCATTACTTTTATGTTAACGTTACAGAAATAACGTGTTAATTCTTATACCACAGGTGTAATCAGTCTCATAAAAAATAAACACACAACAGGATTTTATGGATTTCACTGTCTCAATATTACACTTGATTTTCATATTTAAAATCCATACAACACAGTAGAGCTGTGTTTGCCCCTTGAGATTAATCAACAGATTGTTTGAGATAATACAGCAACACCCTTAACATCACCTAGATATATGGTATGAATGCCATGCATAAGTATAACAAAAATGTTTCCGTTGTAGTTCCCAAGCCAAGCAGGATTAATGTTCTTTTTGACAACTTTAAGTAGAAGAACCAATGATGTGATTCGCCTATAGAGGTTTTCCTGTTGTTGCTATCACTCACATCTTAAACAAAAAAATTTCACAGCCCGCTGTACTGGATTAACATGTGATAGTGTGCTTCTTACCATAGTGAGGATTTGTTGTGTCCAAGGCTCCATCTGTCCAGGGAAACAGTTCTTTGATGCTGTGCTGTATTGGCTTGCCAGTGAAATATAATGTTTCCTCCAATATTGCTGTGCTATCCAACACCCATATGTGTCACTCATAATCTGTAGTAAATCAAACAGAAATGGACTATGTAAGGCAACAAACATGTTGCAATAGGTGTCATTTAGGTGTTGCTACAGTATCGATTGCTATTTCCTATTCCTCCCTATTTCCTTTTTGTAAAATGAAAGAAGCTATAAAGGAGATTTATTGAATCAGGTGTTTACATTTGGTTTATCACTTGATTTGCCTATTGATCCTGCCATGCATTGTGACAAAAACGGCATGTGAATGTGTTGTTTTGGTTTATGTTATTACATTGATGTAGATGACTCTAGGTGATCTTTAACAGCATCAGTGGAGGCCAGTCTTGGAGCTCCTGATTGTTGTACTAGCAGTAACAGAGAAGGTGGCACCCACCTGTGTTCTCATGGAAGCATTGCTTTGCTTTCAAAGGCATGCACATTCACTTCTCTTAGTGCCATTTTACTGCAGTGGCATGAATCATTTTGTTGATCAAATGAAACTCAATCTTTGGTAAATGTGTTGTTTCAGCTTCCAGGCTTTACCTTTTCATCATTTCTGTTAATGCTTTCCTATTTCAAGGCCAAAAGCACAGTTGACAGTGATGAGACATAGCTGTCGGAAAGTGCATTGCTCTGAGAAAGTCTTAGACATTTCAAAGTGTTTATACTGATGTATAAAGGAAATAAACCTTTGTGCATACGTTTTCCTTGTAGTCTCCCTTTTTAGATGTGTTCTTAGTGAAGCTCGTCCTTTGGTTTTGTGCTGTTGATGGATGGAAGGATAACACCAGTGCCTTGTGCCAGTCCTGTCATCAGCTGTCCTCTTTTTGTTCCTTAACAAAAGTCTAGTGGTATTGGAATTAGTAATGCTGTTGCTCACTCCTCTCAGTTTTTGTGTCTTATAGTGCTGTTTTTGTAAATTACAGATGATGCTTCTCTGTACTTGTTCATTATGCTTCTAATGCCACACCTTGGAAACTGAGTGAAGGGAGCTATTACACTCGGTGTTTTCCTTCTTTATGCAGTACCACAATTCTACACCAATCCTCTTATCATTATAAGGAGACGTACCATAAGCATCTATGCGCTGCCTGAATGTGTCAAGACTTTTGCACAACACTGTTTGTATACTAAAGCAAAGTGCATCTAGATGCAGTGCTGTTTGGCTCCCATTCTTGTCCAGGTTGCAGTCAATCCTCCTCTGAGAGGATTGATTCAAGACCCTGAACCAGATCAGCACTCCTGTAAAGAAGAGCCAGTCTCACATGTGTTCTGTTCTTTTCATAACAGAGTGGGGTCTTCTAGCAACCCCTAACAACAACACCCCCACCACCCCCACCCCATGGTACTGTAACCAGAAATGGCAAAAAGTCCTTAGTTTGCTCTGGCAATAAATCAATTTTGCCTTGTAAATGAAATTTCAAAATTTGTGCCACCTGCCTGAGGGCTGTATTGGCGACTGCTCGGGAAACTTCCAGCACGCCTTTTAAATTAGAGTGGTCTCCCTCAAGTCAAATCTAATTATCAATTGTACAAAGTGAAACAGGTGCAAGCTGTTTTCTCGTTGTATCGATTTGCTTCGGCTACTTTGCCAAGCAGCCAAGAAAAACTCATTTCACACTGAGGGACTTCAATGCAAATCAAAGTTTATTAAAAAAATATAATGGTAACAGTATCATTGGCAAACAGTGCTCCCACGAGCATTCTGAGTATCCCCATGTGTGAATGCATACTGTATTCAAAACACATCTCTGCCACAGGGGAAATTCATAAGCTTTTTTCCCCCTTGCACAGAAATGTTTCTTTCTAAATCTAATGAAATTTGCCAAAGGCAGGAAAAAGCTGGAACATGCTCAAGATGACCGTGCAAGATTTGTGTGAGCCAGTGGAATAGAGAGAAAAGTGAGAAAGTGTGAAGGACCTGAAGTTTTCTGAGGTCTCTGGAAAAGTTCACCCATCTTGTTGGACAAGGAGTTGGCTGTTTTCGCAAGACCTTGCCATTGCCGTTATCATTTTCTGTGGTGCTTTTGTGTTGTGCATCTTCCTTGGTCACATCTTGACTGATGAGCATTTCATAGTGCAATCGCTAGAAATGCCGGAAAGAGCAAAAGGGGAAAAAATTGCCTTTAGAGCCAGACCTTACCAGTGCCAAACTGCCAACGTGGCTCAAACGTGGCTGCTTATCAAATGATTGATTTTCATTCTCTATCTCTTCTACTGGCCTTTTCCTTCCTGTCCTTTCTCCCTCTATCCATCTCCTTTATTGCTCTCAGGCCACTGGTACTATTCCTCCATCCTCCATATCTATCCAACTGATTCATCTTTCATAGAACATTCTCTTCCATCATTCCCTTTATCTTACTCTTTTGTATATTCCCCTGCTTCTCTCTCCCTCAGGATTTCAGTGTGCGATGAGGACAAGTTCCGCCACAACGAGTTTATCGGAGAGACTAGGATCCCCCTGAAGAAGCTCAAGCCCAACCAGACCAAGAACTTCTACAACTGCCTGGAGAAACAGCTACCAGTAAGTGCCCATGCTCCAGGGGCCCGGTCCCTGCGGAGAGGGTTCAGGGAACGCAGGCGTTATTGTAAAAGCAGCTGTCTCCTATACCCCTGGCAGTGAAGAGCCCCTTTCTCCGAGTGATGTGGATTCATCCTGTAGAAATGCATTGGCAATCCTCCACAGGCTTCACTGATTTACATTTTGCTGCCTTTGGGAAATAAATGTAATATTTCAGTAACTGAAAAGTTCTGAGGGAGTAGGGGGATTTCTGATTTTTTTTTTCAGCCAGCTGAGGTACCTTGTGAGTGTTTCATTTTGTCTTCAGGGTGTGTTAGAAAGTCAGTTTTTGAGTCACTTGAGACACTTGATCACTTTTTCGATCCCTTGCTCTTCCATTATCCCATATCAGTGGTCAGGATGCCATGCAGAGGCATCTCTGAATTCCCCTTGGCCATCACTGATCTGAGACCATGGGAGAGTGCATTTTAGGAATGTCATCCCGTATCTCTTCATCGCCTGTTGGTTTCATCCTCTTGTGGCCTGCTGTTCTCTAAATTCACGGTTAGTTAGAACTGCAGCGAGCTGCAGTAACTGGTGAGATGAGAGAAGAAATAGACAGCGGAGACTGAGTGGGAAGTGAAGGAACCTATAAGAACATGATTGCTGCTAACTCCTGGAGAAGGCAGTCAGAAGACAATGGAGTGACAGCCTGGCCAGCTGGTCTGATGCATTAGGACACAACTGGAGCACAGTAACTGATATAAAAAGAAACAGATAGCCCTGTATTACACCTGATCATTTACATAGTGTGCCAACCTCCTTCCCACCCCAAACAAAAAAAGTCCATTCAGTAGATATTAATTTTTTTACAATAAAAGAGGGAAGGTTCTGTTTGATGTGGCTATACTGGTACATTTATTTGGCTTGGAGTCCTACGGAGGGATACCACCTGGCTGTGGGCCAAATTTGTTGACCCCCCCGTGTGGAAATCACAAACAGGGTAAAGAAAGGGGGGAGATGGGGTGGAGGAGGGATGCCATGAACAGCTGATGTGGAAAGGAAGTGGTGGGATTTTTATAGTCATGGACAGGGCCAGTTTTTCTAAGTTTGGTGAATTGCTTAAGGATTGTCTGAAAATTCTCCCAAATCTTCATTTGGAATTTCAAATAATAACACATGTGGTACATTATGCCTTCTATAACTCATCAAATGGCAAATATCATACCATTTCTCCTAGATCCTGTAATTTAGATTAACTGAACTCTTGAATGGCTTCGTACACCCTAATTACAATTACTAGTATTCTGACACTTTTTTAAGCAGACCACGTTCTAGTGCTGAATGAGGTTCCACAGAAACCTCTCCAAAGGGTTCAATTTTAGGAGAGTGCTCTCAACGGCTTTTATTCCAAAATGAATGCGTGAGATTGATAGGAGCAATTTCTCCATCATATCTATGGCGGTCACTTTTTTATCTCTTCTTTTATACCGGCAAGCTTTTAGAAGCTTCTAATTTCATCAGGCTTAGCTGATTTTTTTCACTGTTGATGTTTTTTGTTCTCTCTGTCCTACTCCAGAGGGAATCTTTCAAACCCAACAGCAGGCTTAACAGAGGCAATAGATTTTCCCATCAGTGGCATGGCTTTTCCAGGCGCCGGCAGATTACTTAGCCATGCATGCATTGTGTAGGCTCCACAATTAGGCGTTTCTTTTATCGTTTAATTAAAAAAGCACCTCTGTCTAAAGCTTCTCTTAAGCAGTCTTTTCTAGCGGGCCTGCTAATGGAAGTCACATCTGAGCATAGATGGTTAATGTTGGTGCTGATTCCTGATGCACATGCACTCACTCTGAACAAGGTAGCATGTTCTCTTGGGCCATATCACAGACCCGACTCAGTATCAAGTGGTGTCAAGTACAGAGGTAGAGGTATTGTTTTTTACTCATCAGGCTACGGAACCCACAAGTGTCCACAACCGGGATGGTCAGTCGAACCACAAGACCAAAAGCATTGCTTATTGGTGGCCTGTATTAGTCACGCATGTCATTCACGTAATTCATATGAGTTGTACGTTGTTCAACCCAATTAAACAGCAGCTCACTGAATAGATGGGTTTACTGAGGTTGAGCCAGCCAAGGTCCCTCCTTAATTAAAACACATATGCGAGGTGGCAAAGCTTTAAAAAAAATCTGCAGTGGCACTCAAGGTAATAAGTAATAAAGAGCAACTTTAGTCTTTAAAAAGGTGTTCATTTATTATAGATTCCAAGAATTGCAAATTGCCTATGCAGGTAAAGCCATTCATTCTTCTATTTGTGATCTTGTGAGTGCTGCTGTAGCAGGGAGAGAGGCTCTGCTCCTGTTCGAATCTATAATAAATGAGCACTGTTTGCAAAGACTAAGGTTGACTACTTACTTAGCACTCTTCCTTAGCATATTTCATTTGAGGTTGCTGCTTTAGCATTTTAAGATATGTTAGTTAACAAGTGGGATCAGATCAAGCAAAAAAAAGCCTTGACAGTTCCACCAAATGGCATGGGAATGTGGGTAAGGTTGACAGTGGGTTAGAAGAGCCTGAGTGATCAGAGAGTCATCAAGGGTGATCAAAGGATCACCCTTGATGACTCTCTGATCACTCAGATGGTTCTGCCCTGATCACCCAAGACGCTACTCTGCCTGGCCAACATGTTAGAAGTTTGAGTTCAGCTGTTCAGATGTTTGAAGTCACGGTACCCTGGGACTCTCAGGATGCATAGCAGACTTCCTTTCACACAGCTGTGGAGATCTGAGAATGTCCTACTCAGTCATGGTAAGGGTGCCCCTGAGACCAGTGGATCAGGAGCATTTAAGTGAAACCAGGACAAAATACATTTGATTACCCAGCTTTGCCCTGATGTAGTCTTAATCCCAGATTTGAAATTCACTTTACCCACTGGCAGCTGGTGAGCTGCAAATAGGGGAGGCAGTGAAGCTTTCCTCTGTTTGACAAGACTCCTGAACTTGTCCTTGATTATCGTTAATTAGGATCACCCATTGTATTTGGTGGAATCATCATCACATGGAATCATTTTAGTTTAAAAAAACTGGTCTGCCACCCCACTTAAAATTTCTCTCCATTCTAAGGTAAGCCATTATCTTTCTTAATTAAATGTAAAGTGGACAAAGGTGCTATAACACCACAACAAACACAATTAATTAGAAGAAGGAATCCGCTTCTGATGAGTGAGCTTGACTTAAATCTGCAAGCTTGTTATTCACAGAAAAAAAGAAAAAAACTTTCTAAATGGTTTCAGGACCATTATCAGTTTAAAAATAATTACTCTGCCTCCCTGTTTACTTGCTCCTAGGTCACCTCTGGCTTGAAAGAGAAAGAAAAAAAAAAGATCTGCAGGAAAAAAAACTTAGTTTTCATACTTTTTTGCAATTTTCAGTTTTCCACACCTGTGTTCAGATCTGTCTTTCTGTTTCTCTTTCGTGCACACACGCGCACACACACACACACACACACACACACACACACACACACACACAGGAACACACAGGAACACACAAGCAGGAACACTCACTCTTATCTCTCTGATGCTCTGATGTCTGCTCAAAGGCATGACAGGTACACAGACGTTAAGCTCTTCTTTTGTTGCCGTACTGTTTTGATGGATGAACGGGCAGGTAGTGATGAGGTGTTTCCCTTTTTCTGCTTTACTCAGAGGACCACAGAGCAGGCATTTCTAAACCTGTGGTGAAAAGCAACAGAATGGATGGAGAATGGATTTAGCGTCACTGAAAATGAAAGGGTTGGCGTTCTTTCTCATGTCTCTCCCATCAAAGTATTCCATAATTGCAGGTCCAATTAAAGCCAGCGTGAGCCTCGAAAAGTACATTATTATCGTTCATCTTCTTTGTACATTGCAGTCTCTTCACATTGCAGAGGCCGCATTTCAAGGGTGTAACAACAGTGCCCCTCACTGAAATTTCAACCAGCAACCTTTTAGGTGGAAAATCCAGACCCGTAACCATTACCCCAGGGGGCTCCCGGTGTGGGACTGGCAGCACGCTGAGCCCTCCGCGGGTGGCAAACAGAAACTGTACAGATACATATAAAGCGAACAAGGAGGCAGACACTTTCAGCTCTCGCTCCCTTGAGACCCTCACCACCACCACTTGTTTTTAATCTGATTTGCCGACAACCCACTCGCACAGAGGAACACCAGCTAATGTATCTTCTTAGGTGTCGCCAGCCCCCGGTCCTTATCGGCATGTAGTCGGGAGCGAATTGCGTGGTGAATTCTGAAATGGCGACGGGCTTCAGGAGGCTTTTTCTCCCACCTCCTTCACACTGTTTTTGTTTGTTTTTGTGTTTTTTTTCTCTTCTTCCCCGGCGCCGACTGCCTTGAAAGCGGCCCTCGGAGGCCCATTTTATCACCAGCTGCTTCATGTGCTCACCAGCCCTGCCGCTGCGTTGTTCCTGCCTTTCTTCGTCTCCATGCTTACCAGTTGAGCGGAGAGAGTGTCTAAAAAGTCCTTTTGAAGCCGACTGCGTGAAACCTGGAGGGGGACGGGAACGCTACAGCGCCTGTCTGGTGCTGCAGGGATCATTAGCCAGCTGCTGCGCTCGCAGGACCAAACAGCTTATTAACTGCTGCCAGGAGACGAGGAGCCTAGCCGAAAGAACAGTGGCATATTGTGGAAAGTCAGCGGAAGTAGCCAAAAAAATTGCTCGAGTCGCAAGCAATTGAAATCGCAGGCCTTAACTGGCAGGGCATACACTATAGCCTTATTTATGCGTGACAGAGATTGTTCTCCATCTCAAACAGGGCTGACTCATAAGTCAGATTAAAGCGAAGGAGTCAAGACATGTAATCAGCTAAACACATGAGAGTCACTGTTCAATTCAGAAGGCCACACAATGCAGGGCTCCAGACTGCGACCAAATGCTCGCATTTTGCGACCATTTTTGGTGACAGTGCGAGTATTTTTTTCAACTACTCGCACATGTGACCTGAAAATTGCCAAACTTTTTTTTTTTTTTTTTTTTTTTAATCGAGGAGAATGGGAATCTGCCTGAGTAGACCGGTGTGTCTATGTGTGCGAGAGAGTGTGGGAGTATTACACTACATTTCCCATATCTCGCAGTGCCTATGTGCAAACCCGGTATTTTATACGGACAAACTGTATAGGTTGACACCTATGAGTTAGCTAGCCAGTTCGCTTTTATGACTGGGTTGAAATTGACAACCTAGCTATGTTTATGGCTTATTTGAGGAAAAATATAGCTCAAGTCATAAAAATATTGCCAATAAACACATGGTTAAGACCTGTCTGGACACTTATAAACTAACTCTTCTTGCTCTCCACTTCAGCTGCTAGGCCTATTATTTTTATTTTATTTTTATTCTTTTTATGAATTTTACCAATTACATGCCAGTGGAAGAGTGAATAGAGTGAATAAAGAAGCTGATTTCCAACATACTTTTTTTTCTTGTTGTCTTCTTGTTTGTGTCATGTTGATGTATTCAGCTCCCACATCTATTGATTCCTTTTATATGTTTTATGTAGAGTTGTTTTACCCCATAATGGCTGTTAGAGTTAGTTTTCAGGCAGCTGCAAATATACTTGTAATAACTAGAAATGAGGATGTAAAGTGAATATCTTTCAAAATTTTCTCCCAGGGGAGCATGTCCCTGGACCCCCCTAGTTGTGGCAGGTTTTCTCTATCCAATATTGGCAATGTTCTCACCTTTTTTAACCCCTTACCTGTTTGCATCCCTGCAGTAAAGTTAATGAACAGTGATCACTTACCTCATGGTTGCATTTAATGTATTTAGTTGTTTTTTGTACTGTAATGACAGGAAGGTCACTGAACAGATATTTCTTTGTGTACATTTGTTAAGTTGAGGTTCTTCTCTGACCACATACCTCATTCTGACTACATTCTGTAAACATGATTGAAAAAGTACCATTTCAGTTAAAATGTGACACTGGTAACAGCACATTGTAGTTTCTGTATTTATTACAGTTAAAATGAGGGGAAATGTGAATAATTGTGTTGCAAATCGATTTATGATGTGCGCCCCTAAATTTTCTGCTTGCGCTCCTAAAAATTTCAGTTAGGGGCTACAGTGCTCCTGGTAAAAAAAAGTTAGTCTGGAGCCCTGCAATGCCTTTGTTCAGAAAACGTCAGTGCCCCAGCTCCTTATAGATTGTTTGGCAATAATTAGGCAAGTCCAAAATCGCCAGGATGAATATGTTTTTTTTGTTCCGAGCATTAAGGAACATGCAAAAGGCTAGGACTTCCCTTCATCTTTCATCTCCCCCTCTTGTGATGAAAGCCTTGTAAGGATGGGGAGGGGCAGGCGGGTGTGTGACCTGTGTTTTCCGATATATCGAACCGTTCCCCAGGCTAGCTCTCCCTGTCCTCCACCTACAGATCGACAAGACTGATGACAAGTCCCTGGAGGAGCGCGGCCGCATCATGATCTCGCTCAAGTACAGCTCCCAGAAATCCGGCCTGATCGTGGGCATCATCCGCTGTGCCCACCTGGCCGCCATGGACGCCAACGGCTTCTCCGACCCTTACGTCAAAACGTGAGTTGTGCTCTCTTTGCTCCCTGTAATCGTCATCACAGTGATTCTGGTCCTGGGCAGCCATTGGGCCACATGCAGGGCCTGTGACAGTAGTCTGTTTTGTCACATGCAGAGCTGTTTTCTCCATGTGCGGCAGCTGGATTATGTTCTGCATTCAGAAGGCTGCTGTGCTGTGGTTCCTTTGTGGCTGAGTGCTGTGTGACCTTCCCTGATTTTGTGCCCCCACACCGTTGCCCTGCTATTTGGGTATTGGTTCACCGCAGAGACCAGGCAAGCCCCCATGGAAAGCAGGAGTGCAGGAAATAGGACATTGTAGAGGCTGCACAGCAACACAGTCCTCAATGTGTGAATGTTTCTTAAAGGGGGAAGGCATGAGAGGGTGTCACAAGTCAGTCCTGATCCAAACACCAACAGATAGACCTCTCCAGTGAAGACCATTAACATGCAAATCCCAAATGTGTGTAACCATTCACACAAAGACTTTTATTATGTGGCCTCCAGTTAAAGTGAGCACAAGTTAACTGAGCATGTCTGTCTGAATAATACTGGCTTCTCCTCAGCGTAGTCTGGTAGTGAAGTGCATCACTTTCCCAGTGGCTGCAACAAGCTGATAGCTGAACAAAACAGGAAGCTGAGCCATCGTGTATCCCCTGGCTTCCCAGATCAGAGCTGGCTCAACATGGCATCGTCAGCTTAGAGAACACAAAGTTCAGGAGTAGAGCCCTCTTGATCTCCCATGATTTTTCCAGGCTCTAATTTAGATATAACCTACCTTTGGGTAGCAATCAAAGTCTGTTTTACATGCACCTACTTTGATTGTTCCAGGCATTTCTGTGTATCTGTATCTGTTTATGTGGCAAGTGAGATCCCAGACGTATGTAAGCTGCTTGAATGTAGAACAGTTATCTTGGAGCCCTTCGAAAAAGATATAAAAAATGCATCTGATGGCTGACAGTGGCCAGCAGTGATTTTTTTCTGACAAACCATGTTAGTGTCATACTTTTCTATCACCTCATTTCATGGTTGCCTTCCCTTATCTAGCTCTGTGTGCATTGTGTCAGTCCACTACGGTGTGTTGCTGTGCTGGTCTTTGTTCTACAGCCCTTTGTCATAGCTACTTGGCTGAGATCTGTCACACTTCTGAGAGTGTCAGGCTTGCTTCTTGAGCTGTCTGGATGACTGACAGCATGCGTGCAGATGCACTGTCAGTGTAGCACAGCCAGCAAGATGCACCGCCATCCTGCAGATGAGTGCTGAGTAAGGTGATTCTGGAATGCATAGTGGTATAAGGCGGTTTATTCCTACATGTTTGTGTGTGTGTGTGTGTGTGTGTGTGTGTGTGTGTGTGTGTGTGTGTGTGTGTGTGTGTCTTGGCTCATACTTGTAGCGTTTTTGCCTAGGTAGTATAGCAGCACTTTATTGTCCCAGTGACTTGAGTGTTTGATATATGTAACCTCGGATCAGATTAGTTCTGCCTCGTTGCACTGACCTTGTGCTCAGCTTCAGTACTATCTGCATTGTATGACCTGTACACATCTTGCCCTTGTGCTTGTTGTTTGCCCACTATTTGCACTTTTGTACGTCGCTTTGGATAAAAGCGTCTGCTAAATGAATAAAAGTAAATGTAATGTAAATGTGTGTGTGTGGGGGGGAGCATGGAAAAAACTCCAAGAAGACATGGAGGGACATCTGCACTACAAGCCTGATGTTTCCCTCCATTTGGAATTCACAATAGAGCAGCTCCACTGTTAAGAGTGGCAGGAAGGGGAGAAGAAAGAGAGTGTTCTCAGTGGCCTAATTTCCGACTGGTTGAAACACACTTTACACACATTGTCTTGGCCTATCAGAGTGGACCTTGTTGAATGAAAAAATGGTCTAGACAGACCGGACTCTATGATATGGACCAGCTTGATCAATGCATGCATCTGCCTTTTTTCTCCCAGAGATTTTAGAAGGTCCTCCTCATCTGCCTTCATCAACTGGCGCTTACCTGTGGCAGAGAGGGTGGGGCTTGACCCGCAGAACGGAGCAGCTAGTTCTCTGTCTGCCAGTGTCCATGGGGGTTGTTGTTTCCTGCCACAGCCTCAGGAGTAGATTTCTGTGCATGTTGGGGTATTTTGATATGACTTACATTGCAAATTACTTCATTGGCCATACCTTCACTTGCTTCAGTTATCCTATGATTGTTTCTACTGTATATTGTTACTGCCTTTCACTTTGCTGTTTCTTCTGTAAGCAAGCAACTGCCTTCTATTTGCATGTATGGTTAAGGAATTTATGTAGCAACACAAATACACTGATGTACATATACTCACTCATACACTCACTGACAGAGGCTCAGAGGAACACCCATGTGCACACGTACAGACAGACATACAAATACAGACTCTACAGATGTGCACCCTCCCCATACACACCCCTACTCTGTGCCATTGTCAGAACATCCATAGCCAGACCAGACGGGACAATAAGTTAATAAACAGATGAGCTGTTAAGCTTTGAGGGAAAGGTTTGAATACTGCAACCCCCTCCTACCTCCTCATTATCTCAACACTGTTCACGCATAACCACCTTTGAACACATCATTTTGTTAGGAGTGTGGCCTCATTGGCACACTGATCGTACTAATTCACCCATTTGTTTGCAGACTGAATTGTGGTTTTGGCTCTGGTCATTAAAATATAAAGCTGCTGGTTTTATACCGAGTCACAGTGGGGCACACTTTATGTGCAAACACCATTTGTAGGTTTCCTTTTAGAATGTATGCTTTGCAATTGTTTTACAAGATTTTACATTCAAACTGATTAAGCTAATGATCTCTTTACCAGCTTGACACTCAAGCACAGGCACATAGAACTTCACGCCACTTCAGCTCCCTTTAAAGTTTTCATTTTAACATAAGAAACCATCCATTAAATGGAACAACTCCTTTTAACCACCCTTGGCTGAGATTATTTTTCACAAATGTGACATTTGGCCACAGTTATAAATTATGGAACAAATTTTTCTTAAATGGAAATCCTATCTTTCACTTTATAGGTGCCTCTTTGTAGTTTGTAGTTAATGACTTGCCCGAGGGCTAAATTTGCATTGTTTTATTATGTTATTTAGTACCATTGTGGATCTTATCTCATTATTTCTCCAGTGTTCATGTTACTTCCTGATGCCTCTAGTTGTGAAATGGAGATGCCTATATACACAGACCAGTAAAATTGGTTAAAAGTGTTGTTAAACATTGATTTTGGCATTTTCTGTAGGTCATTGTCAGCCTTTTTGATTTATTCATTAATTGAACTAAAATTATAACAAAATCCATTTTAATTACATCAGTTATATTCTTCCTGTCTCTATGGGAACTGAAAACAAAATCAGTGCGACTGGGAAATATGAAAATGCCTCAGTTAATTTGCATATGGGAAGGGTCATTCTAATTAATCAATTGATACAAAACTCATTTCAAAGCACACTGCTGTTCATTTAGTTACCAAAAATATTAGAATAATGGAATTGCTAGGAGCTGAAATTACAGCTGCAAATGGAGTTTCTGCTCTGGAGGAGACACAGGTTGTCATAAAGGAGCAATTTGGAGAGAGATGGTGCAAGCTATTGATCTGAAATCAGGGTAGCTGTATCTCACTTCTTTAAAGTGCAGTAGCAGGGAGAATCTGAATGGTCTGCTTGTGGAATATACCTGCTCATTATGGTGTCAGTGCATTCCAGAAAGTCACTAGGGACTAGAAGTGATTTGATCATCCCCACAACCATGCATGATGGGGTCAGTTATATCTAATGCCCATCTAACTCCCATACTGTTAACAGAAAGGCAAATTAATGACTACAAAAATTGACAAAGCACACCTTTGGAATTAACTTGGGTTCACTTACGGTTGCTGTGTAGCAAGGTCCTTAGTTGGTGGCCCTTATAACTTAACTTTCCTGCCACTCATAAAGTGTTTTTCTGTCCTGGCAAAAAAAAAAAAAAAAAACTGCTCTGACTTGAAGGTAAATATTAACATGCCCGCTTCCTTGCTGTTCTTTACCCAGCTCATTACTCTGTTTCACAAGTGTGTGTCCTGCAACAGTTCACAGCTTTTCCATGTTCAATTTGTTGTAACTGAATTAAAGAACAATTAAGTTCCATTTATGGTATTCCCTATACCCCTATGCTACCACATTGTAATGCCTGAAAGCATGTGTAGGCTACTGAGAATATCAGAGTCTATCTGAGAATATTGGAATATTTGGGGATAGGATGGAGGAGGGATGTTTTTTTTTAGTCCATCCACGGCTCCAACCCACTGTGTCTGCCCACAAGACAGGATGGAACATTGGAAGGAGGTGCTGAGAAGAGGGCCACAATGTGGGCCTGCCTGATCAACAGGTGGCGGTCACTCTCTTCTGTAGAGAGAAGAGCCTCTTGATGAGAGCTTCAATCTCAACTTCCAATGACTCTCTGATAGGTGTCGGAGGCTGGATTTGAGGCTTTTGTACATCTGTCAGAAACTGGTGATAAGTGAATGTCGATTTAGCTTTTTTGTTTTTTTTTTTTTTTTCTCACCCACTCAAGTCAGTCGTAGGAAGAGAAAACCTGACCCCCGCGGTGCTATCAGAAATCTGCTCCCATGACTGTCGACACCAGGATTAATGGTTTTACACTGTGCAGACCTTTTCATCACTGTCTGAACCCGCCTCTTCCAGCCCACAGTCAGTAAGGCAAAAAGAAGCAGTCTTTCTCCCGGCCAGAATCGGGGGAGAGGGTAGGAGTCACATGGAGGAGAGGTAGTTTCCAGAAGTTTGTGCCTTGGTCTCTGGGGAGGGCCTGCTGCAGGCATTTTAGCCTTTCAGCAATTTCCTTAGATTGAGTGTCTGCCCTTCTGCCCCAGGTCAGGCAGTATTGTACCTTCATCACTTTCATAGTTGTGCCGACCTGATGTGGGCAGTTCGGGCTACTACACATTATGCATTAGTCTTGGGTATGGCTCGGGTAGTTTTGAGGTTTATAATTTAATATTGTTCCATCTAGTCAAATCTATTTCCGTGCAGGCAAATGCAGACGTTTGAAATGTACGCTTCGTGCATTCTTTCAGTTTGAATGATGTGAGCTTGTCGCAGCACATCCAGATGTACTCCAGTAAATGAAAAGAGGTGTTCACAGATCTGTTGCCGTCAGTCAATTTCTTCAATGCTTTTGCAGGTTTTCAGTCATGACTGAAATATATGCTGTGCTTGGCAAATGCAGCTGTGGAGTGGCATGGTGGTATACAGGTTCCAGTTCCTATATATTCAACAGTTCTTACAAGTGAAACATAATTGAATACGTGGATTTGCTCTGACAATACAGTTCAAAGATATGAATCCTGCAAGCTGAAATTGCTCCGTTTGTTTACCTGTAGAATGCTCCAAGCAGAGCCCTGAAAATGGTTATGGTGCTGCAATGCCCCCTGTTGGACATGAAAGTAAAAATGCCATGAAGCTGCTTTGCTTTGTTGTCCTTGAGGCGTTTCACACTGAATGAAGAATGCAGCCAGACATAGACGTTACATTTCTTAGCTTGCATCTGTTTGGATTCTCACTGTGGAGTGTGGCTGGCTTTGTTGTCACACTCAGTTTCAACCTGTCATCAGTAATGGCTTCCTTTGGTGCTGTGTTTCCAAACAGAAGTTTCAGCTTTCCTCAAATTCAGAGTGCATACTTGCAAACATTTCAGGTCACGATAACATAATGTAATCTCACCCTTCTTAAATTGCAACAGCAGCCAGCTATGTGGTCCTTGGAACTTAACATCAATTTGAATGGGAAGGCACATTGCCTTGGAGTTGCTGTTTATGTGTGTAGACATAACTCAGGTTAATACTTCTTGATAACTTCAGGACACTTATCAAAACCATTGATATGTTTTATAATAAAGCTATGTCTCAAGGCAATTCCAAGATACACCTTTGACTCACCTGTGCTTTGTGTGTCTACAGATACCTGAAGCCTGATGAAAACAAAAAGTCGAAGCACAAGACTGCTGTCAAGAAAAAGACCCTCAACCCAGAATTTAACGAGGTAGAGTTTATCCTCTCTCTCCCTCTCTCTCTTCACACCTGCCTGTCTCTCCCTCCCTCCATCTCCATCTGTGCTCATGTAGTACTGTATCTGAGACACGTGTCCTTGTGGGTCTGCCCAGTCCTGATCCCTCAGGACAGACAGCGGCGATACAGGATTTCCAACTGTTACAGCCAGCCAGACCTCAAAATCACCAGGTCAAGGCAAAAGGAATTCAGTGGCAGCCTTCTCTTTTCAACTCACATTTCCCAAAATACCCTTGGAGCTCGCCTGTCCAGAGGCAGTGAGACGCGCCTGTGCTCCCCACAGGCTGAGGTCCAGCCATGGTGCTGTTTACTGCCTCTCTCTCTGCGAGGCCTGTTTGGCCAGGGCCTCTCTCTGGGCACTACAGCAGCAGCTCTGTGACTAATCTACCTGCACACTGGCATGGCTCCCAGCTCTGCCACGGCTCCTGACACAGGACCGCTGGGATACATTATGGAAGAGACAGTTCCCTGAAAATGAGGGCATTTCTCTAAAAAATGATCAGCACCCAGCCTTGCAGCTATCATTTGACACAAACATTCACTTGGAGCTTTTTGGTGATTTCAAGACATCTGGGATTAAAAAAAATCCCTGAGTCAGTGACAGTTAAATCAGGTGACAGTGTATGTACCAAGACACCAAGCACTACACGCTTGCAGAGGAAATTATTAACAGCAAGGCAAGGCAGACTGTATTAGATGTATTAATCTAATGCTTTCTCTGGGGTTAGTGGAAGGTGAAATTGGGCATTTCAATGTATCTGAAGTTTGCAGCTTGAAGGATTATGTGAGGCTTTGTCCACAACACAGACTGTCCTAAATTGGTGTCGGGAGGATACCTCATCTGTCACTCCTCCCATGCTGCCTGGAGCTTTTGCATGTCCCATCTCAGAGAGAAGGCAGGGGGTCTTTTTCTCTGGTCCCATTTCTAAGAGAAGGCAGGGGTCTGTTCCGTTGGTCCCATCTCGAAGGGGAGACAGATCTTCTTCTCCTGTCCTATGCATAAGGCATAGGAGGGTATCTGTTTCTCTCACCCCATTTGAGAGAGGGCGGACAGTCTGTTCCCCCCGTCTGTCTCTCAGGGCAGTCCATTATTCTGAATAGCATGCCGAGATGCAAGGTAGGCATGCAGGTGCCTTTTAGAGGACAAAAACAGATATAGCCATGATCGAGCTGCTCTTTGAAAGGGACCTTCGCTACAGTTTTACTCTGGAGGGAGTCTCTCAGCTCGGTCACCTGCAGCGTTGAGCACCATTCGTCAGGGCGCCCACCTGTGTCTTAATGGGCATCTTCTCTCAAAGGAGACTGTACATTTTACATGACATTTTCTTTGACATTTCCCTCTTTCTGCGTTTATTTTTCCACCAATGCATGTTGGCCTTTCTGTGGTGGATTACAAGCCTCACAATGGAAACATCAATGGGTTATTTCACTTCACTGTCCAAGCATATAGTCCAAAAAATTAATACCACGTAAGAGCTGTTATGGGTTTTGTCCTCATAAGCCCTCAGCCATTAGCTATGGGTCAGAATCCAGAGAATGGCTGAAAAGGCAGCACTCAGCCAGCTCTAGGATTGTGTTTATGTAATTAGGCTATATCAACACCACACTTGTTTGGCAGAAATGAGTCTTTGTATTTACCTAAATGCAATCAGTAGCAAGCTCTGATGCAGTGTTTCAGTTGTTTTGCTTAGTGAATTTTTTTTCATTTGTTTGTTGGCAGCATGAACCATTAACAGGCAGTCTATACGATTAACTCCACCATTTTTACCTTCCCCCTATGGTTCTCTGGTCTCTGAACTGGCTTTTATTTGTTGACTGACGTCCTCCCCCCTGCAGGAGTTCTTCTACGAAATCAAATACGCCGAGCTCAGCAAGAAGACCCTGGAGGTGACGGTGTGGGATTATGACATTGGAAAGTCCAACGATTTCATAGGTGGGCCCCACTCTTGGGTGTCTGTTGTGTTTCTTTGCACCTGTCTGTATGTAGCCTTAAGCCAGCCTGTGAAAAGTAATCGAACTGAGCGTGGGCTCATATGTGTGAGCGCAGCCGCTGAACACCATAATGTTTCATTGAAAGGCCATCTACAAAGCAGAAGCAGTTCACCAATTGGTGCATTTTCATCTTTCTCTATGGCCTTTGTGGAAAGAAGTCAGGATCTAGCAGCTCAGTGAGACAGTCTAGTGAGGTTTCCTTTCCCTGCTGGTGCCTGTCTCGTTCCTGTAATGGAAGCAACGTTCTCCTGGGGACTCTGTTTACAACACCCTGAGCCCACAGACAGCTTCCATCTGTCCCACTGCTCTGACCTGGTCCAGGCCTGGGTCCATGACTTGCAACCTCCCATCAGGACACTTCTCCAGGCAAGCACCTGCCGGCAGGCTGTCAGTGACAAGCTGCTGTCACACTGTCCTCTGCCAGACAGCCGCAGGGGAGAGCACTGGCCGCTTAATTAAAGAGAAAGTGCGATCAGAGCAAATAAGAAAAAACCTTCATCTTCCATGTACAGGGAATTTCACTCGTTCCCAACCACAGAAGACATGTTGGGTTGTCTCTCTGTGTGTTCCCCTTTAAGGACATGTGGAGTTTAAACGCGACACAGCCCAGAGAGCCTCTGCGTATGGAGGTGCTCATTTTATCTGGAGCCGAAGCCCAGCACTGCATCTCTCCAGGGTGGAGACTCACATGCGGCAGACTGTGGCATTAGGAAAACTCAATTAATGAAAGTAAAGGGGCAGAAAGGATTGAGTGCACCATTCCCCTGGGGGCAGAGGTTGGGGCGTTATTCTAAGCTTACTAGACATAATCGTGCAGCCAACTGATTGCACCCTCTCCAGTCCACTGACTCCTTCCAGCACACTGGTCTAGAAAATATAAGATGAAATATATAAAAGTGTACCATAAACCCCGGTTCAGGGGTCAGTTACTTCCTCCGAAGCAAAAACTCCACATTTGATCTTTCTTATCTCATGTTTCCACATCGTTGTGTCTTCATGTGTTGATGAGTCTTCCCTCTCCCTGTCCCCCGCAGGTGGAGTTTCCCTCGGGATTAATGCCAATGGAGAGAGGCTGAAACACTGGTTCGACTGTCTCAAAAATAAGGACAAGAAAATCGAGCGCTGGCACACGCTGACCAATGAACTGCCTGGATCTGTGTTCAGCGACTGAAGACCCAGCCCTGACCCTATCCCCACCTTTGTGGCTAAAAGCCCCTCCTACCTGACCTGGGTGTGGCCCAGCCTTGATTGACAGATACTCTCCTGCAGTTTCTCAGTTTGGAGGTGGGCACCAGACCTGCCTCATTTCATATTCCCAAGGTTTTCTCTATACCTTTCATTGGTGTTGAGCTCTTACGGGTTCTACTTAATACTGTGATGTAGCTCAAGGGTCTGTCAAGGCTATGGGTCTGTCCCTCTGTTCTGACTCGAAGCTGTTTTCCTCCCTCTGTTAAAAATGGTAAGGTATGCTGTTGAATGGCATAGAGTTGATGTGGTTCCCCAGTGTTGTCCAAAATCATAAAAATTTGCCGTTTGACCAGAGGAGGTTGGCAGTGTGTCCCACAATGCCATGCGTGCAAAGAATACCAGTATTTTTCCCATCCCACAGTGCACAATCCCCCACATGTCAGTGATTGAAGTGGAGCCCTGACATTCAGCTTTAAAGTATTCAGTAGGTACGCATCCAAAGTAATGAAGAGTGAGCAAGTGATTCTTTGCCTGGCTCTGAGCTTGTATGCATTTATTGTTTCCATCTGCAGTAACAGAAATAAACACTGAAAAATTATGTATATCTGTGAACCAAACAAAATCACAAATGAGAACATGTCCAAGAATGTAGTTTAAGCTTTTCAATAAATCTTTCTGAAATGTTGACAGGTAAATAATATTGTAGGTGGAATCAGGAGGTTATCAAAACACAGTGATGGCCTAAACCCACAGCTATGCACGCAAGCCATGGTGGAATGTCAGCCAACACTCCTTTATGGTCTGCCTAAGATACACACACACACACACACACACACACACACCCGTGATTGGTGGTCAAACATTCTGAAGTAAGACTTTAAGACGCTTTTAAAGCTTTTAGGCTCTATTGTTGTAGTGTATTTATTGTTTATCATTGTTTATTTTCTGAGTAGTGCATCATGTAAAACATCCCAGTCAGTTTATCAAGTGAATGTACAGAGATCAGAGATCACTCACTCCAGGGGGAAACCTCTGAGAATGTGCACCTAAGTGCTGTATGAGGCAGAAACCGAGCACACAGTTCAGTCAGCCATTTCAGGGTTTGATAACAAGCAGGGCGACATTTAAGTACGCGGTACAGTATAGGCAAATGTGTGACTGACCTTGAAAATGTATAAAAAACCATAATGGCTTCATGTGATGCTAACAAACTACATGCCCTGTAGTCTCAAGCAATTGTTAGAAACCAAAAGATGATTTTATTTGTTTCATCCTCTCCAACAGAGTACATTTAAGAGAGACGTTGAAGACAAGGTCTTTAAGTAACACATTTAAGCTTCAGCATTGCCCTCAGATAAGTCCTAAATTATTTCCCAAATTTTAATAATCAACACAAGATCACATCATATTTTCATGTAAGTGCTGTGGTTTATGACTGGAATATACAACAGCCTTTAAGGTATGTGGGAATTTAATACAGAGAGGAATGTCATACTCTATGAATCCTGACACTAGAATGACAATTGGAATTTTTTTGGAATGTGAGGTCATAGGTGTTATTGTAATTTTTTTAGTCCCATGATTTCTGACATTTTATTTGTATTATGGAATTTGTAACTCTTTAGTTCTTTCACAGTTATCTCTGCTATCTCACACCAGATCTGTGGTAGGTGAGGCTGTACTTTTGAGGTGGATATTTTTAAGCAGACATGTCAGTAGCTCCACCTCTTCTCCCCTGCCAATCACTATGGTCAAGGACTTCACCCAGCCCACAACCACCTCCATCAGCCCCACTTACATCCAGCAGGAGATGTCATTCAAGCCAGCTCACTTAGGCAGGGTCTCTCTCTCGCTCTCTCTCTCGCTGCCACACTTGTGACATTTTTTGCAATCTGTTTGCCTTTGTACTCAACTTCTATATTTATGAAAAAAAATGCATGCAGATGTTCTCGGTTTGTCATGAACTGACTTTGCTAAATGTTTGATACTGCTGTTTTTTTCTGTGAAGAAAAAAAACTATTCTGGAAGCTACAAGAATGTCAGTCTTTCTTCTCAGACAAACTTTTTGTACCTCTGAACGCTATCGCATTGCCCGTCAGGCTGCTGTATTGACTGGAGATGTGACTGCATGTGACAAAAAAAAATTCTGTCTCTGTTTTGTTTTTTAACACTCAGGCAATTGTTTGCATATTCTGGTGGTTCTCCAAAACAGGATTAAAAAAAAGAAAACGTTTACCAGTGTTTCACCTTACTCTTGCACCGAATGGCCGAATTATCGTGCCTTTTCTTTTGTAACTGTGTATTTTTTGCACCGCTCACTTTACAGAGTTCCCTAGATCAATATTAGCTTTTAATATTTAAATGATACACATTTATATTCCTGTACGTTAACGTCCGATATTGTAGTTTGACCCGTGAGTACTTCCCACTTGATGACACGTCGCCAGTGTGTGGTTGCGCTGTGTGATGGTGATGGCAGGGGTGCAAGGCTGAGGTGAAAGGCTGTCCTGTTAAAAAAAAAAAAGAAAGAAAACAGGGCAGATCCCGGTTTCTGGTAGGAGCCTGGACAAGAGGGCTGTGCAGGGACGGCTGGGGGTTTGGGTGACAGACATCTACCATCAGGCTGGAATTCACATTTTATGATTGATTGACCCACACATGGCTTTTTGGTGATTAAAAGTTTCTTTTTAATATAGAGACATACTGGATGTTTTTGTGCTTTCATGTTTTGAAGTTTTTTTTTTTTGCTCATCAGGTTCAGGTCCACATGTGCTGACTTGAAGGAAGCACCAGGGCATTTGAATTCAGATACCCCAAATGAATGAATTAGGCCAGAGCCACGATATTTCAGAGAAAATCCAAATATTTAGTGAAAGCAAAGATGGCTCTTTGGGCTTTGTTTACCTGATGCATCAGGAATAGAACTAAATGGATCGGGTCAAAAGGATCGATTTTGCTTACTCACTGAATCCATCTGAACGAAAAAGGAAGCACTCAGTAATGCCAGCTGTAGCAGGCTGTCCTAATCCAAAACCTACAGATCTTTTGCCGTTTTATTTAGGTTCTGAAAAATAATCTGGAATGTTGCTTTTTCTTTTTGAATATGCTTATTGTTAATGAGTTATTTCTGCTTTGCATAACAGAAGTGATTAATACTTTTTTCCACAGTGTAAAGAGGTTTTGTGCATTAAGCTGTTTTAGTATTTATATGGATTTATTTTTTCTCAAGCACAAGTGGATTGGTGCCCAGTTTAATTTATTTATATATTATTCAAGTCCTGCTGTGAAATATCAAAAAGTAACCTAAAGTGAACACGTGCACTATCAGAAACCGGAATTTCGCTTTGTTTTGTTTTATTTGGTCCTTTTTTGAAAATGTTTGAGTATTATATCCAAAGTGTGTTTTTTACTATGGCGAATGGTGTGCTATTTGTATGTATAAAACTGGAAACCCACATTCAATAAAGTAGAGAACCAACCGTGGTAAGTTTTATTTCAAGTATGTGAACATTGTCATTTTTATGGCATTTGAATCAACCCACAGTACAAGAAGAGCTAAATGTTCATATTTGACTAAGGTTAATGGAATGTAAAAAGGCAGCTCAAGGCATGAGAGTATGCCTAGTATGCGTCTGCCCTGGAATAGTGAAATCACGAGCAGGTTAGGGGGTGTCCATGCCAGTGTTATGGAGTGGAATGCGGGTGAATTGGTGCCTCCTGCCCAGTCCTCCTCGGTCGCCCCTTACCCTACCTGGCCATCTGAGATAATGAAATCCCAATCCATGAGCTTGTTTAAAAGTGGCTGTTTTGTATGATCAATCCTCTTGTCTTAACTGGATTATCGTGGTTTAGCACCGGCGGCTGTCACCTCATAATCATCCAGGGAGCACACACATTCATCTCAGATTAAAAGTTTTGCTGATCTCCAGGACCCCTCCAGGCTTTGAATTTATCTCCCCAGTCTTTTTGGCCTCTGTTCAGTCCAACCACTCAGTGCTTTATCCAAGTGACACATTCTGGCCCCTGTTCAGGCTAACCACTCTGTGCTTTATCTCAGTGACACATTCCAATCCATTCTTACACAATGGTGTGGATGCAGCTGTTGCTGAAATTGACAAAAAATGATTTAAAAAGTATGCAAAACTTGCTCATGTTGGTTATCTGTAGTTCATGTAGGGACAAATTGTGTTGTGGTTAGACTGAATAGAGACCTAAGCCTCACTCTGACAAGAGAGATTTTCTTTGACTTGCCAGGGCTATGGGCATTACTAGAATGGCTGTTGTTGATGTTCAGTCAACCATTGAGACTTCTCTCAGCACACACATTTTTAACAAAGGAAATTTTAAAGACTTGACCCTAATGCATGAGTCGAGTAATACTGATTAACAACGCTACCAATGCCACATGCCAGGACTGTAAATGTTTGAGAAGTATGACTGCCGCACACCTCACATTTCCGCATAGAAAGATCCCTCTGTTGGCTCCAGGCTGTGTTGAATCATCATATTAAACCGTTTTCCTTCAGAATATTATCTTTGTTGAACAATATACAGAGAAGTGGAAGGAAGATGCAGAGGTTACAGTTATGATTGAAGAAGTCTCTCAGGGAGAAACATCTCAGGGTTATGGTCAAAGAGAGCAGTGAGTTATGAATATATTAGGTAGGCACTTACCATCTTAGTGAAGGGCTCTTTACGTTATGTGACATTACATTTTTGCTCAGTAGACACTCTTACCCAGAGGAACTTGCAAAGCCTATGGTTTTAACATGATATTCCTTTATGTTGCTGGGGTATTTACAGTGGCATTTCAGATTAAGTACCTTTTCCAAGGGCACAACAGTAATGCCCCACCTGGGAATTGAAACAGCAGCCTTGGGGTTACAAGCCCTCTGCTTTTTACCACTACATCACACTGGAGAGAGGCATTTTTAGGCGTTTCCCTTGTGTTTCCATTCGCTCATCCCCAGCCTTGACCTGTTCCACATATCTGCCCCATAAGTCTAACCCTGCTTCAGGACCCTGCCAATGTTTTTAGCATTATATCGACTGGTCTATGGGGGGCAGTAAGCTCTTTAGGATTACCACCCCACAAACAACTGATAATGCCAGATCAACACAGATTGCATGTATTTCTGGTTTGGTAATACACCCCCTGCGTTGGTTAAGACAAGGAGAGGGATATGACTTCGTCAAGAGTAATTCTCTAGTCCCTATATAAGGGGGCTTCCTTGCCATCACTCACCCACTGTATGCTTTTAGGTGCTGCCGCTGCCTCTCCCTCGCTCTCCCTCCATCCGTTCACATGTACAGGGTCCTCAATATTAGCTCCATGGCGCCTCCTGTGGTGAACAGCACTCCAGGCCCCTTCGATGGCCCGCAGTGGCCCCATCAGGCCCCTCGCAGCACCTACCTGATGGTGGCCTTCCTGATGGGCACAGTGGTGGTGCTGGCATCCTTCGTCAACGGCCTGGTCATCCTGGTCTCACTGCGGTACAAGAAGCTGCGGTCGCCGCTCAATTACATCCTGGTCAACCTGGCCATAGCTGACCTCCTGGTCACGTTCTGCGGCAGCACGGTCAGCTTCTCCAACAACATCAATGGCTATTTCATCCTCGGCAAGTCTGTGTGTGAGTTCGAAGGCTTCATGGTCTCCCTCACAGGTAGGTCATCCTCACGATAGGAGAGAGAGAATGACATGCTTGAGGGATAAAACTCGTAACATTTTCCGTGAGACTTTCTAGGGTGCTTAAATCTAGAGAGAGTATTTGTAGTCTAGCATGGCACCCACTGTTTAGACATGTCATCTTCTTGTTTTGTGCATATAGCTTAAATTAGTTTCTCAGATGTTTCACCTTAAATGCCATCTTCAGTGTTCATCCCCATGATAAGTGCATTGATTTATGAGCATTGAGATGGTGACTTTTGAGTATAACACAAAATCTAACAAATTATAGAGTGACTCATAAGAGGCACAAAATCATGCCCCTTAATAGTAGCAATGGGTAGATTCTTTAATGAGAAATAGGAACATGGTTCTCTTTGTATCCTGTGACTGTTTAAAGTCTGCAGTAATCTGTTTACACTGTTGTTGCTAACTTTTGATGTTCACCTAGCATTTCCATCAAGTTGGTTCTCAAGTGTTTTTCTGTATAATAAAATTTTTATTTTTAAAATTTGCAAAGGTGCATTATGAACAAAACATGAAACATAAATGAATGCATGTGCTTATCCACTCACCTGAACCATGTGAGGATCACATATATAAAATAGTTTGTCTTAAGTTGTAAAGTGTGTAACATTTGCAGTCATTTTTCAGGTATCGTTGGTCTCTGGTCACTAGCTATCCTGGCTTTTGAGCGTTACATTGTTGTCTGCAAGCCAATGGGGGACTTCCGTTTCCAGCAAAGGCATGCTGTGATTGGATGCCTTTTTACATGGGTGTGGTCCCTCATTTGGACCGCTCCACCACTTTTTGGATGGTGCAGCTACGTCCCAGAAGGTAAAACAGAAAGCAAAATGACTGTTCAGATCCAAATGCTGTATCTCACTGAAAGAGTATTCAGTATGTAATGAATGGTATCCATTTCTGCAGGACTGAGGACATCCTGTGGACCAAACTGGTACACAGGTGGTGCCAACAACAACTCCTACATCATGATGCTCTATATCACCTGCTTTCTCATGCCTCTCAGCATTATCATCTTCTCCTACACCACCCTAGTGTTCACACTCAGAGCAGTGAGTGCTCCCCCTCACCCTCAAAGCATGTTGAAAAGATAAAGGTTTAGCCAAGGACAGAAGTTTGACTAAATCAGATACATGCCATGCCCTAGAGTTGGAGAGCCCAGAATGATCAGTCCACCATATCAGTTCCAGTGATAACTTGTTTTAGTATGCACGGTCTGGCAAAGTGTTAGATTTTATCAGTGGCAAATAGTGCTGAATCTCCACACAGGAATTCAGAGGCCATGCTCCAGAAGATCTGAACAATCTATATGGGTGTGAAAGAGTTTTATTCTAATTTTCATGGGCATCTCCACTATCCCAGATAGCAGCTCAACAGAAGGAGTCGGAGAGCACCCAGCGGGCAGAGAGAGGTGACCCGCATGGTGATTGCCATGGTGCTGGCCTTCCTTATCTGCTGGTGCCCTTACACCACCTTTGCCTTAGTGGTGGCCATCGACAAGGACATAAAGATCAGCCCTACGCTAGCCTCCATGCCTGCTTACTTCTCTAAGACAGCCACCATTTACAACCCCATCATCTACGTCTTCATGAACAAACAGGTACTGAACTCACAGATGTGCAATTACTAGATTGCAGCAGTCAGTCTAATACTGTTTCATGCAGCTCTATCTACTGTATAGGTTCTCTATAGGACCTAGTTCTGTATTTGTTATTTCATCATATATACTTTAATGTATATGCTATGATATATACACTTCCGAATTGCACTGAGCTAATTATGACAGAAATAGGGCTAACGTATTATAGGGGATAAGCCTTCAAAAGCTAATTGTTTATTGTTAATGTTCTCATTATGTTATTTTTTAAGATTCAAAAGGGTATTAAAGGGATTTTGGCATTATGACAATTGTTCTCCCAGGGTGGTCCAGCAATCTACAATGATGCTTTGCCTCTTAGCAATCCTGATTAGAAATGCTTTTTGTCATTTTGGTTCCCAAAAGCTTCTGTTAATTGTTATGGAGATTATTACTGAATTTCCTTTCTTATTAATTTCATCCCAAAGTGTGGTGAGCTAATTCAAGTTCATATTGTATTTCACATGCTGTTCTCCATCTTCTGGTCCATTCTTAGCTAGTAACTTTCACCTGTATCTTGTACCTGTCGTAACAGTTTCGAAACTGCATGCTGACAATGATGTGCTGTGGGCGCAATCCTTTTGGGACTGTGGAGGACACCTCAACATCAGGGTCCTCTACTGGCAAGACTGAAGTCTCTTCAATCTCAGCAGGCATTAGCAAGGTCAGCCCAGCCTAGTGCACAAAGTCAAAATGGCCACCTACTGAAGGACCTCATCTGCTCCAGAACAGCCCCTGGGATGGGATGTTCTGAAGTTGTACCACCTTTCATGACCAACACCGATTCCAGCCCATAAGGACAGTGTTATTCACAGGTGCATGTCACTAAAACCTAAAAGCTATTCCAATGGTCAATTACATATTGTTCTGTATCATGGTCCCATGTAGCAAATTTTGACTTAGAAAAAGCTGATGAAACCATGTTCCCTTATGAGACAAAGGCCACAAAGGCCTGTTCTCTGAAAAATGACCAGCTATTTACCTTATAGTTATGTCATCTTGGATCAATTTTCAATTTAATTTGTTTTCTGGGAGAAATTCCACTGGCATTGAAAAGATTATTTATGTATGTATGTTTCAAAGAAAGAGTTTTTGTATCAGACAGACACCAAATGAAACCTTTGCAAGGCTGTTCTTTGTTGTATCAAATGAAATGCTCTTCCTGGCATTTATTTTTGCATAGAACACCCTTTGGTGCCCTTTAGTCATCTCCGTCTGTGGGGTAAATGGCATTGGTGTATAAACACCTACAGCAATCTGTGATCAAAAAACTTTCTTTTGGAGAATGAATCACAGTGTTTTTGTCTCTGATTGCAGATCATTAAAAGGTGTGCTTGTTTACATCAACTCCCCCAGCACCACAAGAATGGATAAATTTTTAACACAGAATATGACCTCGCTTGACTGGCTAGAAATGAAAGAAAGATAATGAAATCTTTGGGCAAAACATCAGTTGTCAAGTGTCGAGCGTCGAGTGTCAGAGTCAGTGATGTAAACTCCTGCTGCATTAGATGAATAATCACACCTCCAAAATATTGCACTAAAAAGAATGCTGAGGAGAATTACTGGATTCTGATTAAATACAAAAGCAGAATACAAATGATGATGGAAAAAGTAATTGCTGCTCCATTGTCATATTTAGGGGTATAATCTCCCTGGTGTATTAACCTTTGAATCGACAAAAACAAATATTTCAATTTGTGTTGTACACAACTAATCCACATTTCTATTTAGATTGTGCAGAATGTTCATGTAAAATAAACACTGCTGCAAGCAATTTCTGGCAAGTGTTTTCACAGGCTGCCCAGCCAGGAAGCTATGATTTAAAGACCGCCCTGAGATATATGCTGGAGCGCATACCACCTGTCTGTGAAAGAGAACACTGAGCTATGCTTTGCTAGATGAGGGTATTGGATCGTTTAGCAGAGGACCCTCTTCATATTTGACAGGTTTTATGACTTTGATTTTATTAAACAAGAAAATGAGAGCTCACTTAAAGTAATTATGTCATAGGACCTTGAAAGAAAATCCTTAAATATCTACCTTTCTTCCAGCCAAAGGCAGTTCTTTTTAATTGCTGAGCATGGAAAAGCAGCCATAAGTCTGTTATTTTCATTATTTTATTATTTTTATGAGCAGTAAGATTTGAGTGCAGTAGACATCAGACATACATCAAGGTTACTGAATTAAATTACAAAGACCAACTGGACCTTCTAAAAGAATCGCACAGCTAATATCCTATAGTAAATAAGCAACGTATTAAAGCCTTCCAAGAGGTTGCTCAAAATGATATAATGACTTTATTCACCATGTTATGCCTATAGTGCAGAATTTAAGGTAGTATTCATCACATTATGTGAATATAATCTATGATACCATATATGTGTTGGTGTGACCCCAGTACTTTGGTGGTTTCTCTAGTGTTCTGTGAAAATTTTAAAAGTAAGTCTCAGATGATGAGTGACACAGAATTGAGTAATTGCATTTTATTTTGAATATTTATTTTCACACTTCAGTTTCCCATAATAAAATCTATCACTATGCATCTTTGTTTTTCCTTTATTTTCCTTTAATAAATGAATAATCTCCATTCTTAATGAAAGCACATTTTCTCTCAAGTGTTCATTACACAGACATTAGAGAGCACAAAGAAAAAATATGTAGCAACCAAGGCCAAAACCATCAATCAGACAAATTGAAACTAAACCAACCTCATACATTGCAACCAAAACACACACTCTGATGATTAGTTAATAGATTGATCAACAGTATCTAAGTAGAGAAGAATTCATGTAGAGTTTGTTAAAGTCACTATAGATTAGCATCATATTTGTTACTTCAACAGGGTCAGTTTTGGAACTATAATAGCAATAAATGATAACTTTAAAGGGGGCTCATGCAATAGTTACCAAGAGTTTAAGAGTCAAGATCAGGATCCTAGACAAGGGAGCAAAGTATAGCTGATTTTAAAGAACTGTCCCAGTAACACCAGAGCTTTGAACTATGAAGAGTATCATTAGACAATTCTGAGCTCTTGAGTAGTATTGTGATACGACAACCAAGAGAAAAAGATGAAGGGTTCATATTCATAAGTGTCAGTTCACTCATCAATCTAATGATCATAGTATTCAAATTCTGGGATATTACCACAATCTGTCACATACTTGGATCACAAAGTGGAATCTGAGCTCTGAAGCTGTCTCACTAGTCGAAAATACCTTACTTAAGATAGGTGAAGAGTTAAGGTTTGCATATGGTGAGAGATTTATTTTATTGTCACAGCTATTGAAAGGATTCTGGAGTAGGTACTATATGCTGAGCTGAGAGTGGGAGAGAGCTATGATGTGGCCTCATTAAATTTCATCAACCAGTCTTTCATTAAGACAGTAATGTATGTAATTTAAAGGCCCTCCATTTTCTTTTTGCCATTATGACTAAATTTGCCAAATTACCAGGGGGTACTTCCCAGTATTGAAACTGATTTGGTTTAAGTGGAGCTGTACAATCAAGCAACAAAGGGAGCTAAACATAAAGAAAGCCAGCTGGAAAGTCATTGAATTGGATCAGGATGAAGAGCAAGAAACACATTTAAAAGGCTGTCAGCAGTGGAGAAAGTAATATTGTGAGACTGCACACAGCAAGTTGTACTTTTAGAAGCCATGGGCAGCTGTACATCCAAGATAATTCCAAGGTGGTGTTCGACTGTAATATCCTTGTTTCCAAGACGACTGAAGCAGTCAAGCAAAATAAGATCTACATCCTTAACCAAGAGGATAGATGGGCTGTTGCAACGGGCTGAAAAAAAGAAAAAGAACACTGCTAGACTTAAAAAGTCAGCTCGCAAATCAGAAGCACCATCAGCTTGAAGATTGCTTCCTCCAAGCACAGCGCACAAGCAGGGCTGTAGTACTCGAGTGCAGTGGCGATTCTAGACTTTTTTGACTGGGGTGGCCCAAGTGGAGCACTGATTCATTCAAGGGTGCCATGAGGATAACGCAACATCCACAATAACAGAAATAGGCGCATAACGAATATTTATAATTCCCCCCATACACTAAAAGCACTCCAAGATGTGAAATTAGCACAAATACAATACAGGAGCTAAACCATATGAACACCATATTCAGAGGATGAAACTGCAAAAGACAAACACCATATTCTCACGTCATTTTTTTTATTTGAAGAAATTCAAATACAAATCAGCAAACACATGTCAACTAAATAATGAAAAGATCCTACTCCTACAAGGTTTTTTTTTTACAATAATGATTTACATTTAACTTGCTGGCTGCCTGGTGAGCTTTGTAGTTCATTATCAAGCTAGCTGACCTTAGCTAGCTGGCTAGATAGATTAGCTAGCTAGCAAGCTACATTGCTAGATGGGCACATAGCTAGCTAGCTAGCTACCTAGATAACTTTGCTTGCTAGCAAGAGCAATAGTGTTGTAAACTAACTCACATGCTAACAACCAATTACACATATAGAACGGCTGTTTCTTGGCTATCAAAACGTGTACTTAAATTTTTGAAGTCAGTCACTCCCGACTCCTGCGCTGACTTGAACCACATCAAGAAAAATTGTGAAGAGCTGTACATTTCAGACAGTGGCAGAACGTAGTGGGTCCCACGCATCTAAGGGAGGTGGCAGGGAAATGTAGGAGTCCAAAATACGGTGCAAGGCGTTTATATATACATACAGTGGAGGGAAAAGGGTATTTACAACAAAGGAAATACATACAAACTGATACACACAGTGTCAAATACTAACACTGGTCAGCAAGAACAACACAAAAAAATTGGCTCACACTACTGAACAGATTTACAAACAAGCTTATTGCAGGCCCCAACTCTCTCTCTCACCCAGGCCTTGATAACAGAATTGCTTATACACCCTTTGCTTTACAGGTTACCCCCGACTGGAGCATACCACCTCGCAAATAGGTATATTGGTATCTGCACATCACATATTTAAAACCACGCGATTTGCTACACCACAGCAACTTTACAGAACACATAAAAACAGTCTCATTTAAATCTGCCACAGGTGATACACAGACTGCTGTGCTATGAACAGAACACAACAAGCCAGCAACGAAATCCTCATGACAATGTATGTTTTACCACATTTTGTCAGACTGAACCGTTCGGTCCATATGAGGAAGATGTTAAATTAAAATGTGGCACTTAAGTGCGATGCCAGCGCTACGCTACACGTCTCATTATTTCCCATGTGCGATACCACGTTTCTGTTTGGTATGTTAGTTTCAGTCTTTCCTACAAAGATTTACATTGCCCCAATGTGCCTCCCACTCAAACTCAAACCCCAACCCCTTGTCAAACGCTGTCTTGGGCGGGTTGTTGGCGGTTCTCCCATACTTTTATTATTCAATCATGCTGTGCAATGTGTGAAAATCCCTTTTCTGAAAACCCCTCAAAATACTGATTTGCCCATGCTGAAAACTCCACCCAGTCTCGACCCACCATTTCCCACTGTAAGGGAGCAATTCACACATACTTTCAAAGAGCAGGTGAGAAAACAAACAGTAGCAAACAGATGAAAGGATATAGGTTTCGTGTTCTCGCTCTCAATATGCGCCAAGGAAAGACTTTCGTGAAACTATTCATGCAGAGCTAGGTTATCCCTGGGCTCTTGCACTACTATGAAGGGCTGAATCAACACCTCATTTGTGATTCTAGAGACAAAACGTGTAGCTGTAATAACTGTAGCTATATATATCAAAACCATGTTATAAGCAGTCAGTTCTTCAAATGAAATAAACACAGCTGTTTAGTCTGGTGTTAGAATATGTGCAATTTTAACTCTGTACACAAGATGGCAGTGTGGTATTATAAATGAAAGGCCTCGCAGAAGAGGCGTGAAGGAGGCGTTTAGCACAAATGATAAACAAAGGTTTGGGTGTGTTGGCTTTCTTGAGCCTACTATTTTTTCTGAGTTTACTGGTTACAGCCATGCCTATTTTTTTTCAAAAATCAAAGCTAAATGGAATGAATGAATTTGAATTTGTAATGCAGATCTGGATTAGTAATTTCTAAGATGTTTCAACCAATGGAAAATATTTGCATACTGCGCTCTCTTAAACAGTGACAGTTTACAATGTACAGTAAATTGCTATAATATGTCACACAGCAGTTCCTCAGAATAATGTTGTCATTTTCACTGTAGTTTCAGTGTAGCAGGCAGATAATCCATAGATAATCTATGTGGTTAACTGTGCTCTCTGCCTTGTACGTGTACACTTTGCGTATCTACATCAATCCAATTAAAAACAAATTCTCTGACTAGGCATTGAATCTTATGTTTTTTCTTCCGCTGCTCCAATGACAATCTGAATAAAAGTTTCATGGATCCCTATAGCTTTGCATTACCAGACCAATACATTTACTGCAGTTACCTGTTAGATATGAAATCTAGAGAGAGGATGGCTTTTTCAATTCCAGACTTTACATGTATGCAATTACATTACATCCTCTCCAATATTCTGAGCAAAACAGTAAATCTGAACAGTGCTCAACTCAACTTTTCAAAAACCAAAGACCAAAGGCAAAAGATCTCCTTGTATGTTATTTCTTATGAAATGTACAACAGCAATGCATTTTGCAACTGTCACAGTATGCTTCATAATCAAAACAGACACATCTGGATCTTATTATAACTGCTAAGCCTCTCATCACAGAATTTTGTGACAAGCATTTAAGAACACATTGTGAATAACAACCTTAAAGGTCACCACAAATGACATGTGGTCTGCATAAGTGAATCTGTTAGCTAACCTCAAACCTGTCATCATAAAATTTTTCATTAGTAATTTCACTATGAGCAAAATAACAACTGACTTTGGCCAAATTTTCTTCAACAGGATTGTGAGTCAGGCTAGCTTTCTTGAGTGTGGCTTGGGTTTCATTGCAGACCAGAATGGTATCTGGTGTGTCAGATGCTAAAGAAAATGATTTGCTGAAAGGACTGATGTAGGCATGTGAAAAACAAATTATTGCAGAGTACTGTGAAGATCTGTAATGAATTCTGATCAAAGCATTTTTCATAGTGTGTCATAAACCTTGACTTATTGCTATTTTCAAGCAACATGTTGAGTTGATATTCTTAGTTATTCAGTGTAATCAATATTTGAACTCATGACACGGTGAAAGATTGGAATTTTGAATTTTTGAAAGGTTTGCTAAATATCTATATGTAGTATCCTGTATACTATATAGTATCCATATAGTACCAATATCCAGTATACTATATATACTGTAGCAAATAATAGCACAATGTTACAGTAGTCTTAGTCTACTATAGCGTTATTCTCATAATATTTACAATGATTTAAGAATATTCAAACGGAAACCATATCTGGGAAGATCCCTGATATTTGAAATGCAACATTGTCAAATCCTAAGCTCTGTTTTACTAAATGTGGGTGTATACAAAATGAAAAATATCTGGATGTAATAGTTGAACTAGGTAACCAATGAAAGCTACATGGCTTGAAAAATTGTGCTGAAACACTCTAGACATTGTGCCAAAATGGTAAAAAAGGGCAAATAGGAGGCTGGGATATGTAGCAAGTAAAGAAGACAAATCAAAAGAGCCTATATAAATATATAATGCCTTCTTCAGATTACATTTAGAGAACTTTGTCCATTTCTGGGTGCTACACAATAAGGGCAAAGGAAAAGTATAGAAAAGGACAACCAGACTACTTGAGCAAATAACTTATGAAGAGTAACAACTCAAATCTTTAGTCACACTGAAAAGACTCATGAGTGTCCGATTGAAGTTTTCAAACAGTCTAGAGCTGAGATGGAACAGTAGCCAGAATATGTCCTTGCTGCTGCAGAAATGAGGCGAGAAGTGCAGTTCAATACAGAGGTTCAGAAAACAATTATACAAAGCATTGCACTAACGCAACCCGGAGCTTTTTATAGGAGTCATATACACATAGTTGAACAAACACTTACAAATCTAAAGAACCAATCCACTTGTGTTAGGAACGTCTTTGTTGAGATACAATTGTTTCAGTTCATATATCTGGGGGTTCATAACTTCTTCAACAGTGAAGTCAAATTCCAGACAATTCAGGTATTTTCCAGGCAGAAGATAGAGTTGTAGCTCCAGCAGGCATTCCTGCAGTCAGCAGTAGGCATTCAAAGTTTTGAAGTTCTGAAAAATGGCTATACTGGGTGTGTAGTGACCATAAATAATGTATTTTTTTTGGGGGGGGGTAGAGAAGGGAGCTATAAAATGGGAGAGCTAGATAGAAAAGGTATCGAGGAGGTGAATCCAGGAAGACATTGTGTAATTTAACATAAATGTAACGTAATGTAGTGTGATAAAAAGGGAGTTTAAGTCAAATTGACCTCAAAATCAGGATTTCTGAGGAAATTCCTCTTTTGGCAGCTAGATGCAGTGTGGGGGTGTGGGATGTAGGAGTCTGCTGTCTCCCAGATAAGTTATAAGATTTTGAGAGGAGGCCAGATAAGACAGTTGTGCTAGTGATGATCTGTAATATTTAGGAGTACCAGGTTCAAATTCCAAATCCACACTGTCCTCTCCCATCTCCCAGTCTCACAAAGCTTGTCAAACTGTGAATTCAAACTGCAGCTGAAACCAGCTGTAGCTGGCAACATCTGTGCACTTGTACTGCCCAACAATAAATATATTTTATTGTATATATAGAAACTCTTGGATTAACTGTCCCTCACCATGATCCATTAAATCTTTAGGATTCCTCTGACTGCATTAATGATTCCCTGGACTCCACACTGTCACCATAAATGTGAGTACCACACTGTAATAAATAACCTAATAAATATGTTAACATATTGTAACGCTTGTTTCGATTTGTGAAAAGAGTATATAATAATAATAATAATAATAATAATAATAATAATTATTATTATTATTAAAAATTAATAATAATAATAATAATAATAATAATAATAATAATAATAATAATAATAACAATAATAAATAAATAAATAAATAAATAAATAAATAAATAATAATCATCATCATCATCATCATCATCAATACCATGAAGGAAAATTTAAATTGAGCAGTGGAGCAATAGCATGAACATATTGATTTGCAAGCATATTTGCACTGGTTTACTGATACATGCATAGGTTTTAGTATACAGTGGTCTGATGCTGGTATGATGGCTTGCTGGTATATACATTTGTTTTAAATTGTAAAATGCTCTTCTTGTTCCTCCTTCAGACTAATATCAAATTCCACTAATGATTCACCATAAAGGCAGCTTACCCACTGGCACACAGTCTAGACACCATTTTTATCTATTCAGTGAGTTATGAGAACAGCAGCAGCTGACCTCACCAATGATGTAACGTGCTGCTTGAGCAGTGCTATTGATGCTGCACTGAGGTACATGGTAACTGTAGTTTTTCAGAGTTGTAGTTCTCATAGGTGAAATGGCTACCATTTCGTAAAGAGCAACAGTATTTTACTGTTTATTTTTCTACATCCTCACACTGGCACAGTGTTAATTTCATTTAGTGCTTCATATGTGAAATTGTTATCTTTTGGTAGGGATAATTTACAAAATAAATTGTGAATTTGTTTAAACAGCTCTGTGTTGATGACAAGTATTCATTTCTAATCTTCTTCCAAAATTACTCCCTAACAGTCAGTGAGTCAGATACAGTTTGCCTCACTTTCCACCACATGTTTTTGGCCTTAGAACACATTGAATGCCTTATTATCCTGCCAAAAATGTTTAATTACTGTACATCTTCAGCAACAGAAGAAAGGAATATGTGACTAATCTGGTTAGTTTAGCCATTGTCCCTGCTACACAGTAACAATTTGTCAACCATTAATGAAGACCTCATTCTGTTTCTGGAAGGCTTGCACACGCATTTATATTTAACAGTTTGTTGCAAAGAAATCAAGATTATAAGAGTGTCCCTCTGTATAGTGTCATTTGATGAAATGCAACAAAATTTCATGCACTGGGGATCGGTATTTTTGTAAGTGATCACATTCAGATTTGAATTGAATTGAATTGAATTGAATTGAGAGGAATGGGGAATCAAGCATATCGCATCCTATCACATAGCCCACTCTATCATTCAAGCTCCAGACCTCCAGACCTCCAGGAAGTTATCAGTGAACACTTTAGGTCCGTGTTTCTCTTGAGGCCGCAAATGTGCCAGCATCAATGGCTTGCCTTCCTTGTTGTCATAGGCCTCATGGTCCTGCTGTGGCAGTGTGCTTTTGACAAACATTCTGTTCTGTTCCCGCTTCATCCTCCCTCTTCATCATGTGGGAGGTCATAGGCCATTTCTCTCACACCTGTACAGCGAAGACTGTAATAGTGGTACAACCATACAACCAGCATCTGCAGAGGTGTGGCTGTATGCTGTGGGACACACAGGATCAATAGTGAGATCCAGTGTCTCATATCAAAGTTAATATGAACAAACATGTTTGTAACCATTTTCACAGCACAAAAATTAAATGTTGGCTATCCCTACATTACAGATTTTAAAGGCTTGTGGTAAGATCCAGTAAGATATTTAGTGTATTTCATAATGCTATAATAAACTAATCAGCGAAGCAATATTGTCCCTTCCTCCTTGGGACCTTGGGAAGAAATGAACTGCATGTTCCATTCTGAATATGCATTGGTAAACTCTCTGAATGTAAAAGCTCCTTGGAATTTTAAAAGAAGTGGTGATATAAGCAACCTGCCACTGTGATAACGATCATAACAACTGACTTGAAATGTGACAAGAAACAGGGAGAACACAGTGGGTAGACATTCTTGAATAAAATCAATTAAACCATCAATATTTCAAACCATACTTTTCTCACATTCAACAGAATGAATGAGGAGACTGGCATCTGGTCCTTGAAAACACTGAATTCTAGTGTGGTTGTGCCACACTACATTACTGACTAAAGCAGCAAGGTGTAGCATAGGCCTAACACCACTGTTGGGCTCCAATTAAATATTGCATTACAGTTCTTGCTTTTACTTCAGTTTATACAGATAATACATGCAATGGTGTTTCATTTTCAAACAGGACACAACCCTAGGAACAATTACAACAGGTGAAAATGCATAGATTGTTAAGAATAGACTCTACAACATTACAGCTGTTTTAGAATCACGTTGATAGGTTCATGTTCCATGGTGTAAAATGCTTCCATTTGTATTGCAGTAACATTTAACCTCCAGCAGATGGAGTGAAGAAAACACACCATGAAGTCGAAAGATTTTTTTTGTTGTTTTGAAAGTAATAAAAAAAATCTTACATGAAATTCATGTCTGATCTTGTAGTCATCTCCTGAAAACAAGTGTTCTTAAAACTGAAACATGCCTGTTCTTGACAAAGGGAACCTATGGTCGAATGGGAAAGGTCTGGGAATATGCTCAGTGTAATCTATAAAGAAACTAAAATTCCAAAACATTTTAACAGTCATAGTTTACGCATTAGGATTCATGCCCATGTATATTTTGTATTTTGCTATGCCAGTATCACACCCCCTTTGGAAGATTTCCTTTGTCACAGATTCAGACGATTTGTGAAGAGAGCCATTCAGAAGATCTGTGGTCCAAAATCAATTCTTTTTTTCCTGTTATTTCTCTGACCTTAGTAGTAGAGTTTGGAATAATATAAAAAATGTGATTTTGGAAAATCACTTCAATTTTCAGTTTAGTTTGAAAGAAACTTTTCCTGACGAGCTCAGGCACCATGTGTTTCTAGTATGTTCTCTATGGCGCAAGACCCTTCCATCACAATGGTTTGTCGGATGTTTCAGGCTAAAAGCAACAACCTTCACTTCAAACACTGTATTTCAGTTAAATTATCCTGCTCACTCATATCTGCCCACTCACAAGGACTACTAAGTTCTTACATTAGAATTCCTAAATCAGGGATAACTTACATAACATTGTAAGACTTTTTTTACCCTAAAGGGTCTTCACAAAGACCCTCCCTCACAATGACCGTTGAGCAGTAACTTTCCATGAGGTCAGCAATCAGCCGTTTCATTTACATATTGAGTCATAAATCTGGCGATTCACTGCTGCTTCACAGCACTGACATTGTGACTGCAGGGCGATCTCTGCATGTAGCAGCATGCTGCTGTCTTCAAAGACACGAGTCTGGTTCTTGTAAGACTTGTTTCGCAAGGTCAGGAACAGTGCTCACCCTCACCCTGCAGTGCACGTACTCTGTGCTGTGGCACTGATGCGCTGATTAACACTGGAACACAAGTTTCAATGAGGTGGAAAGCAGCGTGAAGCACTGGGCTTGCCTCTCAATCCAGCAGACCATTGGGTCAAGAAACCTGAGGAAAGGGTATCACTGCTGCCCCCTTCAGCAAGCTATTTTAACACAATTGCTTTTCAAATACATTTAGCTGGGTCCATATATCCATACTGCTTAGCAGAGATGGTCAGTCAAATGAGCATTTATCCCTAGACTAATCTGGTTTCTTCTAATGTTAACCAGGGCCCTACCATCACACATGATTAGACACCTTATCTTTTTGGTTCGGATTACTTTTTCCTTTCTTCCACTTTGGAAAAACAGCTATAAAATCCAATTGTTAAACAGAAACTCACAAAATTTAGCAGACAAATAGAAACTTATGCTAGTACCCCACTGTATTGATTTTGATTCAAATGCTTGTGCTCAGAATCTTCCTTTGTCTCTTAGAACATGCAAACATCTCCACGGGAACAGGGTAAATAGAATCTTGAGAGCACACTTGAAAAACAACATTCACATGAAAACAGTGCCATTCATTCCACACACATGAAAAAGGCACCATGTCCCAGCATATGTCCTCTGAAATCGGCGATCAGCGGGGCCAATTTGCCATCTCAAGGTGGGAAGGCAGGACTCGGCTGCTAGCTTCACAACACCAAAGCGTCCTAAGCTACAGCGCACCTGTCTTCTGCTCACCTGGTGAGGGTTTTCTCTCTCACACACAGAGACAGTAAAACGGGCTTAGCCACGCAGCTTATCTTCCTGTCTTTAGAGGTTCTGATCCCTCAAACTACAGTATAACAAGGTATTATTCAAAGATTTGTTTTAAACTAGTGTGCTGTACAGTGATTAAAGGGTTTGTAGGCAAAGTTTCTTCATGTGCAGATGTGGTCTGTCATGTGCTGTATGTGGGGTTATCGATGTTCTTGTTTGTTAGAGACACTTTTGTACCCTAACTTTGTAAGTCGCTCAAGATAACAGCACTGTTAATTGGCAACATGTAAAATCTAATTGTAAATAGCTTCCAATGCATCTAAGCTAGGGAAATATTTTTGTTTGATCATGTGTAGAATAAAAAATCCCAAAGAAAAAAAAAATCAGCAATAAAGCAGTCATCAGCCCCTGACAATCCCATATGGAGTTGAAATATTCTTTTTTTTCCTGTTGATTTTTTTTTAGGTGCACAGAGTCCAGTTTGTGCTGAGAGTGTGGTGCCTCCTTACAGCATGCAGCACAGTATTCTCCCACAGAGTCACTGCATGGTAGAACAGGACCAGCAGCAATGGTCTCACGCCTTCATCCAGTGGGTCCAGCTCCCCTTTCACACCTGGCCACCTTACGTTGTACCACAGTACATGTACATGGTTCCCCAGGCCAATGGGATGCCAACAGAAGGTGGGCAGCGTCTGTTTGTCATGCCGCTGCCCCCAGAGCGCTGACAGCTGGAGGGGGTCAGAATGTCAGGATTCAGAGCATTCCACCAGAGCAGCACCACCTGCAGCCAACCTGTCTTCCTCTCCACTGCCCCCACAGCCAGATTGCATTTCATGCTCTTCCTGGTATGTCCCCAGGGAGCACTGTTATCCTCGTCCCTCATGCAGGTAACCTAATTCACCTGACTGCACCCCCTGTGGTCACACCTCCTCTGGGCCCTTGTCCTGCCCCTTCAGTGCATGGTGGCAGTGAGAGGGTGCCTGCATCCTGGACTGAAATCTCCACCCAGGCTACCGCTCCCAGCAGGCACAGCTTCGGGGATGGGCCTCCCTTCGCCTTTCCCCTGGTGACCTCAGTATCTGATGCCATGAAGATATTCCAGTGTGAGCCAGAGGCTGAGCCAAAGGCAGAGCCAGAGGCTGAGCTGGAGGCTCAGGTGGAGGCTGAGGTGTCACAGAGAGGCCAGGTGGAGGAGGGGTCTACGCTGGTCCCAGTACCAGATGAAGGTCTCAGCGCTCAGGCTCAGGAGGACACTGTAAATGACACAGACTGGACTGCCTCTTTTCAGCAGCTGTTGGCTGCGCAGACCCCTGAAGACTCCACCACGTGGGTCACCTCAGCCGAGGACTCTATGATGGATTTCTTCTATGACTTGGACAACTACGACTATCTGTTTGACTCTGAGCAGTTTTGTGATTCCATGTCCATTCAGGCCAACGAAGACTCCCAAGAGGACATGGAGTTGGACTCTTCTCTGTTGACTGCTGACCATGTAGAGTGAAAACTGAAAACCACTTTGGCTGAGAGCTATAATGATTTTCTTCTACAACATGGCCAATATTTCATTCCAGGCAGACCTACATTTCCTCAGCCATTCCGTGTCCACTGAGTTAGAGCAGTGTAAAGGATACCTCAAACAGCAAACAGCCAAGATAATAACAGCCCCAGCTAGTACTGGATATTTTAAAAATGCTTATTGAGTAACATATTAATAAAATGTGGTCTTTATTCATTCATTCATTTTCATCATTCATCATAAACTAGTGAGTTTTGCTGATAGTATGCAAATGTATTATTCTAACAGCAATATTTCAATATTGTCTATATAAACAATTTTTAATGAAAGAAAAGTATTAAGTATCAACATTACTGCATCTTATAAAGAAATTGTGAATAGAAAGAGTACAGGCTATCCCAGCAATTAAAAAATCACAGAAATCTTAACTGCCCAATCAATAAAACAAATGTGCTTTACCTTTCCACTATATACAAAAGTGAAGTTGTGCAATTTTTATGAATACATGAATACATTATGAGCCATATCAAACCAGCACATCGTGAACTCTACAACACACAAAGATTTCACCCAAACTCTGTGGGCAGATTGAGCAATGTGCCACTTATCTGCATCTACAAGGGCTATTATGGGATTGCTTGGCAACAGGTGGAAAGAGTGCATGGCTTCTCATTACATCAAGCTCAGTCAATTTGCTGGTCTCCGCAAACAAGGCTATAAACCAGGCAATTATAGCCCTCCTGGATCCGTTCCAATGCTCTCAGACTCAGGTTGCAAAAACTCCCATCCTGTAGGCATTAGGGGCATAACAGTGGCTTACCGAATGATGAAAAGGCAGTGTGAATTAGCCAGAAGCTTGGAAATCCACATAGTTTTCCCACCCAGTGCTCCCCCTCCAGGGCAGTTCCCATGGTCGAACTGGGAGAGGTATTTTGCCACCTGCTCACCAAACGGAGGGGTGCCACCCACACTTATACACATGCACGCACATGCAGGCGCACACGTGTGCATGGACACATGCACTCAGACACACACAAACACACACATACACACTTGTCTGTCTGTAGATAAGAGGGGTTCAATTTAATCAAAATACTTTCAAAATATTCACAGAAAAAATTATACAGTAATGTTTATTTTACTGATCATTAACCTTTCTGCTTGTCCTATGGGTAAGCACCAAATGCTTAAACAGTTAGACACACGTTCTGGGTCACGAGGCAGTTTAGTCTTTATCAGGCAGGTCTATTCAATATGAATGCCTGTAAATTCATCAATTGCAAATACCTGTCCATTAATCATACAGTTTAACTATCGGTGCACAAAAAGGACATTAAAGCAATTTCACGTGCCTGTGATTTTCAAGACATCTGCAATTTTGTGTTATGTCAATGAAACAGATGTTCATCTGCATTGTTCGATGCGCTGAATTGTTTGTACAGCAGACAAGCATTGTAAAAGAAACAACACAACATAATCACAAATGAATTACAAATGATATATGAAAAATGGTACAAAAATAAAACATTAGAAGGATCTATATTATATCAAATAGGAAATAAAATGCATTTTGTCATTTTGCTACAGTTGTACATACAGTAAAAATATGTATGCATGCTTTATAACATAGACTTAATGGAGGCCAAGAGCACTAAAGTAATCATTACATCTGTCCTGACAAGCAATGAATACCATTACCAAATATTTATAATATGTACAAAATACACTCTACAGCAGGTATGCCTCTGTAGCCTGTTGTATTAGAACATAAGCAGTGGAGAGTGGCAGCTCCATACTGGAGGTCAGAGACAGCTGTATCCAAACTGTGGTGGCTCTGTTAATGTTCTGGTCACAATAAGGTCCTTAACAAGAGGCATACGCGCAGAGAGAGCTGCTGCTGTCCCGGCGGTTGGCATTGTCGTGCTCTGTGAGTTTCAAGATGACAACTCTCCTTTGTGGCTGGCTGACTGCAGCGGTTTCCGAGGAGTCCTCGGTCACCTGCGGTGATCTCTGGGGCGCCGTGTCGGGGATGGGCTGGGGCATTTCGGCGCCGTGGGAGAGGAGCACGGTGACGATGTTTGCGTATCCCCCCCGGAGGGCAAGGTGCAGCGGAGTGAGGCCGAGCTGGTCGGGCTGGTTGGCAGTCTCGGGGCAGCTCTGCAGGAGCTCTTTGATGACGTCGCAGTGTCCTCCCTCCGCAGCCAGGTGGCACGGGGTGCGAAGGGCGCGGTTGGCGCTGCGCAGGTCGGCTTTCTCCTCGATCAGCATCTTGACCGTGGCCAGGTGCCCCCGCTGGGCCGCCAGGTGGAGGGCGGTGCTGCCGTCGGCGGTCTGGGCCTGGGCGTCGGCCTTGTGTTTGACCAGCAGCCGGGAGGTGCTGGTGTGGCCCGTCTCGGCCGCCACGTGCAGCGGCGTACGCAGGCCCGCGGCGGTGATGTGGATGTCGGCGCCCAGCTCGATGAGGATCCGTGCCACCCGATACTGCCCCCGGTGGCAGGCCAGGTGCAGCGCGGTCCTCCCGTCTGAGGTCTGGCTGTTGACGTCGGCCCCAGCCTGCTTCGCCAGCAGCTTGACGATGGACAGGTGGCCCTGCCAGGCGGCGAAGTGCAGCGCCGTCCAGTCGTCCTTGCCGCGCACGTGGATGTCGGCCCCCCGGCTCAGCAGGACGCGCACCACGTTCTCCTGGCCGTGCTGGCAGGCGATGTGGGACGGGGTGCGCCCCTCGAAGTCCACCTCGTTGATGGAGGCGTTCCTGTCCAGCAGCAGCCGGGTGATGGTCTCGTCGCCGTTCTGGGCGGCGAAGTGCAGCGGGGTGTACTGGTCTTCGTCCTTGGCATTGACGTTGGTCTTGCGCCCCAACAGCAGCTCCGCCATGTTCTTCAGCCTCTTCTCCGCGGCCAGGTGGAGCGCCGTGGAGCCCTTGGCATTGGGCAGGTTGGGGTTGGCGTTGTTCAGGAGCAGAAACTTGACCGCCTCCTCGTTCGACAGCTGGATGGCGTAGTGGAGCAGGCTGCAGCCCCCTTCCAGCACCAGGTCCACGTCCTGAGGCTGCAGGATCTTCATCAGCTTGGCGATGTCCTGCGTCTTGATGGCCTCACACAGCTTTTTCCTCTGCACATCCAGTGTCCCAGAATCTGGATCAACAAACAGGGAGAATACGTGGGCTTACTCTACTGCTCCAGCCATTGGCAACGCTTGTGCAGTGTTAAACCCAGTACAGGACATGCATTTACACTTTTAAGTGTCCAGATCTCTAGTGTAAGCCAACCATAATGAGGCCTGAGGCCATGAGCTATGGGATTGTCAATTTCTGTTATGGCCCTTTGTTTGGACCTTTTTTCATGTCTTACCACTGGCTGCATTTTCTCTCTCGAAGGACAAAGTGATGGAGCCCTGAGAGGAGAAGGCGGAGTCCACAGAGGAGATGCCCGAAAGCCTCTTGCTGGTGGTGTCCTTGCACTGGGAGCTTTCCTCCTTGACGCGGTCAAAGCTCCGGGAAATCCCAGAGTCCACCTGGCTCAGCAATTCTGACAGGCTGTAGTCTTTATCCGGCAGTACGGCAGACTTGGGCCGCACTGGCCTCACCTCTTTCTCCTGCGTGAGACACAGACATTCCACTCCATTACTGCACTGAAAACACATCACTCTCATATATAGTGTAGAGGGTGACGCAACACACGCCTCATAAATGTAAAGCTTTTCACTGTGATGAAGGTACTACTGACAGTTATCTTTTTATCATTCCTGAAAATGATTATTCTTATTGTTAGAATAATTTAGATCTGTTTTTTGAAAAGTAAATTTTTTGTCTACACAATCCAAACATCCTGGAGGAGAGTTACTTGGAAATGAACACTGGCTAAACCATGCTGCTGAACCGCATTTTCTCATCCGATGGAATCTGTTTTCAGAACACATGTGCATATTTACCGGAAGCCTCTTCAGAAAAATATGCACATTGGCTCATAGCGGAAGCATGACTTTCTTGACAGACATTTTGGATAAACACAAACACAACAGTTTGTGGTGGATGCTCTTGTGCCACTCGTAAGTCACTGGATGAAATCTGAACACTGCACTCACTCCATTTTATACTGAACATGTGCGGCAGCTTGCTACAGATTGATGTAATTGAACTGGCTGGGTTGAATGCTACTTTCTGCACGTGATAATCTTTAGGATATTCAGCCTCTGTTGGTGACAGTACCTGCTCAGCCCGGCTTTGTCCATGACAGGGGCTGGTCTCTGGTTCGCCAGCTAGGCCCCTAGAGTCTTCTTGGGGTTTAGAGCACAGCTCTTCAGCCTCAGATGTGATCTCTGCACAGCAAACAAGAACCATTACAATATGTCAGTGGTGAAGCATGTGAGAAAAATGGCATATCATGCACATCAAAGAATCAAACACAACTGATTAAATCAAAAGCCAGCATTGATTCTGTACAGCTTCAGGTGTACCCAAACCATCTGGAATGTTCTGCTTTGCTCATAGTATAAAAAAACAAAACAAAAACAACACAAACTCAAAAACAGCGTTTTGTTGTTGCCAAATGTAAATAACCCTGTTTTAGTAGAGACATTGTGCATCCTTTATGAAATGACGCATTACATGAGTTAGAGTTGTTTCCTATTTTTTTTAATTCACACATCAATCAAAATCAGTGCTAAATAGCTATACTTCTACTGCACCTTGAACACAGACAGACACACACACCATATAAAACAATCTGACGTTATGCACTACATATAATCCTATATTTAGGCCACACCTGCAGTGATCCACAGTAGATCCTCATTAATCTCACTAAGCATGAAAGAGTTGAGCATCAGCAACAGATCACAGGAGGGTTTACCGTGGTACGGCATCTTAATCAGGCCACTCGGCTGGCACCAAAGCCCCTCTGAAAACATGGATGTGTGAAAGCGTCTGGATGTGTGGTCACTCACCCTGAAAGCTGGGCCTGGCCTGGGGGGAGTGGTGCCAGCACTTCTGCATGAGCCCCATGAAGCCGGCGCAGGCTGGGGGGCGGCAGCGGGGCACGGCCCCCAGCTCCGGCCGCATCCCCTTCACCACCTTCACCATGATGTGCAGGATGTTGTTCTCCCCTGTGGGGGGAAAAAGAAAAGTAACAGTTACAGTGCTGCCCGCCTTCCCAGTGGTTTTCAGCTGTGGTGGCGGTACGCCGCTTATGCAGTACTGCGCGCCACCCGCCTCCCTCCCTCCCTCCCTCCTCCAGTTCCTCTTTGTTATCTCACTGAGGAACAAACCGTTCAGTAAAACAAAGCAAACAGAACTGCAGCTTTCATCTCAGAACTCTTTTGTCGCTTCCATCAGGTCAAGCCCCGCTGGCAAATAAGCTGCTTAAATACACCGCACAGAAGTGAGGGCGGAAATGGGTAATCCTCATGGGAGGAAGAAAACAAGCCACAGGTTTTAGTTTTTTTATGACTTTCTCAAAATACAGGTGCCAAGGTCTCTCCTCTGTGTTCGGGGGGGACTTGGGCTCTGCAAACCAAGTTCCTTAGGCTGCAGCGGCACTTGATACGCCTGGGAAAAACACAGGCTGTCTACAGCTTTCATCATGCTGTGGAATTTCCCCAGCAAACACACTGGCCAGGCTAGGCCCCTAGGGATATTGTAACTGTCTACCGTTTCTTTTGAGCCAAACATTGGTAGCGGTGGTAGTGGTGTGTGCCTGGGTTGATACCAAAACAAAATAAGGAGAACTTGCAAACTGATAAAATTATAAAGGTAATGGGCAATTTTTAGTCTGGGACATTTTATCTGACCTGATGAAGATGAAGCACAAGGTAAGATGAAAAGTGAAAAGAAAAAAAAGATTAATGACTGGCCTTTTTATTCAAAAAGGGGGGTGTTCAAATAACTAAAGTGCAACATTTATTGGACAAAGCTGAGAAAACAAAACTGACAGCATGATATCACTGAAGCGTTTGCAGTAGGCAAACACATTGCAACTTTGGCAATGTGCAACTTGGCAAATTGCAACTTCAGTCACTCTTGTCTGTATTACCGTGATATGGCTTCTTCTGTGTGAGTATTCCCCAGATGACAATGGAGAAGCTGAAACAGTAAGAACATCAATAGCTGAGTATGTAGCAGTTGTGCTGATTTAAACATTGGTTAAACTCAAAAATAAGTTAAAACATGTATTCTGCAAGTATCTATTTTTTAAATTTGAACATGAAAATAACATGAAAAATAATATTGAACTGACACTGAATAGACCTTGCCTTCAGCATGACGGTCATGTACTATAACAGCCCACAGTAGAGGTTAAAGGAAAACTGGACATCAATTCCTTTGTATATTTTTAGTTTTTTTTTATTAGTTCATTTGTCATGACTGTATTCTGAAGGCAACCTCAGGTCAAAGGTGAAAAAAAGGGCAGTGGCACAGATCTAAGTCCCTAAGTGAAAGTATGAAATAAAATCTTAGCTGGGCCTGTGTGTGGGGAGCTCGGCCGCTAGTGTGCCTCTCACCTGTACACATCGTGCTTGGTGTCCGAGACCCTGTCTTTGGCTATGATCCTCTCTGGCGGCAGGTACGCGATGGTGCCGCAGAAGCCGTCGCGGCTGATGTCATCGGACCTGGAGAAACCGTTCCACCTCGCCAGCCCAAAGTCAGAAATCTGCACGACAAGACAGGACAGGAGGGTTTTCAGACCTTCCTTGATCCCACGTTTTAGTGTCTCTGTGGTTACTGCGCCAGCCTGCACTGTGCTACGCAGGCGGTCCCCACTGGGGACGCCCAGACCTGCTTGGCCCGGGTGGCGTTACCTCGGCCGTTTTTGTCTGGATTCAATGCAGGGTGGGTATGTGTGCAACAGCAACCAGGTAGAGCAGCGCGAAGCTCTTGAGTCAAGAAGCTCCCTATTTTGAGCCGTCTGTGTGGGTGAGCCTTCTTGTCACTACACATCAGGTTTTCCTGTCGAGACTGGCCCGCGCTCCGTGTTTACATACAGGATTTATAATGTTGCCCTGCAGGGCTGACGTTCCCACCCATTTCCCCCTAATATTAGTCATCCAGTTAAAGGTTGCCGGAGCGGGGGAAGGGAAGGCTGGGAACCAGCTTTCATGGAGCGACTTCCAGATTTTTCCCTCAAGGAATCAGCAGGTGTCAAGCAAACGAAAGGAAAGAAAACACTCCTAAACTGGCAAATTCTTTAGGGGGGAAAAAAACAATTTGAGGGCCTTTCAGCTCTAGCTCTGCCCCGGCCGTTTTTAAAGGGGGACGTAGACTGACCTTGACGTGGTAGTGCGCATCCAGCAGGATGTTTGCGGGTTTGAGGTCCAGGTGCAGCAGTGGGGGGTTCATGCAGTGCAGGAAGTTCATGCCCACCGCCGTCTCGTGGATGATGCGGAAGCGGAGCTCCCAGGGTAGCGTCTCGGACGCCAGCAGCGTCTCCAGGGAGCCCGTCTCCATGTACTCCATCACCAGCCCCTGTGGGTCGCTGCAGATCCCGTACACTGGCAGGATGTAACGGAACTTGGCCGCCTCCATCTTCTTGGCCTCTTCCAACAGCTCTGCACGCTCCCTGCACAAGTCAAATAAAAGTGTCAGGGGGGGAAGCAGGAACCAATTACCCAATCCCGACAGAGCCTCGCAGTCACTGCAGATAACTGCATATCCCTAACTACACTGGTATGCTTTTTCACTGGTTTGTGGTCAGGCTGACTCCTTGCAAGAATACGTTTGACGTATAATGTACAGATGTAATATGATTTTCTCTTCAAAGCATCACCCTAGGTGCACTTGCAGCAGCTCTGCATACTCAAAATTCCATTTTAATGGAAACAAACAGCGCGCCAGATTTTCTGCAGCTTTGTCTGTCTTGTTTTGCAAGTTTGTAAATCAGTGACCATTCCACAGAGATGGATTTATTGGACAAGGCTAACTATGGCATTTCTGTCTAAAGGTTCCATTCCAAAACCCAACCCATAATGGCATTCCACAGGGTACCTTCACCAGGGCAATGTTTAAACGGACCTCTTGTTTTCAGAACTCTTGCACAACGTTTGTACAATTATCTTTATCTGTTTAGCGTGCCCTCCAGTCTGAAATGGAACTCCATATCACTAGTGACATCATTAGAGAGGCAGGAACTGCTAAAAATATAAAGTCAAAGCTTATTAATGTAAAAGCCCTTACACCTGTCAAATGGGTCACCTATTATATGTCAGCTATTAAAACTGATGTAAGATAAATCAAAGCATATCAATTGAAATACAAAGTGAAATGTATAACATCAAAGACCAAATTTACTATGGACAATACATGCAGACACATTCATTAAATGTTACTATGTGCCATGTTTGGCCATGCTAATGTACTATGGCAATAGGCTTAGAATTGTGTGAGACAGTTTGGTGCCAAGTTACAACATCACACATGTTTAAGTGTTGCGTGCACAGACTGTTGCCTCATATAGGAGTATGTGCACGCAAACATGCTTATTTGGGGATTGGTGATATAGGAGTTATATATAGGGAGTGATATGAGGAGTCCTGTATGGTGGTAAATCAACTGTTCCAAATACCCCGGTAGTCAGGGAAAGATCTCACAGAGGAACTGAACTGCAGTCAGGTGTCAGTATGCCATCTTCCCCAGACATCAAAAAGCATGGTCTTAGCCTTGCTATGTTGTAATAAATATGACAATAATTCACATATACTCAATATCTGTGATCAACTTACAACTGTGATTGACTCTCCACAAAGGTTTGAAATGAACTGCTGTAACTTATTTGACAGAGAGACATATTATAACATACTATGGTGTATGGATCTTAATGTACAGCCCAGATTTTTATAGAATAATTCCCTTTTGGACCATCTGAGTGAGGGCATAATGCTTTTAAAACTTTTCCTTCAGGTTGTGACCTAGTAAATGTCAACCAAAAGGAAACAGCGACCATTACAAGACAAAAAACTGTGATTAGAGTAGAATCCCCATGCAGTTTATTTGACTCATTATGAACTAAAAGCTTTTTGTAATATAAAAAATACAGCAAAAATGGGAACTGAAAAGTTGTATGTATTTGTTATACATTCCTACCTTGCTAGTGGCCAGCTACTTTATGGAAAGCCTTTATTATTATGAGTCAAAAAGGTAATGTATGATTTGACCCCAAGGTAGGTTTTGTTTATCTTGGCGTCTTCACTATTCAGTGGCCTGTGCCAGGTCAAAACCCACAGGCAAAAAAGTACAAGTACATCACTGTAATGTATAAACCCAGGAGAGAGAGTGACGGCATGAATAGCAATATAAGAAGGGACATGCTGTTCCCTTTCTAACGAATCTGGTACTTACAATAAACTGATAACAACACATAACATGTACCTGATGGTCCACTGTCAAATAAATTGAGGCCAGAAGAGAATGTCATGTACTTTAGTGTGAGTACAAAAGAGAGTTCAGTGGCAGCAGTGGAGCAGTAGTAAGCAACCCTTAGAGTAGATTCAGGAGCAGGGTCTGTAACCAGAAGGTTTTGTGTGCAAATCTCTGGTGGGACACAGCTCCTGTGCTCTTGAGCAAGTGCTTCAGTGATATATGCAGTCACTAAATGAACTAAATGCAAAATGTTAACTGCATGAGCTAGCCTATACAGGGCATCTGCTGAGCAAATGAGACAAAAACGTCAGGTCCCTAAAACCAGGCACGGTTTTAATACTGCATAAAGAGTGCAATTGATTTTTCCATGTTTCTACAGAGAGAGAATAACGTGTGCAAAAGTAGATTGGAGAGAGCACACCCGCAGGCTAATCCCTTCACTTAAAGCTCCCCTAGCAGTCCTCCAGAACCAGACAATGTCTCCTTTTAAAACAAACCCAGAAATACTGGTTCTGCAACTTTGCTCATTGTTTCCATAATGCACCGACTTGGTAGACTGTGGCTGAACAAAGCATATTTGAGATCCAGAACTGTGTACAAGCTACGCAAATTACAGTTTATGTAGTTCAGAGATGTGCAGAGCTGATATGGTCTTTGATCAGGTTCAGTGCAAAACTGAGCTGGGGCTCTCTGGGGCTGACATTGTTTTCTACAACGTGCATAACTTCCTTTTTGCACTTCCTGTATCTCTCCTTTCTGAGGTTATATCTGACTTTGATTAGGATGGAATAGTTAGATATTAGGTCAGATCACATCATCAAAGGAAACAACAGACATCACATCTGGAAGAAAGAAGGAAACCGGGAAATGCATCAATGTCCCTAGTTGTGGCAAAGCTGAATTCTGAGTTTTCATCTTGTTATGGCAGAGGTGTCTACCTTCAGTATATATTTGTATTATCCAGGGAGGACTGGCTTTACAAAAAAAGCATGATTTTGATTTATAATATACCCCTTGTTCTCAAAGATGAACATGTCTAAATATGCATGATAATTGTGGTGACTATACCAGATGGTCTATCATGTTGAAGAACTTACACATGATCACACGGTAGAACAACAGTTGCCAACAGCCCATACTGCTGCATCAGTTTTATCACAGGCTTTTGAATATCCCTCATTATTGCACAGATCAGTCTTTAAGATGGCTGTCAAATTGATTGCCATAGGAATTGCAATGCTCTGTGAGATCAGAATAGTATTTAAAATCAATATCTCTGTGAGATCCCAGTGAGCCTATTTAAGCATTAAACCAATACAAAAAAGCCAGAGGTTGAATATGAATATGTACATTAATACAACATTGCAGGGTTCTAGAGAGGTGAGTTTGCAGGCAGGTCTGTGATGGGACACGTTGTTCTGCTGTAAGGTACAGGAATCATTTTCCACACCTGATCACAGTGCGTGAAGGGTCGCCTACACACTTTAAGAGACGAGGTAAAGGCTGTAAGAGGGAACCTGCACTGACTGCTCACGCCTCCACACACATCCAGAATCACACCTCACATAGAGTCAACAACCCCATTGACAAATGCCAGGGAACTTTATGAACAAGGTGTGAGTGGGGACACAAACACAAACTGAGGAGAATAATATCATCTGTCTCAACAGCAGTAAGGCAACCTTGTTGCTTTAAAAAGAAAGAAAGCTGTTGGATTGAAGACATCATGGTCTGACTAGTTATGGTGACTGTATGAGATTTCATTCAATGAGGTAAAGGGATTCATACATTTATAATGAGCACTAATCATAGTAGGCTTACATTGTATTATTTGTTTCTAAGCCCTGATCCATACCCAAGAGCAGAGAAACAAAATGAATCATGTTTCAAGTATTTCAAAGCCACAGAGCGCTGGTATGTTAGCCTCTTGTCTGATGCACTGAACGCTATGAACCACCACACTTATAGCAAGTTAATGTGAGTCACTTCATCACTCACTGTGTGGTAACAGACCAGATAAACTTCTTGAACAATGAGTAAGTAGGCAATTTGTTAAAAGTTTGTCTAAATTTCACTGGTACCAACAAATCTGTGGTAACTATAGCTATATGATCATGAAGGTTTCCCAGAAATAAAAACAGTGCTGGTAGTGTCTTCAAATGCTACCTTACATATAAACACACACACACACCACACACACACACACACTCACACACACACATATATATATACTGTATATCCTCCTGTGATATATACGTGTGTGTGTAGATAGATAGATAGATAGATAGATAGATAGATAGATAGATAGATAGATAGATAGATAGATAAAAAAAATGTCACTTATGGTGGTATATTTTTTTACAAAATCTCACACAGGCAGAATGGATATGGAGCCCCCAAAGCAAGTAGTTGCATTTCAAAGTGGTGTGATTGATCACAAAACAATGTTATTTATTCTCTTGTAAAAATCTGCATTTCAAATAAGCTCCACCCTGAGATGTGTTGATGTGCCCTCTGTGCTGTTGATAGAGATGCAGCCTATTTTCATTAATGTGGAGGAGCATAATCCTGGCCTGGGGCAATATGGAACACACACATATGTGCAAAAGAAAAGTGTTAGACCTTCCCACCCATTCAAAGGAGACTGGCTTCAAAAACATTCAAAAAACATACCAAAATAATTATAAAATGACACATGAGTCAGAACAAGTAACATTTTCTTCAACCAATGTCCCAAAAAGAAAACCAGTGATAAAATAAACATTGTAATCATTATATAACCATCTGCATAATGTTACTGACTCTGCTTTTTATTCCGCAGTCAAGCAGTCAAACATTCTCTGGATGTTGGAAGAGTATACATTTTACACCCATCTGCTAAAACTCATGAAGTCATTAGGGAGGCTGACTGGAGCTGAGTGCCAGCTTGAACACTGAATTCGTCTCACGACGCACATTACACCTATGATCTGTAAAACAGACACTGACACAGTGCTTGTTTACACTGGAGCAGACAGACTGGTCACCAAACAGCATAATATTACATGTTTTAACCTTCAGAAACAACAGGGGAAAGACAGCTGTAACGCTTACTTCTCATCCGCATGTAGACTCGGAGGGCACTTGATTGCCAGACATGTTTTCCACTGTACGTGCCGCACTTTGTATACTTGTCCAAACCCTCCGGATCCTATCTTTTCCCAACTCCCAAACTCAGAGGAGTCAAAGGTTTTTAGCAACCCCATAATCCCAGGGGGGCTCTCTGGGGATTCCATGTCCTATAAACAAAACTTCTGTGTGTCGAGATGATAAGATCCTTCCTTCCAGCTCCTTTCAAACGCACATATCCACACAAACACACCTGGCCTCTCTTCGTTTTTCCTTGTTTTCCCTGCTGTCTGTCTAGTTCTGCAAGGGCCCGCCCTCTTCCCAGGTGAACAAAGGAGGGGCTAGCTCAAGTGATGTCACTTCCTGGGCCTGCCAAACTCAATGTTGGCAGCAGCAAGGCCAGGCTGGAAATACTGACCTTTTGGATTATTCACCTCAGAATAATTTAACTGGCCTTCAGCTCTTTCTCCCTCTGTTTTCTGCTGAAATCAAATCTGGCTAATCATTGTAATAAACGGTAATCCAAGAATGTCAGAGCATGATATATCCCCCATTTGTCATTATTCCTATTGAAAAATATTAATACTAGTATCGGTTTCTGTAAACCCACAGGCAAAAACAATAATATGCTACATGTTGCCCCTAGCTGAAATTTGTAAATTCATCTCTTGGTTATATGCATCCACTCAGTGTATTGTATAAAATAATAATATGTACAATTGACCTATTTCCTTGTTCTTTGAGTCATCCCAGACATGGCACATAAACTCAGGATGTCTGACATTCTGTAAACTTGTCTAGTGTGACAAGAACTGAGAACAGACAAGATAATGAGGAATGACTACCCCCTTAGATATATTATTATTGTTATTAAGAAGAAGAAAAAAGAAGAATAGTTGTCTATTGTTGTTTAAAATATTGTTGTTGCTCTTAAGAAAACATGACTTACAGGTTGAATATATTCCAAAACTCAATTAATCAAATTATAGTGGTAATACACATTACCCCAGCTACAAATGTAAACAAGGAATAATGTTAAAAGATATCACATTGATACCTTATTTTACAGGACCACTCGTTGATATTAGAACATTTACCAAATGTAAACAAGTTCAAAGAAAAAGTAAGCTGTGAAATTCAAAGCACACCACCACAACACTAGACCTCTTGTGTTCTTGTGCTCCCAACCAGGCAGGCTGGGAGCATCTGAAAACTCAAATGCTCTTTAAGACAGCAAAATAGGTATCTTTTTGACTTATAATTAAATGACATACATAACTAACAAAAAATTAAATGACATAATTAAATATTACATTGTTTGTTTATCCATTGACTGGTTTAGAGCTGTTGTGTCATTTCTCTGTATTCTCCTGTTTTCCACAATTAAACGAACATGTAAAAGCCATGTAAATGTAAATTTAAAAAAAGTATTTTCAGTATTCTTTGCAAGAAATGCAACAAACGCTTATAAAAACGTGATTAAGTCACACGTACACGTCACCAGCGTACAGCTAGACCAAGAAATCCCATGCACTTTGACTTACTCGGCTTTTGTGATCCTTCCATGTCATGCACAGTTAATTGTGGAATGCTGCCACCTACTGGATAGACTTCTGTTCTTCCGGTTTGTTACGCACTGCCAAAAGGTCAAACGTCTACCGCTGCTGTGGTCGAGCTGTGTAGAGCCGTCCAAACCACAGCTATTTCAGTTCATGTACGTTTGTATTTAGTTTTTGAGACAACTAATGATTACTAATCTTTTACCGTGATGACAAGAAGGACCAAGAGTAAAGGGGGAGAACACACTCGCTAGCGTTGACGGTCAAAACAAACATTTCTGATGCTTCTGTTGCCTGGACATATTACATTATTCGTTTGAACTGTAGGCCTATGTCACACAATTTTAATTTATTTATTCATTATTTTTCGCTAGCATAACATGAGAGCGTTTCTGAGCTGGGTTTGAGAAGCATTTCCCTGTGTGTTAGGTCCACATAACGCCTTATAGATAAGCCTAATCAAAAATAAATAATAAATAGTACGTGTTTATATGTATTCAAAAACGAAAAAAATGTTTTGAAGTGATCACATTTCAGTTTTAGTTCGAGAAAAGAAGGCTCGCTTTTCTAAAACTGACACTTTCTTATGGAATATCACTTAAAGAGAAGAAAAATTAAATGCTGGTGAAGGTCGGAGCTTATTCATATTCATGGCTGCAACCCTCAAGGTATAGTTCCTGCTGGTCATTCTTGTTTATTTATTATATGGCTTACCCCAAATTTATCATCGGCACATCCTGATTTGGCCGTTGGTGATATGACTGAGCTTTTCCACAGCAAATGAAATGCGAAATAGAACATCATTCGTGTGTCTTAATAACGTGAATTGTGCAGTTATGTATTAACGACATTGCCAAGTCCATTCGTGACTGGCTCCAGCAAATAGCATAGCCTACTACGAAGATTTTCATCATCAGGAAATGACTTTACTACAGATAATGTTTACAGGAACCACAGAGACAGCCAATGTTGGTGGCTCGCAAGATAGCAAATGGTTAACTAGCAAAAGATGACCACTGGATCACTTCTAATCTCAAATAATATTGAATCTGAAATAGTGTTATGTTGTTCATATTGATGGTTCAAAGTTGTTGGTTCATGGTTATGTATTGTAAGGGTATTGATGTGTGATGCAAGGCAATCCTGTTCTAATTTATAATTGTTTGGCCCTGCATAATTTTTAGGCTCTTTGTTTTGGTGAATATGATACATGTGTTTTGCTCTTAAGTATAAGTGCTAGGCCCTATGTGTATCCTAAAACATTTACTGCTGTATACTCATATTTGACGTATTTTTCAGCATCATGCTTAATCACAGTATTACTGGACATTCTGTACCTATACTCTTATTGATGATTTGATATGCTTTTAATGTATCTTGCCACAATTCCCTTACACTTTGTTCCATAGCCAGCTAAACTGCTCTGGTGTTTACCTTTGCAATCAGGAGATATTTCTAAAGTGGGAACTGATTTTATTTTGAGTTATGTTAGCTGTATATTCTGTATATAAGGTTTAGTATCCGAGATTTTGTTTGTTTATGAGAGATTTATCTGATCATCAAAAACATACATTTGCTTCTGACAAATTTCATTCGCAGACACATTTTTTCAGCAATAAAATGTGAATGATTTGAATGCTGTGAATATTCATATATAAACTTGTTTTGTCACAGCACGTACAGTCATATGTCTTCTCTGCCATTGTAATAGCTTCACTAACATACACTGCCACTCAGCCATAGATTTCAAGGAGGTTGCACGCAAGGTCTTACGGCAAAGTGTGCAACCTCTTGCGAGATATACAGAAACAAGCCCCCTTTTAGTGAAGTGTACTGTTCTGCAGATTCTGTCAAAGGGAGGGACCATGATGAAGTTTCACTTCACTCCCTGCTATATGGGGCAGCCCTCAAGATGGTGAGGATTTTACTTCTGGCTCTCAAAATGAAGGGGAGTGCCAAGTGAAGTAAGCAAGGGAACATCAGATAACGGATTGGGAAGCAGCCCAATATTCCATAGCAACACCCTTTTGATGACAGTTGTCATTTCACAAAATAAACATGATCCATTGGCTAGCTTTATGAGTCTATTCTGGTTTACACATCACTAGGGCCATGAGTCTGCACAGCGAGTTTCTTCAAGGTCCACTTCGGTCATTCATCCTCCAGATGCCGATAGAGTCCACTAATTATAAACAATCATCAAGAGTTTCTCAACATAATGAACAATTAAGGTTCAAAATGGCTTATATCAGCAACAAGTGTCATAAAATGTTATGATGTGTAGATTTCATGTGCAAAATGTGCAACTATTAATAAAGTATTTATATTGTAAACATCGCCATCACCCCTTCTTTTTGGTCACATTAATGAATATTATGGAATGGAAAACTGTGCCAGATATATAAGTAACACATAGAAATACACTTAAGTTGTTTGATCATGAATGTGCAAAAGCCATTTTCCAGTAGGTCTGTATGCTTTTTGTGATAAATTAGGGGGAAATTTGTTCGGCTGCAACTTCAGTTGTTGAATTAGCATGCAGTGGGAGAATTCCCAAATAGCTTTAAGTTTCATGCAGACGCGTTTCTGTGGTAGTCATTAAATCACAGCCCCCTACTTGGACAGTGTTTGAACAATTCTTTGCTATAATCACGTTATCTCTGAAAAACTATGTAACAATCGAGTGATGTAATGTGCACGTTGCATGTATGGTCAATTGTGTTTGGCCACTAAACAAGTAAAAGGTCATCGCAATCCTTCAGTATGAAACCTCAACTATCTGTGATGGAACCACTCACTTTGTTGAAATTAATCCTCTATGGATGTTTTAAGATTCCATCTCATTGTGACACAGAGGAGTAGTTTACAGCTTACAGAACTCATCTGATAAAATGCAGTGGTCTTGTGCAGCCACTATAGCTATGAATGCGCTTTAAAAGGATAGTATCAGTCTGCTTTGTATTGGAAGATGTTCCCTCCCTTTTCACTGACATGGTGTAGGGGTCTCCAGCCCCATTAATAACATGTCTGTTAAATTCTTTGTTTAACATAATCTCTTTACTTTAATGATGGGTTTTGCTCTGAGACATTCAGTCTAAAACACACCATAGCAGTTTCAGTATATAAATATATTTTCTTCATTCTTTATCAATGTATGACAAACTGTTAATATGTTTTAAATTATTACCAGGAATACGCTCATAATATATAGCAAAAAGAAGATACACAAGAAAAAAAAATAATGATAGATGGGACTGTGCTAAAAATGATTCCCGTACAACTTACAAAGAAATACCACCTCCACTACAACAGGATATTTCACAGCTACACAGCTATCTTAAAGGACCTTCTGTGTACACTTAAGCTTGTGCAGAAATCATCATATATCACACACTTTAAGAGCTCCTGAGTTTACTGGGGATGCATGACAAATTATCCCCTACTCCTCATAGCCCCACAGATCTCTGCTTGACACTGAGCAAGGGAATACATGGTGAACAAGTTTTTATGAATTGCTGAGCCCTGAACTGTGATCAGTGATTCTCAGAAGAAAGTGCTATAGAATATAACCCCATTATTTATATTCAGTCACTGTGAACTGTCGGTATAGCAGCCTGCAACCCACCGTGATGATTGGTGCAGATGTCTACACTTCCATGTATGGTTTGAGTTATGTGAGTTAGTTGATACTCCACTTACTAAACAACCGTGTCCTTGCTGTGTCATATGGTTCAAATATTAACACTGACGTAGCTTGTCTTTGGATACCAGTGCTAGTTGACATGTGATGGCCTTTGTAGAAAGCAGTTGCTTTTCAAAAATGGTGATATAGAACCTGACCATTCAGGACAGAATAGGCCTACAAAAGGAATAGCTACATGGAGGCACAAACAGTGACTGGGAAATAAATAATAAACTATGTTATTTACTGGCTGTGAAGTTCATATAGAGAACAACTTGCGGGAAGTCTTCAAGACCAACGACAACCATTTCTCTATATGAACTGACCAATGTAATGAATGTTCTCACATATCAGTTTAAATAGTTACAATCTGAAAGTATTACCTTAATTCATACAGGTAGGTCGACTTTGCAAGCACAATCAAAGCACAAATGTAATAAAACATAGCTGTTGTTTTCAATACTAAATCATCTTTTCTGATAAACCTGTTCATTATAAGATTCTTGAATGTACAAAAAAACTGCTTTACCAATACGAATCTTAATGAAGATTAATGAACATGTAAATCATCTTCATACTTTTAAAACTATGCTGTGTGTGTGTGTGTGTGTGTGTGTGTGTGTGTGTGTGTGTGTGTGTGTGTGTGTGTGTGTGTGTGTGTGTGTGTGTGTGTGTGAGTGTATGCATGCCTTTGGTGTTGAAAACTCTAGTTTTGTTGGTGTTGAACTGCAGAGTTTGTGTTCTTGTAATCTATAAACAGGAGAGCCATTAAATCTTTTAGTACTTGTTTTCACCGTGTTTGTGATGTAACAAAAGAAAAAAACCTGTGCAGCTTTAGTTTTGAGCACATCAGTAATATATTTAACAGGGAGCTTTGTTATTTGACTCTCCCAGAATAAGAAGAATAAAAAATTCTGTCCCCAACAGATGGGGGTTTGTGTAATTAAAATTTTAAAAAATTCATTCTAGTAACAATATATATCATTTTTCAATATTGTTTATTGAGCAATTTCACTCAGCAACCATTTGTGTGTTCAGTTTACATCAGTCTCAATAATTTATATTGCTTGTGTACAGTTAAACATGTCAAGGAATGTAACTTAATCTTAATATGTGAGAGTTGAGGTAATCACAAGAACACAGTTGAAGATAATGCATGAACTGTGCCTATCAGTTTGTTTTTCATAGACATTGATAAAGAATGTATTCATTAAAAATGGGATTTGGAAGGCTTCATTAAATAATTGAAAACAATACTTTCATTCCTGCATGTGTCCAAAATAAGTAGCAACACTGAACTCTACTGCTTATTTCTTACTTTGAGGTTGATGTTATGAACTTCAGGGACTGTTTTTTTAAACCTCAGTTTAACCTAAACATAACAAAAGTGTTTTCCAGGTTTAGGTCTAGAATGAAATTACATGTTTGGTTGTTAGCTAGCCACTAAACTTCTATCATGTCATCCGCTACAACTTTGATACGACACAAAATTCCAGATCAATGGAAATCTATTTAACTGTAATTACAAGTGGAAAGAAAGAGCTTTAAAATGCATGGTAGCAGGTATGCTGGGACCTTTGCCTTGACTTGAAATCTAGTCCTTCAGGGAGGCGGCACATTGGAGCAGCCAAAGGTATGATGGTACTAAGAGGCCCCACCTTTTGACCTTCTGGAGCAGAAAGAGCCAGCCCTTGTTACAGGACAAGGGCAATGGATCCTTGGATCCAGCCAGGGAGAGGGTGGAAGCCATTCAGGAGACCCTGGGTTAAAATCCAGAATGGGTATGTGCAAGTAGGAGGAGAGGAGCAAGAAGTGGCGATTTGGGAGGAGGCAGAATATGCAAACAGCTAAGAGGTTAGTAAACAATTTACATTTGGGAGGTGTGGATTGGTTTCGGGGAGAGTAGCTGTGAATATAGGAGTTTCCTCCCAAACTTCAGTTGTTAAACTTCATTGTTAGTCAACCACGATTCCTGGTCACAAACACATTAGCATATAAATGGGACTGAGGGCGCCATCTGCTTCAAGCAGTACCAGCAACTGCAGTTCTTTCTCTGAACAGGGTGTGAATTTGTCCTCAGTAAGAGCAGACAAGGGGACTTGCAGCTGTATCTAGATGCTGTGTGAATGAGGTCCAAGTTACACATCTAGTATTTCCTGGCTAAGGTGTTGCCAGTTCAAGACCTCATGTTCTCCAAAGATGACATTCTGACTCTCTCCCAGACCAGTGCGAACCTCAGAGTTAATATTAACAATTCACTCTCCCTCTCCCATAACACTGAACTCACACCTGCTGCTTCTTCATGGCAAGCATCCAAAGAATTTGCCACCATCAACTCTGTGCTCTCCAACTTTGACTGCTGCAACTCCATTCTAGCTGGCCTGCCTACCATTATGCTGACTCATCTGGACCTTTGCGTGAGTGGTATTCCCTCTGCCCACCTCCTCTTGAACCACTGTAGTCTGTCTGCACTTCAGACGCCTAGCACTTGCATGCTATGCCCATTGACCTTACTGTCTCTACCCTGACAGGGCTTCTTTTGCCCTGCCCTGCTCCACTGCTGGCTGTCTGGCGGCTCCGCCCCTCCTAGGTTCTCAGATGTGCCGCCTCCACCACCCAGTTGGTGAAATGTCCTGCTTCCTATCACCTTCATGACGGCAGACTCAAATACCACCTTACGTCACCCGCTAGAACTCACTTGGTTAAGACTGTATCCGTGACACAATTCTTCATAACATCATAGACTGTATCAAAAAGAGCTAATAATGCATGTGGGGTCCCACAAGGATCTATTCTAAGCCCCTAACTCTTGTCCTTGTATATGTTCCCATTGGGCAGAATTATCCGCAATGAGGGTGTCAATTTACACAACTATGCTGATGATACACAACTGTACATAACTGTGAAACCTGATGATGACACTGCTATTAGGCACTTAGTTGAATGTTTGGCAGACATTAAAAGCTGCCTGTCTCAAAATTTCCTTCAGCTCAACCAAGATAACTCCAAGGCTTTGATTATTGGAAAGGGTAAAGGAAAGGTCATGAATTTAGTGTTTTGCCATTAAGCATTAAAAGTGAGGTGAGGAATTTAGAAGAGATTATAGACTCAGATAATAGGTTGCATTTTTATTTTGAGGAATGAAGCAAAAGTAAGAGTATTTTTCTCACAATGGAATGGTGAGATCAATGCATGTATTTGTCTAAACTGGACTACTAGCTGCTAAAATGTTCTTTTTTCTGGTCTTTTGAAACATGCCATTGCCCCACTGCAACGTGTACAAAACACAGCAGCAAGAAGACTGGCATGAACAAAAGATGGCACCCATCACCCATTACTGTCATATTTCCTACTCTATCTGCCAGTATGTTTTAGGATTGCTTTTAAGGATGTCTACCTGCTGTACTCTACATTCTGAGAATAAATTGAAAAAGAAGTGGAGGGGCTGCTGATTTGTGCCTCTGTATAATGGAACTCCATCACACAGCATGTCCAAGATTTATCATCAGCTGCCATTATTAAATTGCATAAATGCACTTTTTAATTTTTTTTTTTTTACTTCAAACTGATAAGCTACACCTACACATGTTCCTTCTTACTTAGTTTTTAGCATTTTCACTTGGTTGTATGTCTTAGGATAGAGGTGATTTTAAATGACTTTATATAGGCTATATTCAGCTATTCAAAATATTTTTTTCTTAATGTCTATTAGTCTTGCTCCCCTTACTTAACGAATGCTTTACCAGAACAAGCTTCGCTTAAAATATTCTTATTGCCAAAACATAAAAATCTCATTTATTAACTCTACTGCTTATTTCTTATTAATTTAACTCTACTAAATTTGCTCAGTATATTTAGAATTGGTACTCATACTAAGCAGCCCTGTAGTTCACAAAATGGTAGTATTTGCCTTTTCTCCCTCTGAAACATCAACTTCTACATCCCCCAATTGATGCATATTCATGCAGACACTTACAGGGTTATATTGCTGTCGCTCATAACATTCCCACAGTAGAAATATTACATGTTTAGTATGGTCATCTAATGAATTTGAATAGCACAGAGCACTCTTATTTACACTTTTGCTGCATGTTTTCATCATCAGTACCAGACAGACTTCATTCCCTTGTCAGGCCCAGCATTACCAGATATGTCAGAATAGGAATCACAAAAAAATAATGAGCACCTTCAGTGGAATGGAACCATCTAAATGTAATTTTTTGGAGGAACAAACAGTTACAGCCATTAATGGTTGCCCAGGGCAAACAAATATGGAGGTTTTGGCAACCATTTCTTGTTGCCCAATTTGGCAACCAATAATAAAATTAACAATGAATAATAATTAATAAAACAAATATTTAGATAAATACTAAAAGTGTAAACAGTTTTTCCTCTGTAAATAAAATTGTTTTCCTTCTCATTGCCTTGCAACGGTGGCCTGCCTTTACAATGTTATGACTCACCATTGCAGAAAACCCGAAAACGTACCTTCTCCTGACCTCCATAAACAAGACAACATGTAGGCTATTTCCATGCAAAAAATTGCGGCTTTCATAAGATCCTATGAATCCCATGTGTGAAATTATTGTTGTAGCTGTTTAGTATAGAGAGTTTCTAATTGATAGTATTGCCGCTCATCATTGCATGAACAATATGATTAGAGTAGTCAAAATATCCTTAATCTGCCCACCTCCGTGCTGGATATCACATGCACACATTTAAATGAGACACCATTCTGGTGACCAGCTTGCAGTTCTTAGCCTTGTCATCAAGCCAACAATGTCTTTGCCAGTTACACATTTTATTTTTTTCCATATATATAACCATTTCAAATCTCTTTCATTACAAGTACTAATGGTTGGTTTGCGTCGGTAGCTTTGAAGTTGAATTTTGATGTCTTCAACTCCAGCTCAAGCTACCAGCAGTAGCAAACAAGTAAGCCAGCTATCAATCCTTTATAGTGTGCTACGCCCCCCAAGAGAGAAGCAGCAAGGAATTATTTAGCCTAGTGTATTGGCCACACTGTGATGAGGCAAATTTATTTAGCTTGCTAACCTGGTTAGCTGGCTAGCTACCTACCATACATTCAGCTTGGTTCAGGTGTTGATTTTTGAAGAGCACGTGCACATACTGATGAGGTTATTTACAGTCAAATAACATCTCCAACAAGGAAAGCACCACACGGTGTATTATATTGTGTTTTTCTACTTGTGTAGCTAAAACATAGCCTAAATATGAAACATCCGCTTGTTGCTGTTGTAGGTAACTGCCAACTTATGACTCTGAAATAGGATATCATTATTATTTTACACTTTCTAAAGTGTTAGTAGCCAAAAGATAGGATGTACTCACACTGCAATAAAAAATGACAGCTGAACATGACTGTCTTGCTGAAACATATTCAGGTGAGCGTTCTCTTGTCTGGAATTTCTTGTTGGGGGTAAAAATGTATAATGTAAAAACATGGGAATGATAGTGTCCATTCAGGCAACCAAAAACTGATGGGCAACCACACTTCAAAGTAAGCATTGAGCCCTGATTTAAGACTCAGTTGTTATTAGAGGAGAGCATACTTCACAGGGGTTCTCTCTGAAACACACTGTATTATATCATAAAGTCTCTTTCACATTTCTTCTGTTGACACACAGATGACATATAAATGCCCTGTGAGCAATGTTGTCAAGTCATGGCTTCTATTTTTAAATGCCTTTTCCTTAATATGCAAACCTATACATAAACATTGTTTGGAAGATGGTTTTGTCCAGTGTTACTTACAAAAGTGCATTCAGAAGGTTTAGGCAATCAGTTGCACAGATGTTGAAACATTAGTGCCATGTTTGAAATGTACTGCCATTGTGAAACATGTGGGATTAAATGTTGTCAAAGATGTTGTGAAAGGACATACAACCTTGAACTGTTCCCATACAACATTAAACTTAAAGCACACAACCTTAAATGCCACAGGTTTGTATCATCACAACATGTTTACAACTGAGCTAATGCCACCGCAGGTCCCACCAAGCTTTTATCTTTTAGGATTAAATCAGTCCAGTTTTACAGATAGTAGCTCATGTTAGTATTAGGAGGGGAAGGGGCTGTCAGAGTACAGAGAGCCAAGGTATGATCTGAATGGGTGGCTTTTTAGTCTGCAATGGACAGTGATCCTGCAGTTCTGATAGTAATGGGGAGCTCATTACACCACTTGGAGGCAAGGGTAGAGAAGGGATGTGACCTTGATGAGCAACCCCTCCAGGAGGGGATTATTAGGTTTCCAGAGGTAACAGAACAAAGTGGTATTGCAAGTATGAGGATGCAGTTTTTGTTACAGCTCTGTGGACCAGAAACAGTTTCAAATTTTATCTGAGCCATAATAGGTAGCCAGTGTAGAGCAATGAGGAGATATATGACATAAGAGGATTTGGGTAGGTTATAAATCAGGTGAGCAGCTGCATTCTGGATCAAGCTGAGGGGTCTGATGGCTCTTGCAGGGAGGTCAGCCAAAGGAGAGTTGCAGTAGTCCAGTCTGGCAAGTACCAAGGCTTTAACCAGGAGTTGTGCTTTTAGATGAAAGCAATGGATGGATTTCAGGGATGTTATAGAACATGAACCTATATTGTATTGTTGGGGAAGGATAGGTTAGCATCAGGCAGCATCCTCAGGTTCTTAGCGCTCTGGGTTGATGACACAGTCATGTTTTCAAGGGAGGAGAGGTTATGAAATGGTCATAACTTTGCTGGGATTTAATTGTTGATATTTTTTATTTGTTTGATGCTTGCTGATCATCCAACTAGTACATTATTGAGGCAGCCCTTGATGCATGAGGCAATATCCGTGAACAGATCCCTGAGACACTGTAGTGGTGGAACAATGAAGCTTTAAAACAGAATCATGCCATGTCACCTTATAGGAATGGTCAGAAAGAATACCCATAATGCTTGCTTTACCCAGGGTTGCCAGGAGGACCTGATGGTCAGCTGTATCACAAGCAGCCGATACATCAAGGAGGATAAAGACAGAGGGTAGGGAGGTAGCTCTGGCATGGCTGAGAGCCTCAGTTACAGACAGCAGAGCAGTTTCAATTGAATTAGATGGAGAGGAAATGAGATAATGTCAGACACAAACCACTGCAGTTTTTTTGAGAGAAACAGGAGGGAGACATGTCTATAGTATATACTACTGTATGGTTATGTAGTATACTCTTGTATACTATGCTTGTCTCACTGCAACAATCTCTAGACTTGTACAGAAGCACCGAGGCAAGACAAAATGAATACTCTGATACACTTGGCTGCAACCAATGACTATTTTACACACTACATGAGAGTGGACGCTCACTGGAGAATATGTGCTACACTGTTGATGTCACCTGAACAACTAGCAGGCACCTGAAAAGTCGCAGGGTACCTGTGAACACAGCTAGGATTGAACCTGGCCTTAACCACTGAACGAGTCAGAAACCCTACAACCTGTCTTCTCAGACAATTTATTAGGTCCTCCAATCCTGGTTTTGTAAATGATATAGTGTTTAAACAATGTTATATGTACTTGTTGATTATGCATCAGATACCACATCTTAAAAACTAAGTGATGCAAGCTACCAACCTTTTTTCCCCTTTAATGTAATAAAGTTCTATAGTGTTCATCTTATCCACATAAGAGCATATATAGGGGAATAAATACATTTTTACATGTAATACTTTAACCTTAACAGCACTACAGAGCAAGTTTATATTGATCACAAACACCACATTTTATACAATTTATTCCAGAAAACAATGCATTTTTATATAACCTAGGCTTCAGTCAAACTTAACATTAATTATACAAGTGTCTGGAACTCTCTTAGAGGGATGTGGCAACATTCTTCCACAAGAAATTTCATCATCTGGTGTTTTGTTGACGATGGTGGAAAATACTGTCTCAGGAGCTGCTCTACACTCTCCCACAAGTGGTCAGCCGGTTTGAGATCTGGTGACAGAGATGGCCATGGCATATGGTTTACATCGTTTTCATGCTCATCAAACCATTCAATGCAATGCAATGCTCAGCAAGTTGAGCAGTTTTCCTCACTGGAGCTCCTGCCACATATGCCCCAACAATCAACCCCCAGTCACTAAGATGTCCTCCTCTAGCCATGGTAACCAAAATAATGGCCCTGCCCTGAAATTTATGACCCTAAGTATGTCAATTGCTTAATTAACTCAGGGACCACACCTGTGTGGAAGCACCTGCTTTCAATATACTTTGTATCCCTCATTTATGCAACTGTTTCCTTAATTTTGGTAGTTACCTACAATTGGGGTGAAGATTTCCAAGCAATGTTGCACAAAAATGAAAAGCAGCTTGTCCTTGATTTTTATTGAACTCTTGGAATAAAAAGTAATACAGCATTTATTGACCTAAGTGTATGATTTGGATGATGAGGAACAAACTTGTCTGTAATGTGCAAAGGTGTAAATTGTTATGTACTTTAAAATGTTAAATCAATTCATTTAACAATTAAATAAGTATTAAAATCAATTATAAAAGCCTAGTGACTCAAAGACAAGAGAAATATGATATCTCTTGGTTCTTAATTGGTACCCTGGTTGTTGCATTTTGTACAACTTGTAGTTGTTCAATAGGGTAACCAGGGACACCAAAAAACAAGGAATTCCAGTAATCTTGTCTAAAATAGATGAATGCATGTGCAATTCTTGGTATAGTTCATATAAAGGAAAAAAGTGCTATGCATGCAAGTATCATGATTATCTTGTTTATTTGTTTTTGGTTATGTTGCATTAATCTAATAGTGTAACACTTCAATATTGTTATTATATGCATGACATTTTCTGTTCTTACAGTGTTTTGTCCTGCAATGCTAAGCACTCTGGGGAGAATGCTGAAATTAAAGTTGGTATGTACGTGGCATTTCATTAATGTCGTAGTTTATTATTATTCTCCAAATTCACACCAGAAAGCATTTATTGTATAAGTGGTCAGTGGAGAAAACTATGTAACTAGGATACCTTCTTTGTGAGCATGTGCAGTCTAACCGTGCAACGTTAGATTTAAGAGCGTGCAAGAGCTTGACTTTACATACTTTGACCAAAACGTGTAAAAAGTATTCTGAGTAAATCTGGGTGTATGCAATCCGCGAAAAACTCACGGTTAATTATCGTATGTAGTATCGTAATAACAGTAGTGTAGCAGTGCGTCTGCACATTCAAACATTCTGAAGCATCACGATTCCATAACTGTATATAACATGTAGTGATCCAATTTAAATATGAAAATAGTGTCAGACATCCGATGAAGCTTCAAACTGTATAAATACCCGATAACGTTCAAACATTTACAGAGAGAGTACAGATAAAGTAAATATTTAGGGGACTGGAAGCTGGCTTGGGTTTCCTTTATGTTGCTTTTCAACAGAGAACGATGTGTCACAATACGATATAGCAAGCTAAGTAATATTGGATCAGTAGGCTACAAAGGGAACGCATACGATAATATAGCAAATACATTGTTTTAAAGATGAAGAAAATTCTCAACGTGAAAATGATCACTTTTGCACCTCACCATGAGTGAAACATTCTGGCTTGAGTTAATTAAGTTAGTAATGGCGACTGGTTGCAAATGTAAAGTGCATCCATGTATGAAAGGGTGTAATATCCAGCTATTTAATGCCTTGACATCTTCCATGGTTCCTCCCACTTTTTGTTCTAAAGGGAGGCTTGAGCTAAGCCATGAGAAACTTCCTGCTGTACAGAGGAAATGGGGTAGGGGAGGGAAAAGATGCATCCTTGTCGCTGCAGCGACAAAGGGAGACCCGTCTGTTTTTCCCAAAATGTACGCTCACCACTGCATATTTCGACAAGCGATAGCTTGTTGTACAACAAAACTAATGTGCATCAATTTTAAAACACAATATTATGTATTTCTACCCTGCAAGGTCGATTGTTTGGGGTGACTGGTATCTGAATGAGACGACGAAGAAAGTCTTAACTGCCCCAAGTGCCATTTTCATTCCTCATAATATTTTAAATGCGAATAATCTTAGTCGCTTACTCTTTCGAATGAACTTAATTGTGGCGTTGCTTTTCCGTACTAAAAACGATTGTAACGATTTAAAGGTGTATGGAACGGGAAAAAGCAAGTACATTTGAACAGATTAAGCTTTCCCTTTTCCCCTCCCCCACGGCTGAATGGATTTCGTGACCAAATTATTGCTTTTGAGGAACCATTTCACTCTCTTACGGGGTTTTTTCACGTCATACCAATAAATTCCTGATAGAAGAAAATTGAAGACTTTGCCCGCAATAAAATATTTGCTTATTAAGACCGTATTTTACTTTAGTAGGAATTATTTACTGTAAATGCAGATATCTAAGTAACAGTAAGCTAATATCAACGGTGTGATAAAATCGGTCAGCTCGCCTGTATAAAACTGCAAAACATGGGTCAATTTAGACAGAATTAATAATGCCTCGACTGGCATCACTCCACAGGCATAGCATAAATATACATGCTAAATCAGTAAGATAGGTAATACTCGGCGACAACACCTCTACACTAGTACATTACAAGATGAACTGTATGCATGCTGTATAGATAGAATTAGTGTTAAAATGCCATGAAGTATAAATAACTGATTCAAGTGATCTAACACACATGACACTGGTCTTTTTCCACTAATAAGTGAGCTGCTTTCAGATGAACATCAACTGTCTTTATAATTAACAGCATAGATTGGAAAGGTGTTTTCTATTCTTCAAAGCCACAAATTTGTTACATATCTACAAATTATACACATCATGAAAGCATATAAAACTGAATTAAATAAAAATCCTATGTGACACACCCATGTCCCAGCAAAACATTGATTAAGGGTGCCAGAGCAGACAAATTTGGATTGGCTTAGCCCAGTTCTTCAACCTGTGTGCATAACTACAAAATAATCAAACACACAAAAACCACTTGCTATACTGTATAAACAGAGGCAAAGACATCATACAATAATATTTATAAGCCCCAAGATAATACACCCATTGTGAAAACTAGCTAAAATGATATTTCACAGGCTTTACACAAATTTAAGATGCACAATAAAATTTAGGTTGGGTACATGCATCTTGCAAATTATTTCACAGGAATAAAGTGAATACATTACTTCTTGCCTCTGCTGGAAGTAGGTGTTCTTGTTGCATGCAGCCACATTTTTTTCCACTTATCTTTTCCTCTGCAGCATCTCTCACATATGATCAGTTATTGATCTACGTCTGTACCAGTATACAAAGTTCTCTCCAAGTTAGACTTATACAAGGTGTGCATTTCAGTCTGAGTCCAGGCGTTGTATAACTTATTTAGAAGAACTATCATAGAATGACTGTATATAATTACTATATGTCATTACTTCCCTCTCCAGGACATCAGGAAAAAAAAAAACACAAAACTTACAACCATTTTTTATTGGTTTGTTTATACCAATCATTACACAGATACAGCTATAAACAAAGAAAAAACTGTACATTTGTACTGGTTACCTAAACCCCACTTGTGAATATTGCTACTGCTGGTATGTTCACTTGACAGTTCAAGTTAATGTCCAGTCATTTGCTTCTCAGTATCCTTGAAAGGAATAGTTACCATCAGTATGTTTAACACTGTTATGCATGTCATTAGCTTTGCTAAAAACAGATATATTCCATTTTACCATCCCCACAAATGTACCATTACACACTGCATATAGAAAATTTGAAAACCCTTTTCACAGCAGGTATACAATGTTATTGCAATGCTATCACCAAACAGAGACAAAAGCAATACACGCAATGCACAGGCCTGATAGGGAAAACTCCAGTACTACAGAACATGTTTATTAAACAGAATGGTTGATTAAGAAAACTGCATGGATACAAGAGAGAACATTTATAGAACACAGCTTACAAACATTCTAAAACTTTTTTTTTTCATTATAAACAATAAACAATGTATAACCCCTTGAATAATTCCTCCCCACCCCCATACGATACAGGTTACATATATCATCCCTCATATAGCCTATGGAATGTTAGTCTCTCAGGCAAGCTCTCAGTCATACAATCATTTCCTGAAAATGACACTCAAGTGTTCTCAATGCCGCAACCTGCTCCACTCCCTCCCCTTTTGAAAAATAAAAACCACTGACATTTAAAATGACCATAATTTTCCAGAGATGTAAAAATGTGGGATGCGGTGGAACCCCTCTCCAAATGTATTTTTGTTTCTTAAAAAAATGTGTTTCTACAATCAAACTACTAAAAAACCTGCATTTAGAAAATAGTAGATAAAAATATTCCCCTGAATTGTACAAGAAAAGAGGTACAGGGAGCACTGGTAAAAGGATGTGGGAAAGAGATGTTATTCCGCCACCTCGTCTTTCTGTTCAGGTTCTTCCTCTGTAGCTGGTGCCTGAAAGTCAAAACACACACACATGTGTGACACAGGTTGAAGGAGTTTAAGTTCAGAAATACAACAGCTATTATTACCAAACTCTCACAAAACAGTGTAACACATAAATTACACGGGCTCCCTGGATTCACAGCACATATGTGCGCAGCGTACCCCCATGTTGTCAAAGTGCTGTGGCAGCCATGTGTCTCCATACACCCACTCACCTCCTCCTCAGTTTTGGCTTCTCCATTCTCTGCAGGGACTTCTTCCTTCTTTTCCTCCTCTGGCTTGGGCTTTTCCACCTCCTTTGCTTTCTTGGGTTTTGCAGGTGCCTTCTGTGAGAAAGGAGGGAAATGCCATTTCAAATACAAGCTGGAAACAGTTAACCTAACAAATGGGTTCATATCAATATCATATTATATCAGTACCATATTGTCATAAAAATGTACATAGGAGGAATGGCCCAACACAACACTGAATTACTCCAAATGGGTGAAATACTTACTACCCCCTGTTCCTACCCACACTCACACAAAACGGCAAAAACAAACACATCAAAACAATACAGCAGCGTATATAACGATGACAGTATTTCCTACCTTTGGCTTAGGCTCAGATTTTGGGGTAGCAGGTTTCTGCAAAATAGAAATGTTTTGTGTGGTCAGGTTTTTATATATGCAGAGATGTTTTCTGTTCAGAGGGGGAAAAAAACAAGCCACATACTTACATTTATCAACCTCTCAGATCTCCTTTTGGGCTGTGAAAATGGAAAGAAAATGTTGAGTACTCACACTGAAATAGGTTCAACCATGCTCTTCCTTGGACAGTTCAATAAACTTTCAAGTCAAGATAAGGGGCAGCATCTGAGTGATCTGTGCATCACATACCTCATTGGCTTCAGTGTCATTGCTGGCCTAGGGAAAGAAAAGAATTTGATAAGTTCAACAAAACTGTACAACCTATAGGCGGGAAAGAGTCAGTGTGATAGATGGGAGGGGCTCAAAATAACACACTGCAGAGTACCAGTGCAGTTATGTAATCCAAAGGTGGGGGTGGGGTAGGAAAGACAATAGTTATGCACTGTACAAGAGTTACAGTTTTAACAACTAGGAAAACTTTAGGTTGTTTTGTTTATGAACACGTAATTAGCCCGATGTACGGTTTATTTTGTATACAATAGGCTCCCACTGGTTTGTAAATGAGTATTGCAATGCACCGTCTGTACTCAAACCGGAGAGGAGGGAAATTCAGCTCCGCCTCCTCCTACGTACTCATTCACTAGTGGAAAAAATGGGGAACTGCTGAACTTCATGACAGTATCCATCGCTACGTCTATGTATTCCCGCCATTCATTCGAATTTCGAACTCCGAGATCCTCAGCGATCCTCCAAATGGTTACAGAATATACTAGAAACCTCGGCAACACGAGCGGCGCTGTGATGTCGGAGAATCGCCATTGCATAACGCAAAAATAGCCCCAGCAACAGGAAAAAACGAGTGAATGCATGCGAAAGAGTTCACACAAAACGCCACATTTCAGATAATGTACAATCCTGTATTAAAATACGTTTAGGAATACCACAGTCAATCTATTGCATGTTTGAACAAGCAAACCCGCGAGCAAGTAATGCACAGCAACAGCATGTAGCTACGCAGCTAATGTTCTTCTTGCGTACAAGGGCAGCCATGACACACGAAGACTTTCTGCCCTTTTCCAAGAGCCTTGAGGAGTCGTGCAATACATGCGCATCACTGCACGGCACTACAATAACTGCATCAAACGTTTGGTTTATGTCTAACTACCGAAATTGCACATTTAAATATTGCAAACATTGCGCAAAATAATGCATTCATCTTAACATATCATGCATTATGCTTTTTCACCACAGGGTGAAAATTTTCCACAAACTTTATTTCGGTAGATCGCAGAGCCAAACAGCGCAGTGTTACACCCCTTTGTCTGATCCTATAACTGATCGTAATACATTTGTAAACAACCCCGAAAAGCCACTAAATGGCACGTGTTGTGCACATATTGTTTAAACGTGCAATTTTAACGAATTACACTTAAATTTACGAAAAGAAAGATACCTGCACAAAGAGAACAAGCTTGATAAAAGGCGCCAATTTCCAAATGAAAACAGACAGGCACATTTAAATCCCTGACCGCACGAGAAAGTGCAACGAGACCGCGCTTTTAAATGGCTGGCCAAACTAAATTGTTGCAAGCTCCAGTAACATATATTCACTGCAGACTGAAAAAGATAAGGTATAAAACGTTATTGCAAAATATATTATACAAATGTCTGCATACTGAATGAGCATAATTACACTTACTTTGTTTCTTTTAGGCATGGCTGTTTTTCTTGTAGGCTATTTTATAAACGAAATGTAACAATCTTTCCGAGCCGACAAGCCGAAAAATACAGACTGTGTTCACTAAAAGATTCAAACAGTACCCTCTATCACAGTGTAGCTAGACGTTAATGTTCCATCGAAACAAAAACTAGCTCAAACCGGATTGGATTCTGTCCCCCCTCCTTCTCCATTCTATTCATTATAGCACCAACCTGATGGGCAACCTACTCTCCGCCCCTTGTTGCCATTGATTGGCCTTAGGACTCGTCAACATATTTTTAAATCATAGCAAGATACCTGTGTGGGTATGTATATGTGCCAATCAGTCCATTATTTATTTTGCTATCGCACTGGTTTTATGAGAGGGTGGGAAGTCTCTGAATGTGAACTTTTATTTCTAACCACACTAAGTTGTTTATTTCGGTTTTAAAACTAAGATTTGTATGTACTCTCCTAAAGGTTTTTCTAGAAAGTCTCCAAGACAACATGTTGACAGCCCTCTCAGCTGCAAAGGGAATGTGTTCTGTTGACACTACCCACCAAACTACCACAGTGAACATGAATACAGTAGTTCCTGCCTCCATACAATCGATTAAAACGTTTTAAAAGACAAATACACTTGCAAGTGTGCCGCAACTGTTAATCGTTGTGCACAAGGTATAGGGGGTGTGCTTCCTTGTAGTCTTAGCTAGCTACTACAGTAACAAGGGTGTTGATAACAGGGGAAAAATGGCGGCAGGGTATGCCTGGTTTCTGGTACTGGGATCTGTGCTTTTGTGCAATCTCGTCAAAACGTTATTGCCAACTATTTCTTCTTTTGTAAGTATTTCGCTAAACGTGCAACATCTTAAAACCTTTAAGAAACAATATAATCAAGGTCTTCATTATCTGAACGTAATTAAAGCCGTTAATAACGTTCACTTTGCATCATCATTAAGCTACCCGCAGCGTCGATTTTTTTCCCTCAGGTGCTCCAGACAACGTCTGTGTTGTCGTTTTGTTACCATATTAGTGAAATGAGTTCTTATCTAGACGCGATTTTAGCTATAAGAACGCAGTATGGCCGCATGTCAACGTGGTCGTATTTGGAGCCTTTTGTCTGGTCATTCTCATATTGCTCGTCTGGCTATCCAATGCATTCCGTTGTGTCCGAAATATCTTCCCGTCAAAGGCTGGGACCAGTACCCTAATACACTAATTATATGTATATGTAAAAGGACAGTTTAGGGTGCGAAGCACGAAATGAATTAGCTAGCTGAGCCTTTTTTCAGTTCAGTATGAATGTCTTCGTAGTCTAGCACGATGGCTAGCTCGATACATCTTGAACTCTTGCCAAAAATGTGCAAGTGTACATACACCACTGATGGAACTTTACAGTTAGGTGTTTTAATTCACCCAGCACGTACCAGCTCCTTTGCACATTTACAACTACGGAAATGTACATTTTAAGCAAACCGAAACATTTGTAAAGAAAAGCAACGTAGGTCCGTTAGAACCCACACTCCCCAGAGCAGGAGAACGTGGCGCTGTTTAGTTCCAGATTCGAAGAAGGGGAAGTTTTAACGAGGGGCAAGTACAATGGTTGTGGTTCGAGTAATGTTTGGTATAGTTTAGAGTCATTTCTGTCAAAGTAAACATATCTGGGACCCCCTGTAACAGCATATTATACTCATAACCCCCTTATTTATCCGAATAATATGTGACATACGCAGCAGAAGTGAATTTGCTCATTGGTTTCCAGGACTAACCCTCAGTAACACCAAAATCCCCTGTTAAGCCACGTGGATTCAGAGGGTGTTTTGACTTAGGGGTTTGATTTGACCTCTCATAATTATTTTGGGACCTAAATAAAATAGGACCTTTGAGGTCAAATAAAAATAATAATAATGAAAAAAACTACACTCTTTAATGAAAGTACTTCATGTCATGACAGTACTTCATGTTTGCAAATGCAGAGTTGAACAATAACCTCTTTTTTTCTTTGGATGTATCAAATAAAGCTTTCTAAGGTCTTCCAGAAGGATGCAGAACATGAGATGGAGATGAGGACAGAGATCCAAGACATGAAGAAGGAGCTGTCCACCATTAGTATGATGGATGAGTTTGCCAGGTATGCCCGATTGGAGCGCAAGATTAACAAGATGACGGACAAGCTGAAGACCCATGGTAAGAGGGACAATCAAGAAGCCATTCCTCTGTGTGCATGTTTATAAAATTTGCATTTGAATAGCATGCAAACTAGTCATTTTTTAAATCTTATTATTATATTTATAGTCCATTTTCTTCCAGGAACAGATGACAGACATACAGCTTTTAAGTTCATCGTACTAAAGACATATCATTACCTATTATGTGCCAATATATTGTTGTTAAGGGATTTTTAATGTTATTTTTTATTGATCAGCTTTTAAAACTGCAACCATTTATCATAAAAATACATGAAACCCTGTCACCTGATTCCCTCACCATGCAGCTAATTCATAGCTACAGTCTAGATAGTAGTGCAGTACATGGTATGACAATCACTAGCAAGGGTAACAAAAGGTGAAATGTACAACATCTTTATCCATGACATTACTATTTATAATATAGGATCAGCCTTTATGTTCTGCCATTTTTGTTCCTTTTTTCCTGCTGTAGTTAGAATAATGATGCATACTAGCAGTGACTTGTGATTGTGTTTGGTATTTATCCAGCAAATTAGTGAATGTAGTTAGTTTTGCTAATTCACTGGATTGGCTAGTTGTCTATCCCACTACAGCAGTAACAGTTAGTACTTTAAAGGTGCAGGCGCATGGCTAGATTGTTTAGTCTTGGTAAGTGGGCCAGTTTACTATTTTTTTTTTTTAACATAATATCCACAATCCAATGGTTATACGGTGCTGTGATCTAATTGTGAAAAATAAGATCCTCTTCACTAAAAGCTGATCACTTAGCAATGCAGTAACGGTGAAAAATGGATAATAGTAAAAATGCCAGAATAGAGAGCTATCCACTGGTACATTAGTCTTTAACAAGTCCCAAGCCATACATATCAAGTTGGCAAAACCACAACCAAACTGCTAATCAATGAAATTTCCACCATTCCATCCAGATCTGTGCATCTCTAACTTGTCTTGCATAATTTTTAGGTTGGCATTGGTAAAGGTGACTTTATAACATAACAACAATGCACAGGAGGTTAAAGTAACAACTGGGATGATGTCATATAACCAGTGATGTATTAGAACATGACTAAACTGGAGGCACACTCATGGAGTGATCATAAATAATTTTCTAAAGACAATGTTTCCTACTATAAACAAATCAATTTTGTAATTTTAATGGATATGTTATAATGTTATATTTCATATTTAAGAGTATAACAACAATTTCATGGAAATTGTCTTGATTTTACATATTTCATCAAAAGTTGTCAAAAGTAGCACATTGTTGTATGATGAGGTCAAACATTGCAGCCTTTTGTTCAACAAGTCATGTTGCTTGAACTGATACAATACACTGTCTTAATACAACTGAGGATTTTGGCTGTGATCAGGGAACTTGAAATTTACTGGTAGTTGTTTGCAGTGTTTTTACTTACAAAGTTTCTTCTGAAAGTTTACCAATTCTAGTTACATCAGATTGCATAGGGTAGGACTTGTAAATGGCCTCTTATCAGACATTCAAAAAACTGATAGAGAGAGAACGGGAGTCATGCATGTCCTTTCATCACTTTTGTTAGGGGACATGGTGTACAACCCCAACCGTACCCCACCTTCCACCCACCCTTACAGTTGCAGTTAAAGGCGGGAAAGCGTATAGGGAACTGAGTGTTCGAACAGCTCTGTCTTTCCATGATTGACTCTACAGATGCCTGTTATGACAAAAAGAGTGGGAGTGGCAGGTGGGTTTCAGATAACAGATCGCGTGTTCACTTGGGGCCCCCAGTGTCACAGCTGCTGTCTGCCGCTGTCCCTCATTTCCAGCTACTGAAGAACAGACACAGGAAGGAAGGGGCTCCACTGTGAACGTGTCATTCAGCACAACATTTCTGTAACACCAACCGCGACCAAATGTCTTCGACACCATTTTCTTTGTAGTAAATGGTGCCATTCAGTGGCTTGCGTGAAAGTACAGACAAAACAATGCCAACTGGCCCCTTTGTGAAAGGCGCGAACTTTGCTGATGTAGCATTGCACCGCAGGGAAGATGCCATGTGAAGACAAGTCTTTGTAAAAGTGGTCACACTATGGCTATTGCATGGCCCCTCTGCATAACCGAGAAAGATTTTAAGTGTGACTGTGAACTTGTAAAGTAGACATTGCGTCATTGTGATATATGAGTGATCAGATTTTAGGTCAGTTTGAAAAGATTCTGGTATGAGATTCAGCACAACTAATATATTTTTAAAACTGATTTCAGAAATTTTTTCAAACAAGTGTCTAAACTACAATGCTGGAATTGAACACAGCATTAAATATTGAACATAAAAGATTTCCACATAGTCCACTATCAAAGTCTCAAAACTAACTTGACATCAATCATGAAAATTGAGAAGAGATTATAAAAGAAGGTTAAACATGGACAATTGCTAGCTTCCCTGAAATGGCTGTTTCAGACTACTGATCGTTGGGTCAGTATATTAACTTTTTTCACATGCTTAAATATATCAGACTAGTGTCGAGTAATAGAAAGTGTGGGAGTTTCATTTTCTGCATTGTGGATTTACTGCCTTTAACTTAGTATCTTGCACTTAGACATATTTGTTGTTTTCTGTTTTTGAAAATTCCAAAATCTCATGGTTCTGTCACTCCACTCAGATGATGCATCCAGTATTGTGGTGTAACATACAAAGGGTTATTTCCCAGTGTAGTACAGTGACTTAGTGTATGGAGGGAAAATTTCAATTTATTATATTCAGGGAACATTACCAATGTTTTCCTGAAACTTTTAAGAGGAATGTTTCTGCATAGCTAATGACAACCCACACAACTGTGTGACTGGTAAGCTATTTCTCTGTAGACGTTGTTCATTGTGTCCCATGGCATACTTCAGAGCCATGCCCCTGTTCTACTGGGGCATTTATGTTTGACTCACTTGTATTTTGAATGACATTAATGCAAAACTCTGTGATTTTGTTGGAGTCTTCTGGAAAACATTTTTGTTGTGTATATCAGTCAGATATTTGTAGCTAAAATAGTTGGTCTGTTTGGTGAAATACACCACAAGTACCTTTTGCTGCATCACAAGCATCTTCTTGCCTTTTCCTGAATCATATTCTAAAGCGTAACAATTGCAGTCACATCAGAAAACTAGGAAATCAAGAGCCACTTTGTATAGAATTAGTTGTTACCTTTTGTTTTCCTTTGCTGAATGGGCACCAGATGTGAAAAGAAGCATGGCATGAACCATGAACCAGACAATGCATCAGATAAACTATTATTATTATTATTATTATTATTATTATTATTATTATTTCACAAATATTTAAATCTGAGGGGGATTCTGATAGATATTAAGGAGTAGGGATGGAAATGATGCACATTTCTGACTGTCGATTAGTTGATGGCTAAGATAGGTGGTTATATTATTTGTGTTTTATACATTAAATACATATGAATATATGTATTTTTTTCTAGCATTTTAAACTGCTGTGTGCATTTGTGGACTGATGCAATTTTAGCATGGTAGCAATATGATGGTAAGTGCATTTCTAGTCAGGAACATTCAGTAAACATACCTTTGAGCTCCTCAGCATTCATTCTCACAAAAATATCTGGACTGAAACTTAAGAGGCTGGATCTAGATCATGTGTTTTTTTTTCTCTTTTATTGCATGTACTTCTGATGAGGGATATAACTAGTCTCTTGATTAATCAATCATCAGTCACAAGCATGCATGTCATCAGTAAGATCTAATCATTGCCAAAGTTGTTTTTCAAACTTCAGAATTAAAGAGCACCATTAAACATTACTGGGTGATATTCTAGGAGGGGTGCTGCTTTCTCTCATTCTAAACTTTACAGTTGAAGAGATGACTATATTTTGCATGACCAGCCTGCTATTTGGAACAGGTTTTATGTGCTACTGCATGTGATTACAGAAAAAAACTTTTGTGCTTTGACACAAAAATAACATTGAGTTTGATTCAGTTCAGCCATGGTTGGTATGTGATTAAGCTCTATGTAATAGTCTAATGTGAGGCTTATTCATTTAATTACATAGGTGCATTGTTGCTATGGTAGAAGGTTAACATAATATCTCTAAAGTTGGTCTAAAGTGGTCAATACATCCATGTAAGAAGGAGAATGCAGTGCAACTGTTCACAACATAGAAGGACATTGCAGTGTAGTCCAATGTGTGTCTTCCTGAATAGAAATGTGTTTGCCATCATATTGCTACCAGGCCCAAAATTGCATCAGCCCCCTGCGATTGTAAGATTACACCATAAACTGTGTTACTGTTGGCCAGCTTGCAGGTGTCAGTCCAGTTGCAGAGTCCCAGGAAACTAAGCTATTCTTACCTTCGGAATAGGTGATATTACACAATAACATTTTGCTAGTGGTTTTGGCAACATGAATGTTTGGTTGGTTTCTCAGCGTAAAAAGAACATGATTATGGCTTTAGAATGCCTTTTGTGAGGGGAGAAAGGGAAACAGTACGTGTGAAAGGGCAAAGGGTATCATTTGGTCATTAATATGGGGTGTTTGATTGAAAAGATTGGATAAGCATAATAAGCTGGAGGCGGATGAAGTTAAGGTCACCTTGATAATGACGCACTTCCTGTGGCTTGAACAAAGCTTCTTTGAGGTGGGGTGGCTCCTCCCCCAATCTTTTTAGCTCCATACTCACAGCTGTCACTCACTCTCACCTGCTGGTTTTATACTTATTTCACATCAAGGGTGTCTCCGAATCATCTTGAACTGTTTTGTCAGTGTGGATACATTACATTCACCACAGGAGTCTGAAACAATTTCTTCAGTTTTTTTTCCACACATTTAATGTTTTGCAATAGCAAAACTCATAAATGATGTGATGCGAAAAATAATCAGTATAACAAGTTTTTTTAACACTGATTAGTAGTCACTGAATAGATGGTAGTCAGTGTATTTACTTGAATAAGTGGTAACCTGTGTTACATGTTTGTCTTATAAGCTATCTTTGTTTTTTTTTTCCCTCCCAGTCAAATCCAGAACTGCCCAACAAGCCAAAATTAAATGGGTGGTGAACATAGTGTATTATGTTCTCCAGGTAAGTCCCACAATTGTCACATATTTAAACATACAAATTAAAATGTGCATGTGCAGGGAAAGCATTGCTGACATCTTTTGCCGTGGGATTATGGTGAGACGAGTTGTCTTAACATTTCACATCAAAACAAAGCCAAACACTCCACTGTTTTTAGATTCGGTCTTAGGGCTGCAAGTGAGCCCTAGTGCTGTCACACCCCTCATAAATAAATGTAATCATGTTAATGCTAATGCTGGAAAGTAAGGGATTTATAGGACTCTATGCTTAAGAGTTCGTTTAAAAAGATGCTACTCTCAGAGCAAGATGCCATTGTTTTAATTACAATATCAAATGCATGAATGTTGCTACTATGAACACAGAAGGACCAGTATCTTACTAGATCCAGTGTCCACATGTGATGTTTCAAAGCCAGTGCGTTAAGCACTGATGGCGAATGATATTAGCCTCGATTTTGCCCGTTTGCTGTTTAATCCACTGTCAGTTTGGTGCAGTTCTGGCTAGTATTCAGCAATGCATGCTGATGTTGTACCTTGGCCTTAGAGATCTTAATTTGCTAGGCTTTAAGATGCAATTTTATCACTGGTGGTCTTAACTAAAACACCATAACTCCTTCTAAGTACTGAACATTACATTTTGTAATCTCAAAATTGATATATGCAAATTTCCCAATTAAACAAAGGTAGCTGTTTAAATGAAATGGCCAGATGCCTGTCTATAGTTCACACATTTTTGGAAAGTGTTAAGGTATAAATGTTAATTAAGCAAGATCATTGTGAAATTTTCTCTCTGGGTTCATTTTTTAAAATGCTTTGTGATTGTGAGTACATAGCAAATTGTGGTTGTTTTATTTTTCCCAGTTTTAATATGCTCGTCACCAGACAACAGGTAATATATGGATAAAAAAGTTGAACAAATGTTGTAGATTCAAATGTCAAGTTTAAACCACAGCTAATTACAGAGAACATGTAATGATTTTTGTCATAGGTCAACATCATCTAAAAGTAAGAATCAGAAATTATTTCTGCTTTTAATAATCACGGGTGAAGTAGTGTAGACCAGAAAATAAGCACAGAGAAAGGTGAGATGTTTCAGCCAGTAAGTGACAGTGGGGGTCACTCATTCATTTCACATTGTTGGAAGGGCCTTTTGTGTTATTTCCAAAAGCCTGCACAGAATCAAACGTACTCCCACCATGGAACACATCTTTGTACTAGGTAAGCTTGTACCCATAAGGCTAGCATTATTGATACATTTTTGGAGTGGGAAGTCATATTTCAAAATAGCTTTATGGCTTTTATTGCACAGTGAGTGAATAAGATAGTTTTGTGTCAGTTCATACTACAGAATTGCATAATAATAAGACTGTAAAAGAAAAAAAATTTGTTTCTCACCAGTTGTCCCAAAAAAAAAAGCAGTTCTTTCTTACCAGTTGTCCCACCCTACTATCATTTCAAAAATAGGACGAGTGTCCTTCTTTGCCACTTGTGTGTCTCATTTCATTGGTTGTGCGAAGACATGAGATGGGAAGAGAGACTGGTGTGCTCTGTTGCTAGGCGGCTCTGATGATCTCGCTGATTTGGAAGTATTACGCGGACCCAGTGACGGTTCTGCCCAGTAAGTGGATTGCCCCTCTGGAGCGGCTGGTAGCTTTCCCATCTGGAGTGGCAGGTAAGCCCTGATTATGCTGAGTGGGCCAAAGCCCTCACCCTCATATGGAGTAGGAAACCTTTTAGGGCTGTACATTTGCATACCACAAAAAAGATGTATATTTGAGCAATGTGTACAGAAAAATGCTTATCTTTCCACTAGACTGACCTCATTTTGTGTAGTTCTCATACAGTTGAGTCCTCAAGCTAAAGCTGAATGAGAATTTCTTAAAAATGCATTTTAATTGTGTTTTAAGACTTTCAAAGCTTAATTTAAATACCTTAACTAACGGAGTGTGAACATGACATTTTCATCTGGGTTGTTAAAGATGGTAGCTATCTGTGTCCTCACTGTCTCTGCCCAGTAGCAATATGTACAGATTATCTGCAGATCAGACACTGATAAGCCCTTGCATCTGCACATCAAACTAAGTCTTTTGTGTCATTCAGAATGCCATATTGGTTTAATTATTTTGCTTGATGAGTGATTATCAAAGAATCAGCAGGTGTGAGTCCCTTGGAGAGTCAAATTACTTCAGGAGAAGTGTATATCTCACGTTCTAAAGAACCTTTTCATATTGTAGTAATGGCAGTGTCTTTGTTTCAGGTGGTGTTGGAATCACAACCTGGCTTGTAGTTTGCAACAAGGTGGTGGCAATCGCTCTCCAGGCTGTTGGCTGAGGAGACTGGTTGATAAGCCCCTGATTTCCCATAAGTTTGGAACCAAGAACCAAGTAAAGCCAGTATTCAGTTGGTACTGAGCGACCTCATTCCTGTTTATGTTTACAAAGTTTTCTTATTAAGCATTGGCTTAACTTAACATTGGCACAAGTTAACTGTGTGTTCTGTTTGTGTTACGCAGGTTTGAAATGTATGAAAAGTTGTTACAGCATACATGGATTATTAAAAATTAATTTCATAGGAATTTCAGTTAATCTAACAAGGGTTAAAAGGCACTGACCAAAAGCAGGGTACCTCTTGAAAGATATGTAAGGTAATCTTCCCAGAAAGAGACTGATGAATGAAAAATGAAAGACCTTTCTTGAGGTTGGTCAAAGGTTGGTCAGAGGTTAGTCAAACTTTATTATGTAAAGTTTACCAGTGAAGTAGCTGCTACAAAGGTTCATGTAAGTCCTTGTATTGGTTTTGATTTAGTGAAAGATAACAGTAGAAATGAAGCAGATTTTTTTTATTTGACCATTTCGGGGAAGTTGTTTCAGTGTGTTATTTCCTTATTTAATTTATTTTATGTAATGTCCTCCTCTTATGAGCAAAAATGTGTGAACAAACTTCGAAACAAGGGAAGAGATGCTGCAACTCCTCAGTAAATCAGAACTTGGCACTGTAAAAGACTATAATTCAACAATGTACCATCTTAACTGTACATGTGTTTCTTGAGATTGGCTTGGAAGCCATCTCAGAGTGACGTCTTGTTATTGATATACAAATAAACACCACAAAAAGTCTCCCGGCATGTCCTTTTTTGAGGTGTAGTAGCCTAAGGTGCAAATGTGTCAGCTGTTGTTTTGGGAGCCACTCGCACCCTGGAAAAAAAACAGTGTCCCAGCAGCAAATCTTGATCATAGAATGACTTATCTTGTCATAACTGCATGAGGCTTTTGTGAAAGTCTAGTAAAATGAATATCAGTGCTTTTAGATTATTTTATTTGCTCAGAAAATGATCATTAACAGTGCTGCTAGATAGATAACACAGGCTAAGACTTATCCACAATGTTTTTTCCAGCCATCAGGAGATTTATCTATAGGCGGACAGACAAAAACTGGACATAAAGCCATATCTGCTACTGTGATTCAAACAACAATGTTGTTACTTGTTACATGGGAAAAAAAACATTACCTTCAAAACAGCTGTTCACATGCTGTGGGTTCAGTAAAATATTGCTTGTATTCAGGAGCATATTTCTAGGTGCACTTGAAAGGTGGATTTATTGAAAATGTTGTTTTCACTTATTGCCAGCTGTAGGTGAGGTAGGCTTAAATCCAGATAGCTTTAGGAATGGTGGACTACCAAGCGCTCATTGTGGCTAGGATGCCATTACACTGTGTTTACCAGGGGCAGGTGTATTTATGGCATCTGCAGAAGAAGAGGTGGTCAGATGAGCAGTGCAATCTCTTGCACTTACTTAATTCAATTAGGTAAACACTGAACACGTACGGTAAGACAAAACATTGTTCAGCTCTGTGGCAGAACAAGGGAAAACTTTTCTTCTTTTCACACTGAAGTCTTTTTCCACACAATGTTAGGTTGTTAGCTACATGTGAATGAAAACAGCATAATACAGTCAGAGAAATACAGCTTTTCTAACATTATAGAACAAAGGATATTCAATCATTTTTAAGTTGAGATGTTTTTACAGTGAGCTAGGTAGGTGCTACTATGTAATGAAGGTATTGGATTTTTAGTTAGCTAGCAGTTAACACTTGTACACTGTCATCCCTCCAGAGCTTACTGCACTGCAAGGTAATGTAAGGAAGCAGTTTATTTAATAGATGGATCCATTACATTAGCCAAGAGGTCACCTTGGCTAATGGAAAGAACATGTAACACACCCTTTATATTCAGCTCCAGTAGTTTTCCCTAACAAAGTAAACAAAGTGTGACAAAGTAAAACTATTTGTGTCAGTTTCTGTTTTTAGGAATGCAGTCACTTTACCAGCATCATTGTTCTCCTCACAATTGCAGCAAAAAAGGAAAAAAAAACTTGATATCTACCCAAAAACTATCACATGCCAAACAAATTTGCATTTATTCCAACTTTTCATACATACTTTCTCCTAGACCCATTAATAAAGCCACAGCAGTATTATGAATGTTGTAAGGCCCTGTATCGCTGATGCATTTGTCTTAAGCTTCTAAATAATTAACAGATTTTATCCAGTTGACATCTGCAAATAAAATTAAATGACCTCATGAGAGTGTTGAAACAGTTGTCAAAATAGATGTGATCACTTGAAAATTACTCATTACAACATATTTCTGAAAAAAAAAATGCAATACTCTCAGTGACAGAACCCTTGTGGTATCTGTACTTACTGAACAGTACTTGTATTGTGTGGGCTTGCTGTTTGGGCACATTTGGTATGATATTGCTAAATAAATATGAATAAAAGGCATCAACTGCTATGGAACTTTCATAGCCCCCAACTCCCCCCTCTGTTTTCATCAACCATGCAGTGGATCTCCTCTAAAAAAGCTACAAAACCCTCAGCCAAAATCAAAGTAAAATCAATTTTACTGCCTCAGTTACTAATGACATAGGAAACCTAAAATCCTGGTTTCTACATGCTTTGATTTGAATGTGAATGCCTTGTGATGTTGATCAACATTATTTTAGACCCTGACACACAGAGTTTGTGTTGCATGGCACCACACAGGGGAGAGTAACAGTCACCTGTGAGTTACTTTCTCAGAGTGGAGAAATGGGACTTGCATTTTAAACAAAGAGCCATCTTGGCTCTTGGCACTAGATCTGACCTTACACTGTGATACCTGGTCACCTCCCTTAGTCTCACTCCACTGGCTCCCTGTAGCTGCCCGCATCATGTTCAAGGCCTTGATGCTGGCATACAGGGTGACCAACAAAACTGCACCTAAGTACCTGAACTCACCGCTGCAACCCTATGTTCCCTCCCGACTGCTACGCTCTGCCACTGAACGGCGCCTGGTGGTCCCGTTGCATCATGGTGTCAAATCATTATCCAGGACTTTCTCCGCCATTGTCCCCCGGTGGTGAAATGAACTTCCACACCTCATCCATTCTGCTGGCTCCCTCTCTGTCTTCAAAAAACATCTGAAGACACAGCTCTTCTGCTCTAACCTGAGCACCTGAAACACTTCCCCCCCATCTCCTACTAAACTGTATAAAAAAAAAGATGTAATGGTTTGGCTGTAATAGTTTAACGTAATGGTTTGGTTGTAATGGATTATTGCACTCGCTAGTTTTACCTGCTAGTTGGTGCCTCGCCTGGCCAACCTTTGGAACTTTGTCATGCAGTACTTCTAATATTGTTGACTCTGTATGGTTTTTCATTTGTGTTGTATTGCACCTCACTTGTAAGTCACTAAAAGTGCCTGCTAAATGAATAAATGTAATATAATGTAATCATGGTGTGATTAAAAAGCTGTCCAGTCAAACTACTCATCTTGGTCCCCCTCCCAACTAAAGCTTGTCCCATCAGTGGCTAAACACTGAGAAAAGCTACTTTCTTTCCTTCCCCACAGCACTTGAAGTCATTGGACTGAAGCACTCCTGAAACCTGGTGGTGGGGTCCTGTGTGCAGGCTATGGATGGTGTTGTTAACCATGAGCACTCTTGAGCTAGGTTGTGTAGGCGGATGAATGGTGAACCAGGCTTTTCAGGTTATTCAGATGTTTCCATTGGCCCTGTATAGACTCCATAGGTTCTGAAGGAAGACACAATTGCTTTAACAGAAATAGTTAAGCCACAGTGAAAATGAAAATAACATAATGTGAAATCACATGGTCAGTTCACTATACACTAGGTATTCAGTGATGCTGGATGCTCTTGTATTCCAGTTCTAGTTTGGAACATGGAACTTGCAACGAAATATTATTTATTTTCCACATGAGAAATTACACAGACATTACATCACAGTTGACCCATCCCACAAAGGTACGTCTACTGCAAGCTACTACTAACAATATTATTAATTCTATTTATAATAGAATTTGTGGTTGTATTTCTTTGTTATTTTAATTGTTGTTTCAACTAATTGGTTTTTTAACTATAATGCAAAAGTGATGTGAATATGTTACATCACTGGCAATTAGCAGACACTCTTATCCAGAGTAACTTGCATAGGTTACAATTTTTAAAAAACATATTATCCATTTACGGAGCTGGATATTTACTGTGGCAATTCTGGGTTAAGTACCTTGCCCAAGAGTACAGCAGCAGTGCCCAAGCAGGGAATCGAATCATCAGCCTTTTGGTTACAAACCCTGCTCCTTACCACTGTGCCACTCTTACATGAATATGCTTGATATAAATATGTGTATACAATATGTATTGTATAAGCATATTTATATCAAGTATGATTTGCCTGTGCCTTATCTGTGACCACTAGATAATGTATATTAGCAGATTCTGTATTTATACTCCTTGCCTTAATTACACGATTGCACACATTTATTTACATTTATTTTTAAAAGTAAGTAACACACCAATATAATCGAATATCTACTTCTACATACTGGGAGTTTCAATTAAAAGGCGTATTATTCCTTTTCCCCCTTACATCTCAGGCATTTGCAGATCTCACTCTAATAATGAATTGTTCCAGACTCCCCCTGGTGTTCAAATTGCGGTAGTTCTGGTGCATTAGGACGATGCGGTTTAACACATACTTTTAAACTCACGGTCAATGAATATAGAGGTTCCGTGGCGTATGCTGGGGTTTTGGTGCGTTTCCTCTTTGCATTTTCGGCTGCACGTTATTTTTTTATTTTCACGTATATATGTTAAAGTAATTTTAAATTATCTTGTATGTGCTTGTATCAAATTCTGCAAAAGCAATCACTGAGCACCTTTCGTTTAAATGTATTAGCGCTTGCGCTTTAGTCTGGATGCACACTCCGTTGTCTTCCTTTCAGATACGTCGGTCTAATAATATAGCGGCCTAATTAAATTAAATGAAAAATAAATTCTTTTCGCAAAGCAGTACAACAGTCGTTTCCCTCACGTCCTCTGTATCCATATATGCACTCTTCAGGCAGAGGGCACAAACTCCATTTGGTCCATTCCGAACGACAGGCGAAGTTGCCTATCACTGGAAAACTGCAGAACCGCCAAATGCAAACCCACCAATCTCGCTTTGAAGCAGACGAATTTAAACGACCTACGCAGAGTAGTTGTTGTTGATATCCAGTCTTCTGGGAGGCTGCCTATGTCTTTAAGAATCTCGGTGCCACAATCTATAAATTAGACTGTCGGAAAAATGGTTATTAAAGTATTCTTAGCATCATCGTCGGGATCTACAGCGGTAAGATAATATTTATTCAGTATAGTGTGTTTTCTGTGGTTAGAATGGGCTTGCAAACTCATCAGCTTTTTAAGAAAAGTTGTGTTAAGAAAAAAAGATTGACGTTTTGTCATGGAAAAAGCATGGTAATGGTGAAACATCATTTGAGTAACAGTTTCAAACACGTGCAATTTTGTTTCCTGTAGTGACATTGATCTTCATTGAATGAACTTGAATGACTACCTGGACAAAGCTGATTTTAGCATTCCGCGGAATATTTACCGTGCGAGAATATTTTACTCAGAAAAAAAAGAATCTGCGAGTCAGTGGGATTACGTGGAGGGTAGAACAATCGCAAAATTTCTGAGCGAACTTAATTGACTCAGAACTTTATAGCCATTTAACTAAGCAGATACTGTGCGCAGCCACATAGCAGCACCCTGTTGAGTTTCCTAATATATCCTGGCTCTCGAGATCACTTTCCAGACCTGCGACAGCTATCTGTTGGGGAACATACAACCACTTCCCAACCCGAACCTTCGAGATACATTTTCTCTTACTCACGTGTCACGACATACTCTCTCCATTTTTTGTTAGAATGGGTTCTTTTCGTACCACAACACAGATATTCGTTGGTTTATTGTAATGTGGTATTTCGTTAGCGGCACCCTTCTGCAACCTCTCACCTCTACATAAAGTTTTATTTGACCATATTTGTGCGCTACAAAACTGTTGTCAACAAAAATAAATCTGTCCTGTCTAAGGATCATGCCCACATGATTTGCATTACGTTCTGATTTCCTGCAACACTCTGTAGCTAATGGCAGTATTGAAGGACTGCTGTGTGTTCTATCCTGTCAGGTCTGACACTGTGAACTCTTCAATGCCCTCAGATCAAGAAGAAACAGCAGGATGTGCTGGGGCTCCTGGAGGCTCTTAAAGTGAACTACATGCAGGTGGACATTGCTACTAATGAGGAGAATCGAGCATGGATGAGGGAGAATGTTCCTGGGGAGAAGAAGCCTGCCAATGGGATACCATTACCCCCACAGATCTTCAATGAGGAAAACTACTGTGGGGTGAAGACAGATCTCTCTCTTCCTCTCTCTGTCTCTCTGTCCTCCTCTCTCTGCATGTGTGCTTGCATGTGTGTGTATTTGTATAGTATGTGTGTGTTTGTTTATGTGTGTATGTGTGGACATGGGTGTGTGTGTGTGTGTGTGTGTGTGTGTGTGTGTGTGTGCTTGTGCGTGTGCGTGTGCATGTATGTATACATGTGTGTTTGTATGTGTGTGATTACATGTACAGAATTTGTGGATGTTTACATGTGTATACATGTGAGTCATGTTGTGTGGGACAGCAGCATGGTCAAGGTTTACTCGACAGCACTACATGGGAAATATGGGGGTCTGGCTCCAAAGAAAGAGCCAAGAATGTTTAGAGAAGCTAACAGTCTGCTTTTAATTCACAGGACTACGAAACATTCTTTGATGCAAAGGAAGACAATCAGGTGTTCGCCTTCCTGGGGCTGTCCCCACCCACAGGGTTAAAGGTTAGACTTCATTCTCCTTATCTTTCCTTTGGTGATGTATTTGTGGCAGTATTAAGTGTTATATTTTTGCTGCACATATATTTCTGCGGTACATATTACATATGATATGGGTAGGATAGAGTTCCCCATCACAGAGTGAGAATATAGAATATACCACTGTGTCATTCAGCCAAATGATTTTCTTGGTATAGGAAGCTCTTCTGGTGGAAACAGCTGCGGTCTTCAGGGTGGAGAAGACACCTTTAGGATCACCTTGAAGACAAACCAGTAATTCTCACTTCATACCTTTTCATTCTCTGTTTTCAGAATCTTTCATTTGCTGTATGCACAGCAGTCTCTGTGTTAAGAGTCATTGAGTCCTTTATCCACTCTCCCCAGTCTCCATTCCGTTTCTTTCCCCTGTGTCTGTGGGCAATCCCCCAGACATTACATTTTGCTTAGCAGATACTCTTATCCAGATTAACTTACATTGGTCACAGTTGTACATGTTATCCATCTATATGGCTAGATATACACTGAGATAATTCAAGTTAAGTATATTGCCCAAGGGCACAACTGCATTTGCACACCAGGGGCTTGAAACGGCAACACTTGGATTACGGGTTCTGCTCCTTTACGGTTGCATGAAATCCTGTGTTTTGTTTTATTGTGGATTTTGGCACACCTTGTGTCACCTGTCTGTTGTGGTATATGGTGCATTTGTGGTGCAGATTCCTCTGTAAGTTCTCACCTATGCACTTATGTGTTTTACCTTAAGTAGATGAATTTCCTTATTATTTTACATGCTCCAGAGCATGTAGTTCATAGCTGTGTGGAAGAGTTTCTTTTAATGCGCTGACTTGCAGCAGTGGTTTTTATCTATCTGAACAGTACACTTTGGTGTGTTGCTGTTCTCCTGTCTCACAGTGCTCACATGTTTATGGTTAGCTCATGCATGTTAGGTGTGGTGTCCTATCAGAGGAGAGTGTACACTGGGAACAAAAAGAACAACATGTTCTTTGGGAATGAGCACAGTAGAATGATGCCATGTTTTAGAAATGTAATGTGCTATTCCTGTTAGATATAGAGAGAGATGAATCCAAACATTTAAAGATCTGTTTGCATGTGTGATTGCGGTTGTAAAGATGATCTATTAAACAAAAGCAGTAAATTTGAAAAGGTCAGTTTGTCTATTGAATTTTAATATGCCTGTATTTTATGCCAGAAATGTATAATGGCCACTATTACTTGATCTAGTAATTTAGCAGCCTGTATAAATGTTTAATATCTCGCTCTCTCTCTCTCATATATATATATATATATATATATATATATATATATATATATATATATATATATATAGATATAGTATATTTGGAGTTTCTTTAGATTCATGACGATAACCTATGAGATCATTGCTGTAACTGGCTGAATTTGCTGAGGGACCAATATGCGAACACTTAAACACTATACAGATGATGCAATCAACTTTGAATTTAGATCACACATTTTCTACAGATGAGAGGAAACTGGAGAGAAATGTAGCCAATTCACTAACACCTTAAAAAGCAACCAATCAGTAGAAATGTTTAATTCCCATTGCCAAATTCTGTCATCACAGACACTTATCAAAGGCAGTCATCTCTCCCTTATGTACAATTATTCAAGGCCCTCATCACTTCTCACATGGCTGCATTCCATTTATTCTTGTGTTTACTTTGAGCTTTCCTTCAATGTATTTGTCTGCTCTGTTTGATGTCTATCTGGAATTGCTGCGCTCATCATTTTATAAATTGTGTTTCTTTGTTTTTGTGGTTTGCTATTTGCTGGTTCTGGAAATGGGAGACAGGGTCAAGTAGTGGAACAAGGATGAGACTCACAGAAAGACAGAGGAACCCGAACAGGAGCCAGCAGTGGAAGTGCAAGAAAGGGAGGGAACAAAACAGGATGGGAAAATGCAGAAAAACTTGAGAACACCACTGAAGGCTGGAATTTGTTGTGGAAATGCATGTGGCACCGTCAACATGTGCTTTGCTTGCACACCAGGTCTCCTCATTTCCTCCACAGCGGCAAACTCTTAAGGAGCCCGCTCAATGGCATGCACATCAGTTTATGCCTCCCTCGGGTGCATGTCCAACACACGACTTTGTCACATTCTTTTAACAGCAGGTTCTGAGGACAGAAAGCTGTCATTTTCGTGGTCATGGACTGCACTGTTGCATAGGTCATTCCATACCTCGGTGGTGTGATTTTTTTTTTTTTAAGCACATTATATCTGATTTGTTGGTGACATTCAAGTTGTGCTGCTCCCGTCATAAACCCTTCCTGCAGGTGGAGACGTCATTTGCGTCCTGTGAGTCCACATGTTGAGGATTTTGGCCAGTTCCGCCGTTAACTCAGTAATTTGTCTTTTTCAGGAAACACCAGTCAGCGAACACAAAAAGGAGGGAGAACAGGTACAGTGTTGCTGTATGGGGGTGTTTCTGTAAACATTGCATGGATTAGATGTTTTATTTTGGTAATTTCATAAATTTTGAACATCAATTCACTATCCCTCAAATAATATTTTACAACACCATGCTTAAGTGTGGTTTGAATTGATGTACAGTCAAACATACTCATACTCAAAAGAGGCATTGCTCTATTAATACATGTAAACATGCATTGTTATGTACATGCTGTTCTTTTTTCAGGAAGAGGAAGTTGAAGGTTATGAATGGGAACAGGAGGCCAAGGTACTGTACTGCTTTCTGACATCATTGGCTTTTTCACCTGTTTCACAGGATTGTTTTGAACAATAGTCTTTAGCCCATTAGTCTGCCTTGAAACTAGCGGGTCCTTTACTTTACTTTCACCTGTTGTTACATGTGTTACATGTTTGGACTTCTTGTAAAATATGTTTCCTTAGTCTAATTGATTGCTGAACTCCTGTGGTGTAAGTATGAAATATTGTCTCACATTTGTGATTTGCACTTAAGGATGTAATTTATATTGCAGTAAGATTTAATGTGGACTGTCCATGGGCTTTTGTCGCCTGACAGACAAGACTTACTTAGGTGTAGCTCTGTCTGTGCCTGCTGCTAAAACTCAATGAACGTATGGCTTGAAGTTTGTGTTTGGGATTGATGTACATCCATAGTAATAAAAATGTGTCCGTTTGGGTTTCAGTAGGACATGGGCAGAAATGCCTGTAAGGGTTCCAGGGGACCAAATCTAACATCACAAAATGCTTATTATTGAGAACAGAGAACAATGTTTTGTTGATAAGGATGGGACTAAGAAACCTGGCAAGAACAGAGGTGTCTGGTATGATCATTTTTGGTGGCTTAAAACCAAAGAAAAAGTCAACCTGTGCTCGACTTAAGCCCCGGCATGGCCTCAGTGAAAGCATGGTCTGTATCTGCTGTCTTCCAGGAATGTTAGGTTGCTATCTATGCCCTCAAAGTGATGCAGCAGTGCTTAGCTTGCTATTTATGGGAGAGACAACTTTCCTGAAAACTGAATATAATTGGAGTTCAGACACTTCTTGTATTCCTTTAAAAAGCAGACTGCCTGTTTTGAAGATCAAAAATAATTCCTGCAATTAATAACATGTTTGGAGTTTGGTGTTTGTACTTACTTTTAACTGAATACTTAATACATGTCCAGTAACTTCACCAAGTTTTACAGAAAATAATATAACAACAGACTTGTTAATTTTATTGGCTGAGGTTCAGATATTTGGTAGAAATAGGATTAATATTCAATTTAAATGTTTTAAATTTCTAAAAAGTATAAATATGATCACAAATTTGGACTTATTTGGAAAATTCTGAAGTTAGATAGTGTAATGTTCTACAAGGCTCAACATTAACAGTTACACAGTTGCCTGGGGCAACCACATTTCACAGATCAAGAGGTTTTGGCAACTGTTTCATGTTGCCCGTCGTGGTAACTAAAAAATGTTAAACTGTAAACTATTTTTTTCAATTTTAAATAAATCTGTTATTCCTCTCGGTAGCAGCCTGTCATCACAATATTATCTTTTACCACTGCAGAAAACCAGACAATTAAATATTATCTCATTCTGTCCTCCTTAAAACCCATGAATATGTATTTTTGCCCATAATTTAGCGAGTCTATAATTGATAGTCTTGCTACCAGCCAGTACACTGTGAATGTAGTAGCCAGCATGCCTCTGATCCAGACAGCTCCATGCTGTGTATCATTCTTGACCCACGCACACACACACACACACTTCAGTTAGACTCCACTGAACTCAGCCTTGTCATCAAGCAAACAGAAAGTCCTTGCCAGGTATGTACAGTGAAAAAACATGGCAACTATATTGTCTGTTTGAGCAAGCACATTTCAAAGTAAGCGTGGAGCCCTGGTGAAGAATGACTCAGCTGTCCATAGAAATAGGGAAAATGCTCCAGCATGGGACTTTGCCCTCTTGAAACCCCCTTCACCACATTGCCTCTCAACTCCAATGAGGGCCTATGCAGTTTCCAAACCCCTCACCCTTTGTATATAAATCCATGGGATTTTTTTTTTCTGTCTTTAAACCCTATGATTGTGTAACCATGACACCAAGTAACATTGCGCACATGCTTGCACATCCTTAACATGTCCTTGTATGCTCTGTTGGTTCGAATGACTAAGTTGTTATTAGAAACATTTCTATTTGGCGAAGAGATACTGGGGGTGACCTACATTCCTCAAAGTCTGACACTTAACACCTGTACAGCTACATATTTACTGAAGCAGGTCAAGTTGGTGTCACACCTAATGTTAGAGCCTCCAGTCTTCTCGTCACTAATCTATTTCCTCTCTACCCCCCACACTGCTGTTTGTGTTTGTGTTATTTTCCTGCTGCTCACAGGACTGGAAAGCCCTATCTTGCCTATTGAAAAAAATCAAAATAATTATAGTAAATATAATCAGTGAGATTTAAAATGAGAAATACCTGCCATGAAACAGCAAATAGAGAATTATTAATGTATTGGGTTTAATATAGCTCCTAAATGTATAACAACATATTTTTCCATAATTTAGTTGAAAGGGTTACATTTTAAAATGTGAATGTTGTGGTACTGTAACATAACATGTTGATTGTAATAAATTTATAGTAACATTATAAGCACATTTCATGGTGTTTTAACTGGGTAAATAACACCATCTTTGTACAATAAGATCCAAAGCTGATTAGTAAATATTTGACCTAACTGTTGACAATCCTTTCAGGAGAAAGGTAGTCTTTTGGTTTTAGAGTTTTTTCTTTACTTTAAAAAACTGATTCCATATTCTAAAGGAGACAAATGGGATTGGATTTTCCAATTAAGGAGAGACAAACATACATTCTCAGCTTCAAGATCTGTGTGTTCTCTTTGAAACAGTTAAGCAATGAGCTAAGCTACAGTGGCTCTTGCAAAGGCACATCAAAACAGAAAGCATTTTTATTCCTCTTTCATGAATCCCAGAGGGACCTGATCACAGGCCCCTGGTAGACAGGCTCATATGAACACTACCAATTACATCTGTGTTCTTTTTTGATAATCCTGTACTCTAATGGATGCAGCATAATCCCCCTTTTACCCCCGTTTCTTCATTTTTTGTATTTTTTTGTTTTTCCAGGAGGAAGAGGATTTGTCTCTCTCTGAGGTAAACTCAGTGTGTACTGTGTATTTAGCCATCATTTCTCTTGGCTTTGTGTGGTGCTGCTTCGGGCTCAAGGAAGCAGTCAGCTTTGTGCATGCAACGTTTCCAATTGTTAAGTGCTCTCCCTCCATCCCCAGGTACCTTGTCTTCCCCCGTCATTAACTTCCCGTTCCAAACAACATTCTTGCTCACTTGCACTAGGAGCTACCATGAAAAATGGCACCACCTCAGTTGGTTCAGTTGATCCCAAACAAGAAAGAGGGGCTTTAGTTTGCCCTCCGTTGCTCACTTTGACCCTATGCACGTACACCTTGTGTTTGTTGGATGTTCTAGGATTCCATTTGTCTAATACCTCAGTGTACGTGCTTCTACAAGATGTCTCTGGGAATTTTTAATTTTTATATTTTTTTGATCCATTCAACCAGAGCAGCACTGAAAATCTCCCTGTTTTAAACCTTAAATCTTAACAGAGATGGTGTTGCTATATTTTGCTATATGAGTGGAGGTTTCTCACACAGCCATGAAACGGTGGTTAGTGATCCAGAGTGATTCTGGTTTCAAACAGCAGTTTTTGAAAAATGTATCATCAGAACTGCAATAAAGCCAGATTTACAGGGAGCCACCATGTGCTACAATGTATAGGTAGCCAATTGACTCCAAGTATCATTTCAATTGTTACTTCACAAAACTGAAGGTACAGTGAGAGTGGGAGACTTGTGTTAAAGTAATGTTTTGGACCTTCACAAGTGTTGACTTTCAGATTAGTGTTTAAACGCATTACCTTTGTAAAAATTATGATTCCAGTATGATTTGGAGAGGCTACCTTCAACTTATTCTGTTTCCATAGTTTCACTCCTTTTATTCTTTTAGGGGTTGCTGTTGTTTGGGTTGCAGCTAATGTGAACTTAATACTTTCCCTCAGAGCATAAAGTTTGTACGTTTACAACTGCATGAAATTTTTTCAGTGACAAGAGCAGATGCAAAACACCTAGACAAAGTCTCTCAAATCCAGACCAAGACATGAGCCTGTGTTCTCGAATACAACCATACTCTGACCATTGTCACTTGATCTTGTGATCCTGGTCACAACCTCTTTCTGTTGACAGGAAGAGTGTGTAAATAAATGTTTTAAGACTTCAAAAATTTGTGCTCCAGTGGAAAGAATTAAATATCCAGGCAAAATCTCTGCTGCATGTGTTTCTCTGCCCGTGCTACCCTGCTCACACAAAGTCTGTTCCCCTCTGCAGGAGGAAGAGGAGCTGAGGCAGCTGCAGGTAGATCAATCTCTGTTTCTTACCCCTCTTTGGAAGAGCACTTGATAAGATTTTGCCAAGGTCCATCTCAAATCATTATTGGATTTATTATCTGGAGAGCATCCAGGGAGAGAGAGGTGCATTCAGGTGTGTTATGGTGTGTGCAACAGCAAAGGAGGATTGTAGTTTCAGCTATTTGCAGACTTTGAGCTTGTAACAAGCAGGAAAATTGGATTAATGACTTTTCAGTATTGGCTTAAAGCATGATCATTAACTGAACAAGAGGTTTCAAATTATGTCGTAAGAAATTTAGAATAAAATTTATAGGGTCTCATTGTGGAATCTCATGACATGTATTGAAAGGAGTAGGAACGTTAACCCTGGTGTCCAAAGCCAGATTCCAAAATCTGGCCTCAAACTGACCTGCTGACTTAAATGAATTAAAACAAAGGGCAGGTTTATATCACATCTGGTTTTATGCCTGGACACATTACCCTTTCTGCTGAAAAATCTGAATAAGGGCTACACATTCAGGGGAACCGGTGCATCACCATGGAGACCATTATTGAGCAGGCCTATACAGAACATGTCATTGGCCATTCATTGAGGTCTAGAATAGTTTTGTGTCTAGGTTGCCAGGCAACGAGGTCACAGTTATGGCAGGGGGTTCCGGGCAAGGTCAGGTCAGAGGACAGGGCAGTTTCAGCGTGTCGGAGACCTGCGCATGCACAGACCGACCAGTGCCCAGCCATGGCTGCCATTTCTGTCCTGCTGACCGCACCATTTAGCAAGCAGATCATGTAGATGAGTGCCAACCATGGCTGCATTTCTGTGACCCACTTCCCAGTAAAGCAGAGTTCATATTCTTTTTTTTTTAATTCCGATATGTGGATTTTAAGCTCTTTAAACAATGATACCCCGTCCTCTAGGAAGGAGAAGAAGAGGAGGAGACCTCCCTAACTGAAGTAATTTTCTTATACTCTTGCCCATAGCATGCTGTGAGCATGTGTGTTTCATCGCTGGGTTGTAAATGGTTTGGATGGTAAAGTATAAACATACAGACTACAGTCTATAGATGTGTGCATTTGAAGACTATTCCAGTGTAAAGCAAAAGTGCATTGCTTGCTCTGATATTCAGTGCATGTGTTGTCATTGCTGCATGTTAATGCGGTGGCTTAAATGAGGCTGTTGCTTTTTTCTTAAAGTACACAAGATTATTCAATTCACTGTGTAAATCTCAGGTTGACTGACTCGGACCATTGACTGTCACCATACCACCAAGCCTCATGAAGACAGCCAATCTCACGAATACTAATACTCAAAGGCTCACCTTGTTAAGCCTGCTGCTTTCTCAGTCAAGTTAAGCCTGCTACACTCTCAGTGAAATTATGCACTAAGTGGTGCAGGGTTAGGGCCAATAAGCAGATGGACGTGGGTTTGTATCCTTAAACACAGCTACCTGCTTGGCCAAGAAAGCATGTAATGTAGTCGAATGCCAGGTGAAAAGGATTCAAAGGTGATTGACAGCTCAACCACATACCTGTACTAATCCCTGCAACATGGTCCTCTCTTGTTAGTGAGCTTTGATACTAACCCCTTCTTAGACAGCACAAGCTGCATCTCCTTTCGTACTGACTGTCCATTGCCTTTGTCCCACTGTGTATCCTCTCTGTGCCCCCTCTGTCTTTAACTGGTCTCAGGAGGAAGAGGAGCTGGATGCAGAATCAGAGGTAGAATCACATCCTTACAAAAGCAGTTGCACCAGCATGGCACCTCAACACAACACCCGATAAACTGTGTACCAGGAAGCAGGAGATGAAAGTGAAGTGACAGCTGAAAAATGTTTTATAGTGTCTTTGTGTCAACAGCCAGTGTCACCCCAGAGTTTCTTTTATCAAGATGAACATCTATATTTGTACCCCTTGATAGCAGTTGTGTAGGGTGTTGTTTGTTTCTGGAATTATTAGGATTCTTCTTTGAGGATAATCATAACTATAGGACATCTAGGCCACTTTAGGCTTATTATAACAGACTATTTGTGAGCATAACCATTCATTATTCATTCAGTATAGCAGTATGTAATGGGACAACAGAGATTAGACTCTGTGATGTCATAAATTCACTTAACAATTTAGTTTTGAATAACTAAAAGGAACCAGACTCTATAAATTGATGCACGTATTAATATTTTGATGTCATCTAACCCTAATTGATTGTTGTTGTATTATTTTGAGATGCACGTTCATATTTTTGTTTTTTTCTCAGCAGGTTGAGGAAGATGAACAGTCATCCTGAGTCTGGGTTTCTGTTCCCTTGTACATTGTCAAGGTATTAAATTCTCACTGTTTGTTGGCGTTTACCATTATGGCCACTGGGTGGTGCTACAGCTTTATACAGATGGAGAAAAAAAAGCATTCAAAGGTGACTAGAAAACTTAAATTCTTTCCCAAGTTCTTCCACAGTTGTTTCTTTTCTGTCCCCAGATGCCATTTAATCTGTTAATTAAAAAGTTCAAGTTACAAAAGAAATCAAAGTTTAGTTTTCTTTTTAACCTTGATTGCTCACCATAGTTTTGCCCAAGGCCTATCGCCCTATGAAATAGGAAACTGAGAGCACATGTATGTGTTGAATATAGTCAATAACATTTTGATGAAATTGTGTATATTTTTAAATAAAATACTATGTAAAATACACTCATTAAGAAAACCATGTGAGACATGGAAATTATGTATTAATAATATATGTAATAAACAGATAATTATACTATAGATGATAGAATGCCCATAATGTCTGTGTGGGTTTATCAATTTGTGCACATATCATGGGTATGTAGAATATGTCATTTTACTGCTAATGCAGCAGAATACATGATACATATATTTTTTTCTTTCCCTCCACTTAAAAATGACATTTTGAAATACTGCACTGTTCTTTTGATGGGTGAAAAAAGAGAATATTTGTAAATACAATGTTCATGTAATAAACATATACAGACACATTGAATTAAGTCAGTCAGAATAGTGCAAATAACATTGTGGGGGAGTCTGGTTGCGGAACAGTCACTCACTATTGCCCTCAGCTGGCAACCTATAAGTGCTTGTATACTGTGCAGAGCTACAATTCTTTATCAACTCTGTTCACGCATGTCTGCTCCTGCTCACTGGTGATTGGCTCTTCGCTGTAGTTTCTACTATCTTCCATTGGATAACGGCAATCATGCTTCCAACGGGGAAATATGGAGTCCTCCAAGTTCATGAGTTTATTTTGGGATAGCTGCATTCCTGTCTGAGAAAGGATGTATTCTATTTGATTGAGGTTTTTCTTTTCGAGAATGGCACAGCAGCCTGAGGGCAAGGTCAGGGGAACGAACCAATCGTAGCAGGTTTCATGCTGGGCTCAGCTGCATCGGGCTACATGATACCGCTGTCAACACCCAGTGCAGGAGTGTGCATGTGCCACAGTGACCCCTCGTTTTTGGCCCTGTTTTCCAGGCTGGAGAGACCCCCCTCTGCCACCAGTCATCTCCCGGACCCCTCCCCTTACGGCACAAAGGCAGCACTTGATTGGTCAGAGTCTGGTGATCACATCTGTTGTCTGCCCCATCGTCTCGATGAAACCTCCTCACTGCTACTGCCGGTCCCTCTTTTTTACCATATAAAGGAGCACAGATCATTATCTGTGCTCTGCGTTTATTCGGTTTGAGATGCAGTTCAGTTGAAATGCATATTAAATGTGTCTTTGTGCCAGGTTTTATAAGGTGATTAAGCTTATGCCAGCTAAGGTATTCAGTGCATTATCTAGAACTGCGGCTCGGTTATCATAAATCACATCAGATGAAGGAACATCCTCTTAGTGGACTTAAAACGCTGCTCAGAGGCACCATCTGGGTGCGACTGTTCCTCCGCATTTAGGACACGACACTGCACACTCTGTGCCCACGCATTGCAGTCCCTCCCCCTGTTTCAAGGCAGCCAAGTGAAACTCCTGCTGTAGCCAGGGTGGCCTGAATGGGCTTCCCTACCATTTGAAAAGACCCTTACCAAACCGCACTGCAGTGTCAATATTTGCTCTCCATTGTTCTCCAAAGTCGATTTCAGCTGTTGCACTGTAGAACGTGTAGAACGGTTAAGCTGGTGTGAAATAGACCCAGGATGTAAAAATAAAAAAAAGGATGTAAATAAAGTCTTTTGGGTGTTGGAGCAGCTCTGTGGCCTATTGTGTTGTATTTTCATTGCATTGTATATATTTAAAGATATGATGGCGGGATTGGGCGGCATGTGTTCAAGTCAACAGGAAGTATGTGAAAGTCACGCCCCTGTCTCTCGGGATATAGGGGCGGCAGTGCACAAGTACGTCATAAATACAGCCATTGTGTCGGAAGACCGTTGATTGCGTAAGTCTATTTACCCACTAATGTAACCCTCAGAACAATGTAATTTGAGGCGTGTGGCAGGCATATCTATTCCTCACATGAGTCTATTTGCATGCAGTCTTGTAAAACTGGCCTGAACTCTTAATGGCTTTGAACATCAGAACTTGATAACTGTCTTTAGAGACAGATGGGTCGTAGGTCGCCCCCCAAAATGTAATCTCCTTAGGAGACAAGTCACCTCGATTCACATGGCAGTGACCCTTGTTGCAGTGACTTGAAATCCTCCCGCAAGCCCTGGTGCCACGCCTCACGCAAAGAGATGCCGAGTTTCAGTGGTTATTGTTCTCAGGGCACGAGTCACAGGGTATATATTTGTTCAGTTAAACATTAATCCACCAAGGAGAACTTTGACTTCAGTTCTGCCTGCTGTGAGCTCAGAGCAGACTGGTGTTGGTCCACTTGACATAGGTGAAGCATTTTGGTTTTAGGCTGGATGTCAAGAGAGCGTGGAACTTTGAGTAAATGGATTTTCTCACTGAGGTTACAGCGTGGCCCATTTTGTGACAAGTCCTCAAGTCATTAAGGTAAGTGAGTAAGATGAATGTAATACAGAAGTGGAGAATAAACACTATCAGCACCTGTGTGGGAATAGTTCCAGAAGGAGGAACAAATTAAGCTTACACAGCTTAGAAGCTTTATTATTTTAATTGATTATTTTGTGGTGATGACAGCCCATTAACAAAAATGTGACTATAGAGACAAATGGAAACACAAACTTGGAAAATTCTGAGACACTCAACTTTCTCATGAAGGCTGCTAATAGGGCTGATTAAACATCGTGCTCATCAACTTGGACAATGAATTAAATACATTTGGCTATATTTTTACACAATTTTCATGCTTGTTTATCATGTTAAGATGAACTAAACAGCACATTTTGAAGATAAACATATTTTAGCTATGAACACCTTGGCTCTTTGATCTACTTGTACGTTGTCTTTTGTTTTTCTATGTGGTTTTCAGGTGAACATACCACCTTTTTTCTCTTGCATAGGTGCACAGTTCCTCTTTTTGTGCATATAAATGTAAAACTAAACTAGCATTTAATTTTGATGTGTTTCAAAAAGCAACTTTTCATTTCAACAAATGCTCTTTGAATGATGGAGAAGCTGTCACCACTTCAACCACCTATTCACAGAAGCCCAGTAAAAGCACAGAATACGCAGCTTTCTAATTTAAAGCACCTGAATGTCTCTGAATCTGAAAGCCATGCTGTTGTTTAATGTGAAAAAGTATTGGGCTTGAATGCTTCTGGGCTGCAGAGAGGGTAGGGCTGCATTAGTCTGAAAGGTGTACACCCTTCACAGAAAGGTGGGTAGAGTCTGTGCTTTACATTCCATTTTTCCTTTTGAACAGTCCAGATGGAAGAATGCAGCCTTAAAAATGAATAAATCAAGCAGCGGTTTATTTGGCCTTTCAGACATGCACCTTTGTGCCGCAAGTGAGTCAGAACCTGTGCTCCTGCTCATTGAATGAACTGGAGGTTGAAAAAGCTTATCTCAATTTTAAGCTTTATAATCCCCATGTTGACAAAATAACTTCCTTCCACTCTCCCTCCAGATGAACAGAAACATTCATCTAATGAGATTTAGCCAGCAGGCACAGCGTACTTTCAGTCTTTGAGGGTTTTATTTTGTGTGTAACCTTGTACCGGACAATGTAGTGTTATTGGTAATCTTTGCTGACCACAGTGTACTCATTTTTATCAAGTGAATTCTGTGTCAGATTGAGTTTCTTTGTTTAAACCTGCACGTGGCTCCTCAAAGCATTCCTTCCCAACTCAAAATGAGGGCCAAACAGACTGTGTTTGAACTTCCTTGCCTCACCCCTGCCTTTACATCTCCTTTCAGCTTCATCTGGCATGAGCACTTCCTGGATAGTATGGCCTCCATACTCCTCGCGTTCCTCTTGCTGCCTGCAATTGGAGGTGACGTCCAGCTCAAAGCCACAGTCCCATCTCAGATTGTCCCTGTGATCCCTATCCTAAAGTCAGCTAAAACTTCTCCAGATCCAAAATCATGAACAGGAACAGGCAGGGTCGAGAACCAGGCAGGCAGAATCTGGGGCGATCAGGGCAGAGTGGCAGGCAGGAATCAGGTCGAAGATCAGGCAAGGTCGAATAACGGGAATAGCACACAGACGACAAACGGCGGGGACAAAACAGGCAAGAGAACACACTGCAACGAACTAGCAACAGGACAGAGACACGCAGGGAAGATATAGGGCAGGGCTGACGAGGGGATGGGAAGCAGGTGTGCAGGCAGGCAGGTGAAGGCGATGAGGCAATCAGGCGGGTGGAGACCGGGCAGGGAGCGGGGCAGGGCTAGAAAATAAGGAAAACAAAAGCACATGGACAGGGAAAAAAAACCCAAAAACACCACAGCTAGGGGGGCGGAGTACTGACAATGTGATTTGCCTATCATTAAACTGCACTGAGCCATGTGTGGAAAAATAAATATCCCAACACACAATTCATGTGAATGTATCACTACAAATAGTTTCCTCCCATAGGGTGGAAGTAGGAGTACACTTGTACTAAACTACACCAAGGCCACCCACATAAACAATTAAAAAATTAATTAGAGAACAGCAACTAAAATGAAATTGGGAAGATATATCACCAGGGGGATAGAGCTGACTTCAGCACATGCAAGTTATCTCCCCTGCATTACTGATGTTTCTATGATTGCAAGTTTGTCTTTTACTTTTACCTTTTACAGAAGCAACCTCCCTTAGTTATTTTAATTACTTTCCCGAAAGTAATTAAAACCTTTAGGCATGTTACATAAGGCTAATCCTTTGTATGTACCAAAGCAATGGGACAGTACCTTCAAGATCTTCTTTGTCTTTATGTTAAATTTATGATACCCCAAATCCCAAATTCACACAAAGTCTCCTCATAATCTGTATAATTCCACAAAGTTGTCTCGATTCTGTTGTTTAAATTTGAAAATATTCAAATGTCAGACTTCATAATAGAGTCTGTTGTGTGAAAAGTGACTCTTGTATCTCTTGAAATAATTGTAAAACTATATGTTAATGTAACCATGCAGAGCAGACAGTGTTGCATTACCCTTGTAAGGAAATTGTCACTGTGATCACTTTAGAACACGGTGGTGACAGTGGTCTTTTTTAATTTCTTTCGTATTATCTTAGGGGTGATTGCTCAGGTCCAACTGGAACCCGAAAATGCTGCAATCCTCCGTGGCACAGATGCCAGGTTCAACTGCAGCCTCAGTCAATCTTGGGTGGCCATGACCTGGTTTCTGAACAGCAACTTCGTCCTGACCATCACCAGAGAGCACGGTCCCATCTCAAATGATGGACGGTACACTGCAGTAAACCGCAGCACTGACCAGAGCTACAAGTGGGAGTTCATCCTGAAGGACGCACAACTGAACGACTCTGGTCTGGTCAGCTGTGACGTCCAAAATGTTGAAAGCAAACGGGCCAATTTGTCTGTTGAAGGTTGGTTCACTGTTACAATTCACTGCTCTATGTTTATTTATTCATTTATTTCTGTAGTCCAGGAGGCTTTCAGGTAGCAAAAGGGGTTGACAGGATATTGAAAAGTTAAATGCAAAATTGTGATTGTACTTTCTGTTACAGCTCAGGACTCAGGTGTAATAGTATGGTGAAAATGTGGTAACATTGTACATGAACTTCCCCCAGACAGCATTGATCACAACACAGAAACAGAGCAAAGTAATATTTACTATAAAGTTAAGTCATATGAGCGTTGTAAAGTGGGGCCCACCTTTCTTTTGTTCAAAGACAACAGGACTAATCAGAAATGGTGAGAGTCTTGGCAGAGAACAGAGAAAATAATAAAACAAGCCCCTTTCAATTGCAGTATTATTAAGGCAGAGGAGGACGTGGAGAGTTGCCAGCAGTCATTGCACCTTGATGATCCTTAACAGAATATAAAAGAGGACAGTACAGTACAGGTCTTGAGCTACATAGCAATTTCAACAGAGAAGAAAAATAAATACTTTCTTAAAATTCAATATTGTCTGCAGACCAAAAGCAAATCTTGTTGTTCTTTCCCAATATACATTTGCTTCACTACTTTAACTGGATGCGTTATTTAGCAAGGGATTTGCTTTTGTCTATCCAGTCTTTCCCCTGCTTTGTACAGCCCATAAGATTTGATTCAATGTGTTATTTGCAAGGGCTTGACGCAGCATAAGGTGCTGTTGATGCCAGTATATCCAACGGGCTGCAAATCGATTGTGCAGTTATAAATATGAGATTCTGGAGGACACTGAGACAAGGAGTCACCCACAGGAACGGTGTAGATTGCACTGAGGTTTAGAGTCCATCAGCACACCACTGGTACTCATTCCTCCCTCTTCTACACTCTTCATGCCTGGGCTCCACGGGGGGAGCTAATCATGACAGACATGTACATGTACTCTAAGTGACACCCGTGGCTGTAAAAATGGTGCATTTGCTATGAAATTTTGAAAATGGGCTGATAGGTGAAAACACCTGTTCCACTGTCTAAGGGATCCACTGGTCTATGCTGGTCTTCCAGCTGACTGAGGCATTTTGATTATGAGTCAAACAAGAGGTTAATTGCTAGATTGGTGACTAATTTGGATTGATTTGATCTCTCATGACAGTTTTCCCCAAGCCCTTTATGAAATTACGGTGTTGCTGGAGGTGTGTTAATGTTATTAAAACAATAATAATACTAATAAGTTGTATTTCTCAACTTTTAAACTTCCCATAACCGTTTTTATACGGACCAGTATTCAACTTAATTAAGATTAATTTGTTTTTCAAATTTTTAATGTTTTCAGTGGCTGGAACAATTAATTGAACACCTAATTAAGCTTAAATCATTGAGACAGCTGGCCTAAAATATTGTAGAAACCTGATTTGAAAATAAAAAAGTAAAATATCTTTACTTTTTATCATTATATTAGCACAGTACACTCCACATGACATGTATTCACAAAGGACTTTTGGCAGTAACTTGTGAAACAGTGGTAAACAAGCATGAGGAGTGCAAGGTACAAAATACAAAGAGATTGAGCTTACTTTTACCAGGCCACCAATGACATTTTTCTCTGTCCTGAAGCCTTGTGAATCAAGAGTAAGGCCACTGTTGTGTATTTCAACGTGTTTGAATCTCATATGAGATCATATTAAAGTGGTTAGAATACATAATAAGCATCTCTCCTTTATTTACATACATGGAGAATAAAAGCTTTCGTCCTTGCACCTTCCAGACTGTTACAGACTGTCACTCTCAAATGGAATGAGCTATTTATGGATCATGATGGATCAAATTGATTACCCGATCGATTGAGAATTTTGCTTGTGTCATGCATGATAAAATTACAAAAGCTTATTGATTGCTTAATCTCTATAATTGTTGTATTTTATGTAATTTCCTCTCATTGAAGGAAAAGCTAAGGACTGCAGACTGAAAGTACATTTGTTCTGCTTACGTAGAACCATTCCACCCCCTGAGGACAAACTTCTAACAAAGTTATGAGCATGGTGAAGATTAATGGATGAAATGGGTAGCAGAGCAGGAGCATAATCTAACCTTGTGGCAGTTTGTGTTATAACAGATATACTAGCATATTTACCATGTTTGTGAGGTCTATTGTACACTAAAACAATTGTGATGTCTATGGTACATGTTGATTTTGACCTGATTCTTCAGTCAATGGTCCAAATGCAGTCTGTGGTAAAAACAACAAAACAGAAATCTAATCTAACCTAACAGGGCTAAGACCCTGACGTTGGTGCGATTACTACATCACATATGTTGCGGGGTTGGGCAGAAATAGAAGCACTGTGCCACAGCCTGCCATCATAAGGAGAGAGAAGCATGATGCTCTAACGACAATAAGAAAAACGGTAATTGTGAGGTGTCTCACTTCAGGAGCTCTGCTTTTTTTCTTTCAGAACAATTCTCTGGGTTTCATCAGTATCCAGCTAACTTGCCTCTGTCAAAGATGGAGGGCTCTGCTAAAATTATAAAAGTACTTCTTGCTATATTAGGGGTCAAATGCATGACTCCATTTCCTTTAGAACACTGCAGAGAATGACTCCTCATCCATGATGCTACTGATATAAATGTCCATTATCAGTACCTCTTGAATGGCTCCTGCATCATGGATACAGGGAACATCTGTATGGTCTTTGCCTTTTCAATGAATGGCACACCATGGTGTTTTTGGTCAGCAGTATGCAGTTACAGCTCCGAGTGTAGCAGCATTGTTGACATGTGGAAGGTCTATCCAAATATATAATTAGATGAGAGTCACAAATCCATACTAAGGGCTTGGATTATGTTATACTGTTTACCCTTTTCTAACTATCCACCTTGCACTTGCATAAAACATCATACACTATCACATGCATGCATGCATGTCTCTGTGCAGGCATGCATGCACACTGAGCTCTGTGTTTGCATTATGAGATGTTTATGTTTCCTCTGGAGGTGCCCGTTGTGAGTCAGCCCACTTAGATGTAATTCTAAGATGGACAAATGGGCTGCAGGCTCTGAGCGTAAACGCTCACAATGGCTCCCATCAGCGCACGGCAGGGCTGAGCCCACTCATACTTCTTCTAGATTAAGCGCTTCCCTTCCAGCGCCAATTGTCCTGCCGAGGAATGAGGATGAAAAATCCCAGGAATTAAAAACAGATTTGCTCACCAGCATCCTCCCCCACTTCCGCCGGGGCAGGAGAACGGGCCCGTGATATAAGGAGCGCAGCCCCCCTAACGCAGTAATGAAACTGTATTACTGCGGATCATTTAGTTGGAGGTGATTGCCGTAGTAAGGGCTATCTCTTGTCTGGAAAGGGGGGGAGGAGGAGCGGGGTTTTCACCTTCTGAGAAACTAGCAGCTGGAACATGTGTCAGAAAAAAGCACGGTCTTATTTTCTCAGCTCTAATTTTCACGGGTACTTTCTGAATGTCCCTCGACTAGGTGTTTGCTCTCTGTTTTGACAGAGGACTTGCTTCACCAGAGGACTTAATGGAAAAACCCGAGTATTTTGGTTGCAAATAAATGAAAGCCCCTTCAGCAGCGGCGTGGCACTTTGTGAAGCGAGTCTTTTAAAATTGGCTCCACGCTTTTGCTGCCTGTCTGTAGCACTTTGCATTTTAAAACCTCAGTTAATAAAATACGTAACAATTAAAATGGAACTGAGTCTTAAAACCGAGTTCTGAAAAACATGTTGTAAATTTGGAAAGAGGGAAACATAAGCATAGCGTATGGATATTCCAAGTATGTCAGTATTGCAACAAGGATAAAATTAGTGTAGTATTACAGAGATTTGTTACGCTTTTTTGAACAATGCAGCTGGGAGGCACATTCACTGATTGAAAGAAACTCCAGCCTTGTTTTTTTCCACAGGGAAGAATTTGTGAAAACATACCTCTAAAATTGTTTGACATCAAACGCTTGGAAACTAGGCCCATGAGATGAAAGGCAGGAGACAGCACGGCGAAAACAGTGTGGGCTTTGATTATAAATTACCAAGGTAGACACATCTTTCCAATTAAATAAAGCAAAGAGGCTTCAGTAATTTTCCTGCTGTCTGTACCAGTCCTCAGTACTGCCTTCCATCAAACCGTGAGATACCCACAGGGGATTTGGTGAAAAGCTGCCCCATAAAACGTAATCATGAGCAGTTGATTTCGGCTGTCAGCACTTCCTCCCTGAAACTTCATTTTGCTAAAACATCCTATTATGCAAAGTTTCCACTTTTCAGTACTCACTCTCCTAATCACAAATCTCTCAGCATAAATCAGTGTCTGGCAACTGTTTTGGTTCTTTATGCTTAGCTGAGATGTGGCAGCAGGCAAGGGAATATATCTTTTTGAATCATACAGCTTTTCCTGGTTTTGGTTATTTTTGTCTTTCTCTAGGTCAGGGTGATGCACATGTTTCAAATCTCAACACCAAAAGTGGTTTTGTCAACAGTTCATCTGCCTTTGAGTGATGTTTGTCCTGTAAACCATTCCTCAGAGTCTGTTGGTCATTATTGTCTGCCACCTAAACGTGATCAATCATTTATAAGTGCACTGACTGAAGCAGGGAATCTTCTTAGCTCATTGTGCCCAGCAGTTCTTAGCAGGGAGATATTAAGGCACATGAGGACAGTCCGGACTGCTGCTGACTGTATTAAGTTGTTATGATGTAATGGGGCATACGGAATCTCCTATACAGAGATATGGGCACACATTGGTTTTCGTCTGCCCCTCTGGTTTATAAATATCTCATCTCATTTGTATGGACCTGTAGGGGTTTCTGTCCACAAAGCTATAACTCTTGTTTTGTCTATTCTTCTTCCTAGCCCCCAAAGCAAATGTTTAATATCATTTCACAGTATTAAGTCTGTCAAGCTTGATCATCTGTCTGAGGCTCTGCAAAATTGTTCTTTTTTATATATTCTCATATGTGTAAAATTAATAAATAGAAAAGTTAAAAAGAAATAACTGCACCCATATGAATAATGAATGGCACAGTGACAGACAACACAATAGTTAATAAAACTATCACCTATATTGTCAATGCAATGTTTGCTCATTGTAGGCTACTGTGAATGTTAGAAGATAATAATTACACAGAAAATGATGGCATATGAGACAGTGAATCATGTGCCCTTTTAACTGTATTAAAATGAAAATTACAAAAATATATACTCAAATATACTCAAATGGAAAAGCAAATTAGCCTTGGCTGTGAACCTACATAGTGTGCCATATGAAAACAAACACAAATGGAATATGAAGTTAGGACCAACACTTTACAACGGTGACACTGTGACTGTGGCTTTTTAATGGCTTTTGTCAATTGTATTCAACAGTCTGCTGGAGGTTTGTGAGTCAAATCATTGTTAATCTGCTTTTACTGAAATAAAGAGTTCGGGCAAGCCTGTGCATATTTCAGAACTTTCTTTGAATATAAGATTCTTCATTGGCAACCACAAACCCATCTGTTTAAATTGCCATGCAGTAGTCAGTCAAGTGTTGAAAAAATAAAAATGATGCGGTAAGTGATGTTTCAACCACAGTATTTGAAATCTGTCCCTAAGCACTCAAGGCAGATGATCTAAAGAAGAACAAAAAGTATCTTCAAGCCATGTAGTTCATTGTACCCCTGAAGGCTTCAGAGCCAGACAGAAAAGACCTTAATCTAACCTCCATGACAGAACTTAATAACTCATTACAAAAAGGAACGTGTAGCCAAATGGTGTCCTGAACATTGCTTTTGTTCCTCTCCAGAGAGTGGCACTGTGACCATCCTAAGTGGGAATGTGACAGCCAAGCAGGGGCAGCAGGTCACGTTCCAATGCCTGGCCCAGAGCTGGTTCCCAGAGCCCCTTGTGACCTGGACTTTCGATGGAACAGGCGTGGACAAGGGCAACTACAACACCAGCAGTGTGGCCTTGGGGGGACTGTTCAAATCAACCAGCACTCTGAGCCTCCCTGCAAACCACAGTGCCCCTGTAGAATGCCTGGCCACAGTGCCTGCCCTATCTATGCCAGAAACCAGCAGTGTCTTCCTGTTGGTCGGTGAGAACTTCATGCCATCCTTGTTCAAGCCCTCTTTATTAATTTATATGCTGAAATATTGGCAATGATTAAGCAATATCATTTTAACAAGGCAGTACAGTTAAAATAAGAATAATAATGTACAGACCCACAATATCAATGCGTGAGCTTCCAAAGATGAGTCAGATTAATCTCTATCTCCTTGGCTGCAAGCCACCTACTGTTTATTACTGTGAATTTAAATAATAAGACACACTTCCACCAAGATTTAGAATCTGAAAGAGCTAACTTCTTCTTTATATTATTATCATTACTATTATTATTACTATTATTTTTAACAACAACAACAACAAAACAAAACAATAACAACAACAAAACAACAACAACAACAACAATAATAATAATAATAATAATAATAATAATAATAATTAATAATTTCAAACCATTATAGCCTGCCATAAACATTCAAGACACCTGGAAGAATCATTGCTTTCACAAAATCAACTTAAAGTATAACCATAATGGCTAGGGTTTTTCATGCATGTTCCCTATGAAATTCTAAATCCATCCTTCTTGCATAGTTCCAGACACACCTCAGAAGGACCAGACTGTGCTGATAGCAGTCATTGTGTCTGTCGTCGCATTTGCACTGTTAGTGCTGCTTGTCATCGGAATCGTCTTCTGTTGCAAAAGAAGAAAAGCAGCAGGTAAGAGGCTTTTATTCTGCAGTGTCAGATTAGACCCTCCCTTTATTCTTTTGAGAGTACAAGAAGAACTATAAAAGTTTAATGAAAAAGTTAAGCAGTCAGGCCCTCTCTCCAAGAATGATTACTAGGATCAGCAAATGCGCACATTAGCATGTAGAGAACTCGAGGTGTCAGCAAAAATGGCTATTTCAAATCTGCTGACCTTTTCTGTGCCTTGCCGCTCACCTGTCCGGAACAAGGGAACAGCTCTGAGAGACAAGTGACAACAAGAGACCATTCTAGAGGGATCCGGCATGTAGGTCACAAATATAAGCTAAAAGGTTAATGTAAGTGTTGGAGAGAGAGAGATGCAGAGATGGGTTGTTGGCAGCTCGTTTAAGTCAGCAATGGGCAAAATACAATTTCAACCATTGCTGTAGTTTTGTTTCTAAAAGAAAGATACATAATGTTGTGTCCAAAATTATATTTCAGTTTGTAAATCCACAACCCCGATTCATTAGATTCTGAATTGAAAAGACTTATTTTTATATTTTTATAAATGGGGTTATTTTTCTGCCAATTTGTATTTTTTAACAGCAAATACACATTCTGCCTGTCTTTAAAAAAGCATTATGCGTCCTCAAATTGTACATAACGTTGCCTTGAAAAGATGTTTCAAATGGAACATATATGGAGAGCCAATGTTGAATATGATTGTATGAGATGGGCAGGAATAAAAATGATAAAGTTGGGTTAACCCTTGCTGTCTCTCACCTTGCTGCCATTGAGATTTATGATATTTTTTCAATGAGTCAGAAATGACTTGGCCCTTTGGCAGCTTTGGGGAGCTGCTCCTCAGTTGTTTGTGGAGCGCCCCTAAAAATGCTCCAAAGCAGCCTGCTTATATATGATAACAAAAGTAACTGTGACTCACGTATTAAACTCCCATAATCTCTGTGACAGATTCAGGACTAGCAGAAATCAAGGACACATTTTGGGGCTGGAGATTATTTTTAGACAGGTGTACTCTCCCTCACTCCAAGACATTTAACAGATTCTCCATGCTTGATTTGGTCCATCCCCTTTTAGAAACAAGTAAGACAATGTGCGTTTTATTTTTATTCAAAGTCACTCGCCCTCAGCAAAAGCCCTTAATGTGATTTCTTAGACAATCAAATAAATGCCATGCTGCATATACAGTGTGGCTCTGCTTTTTCATCTGTGTCTGTGAACAAAAACAGTACTGTTTAGACATGCAGTGGTGACCTGAAAATGTATTTTTATTTTCATTCATATGGATATTGTTGTTTTTTTTAAGTGTTTTTTCCTAGCCAACAAGAAAAAGGAGTTCACGTTCTTTCCCTACGGCTGGGCATTATTTATGCCTTTGCCACATAACTGTTTACGATCATGCCATAGGTCTGGAGTAAGAAACCAATGATGCTTATATGACAAAATTCATTAACGCCTAATGCTATCTTCTGAACCAAAAAAAAACACCCATAGGCCTCAGTTATACTTCCCTGAAAAAAAAATCTGCGAAAAATGTTGTAGGACACATTATCGTATTAATGCAGGTCTGCAGGGCAATGCTGAGCAAATGGAGAATACTTTGAAACAGTATTGCATGTTATTGTTTGTAAGGATAGCATTATATACATCGTTTTGAATCATCCTCAGAACACAGGTTCCCCAAGGAATGAATTTAATTCAGCAGGTTATTAAAGTCTTATTTCACTCTCTTTCAGAATCCAGCTATCAGGAGGAAGTGAGGTAAGCTCCAACAGACTGACACCATTCTGACTCCTGCACCTCAGTGACTGAAGTTCATTAGCACTGGGGATTGAAGGGCTGGCTTCAGAAGCAAAACCTTACATCTAATTAATTGTTCAAATCTGGAGGAAAAACCGTGAAGCAGGGCTGTCTCCTCTGTCTATAGCCGCTAATCATCTATGAAACGATGTGCACAAACTTTGGTGAAAGCAAATCAATACATTTTAATCAGATTGATTTAAAGTTCTGTTTCATGAGGTCACAACTCAGCACCAGGCCTTTTAAACCCTTACCCTGCTGTTTGGGAACATAAGATAACAGATAACATATGATTATTTAGGAGGGATTTCTGAAGAATATGCACAAAATTTACTGTGTTAAAAATGAATGATCCTTTATTATGCAGAGAATTTAATAGGGTTTGAATTCAATAACTTCTTTATGAGGCTTCCATTTGAAAGAAAAAATAATCTATGAATCTTAAAGTATTTAACATATGCAGACATGCATACGCTGTTACCTTTTATGAATAGAAGAAAGAGAACTATTACTAATGTGAACTTTATGCCTCCCCAACACACATAATTTACGGTCGACATCAGCCCTGACCCCAGCAGGCATATTGTTACGATCCCTCCATGACCTGAATGAAACTTCTGTCTGCTTGGGGCACCCTGTATTAAATTTCCTACCCTCATTTGCAGTCTCAAACTGCCTGTCAGGCATACATAAAACCTGTGCCAGCCGGGTGCATTTCACCCTGGAGTAGTTGTTTGAATATGATCATCATAGTATATTAAGAAATATTGTGTATAGTACATTAAGAAATAAAGTGGGTTGGCATAAATGAATCTTTAGAAAGAGAGGAAAAATAATGTAATTCCTAAATAAACTACACCAAAAAATTTGATGTGTAACAACTGTTGTAGTAACTTTGTTGTGTGTCATATCACTGATTGAAAACCAAATAATAACAGAAACATTTCACTCTTCTTCTACCAGCAGAAGGTTCATATGAAGGGATACGAGAGATGTTTGCTATGTTCGCTGTGTTTGATTAACATTATTTATTTTAGCAATGTAATGTTGAAAGTACTGAGATGTACATTGACTGTTTTTAGAAGTGTTTTAAAATTAATTGTCATGATCAGCTTTCCATAAAGGGAAATAAAATTTGCAGGGACTTGAAGGCCAAACTGCCATAAGAACCCTTCTCATTAAAGCAAAACCTTTTATCAGTGGGACAGCACTATGAATAATATCATGGAGAGAAACACCACAAATACAGCAAAGTAGTGGTGTACTAATTTATAAAGTGAGAATATCCATTTTATCCTAGCAGAATTTCAACAGAACTTATTTTCATGTCCACTTATGAGATCAGAGACTTTTCTTAATCTGGAATAGTGTTCCTCACTAGGATAACAGTAAATTATGGAGCTTTAAGTGAAACAATTCAAGTAATTGGTTGATGCTGATGTGAGTTTTCTGATGAATTGATGGGTACTCTAAATGAAATTAACACATTTCTTTAGCAAGCATAGTCAAGTCAGGTAATAGAGTTTGTACATAGAAAGAGAATGTATAGAAAAATCAAATGGAGCTCTTTGAAGTGTACATTGAGGTCTGTAACTATGAACCATCTGTTCATGATTTGAATCTCATTTAATGTTGATCTCAAGCAGTGAAGGCTTGTCTCCTAGTTGATGATGTGATCTAACCTTAAGGTAAATTGATGTCACATATAATGTCCAATTATAGGAGAATATTACAACAGTGGCAGATTTTTGGAGTAAAATGGAGCTCAGGCTAGAACACCAATGGCCTCTCTCAATACGTTGGCAACAAATCATTAAGTTGTTCCTAATAGTTACTAGAACAAGTTTAATGGCTTGTTGCTGAACCAGTCTGATTTCCCAGCTGTTTTTGCTCTATTGGAATGAAGCAGCATCTCATGGTGAGAGTGTTTTGGTTTTCTCAGGAAAACAAGATCCCTGCATGAGAAGAGTGCCACAGCTGGGACAGCACAGGGGAAGGATAACCTGGCATACTCTCCGGATGGCCAGACAGGTGATACTTTTGAATGCATTTGATATTTAAACAGGAATACACAACAGTACAGGCCTAACCCAGTAAAATAACTGATAAGGAGATATATTTGGAGTTACCACAGATTTATAGTATAGGAAGACAAGCTAATGTCTATATAGAAATGTACAGGAAAGTTAAACATTAAAGGAAGCAGGCCCAGGAGGACAGGATGAAAAATAAATGAGGAATAAATGAATAAAGAGGGAATGTTATGGGTACTCTCACACTAACATTACTCTCTCTCCCTGTTACCATTAGGAGCTTTGTTTCCCCCCTCTCCTTGGTTTGATTTACTACCTTGGCCCAGTCATGCACAATGCCTTACATAAACAAGCCAAACCTTTTGTCAAGTTTCTTTTAAGGGAGCATTTATTACCCATTAATGTACCACTCAACAGTCCACGTGGAAAAATTAGTAAATAAGATGCCTCCAGTAAAGGTAAATTGTACATTTATCCCTCAGCAGGTGTCGCCTACAGTGAATTCAATGACAGCGGCTTCAGCCAGACGAACTCCATCCACACTATTGAGGTAACAAAAGAGCACAGCTTACTGCAGCTGAATTATTCAGGTGGCTCTGTGCGGTGCTGCAGATGCCTTGTATTGATGAGAACACTAGAGTGGACAGCATACACATTGTGAACAGATTGGGTGCAAGTGCTCCTGCTTACTACTTAAATGAATGCTTGTCTGAAGTGGTTACTCAGAACAGCCTGGGGTGCAACACTGTCAACAAGAGTGCGTTCTTGAATTTTTATGAAACAAATCAACACCATACCTCACAGTGACATTTTGAGAGGGCCATCCAGTTGGTGTATGCAGTGCATTTCTATTAAGAATTTACAAATAAAATTATACCCAGGATAAGTTTTTGGTTGGACAAAGCAAGCATCAAAGTTCTCTGTAGGATGAATGCTTGGTGCATGTATGTTAATGATGCCTGGGACTTCTTATTGACTTAGTAGATCATTCACTCAATATTACTTACTGACTCAGAATATCACTCACTCAGTATCATGTACTGTACTGACTAAGTGGATGTCCTACTCAATATAAGTCATTGACTCAATTTTTGAAAACTTTCAACTATGCTACAATTGTTTTGCATGATACATGGGTGTGTTCATGTGACAAAAAAATTCCCCTTGAAAGAGAATTCCTCAAAATAATATTAATATTATTGTAAATATGCTGCACTGGTAATTCTGATGATTGATAGGGGAAATAGCATGATGCATCCGCATTTGTGTTCTTTCTAAAGTAAAGCAGTACACAAACCCATGGCCCAGGTTCATCTCTGTCGGGCGCTGTGGGCACTATTGCAAACCACACATCACTAAGATGAGGGCTTTTGTGCTATCTCTCCAGATGCCTGATGTTGTGAGCACGAGTTACAGCGCCGCCAATGGGCACGGCCACGACACGCTCACTGCGGATGGAATCAGGAAGCACAGACATGCAACCATCGTCTGATGCAGTGCTATGCTAACGCTATGCACAGTGCTAACCGGGAGCAGGTGTGCGTTCAGTCTTCCTGACGGGAAATGCAAGACATGTCCATCATCATCTTCCGTTTGCTTTTTTAAATATGGCTGTATCGGTTTATATCAGGTATGGCAGCAAATATGGCTAAGTAATGTACAGCATGAGGTGTGACAGTTAGAGCACCTTTGAATTTGTCTTGGCTACAGGATGCCTTTTTGACTTCAGAAAGGCATCCTATAGTCAAACACGTTTCAGAAGGTCCAACAGTGCAACAGTTAAAAAACAAACATAAATGCAAGCCAAGGGCTGTGGCTCCAAATCCCGTATGAGAACATGCCATCTGTACCACTGAGCACGGCCATCAACTCAGTTGTTTGGGTAAAACACTGCCGCATAAAGGTTGCTCACTGTTTATGTTGTAAAAATGCCAACAAGTAATGTAATGTAATTAGAGATTAGTCTGGACTCATACCTGGAGGTGACAGAGAGGTATGTAAACAGCTGCAAGTCAGCACACAGGGCAACAGGTTGCAGAATACATAAGGTGATACTGATATCCTCTGTGCCACAGAAGAAAACTTTTTATATTTATATAGTTCATCTTGAACTGTGAGGCCTGGAAAGTGCTACTGTGCGTCTGAGCTACAGGAGGAAGTAGTTAAAACTTTGCCATGGCGTCCCAGAGCGCTGTCAGACCAAGATGGAGTATGCAGTGAACCTGTGGCATGCCGCAAACGGGGGCCCATGAATCTTGTGGGTTAGAAGGCCTTCGTCCCTGGCCACCTCTCTGCCTTCACTGTGAAAGAACTCATAAAACCAGTGCCTGGAAGGCTACTTAGAACCAAGTACTATTCAAACTGAAAGCAAGGCTTTCTATACACCAGCTTACGAGAAATTATGTCTCAGACAAGTCCAGTTGCTAAATTGTCTGCAACCTTGAAACAGTCTGTTAGTAATTATAGATTATAAGCTCCATTCACAATTTTTCTTTATTCCATATTATTCTTCAGAATCACTGGGGGTTGAAGTTTTACATGACTAGGCCTGAATGAAGACCTGAAAGCAGATATTTACGTATTTATGCTGTATTTAAAATTACATTTTTACACAATTATAATATATATATATATATTTTTGCAAAGATATCAAGTAATATTCAGACTGTGATAAGATAGCATTTGACCGTTTTGGTTTGTAAGCATTGCTCTTTCAATCTAAATTATCTTGTGTAAATTTTTTTTAATGTTGTTCATGGCCTTTTGTGAGATTTCCCGTGTGGGCTTATAAGCTAATGGAGCTTTTGACAGTGACAGGGACACTCCCTGGGGACACTAGCATTACTGCACCTGATGACAGCTGAGTTCAGCAGAGACTTTAGTTAGTCCCAGGGGTGCATCCCACTGCATGTGCCTGATTCCTTATGACTGTCTTCCATGTTTAATCAGGTAGGTAATAAACAGAGACTCTGAATATGCAGTGGATAGTGGTCCTAAGTAAAATGAACCGTCATCTCTCTCTCTCTCCTTTTCTCTCCATATTTTTCTTTAACTCTAACCGTTGTCTCTCACAAAAAAAGGTACACAGGGTTTATATTGTATCAGTTATTAAGCATCTTATTAACATTGTTAATAATTGTCAATGTTTCTCTATGTATGAAACCCAGGAGTCCCTTGAAATCAGTAATATCCTGGCTAAATAAATTAATTAAATGAATGAAATGAAATATTCGTGTGAAAATCAGAAATTTGTCACTATACTGTGTGTCAACAAAATTGGTATGCATCGGTAAAACCACTCCTCAGCTGCACTCAGATTCAACGCTGAGTTTTTAGGTATTCTTTTATCAATAAAATTAATTTTAATCATGATATAGAAAACTGCCTTCCTCTTCTTACTCCACTGAGTATCTTACATCATTGGTTGAGTCTTTTGTGCTTTATGCTTCCACAGAATTCATGGGCATTGCTGCCCTCCTCTAAGTACTTGCATGCTTGCTTGGCTTTATTGCAGCTTTACTGTGGGCTGCAATAGACCTGACACTTACACTGTATATGGTGACATTGGTTTTCTAAACTGGGATAATATATGCGCAAAAGCCAAGCTATCAAAGGCAGTAGATGATTCACTGACTCGGCACACAGGAGAGGTTCCTCTTAAAATAAAGGAGAAGTGTGAAACATGCAATACTGCTTGCTGCGGTTTGAAGTAGGTTATGCTTACCTACAATGTCTGAGTTATGGACGTGGTTGTCATCAGATATGTATAAGGCTGGCTGTGATGGAGATCATGGCAGTGGGCACAGTATGTCCTTGCTGCACTCACAGAATGGGAGTCCTGTGCATTATACACAGACACCTCTGCCTCAGTGTGCGACCGCAGCTGAACCGAGCTGTGTGTGCCTGGTTGACGCACATGCACTCCCATGTGCCGGCATAGGTGGCTTCACCTCAGGGGCTGCGGAAACTTGTCGAGTCTGCACCTTTGCGGAAACACGACCTGCCTGTCCTCATTGGCGGGGCACAGCTCCAAGGGTCAGGGAGGAGACGCCACAGCTCTGTTTGATAAAGTCCTCCACTATGCTGAAAGGGATTAATCTGCTCTCACTGCCACACCAGAGACACTGCAGTGAGGCAGAGGCTACAGAGACAGTGCAGGGCTACAATGACTACTCTTTCTCTTGCTCTCCAAACAGTGTAGGGGTAAAGAAACAGATTGCATTTTTGTATTATTACTGTCAGTGAACATTATCCAGAGTGTCTTCAGTTTGTAATACAGCAGCTTTATAATAGTGAACAAAATTCAGAATGAGTTCCGGAGACATTGTGGGAGAAATCACTGTGACACTGCAGAAATAGGAGGGGTGACACAGGTAAAGGGGGTTCAGAGGAAGGAAGCACAGGGGAAGAGAGCACTGAATTTTATCTGTGCCAGGTCTCTCCTTTTTGTTCTTGGATGGGTGTCTGCATAGGGTCAGCAACACGCTGTAGAGAAGGACGAGAGCAGTCACCCCACCCGGCCTTGAACCTGCGTCTACGGGGTACCTAACATGCGACTTTGACCACGACGCCAAAGAACCAGGCTCGTTGGTATGGCGGTCAAAGCACATACTCAACCGTAGTGACGGCACTCCGTCACACTGCCCTCCGCTTCGGGAAGCGCGCCCATGTGCTTCACACACCAAGGCGTCCCTCACGTATTCCCCTGCCATACGTCTCCCATCCCAGGGTGCCCCACTCACTCGTGCTTCACCCATCTCTGGGGTCCCTCACACCGTGCTTCACCCATCTCTGGGGTCCCTCACACCGGGGTCAACCTAACCTGGGGGTCCCTCATCCGGCTCACACACTGGGCATACCTCCGATGGCCTCGTGGCCAGCCATCCCACTCTGACACCATTTGTAGCGAAGGGCGAGAGCAGTCACCCCACCCGGCCTTGAACCCGGGTCTACGGGGTACCAAACATGCGACTTTGACCACGACGCCTAAGAGCCAGGCAGTCAAAGCACATATTCAACCGTAGTGACGGCACTCCGTCACACACGCATACATTTTTTTCCCCTCAGGCCCCTCAGCTTTAACAAGCCAAGGTGTTTGAGAGATAATGAAATATGTCAGAATTTCCACCATGTTAATATCACTTTTAGAACATTAGATATGGTATCCCTGGAGATTGAAGCTCAATGTCATTCCATAACCAGTGACATCAAAGTCATGCTGTATAATACTGACCTCCAGACCTCTTAGCAACCCTTGTAAAGACTTAAATTTTACACACAGTTAACTGCAGGGCTACAATGACATGGAACCAAATATCTTCAGCCCCATTGACTCAAGAGTTCATTGTCACAGTGCTATTAAATTACTCAGTAGAAGTGTTAATGCTCTTGTTAGCTAACACAGTTTGTCTAGGCTTTAGTCCTATGGCACCTGAGTATGATCTTATGACCATCTGACATTGTCATTGTCCATGTGACAATGTCAGGGATCTGATTATGATGGATGGTATCAAGGTTTCCACAGTGCTGTCTAAATCCAAGCCAGATAAATTTGGATACTGTGATAATGGTACTGGAAATGTGATGATCAGAGTGTGTACAAATATTATATTCAAAAGGGCTGCCAAAAGCAGTCGCTTTTAAATTATTATTTTCATATTGCTTGAGACGCAAAGCTTTTGTAAATGAGGACGTCTGGCACAGTAAATAAATACAGTTAAATTGATGGGTATGACTTTGAAAGTGACTCCAAAAATTCAAATGACACCATAAACGTCAAACACATAACACAGTATGAATTGTTATTGTCTGCACCACTAACTGAATTTATTCAGCAGAGTTGGAAATGCCTCGCCAGCACGTGTGCGCTGAGCATTATCAGGGTCACGTAAAGCCCACACATTCCACACTGTCTCTGACTCGCGGTCCCCTGTTCAGGAGAAACTCACATCAAGGCAACAGAGGCTGAATATGGCTGCCACTTGCCCCTCATATGAACAATGTTCTCATGTCATCTTGTTTGCAAGAAATTGTATAAACAGAGAAAAATGGCTATAAATTTAGAATTTTACAGCAAAAATAGCTAAGTATGTGAGAGTTGATGATGGGGGAAACATCAACTCTGGGGAAACACACTAGTTCAACAGCCATGCCCTTCATGATAAATCCAGATAAGCCATCTGTTTTTCCCGGAAGAATTCATCAACAATATTTCCTAATAAAGAGTACCTGACTATTTTAGAGCAATTCACATTTTAAATATTGCAAAGCCATCCTTGTTTCATTGAGAAAATGTGTTCCTGACTCAGTTCAAGGTGGAACTTGGAACAAGATTTTTCATGGGTGGGATTTAGGGTACAGAGCATTAGTGAGTTTTTTTCTGTCCAGCAACATGGCAGGAGATGGCTAAAGATTTATCACCAATTATGGACCTTGTTGAAGCATGGTTTGGGAATAACCAATCATATTTCAGTTTGAGATGGGTGGGATGTTACTTGGGGATGCCAATGGCAGATGGTTATATCAATAAACAAATAGGAAAATATGGTACAGTAAGTGGTTTCTTCAACATTACCAGGGTACAAATCACAATATATACACACAGCTCACAGTATACAAATGCAGCTTACTGATGGAACATTGTAATGCCTTTGTCAGCTCCTTATGTGTCACATAGTTGTAAAATACAATTCAATTAACCCAGAACTGAATGGGAATACAAATAAAATTAACATGACATCATACATATTTTGGGGGAAAAAAAACTTTAGTTGTATATAATGAATGCAAAAAGATCCAAATGTTTGAATAGTTGAGAAATGGCAGTTTCACTGTTAGTACTAACAACAGAATTATTATTAATTGCTGTTGTCATTATAATTGTCATTTCTTTTATTTACAGCATGTTCTTCAGAAGTATATATTGCTTTGATTAACAACTCATTGCTTTGATTATGAACTCATGCATATGAAGTTCAGATAATTCAGATGAAAACCAAACATTATTCGCTTCTATGAAGCGTACACAGGAAAAGAAATTAATTTCCATATTTTTGTGCAGCCCCAAGGGAAAATATTAGAGCAAAAGCATGTGTGAACCTCGGCATGCTCTCATAAGAACTGACACATGCAAATGGAATAATGCATTCATTTGTTAAAATGAAAATGATGCTCTCCTGGGCTTGACATTACAATGTGATCGCAAAAATATATTTTTCATTCCACGTTCTCAGAGGGAATTTCACACAAAATTATAGCCTTACGCTCAGAGCATAATCCTAAAATTTCCTAAAATTTGTCCTCCTCATATCAGATAATGCTTCTAATTTTCATGGTCACACAAAATGTAAATCCAGTATGCTGTTCTGTGCCAGTAATTCATGAGCAGCATGACGGTCAACTAAACCTAGATGAAAAATGGTCAGATGTTTCTAAAACTGAGAAAATGTGATGAAGATAACTGTATAACTTTACAGTTCAGTCAGAGCACAGCCACAGCCACATTGCTCCATGGCTCCATGCTTTGACATTTGACATTTTAAATTTCACCTATATTAAATATATCCATCAGAGAATTTTGAATGCTGCAATAGTATAACATTGTTACATTTGATGGGGGCAACCTTTGTCATTTTAACTGAATTTTTCACTGGACCAGATACTGAAGTTATGATGATCTACATTAGTTTATCTCATGTTCTGCACATTCCTCAGGAATTAACCACTCATGTGTGCAAACTGTGCAAAAATCGGTATGTGCAAACATCGGTATGTCTCTACGTCCCTGGTTGTGCTCACACAACCAATATGTTCCCAAAACGCAACATTTCCGGAATGCTTCTAAATTTTGTTTATTTGCATTTATTTCTCGTATCACATGGATCTGCTGTGTGTGAACTACCATTTGTTGTCCTTGGTAAACTCTCTACCCAGTATGGCCCTCGCACATGGTTTTCACACATGGCATCTAACAGCATGTGCTGAGTCCTGTCATATCTGGAGCATGTGCAAAAGATCGTTTTGAGCCATGCTCTGGTAGGCTGAGCTTCTTGTGTCTATCCACACATGATAAAAGACATGTTGCTAAACACTGTATCTGCAGGATTTTTATCTGTAATTTTATCTGCAGCTAGTTTCTCTGTTCTTTGAACTGTTTACCACATTTCTCCAACTTTTCTTTCACATGTCCCCTTATCCCTACCTATTGTCAGCAGCTACTCAGCTCTCTACTCAGTCAGCCTGCTACTCTGGTTACATTGAGAGTAGCTTAATATTGGAGGCACTAATGCATGTGGTCTGCTGGCTACATTTTAAGTAGTAAATTTTAAACATGCACTCTAATCAAATTATTGATGTTCTCAGAGTAGAATGTGGTTCATTTGATGTTACATGTAATTTCACAGTGTGGTGAGTAGCATTTAAGTGGTTCTCACATTTTCAAAAGCCCTGTGATATATACAGTACACGCTGCGAAATTAAGGCGCAGAATTTAGCATTATATCAGCTTTCTTCTAGCATGTGTTGGAGCAATAGTGGCAGCTGAGTCAATTCTGCCATTATGCACCAATCCCCAAAACGTTGGGAACTAAAGGCGTTTACTAGTACATATTAATGTGTTGAAAATAGAAAAAATGTTGAAATGAAACATAATTCCTTTTTTTAAGAATAGGCTGATTGAACAGTTGAAATCAAAAACAAAAGCAAAGATTACTGTATCCTCTATGCTCATCTTCTAGGGTTCAGCAAAAACACTGAGACACATGGTGATCAATCCATGCTTGTTCAGGGCCTCATGAAAATCAATAATGGTGGAACCAAGCAACCAAAAATATTTCAGCTTATAAATCATGCTCTGGAGATGATAAAGAGCTTTCCTTACCAACAAGCTGTGCCAGACTGGGATGCATTGTCTGTCAGGTTTTATACCCTTTGCTTTTTTGTAATCACCGCACAAACAAGCTATACTCTATCCAGTGTGTGAGTGGATTGAAAGTGAACATACTGAAATTCCTGTTACATTGAAATATGCACAGTGCTGGAAATTACAGAAAACCTGCTGAGGGATCATGTGATGTATAATGGTGAGAGAATACACATATAGAGATTAAATATTTAAAATCAAATATTTAATTTATATTCTATTGTGATGGAAGTTGCTCTGGATAAGAGCTTCTGCAAAATGCATGTAATGTAATGTAAATATATGTGTATTATATTTGTATCTAAATTACATGCTTCCCTGACACTCTGTTTGAATATGGTCAGTAGTGTCCTGTTTGTAAAGCTTTATATGACACTTTGTTCAATGCTCTTTATAGTCACACCTCTAGATAAGAATGTCTGTTAATTGGTGGTAATGTAATGTAGTGGTATAAGTTAGATGTTACATCTAGCCAGCCTCATTTACCAGTATTGTGTCAGACAGGTCTTCTTCACTCAGTCTTATATTTGTCTGGTGACCACCATATGCTTAACTGAGATAAGTGTGCACCTGCCGTTGAGAGGAGCCTTTTCCCCATTTGCCCTTCTTGTAGTGAGAAACACCAAGCAAGCAACAGCCAAGCTTTTGATTGCTTGGGCCTTGTACATACATTATCTCAGTTACAAGCATGGTTGTCATCATGCATTTTGTAAGACCTGACACACAGCTGGTGGGTGAGGCTAACATCTAACATGGTTTGCCTGAGCAGGTGTGCTGACATAGGCAATGTGGTCAAGTTTGTTGTAATATACATCACAGCTCCAAAGATGAATCTGTTGTTGAGGTACATGCTCTAAATCAGGCCAGGATTATGAGTGAGAAATGACATCAGTTGATTGTGCAATTTGTACATTGTGAGCTTCAATGAATACTGAAGTGTTATATATAAGAGTGTAGACACACTCTGAAATGCATGCCTGATTAAATGTACCCATCTGGCATATTGGGAAACGTCATTTCCTATCCAGACTGGATTTTGGAAGCTTAAAGTGGGGCCTAGTCCATCTTCAGGATGACATTTTTTCAAGAAACTATTAGAATTTTTCTATGCAAGGAGATGCTAAGGAACACTGCAAAGAGTTTAAAAGGAGATGATGAAGTTGATTGAAATGTGCTGCACAATACATAATACAATACAACACACTGAAAGAGACTGGAGGCTCCAAGGATGATTCCGTAGATCTGATATTCACATTCTTTACTCTGCTGGAAGTCATTGAGTACGTGCTTCTTTCAAAAACAAGATCAAATGGTCTGGCATAGTGTGTGCTCAGACACAATCAAGATTGCCTTTGATTAGCTGTGAATCGCCACAAAGGAAAATCCAAAAGACATTCTCCCACTTTCTCAGTATAAAATTGAACCACCAGTCCTATATAAGTTTACTGCTTGAAATCACATTATTTATACAAAGTTTGAACATCATTGCCAGCCTAGACCTGGCCACCCTTTCCTCATTTTTCATCCATCTGACACTCAGTATGCCTGCCTTCACAGTGACAGCTCTTTGATAGACAGACCTACAGTGAGTCAACAAAGTCACGGTTACATCAGAGCTCTGTTACGTGACCACATTTGCTCTCTTCTCCAGGATTGCATTTCCTTTCCCGGGGCTCATCGGAGTCCAAGGCCGAGTTTTCTTCTTCAGCTCACAAGGAGAATATTCGCATCAGTGGGGGCCATTCAATAAATAAATTCACGTCACCGGCTTCCACGGTGCCCTGGCCCTGTCCCTGCCAGCCCTTACGGAATGTGCCATCACGCACACACACAATCACTCTCGTGCGGGACCCGCTCTCATCTCGGCGTAACAACGCTTGTGTAACAAGTTGTGTTGCCTCCTGCAGGGAGCACAGACATTTTGGCAAGTTTTTTGCCAAGTTTTTTTTTTTACCATTATGCTCCAATTCCTTGCAGATGTCACACAGCTAGAATCAACAAATCAAAAAGGGCCAGGCATTGGGGCTCTGCTCCGCAGCTCCCCATATCTGCATTGCTAATTGACATGGGTCCTTCTTTTGATGTAATTAAAGAAAAGATAAACAGATAATTAACAGTGGGGCCAGTGGCAGTGTGGGGCCTTCCAGGTTCCCCAGTGGCTTATTATGTACTCTTGCACTTTCCCCTGCCCAAAAAAGAGTGCTTGTGTATGTGAGAAGCAGACGTCTGCTGAGTACGGGGTGCAGAGCAAAATTACTCCACATTAACATCAAAACCCAACATGTGAATATAAGATTACAGAGGTCAGGTACGTATTGATGCCAGCACTTCATAGTGGACATACGTCTGAATGCTGGCTTCTAATTCAAAGTGGTTTAATGTATCACTACTACAGAGGTAATAAGTCTACAGAAGGTGCAGTCTCATAAAGGCATGATGTGTTATCAAATACATATTAAGCACATTTTCATGAAATGCATTTATCTCAGTATCAAGACAGAGGCTGCTCCTTATGTTATGGCTATTTATAGAATTGCAGCTCCATACTTTTACCGAACCATCCTCTATTTCTCACTTTACTCTTTTTTGAGCAAACTAAAATCCTCTTATCCACCTCCCGCAATTGATAACTCATAGTATACACTGGCTTTGTGACTGCACATCAGTTAATTATATCTTAATGTGATAATGAAATGTGATGCTTGAAAGCACTGTATAATCTTTATAAATATGTATTCATGCACATTAGGATCTGACATCACTGCTTGCCTTTCTTCACTCTTTCCAACTGAACATGAACTGACGGGTACTCCTTTGAACTCAAATGAACTTCACTTAATAGCTGTGGTTGTGTGCAAAACAATTATGGGTGCATTCACATTACAATCTCTGCTCTTGTACGGTACCTTGGATCGATTCCAGTGGTGACAAATTGGTATGATTTACTTTCAGAGCACAAAATTCCACAATGCTAGAATTCAGGTACAGGCTATATGGTACGTGATGTGAATTCTACTTCTTCATGTTTCAGTAAATATGTGGTCACTGATCCCTCCAGACATATGAGGGTTTCTGTACATAGTAGCCAGTTTCTCTTTTATAATTCCCTTTTCTTAAAAAGCTAAAGCATTTTGTTATTTTTTCACTTTATGTCTGTCCATTGTTAGCTTTACCTGTTTTGCCCATTTCTTCCAAACTAATAACTTATCCACCTGTTCCCTTGCAAAACAGGACTACATGTAACTAACAGCAATGGGCCCACCTTTCTTTCTCTGACCAACTTCTGGGGCGTGATTTACTGCCCAGTATTAAACAACACATGCCAGCTTAATCTGCACACCTTGACCAAAGCATGCAGGATGCCTTTTTCTTATGATTGCGGTTTCCCCTGTGTAAGATAAATAGTAAGTTGGCTAGTCAATGACTTAAAGCAAAAGCTTTCGAGAGCATCCTTGCTGTATAGGTAGCTATGATGAGATTTAAAATTGTCATCATATTTTGTTTCAAGCCATTACAAGAAACAGCCTTTAACATTACCCTTATGGCTGAATTAAACCTCTCACTTAATTAGCTGTTAGATTTCATTTAGAAATGGCTGTTATGGCTCTGGGCAGATGTGATAATTTGGAAAGTCAGCTTGGCAATTCAGCTTATTTATTCACATATTTCTGCAAGGTGTTCCTCTTGAACCACTGGCAACAAATTCACTGTTTGGTTAACGGGGTCAAAAGATAGGTTGTCTAAATGGAGAGGGACACTGTTCTCAGTGTTTCCAGTTTAGAAGACATACAAAATATTTCTAATGTTGGAACAACTTGAGACTTGATATTTCAATATGAGAATGCTGTGAGAATGTTTACACATTGCATGAGTCTGATATAGTAGCTCTGAAGTTAACAAAGTTAAACACAAAAATAAAACACAAACCCAACAAGGAAACAAAAATTAAAAAAAAAACAACAGTTACACCCAAATCAAACACAAAAAGAAAACACAAGACCAAATTGGGTTGTACAGACATACAAAATACAAAAAATACAAAATAAAAATACAAAATGTAAACACAAACAAAAAGGCAACAAAATGTGACAGAAATACCAACTAGCCAACACAAATGCAGGGACATCTACACAAGTCTTAGTTTGGGTTATATTGTGCACTTCTGAGTCCCCCGTAGTTTGAATGTCTGGAGCAGCAGCATTTCTGGGCTCCTGTTTCAGTGTTTCAACCTTCCCATCACTACTATAATTTATGGGGTTTGGGGGACCTTCTCCCCTAACCTTTCGAGGGAACATCATTTACCTGCACCTATTTTTTGATTGACAGAGACAACCATCAAGCAAAAGTGCCCCCTCCCACTTTTGAAATGAAACCCACGTCACAGACTTTCAGGGTCTGCCTCTCCTCATGTGGCTTTATGTCAGACTTCACTCCAGTAATCACATCTAATATAGCCTCAACACAATGTATTTTCGGTTGCCTGTGGTTTAGAAGTCTGCCTCCCTGTTCCAAACCCCTCTGGCAAGCTTTTCTTAAGAATTCAAGGGACACATGTCATGGGGACCTTCCTTTGTCATTACGAATGCAGAAAACTAAATTGAAGAAAGAAAGTATATATGTCGCCTCAGAGGAGGAAGCAGCCTGAGCTTTACAGGCCTGTTCTTTTAATTCTTAAGTGTCTTCAGACACACATTTATTAAGGACTGAGGATGTAAATGGATTTGATTTCACTGGTGAAACTTGGATTTGAAACATTGGGGAAAGTATGATTCTTTTAATACACTGAAAGGAAAGCCTCAGGGGCCACTGTCATGCAGTCAAACCCTGCAGCTCTGAAAATTGCAGGGTTCATTTCTTTAGTAGTGCTCCTCTCAGAATAACAAGTGCTTGCATTCCTGTTTCTCAAGAGAAATAAAATAAACAGGTGAAAAGACATTTTTGTCTGCAGTACTAGTATCAATGAAACTTTTAATGTCATTGTTGAGAGAACTGCTTCACTTTTCTCTGAGCTTCCTCCTGCTGCAGCTGCCAGTCTGAATCACTTCAGTCACAAGACTGATAGATAACTGTACAGAAGAGACAGGATGAGGCCACAGTCAGGTAGCTCAAACATCCCCCACAGGATCCTTTAAGCCCTCTGCTCAACAGCCATACCTGACTGGTAGTAAGCATTTGGCATAATGACATGCTTAGATTATTTTTTGTGACACAAATTCTTATGGGGCACTATTTCTGTACATGGATTGAGTGTGGATTTATGATCTAGTGGTGTCGGATTCACTTCTAACCAGAATGAACAATTGCTTTTGGTGTTGTGAAAAATTACACAACATCATTTGATGACTAAGTGATTTTTTTTTTTTTTTTTTTTGCAATAGTGGGCAATCTGTTTTGTAAGAGAACAGGTATTCATGATCAGTGCTAACCAAGAGAAACAAACTCTCCATAGACCAATGAGATGGACCTTGCTTCTGTCATATGTGTAAGCCATTGTAGTCTATCCAGCTGGGTGTGTCCATCAGCATTTTACTTTGATTAGATAGCAGCTCTTCGTCTATTAGTAGACTAGCTTTGTACTGATTTGGGGCTGTCCTAAGTTGGGTGGCTCAATTGGGAATGAATTTTCTGGGACAGATCCACGCCTACAGGACTCCAGGCATCTCCCCATCTGTCAGCAATGACTACAGATGGCATGAACTTCAGCTGCGAGAAGGCAGTCTTTCAGCTCTGGGGGTCTCAAGCCACTGACATTTTGTATGCAACTGTTGCAAGGCTGTGTAATGGAAACCCCCCCGTACTCTTGAATTGCTCAACTACCTGTCCCTGAAACTTCGGATTTGTACCACACAACATGGTATGGATACATCTTGCATTTTGACATCATTCCTTGTGCTTCAAATCACACTACTAATGACAGATGAAATTAATTTAAACAGTAGTCATTTTCCCTCACTGCCCTTTGCATATATTCACGCTCTAATATGGGGAGCTTTTTTTATTATTATAATATTGATACTACTCTGGTTAACAATTCAAATTATATTTACAATAACATGAACAGTTGAATTTAAGCATTACTGATATGTTGCTTTAATATTTTTTATAATTGATAAATAATGGCCACACCTAAAGATATACATTGGATACTACCTTCACCACAACAGACCTCTATGATTAAATCATTAAAAGGAAGCCACTACAAAATGACACAGGACTTGTGTGTACCTTTTCATTCCAATGTGTTACACATCAACAACAGCCTGGACATATGTTAAGATTTATCTGACTTGAACATACTTATCTTTTAATGTGAGGAATACCTTTCTTATGTGCCCTCTCTGATGCTGGGTGGTGTGCCTGCCTGCCTTTTCCCCTATAACAGTGACAACACAAGTACGAGCTGAGCATATTAGTTATACTCCCTAACGTCATTGTCACACACTGCAAGGAGAGCTGGACGCAAGTACAGAAACACAAAACTTTATTCTGGAACGGGGCAGGATACAAACAGGGCTCCAACAGACAATCGGACAGGAAACAGGCAGGAATCGAAAAACAGGTTGGATTCCAAACAAGAATCTGAGAAACCAGGCTTAGCATACCCTTACACAAGAGTAGACTTCGCAAAGGTGAACTAAACACAAGGGTTTAAATAGGGGAACAAATCAATACCTAATGAGGTAGAGACAGGTGAGGGAGACCATTGTTGATCAGACCGATGATTAGTAGATCAGCGACGCTGAATGCTGAATGGTTGAAGCCAGAGTGGGAGGAGGCGAGGTGGTTACAGTCATATATCAGCTCCTGTAGGTTACTAAATGTATCTTAAATTACACGTTCACAGTCTGTTGTTTATACATAGTCAAATATGAATATAAAAATCACATGGTTGCAAAAATACAAAATATGTCAAGACATTATCTATTTCATCAACTAACAGTTGAAAGTCTATTCCCTTCACAAGCCTTTGCAACATAATTTGATTAGACTAGCTAGTTAAGTTTCATAATGCTCCACAATTGTTAGCTAGCTAGCCAAGTTTTCTGGCTTCCAAGTTAACTAGCTATTAATTAACGCTAATTTATACTCAAAGTAAGAGGCAGTTAGCTTAGCCATCCTGCTAAACATGATTTGGATGCTGGCAAACACAATCAAATGTTCTGTGAAAATGATAGTGACATTTCACCACATCACCAGAGCAAACTCAAATAAACTACCCTCACTAGCTAACCAACATTAACTTGTTCATATTTTAGCCAATGGGGCTAGCCTTTTAGCAAATGGACAATCCACAGACCAGCTGCAGTTAGCTAACTAATCTGACATTAGTGATGATAGGTAGCATGTATGGGGAAAAAGCCTTGCATGAATAACTTGGTTTAATTTGGTTGCTTAAAAAGACATGTCATCTTCCTCCTGCCCCCTTGATCAAACAAGGGAAAAATGTCCATTTTACATATTCACATAGAAATCCCCATTTTAGGATAAAACCATAATTCTAATCAAATAGTCCTTGAACAGATATTATTCTTATAACCAAAGTACACTATGTTTTAATTGTCCGTCTAGGCATTTACGACTTTATAACATTTGACGCTGTAAGATGTTTCATAAGGGTATGGGTGTGAACATAAATATCACTGACTAGTAGGTGCTCAGCTTGTTTACAGCATGAGACAGAATCATGTGTGTGACATTCATACCCGAGGTAAAGGAGAGTTAAAGACATGCACTGCTATAAACGTCAGTCACAGTTAAGCTGCTGGTTAGGCTCTTCCAGAGAGGCCAGGGTCAGCACATCTATAGCCATGAAGAACAAGAGAGGCTGTCAAATTGGCAGTCCTGAGAGCTAATTATCACTTTCAATTATTTATACATAGTTAAATACTCAATTTGCACACATTAATCATGTTTAGTTGAAACGTTACACGGGATATGTCTGAAGTTGGACCTGGGCTCCGGCCTCTCCTGTATATCCCATTTCAGAAGAATGGAAACTTCATAAATCATGTTAAATATAAAGGTACTTTTCTGTTCAGGACAATGCTAAGACAAAAGGTTTTAAAAATGCTCTTATTTTACTGGACAAAATAAACAACAGATTTCTGTAATTAAAAGAGTGCATCCTCTTTTAGAACTTCCTCCAATGAACGATGCAGTAGAATTATCTAAGAAGGTTGATATAGACCAAGTAATTTTATTTGTTACAGATGGATCTGCTTCATATCCTCCAAAAAGAGTAACACTGGTGCCAGAGTGAACATATATTTCTTCTTTTCCAGTGTAGGCAATTACCCAGACAGTGGGGAATGAGAAATAATTAATAGGGTTCTGCTAATGGCTATTGATAGACCATCAGTAATGTCGTCTCCAACTCCTTAAAGCTTTTAAGGTCTTGCTTACATCTTTGCTTCCCTAAGCAGTTCCATCTCAAAGAGAACTTAAAGTAATATTCAAAAAAAGACTTCAATAATGTAATTGGTTACTTGGAGCAACTCAAATATGGTACCTATGCCATAATTAAGGACTGACCTATGTTTTTTTTAATCTCAGAATGCTGAATGGGAGATACTGCTCCCCACCTCTTATGTTTTCTGAGCGTCTCTGATGGTCACTGTTGGATGGTCGAAGGGTCTGCAGAGTCAGCATTGGGGATATAGGAAATGCTTGCATGGATCAATGTTGTCAGAGAGGTGCAAAGCTCCTACATGACAGCAAAGTTGACGCTGAGCAAGTTCACCCAGAAGTGAAAGTACAAAGCTATATAGTGCACTGGGCTCTAAGGTCCTATGCCTTGAGAGGCATCAGCAACTCCTTCTTAAGGTCCAACAAGTGGAATGCCTCCAATGTCAATATTTTCATGGTCATGGTTGTTTTACTCATCAATACAATGTGCTAATAAAGGTGCAAAATTCAAGGACATGACCTGGGCCTTAGGTGCCACTGCTCTACTGATTGTGCCACCATGCTCTGTACACTTATTTTTCTCTGCCCACTGCAGACATGTTGCTACAGACATGTAGCTTGTATTTCTACAAATAAGCATAGCATAACATTAACAAATGTGAAATTAATGTAGTTTTGAATGGTTAAAACACTTTTATCAACATTTGCATTCTACTGTACTTCTGAACACTGCATAACTCTGTAAAGTTTTAATGAGCTGAAAGAAATTGTGAGTCTATGATGCATGGCTTTTTGCTTCATAAAACACATATTTCAGCTTGGAATAGTCATTTGTTGCATGTATTCCACTCCACTTCCATTATAACATTATCCAAATGCTGTCATGCTGTCACTCACCATCAACAGTCTAACTCAATGTTTTAACCCTGACCCTTGTCTCTCACTGTGTATGCTTTTTCTGGCCAAGAATTGCATCAGTAAAGTAAGATTGAGCTTAAATACTGATCTGTAAATGTTACCAATTTGTATGTATCTGCTGTCATAGAGGGAAGAAATGTATACTTGGAATATAACAGAACAGGAAGATAAGTTGTTTTTTTATTCATTAGTGCCCAATTGAAAATAAATAGTAATAAAGCAAACAATTCAGCTTAGTTTAATAAAAATTAATTAAGAGTTCAATGATGGAAAATCATTAATTATTTAACCAGAATGATTGGTTGAAATTAAACATCAAAACAACATTATGACTACTTGATTGAATCAGAACTGATTATTAATACAGACATTAATTATTAATACAGATCTTAAGAATTTTTTTTGTTATACTTTACCTGTACTGCCAACAACACCATTCTTTCACGCAGGATATAAAAAATGTCTGGTGTTGTCCAGACATTTTCAGCACATATCAGTATTAAATGTGTAGTTCCACCAAAAATAATTAACTGAAACCAAGTAGAAAAAAACTAACATTTGCAACATGCCCTTGGGCCATGGGTGAGAAACACTGGATGAACACAGGCTGAATTATCCAGACTACATCATTACTGGGCTTAGGGAAGAGTCTCTGCAAGAAAGCCTATTTTTAAGAGGAATCAAACAAATCACTCTCCGCGTTGGCCATACTCCTTCAGCCCATATCCAACGTGAATGTATTTACTTGCAATGTAAGGACAATCCATCATTACCACATCTATGGCTGCACCAAACCCTGGCACAGGTACTTATTCTGTTAATTAAAATGGTGCTTGAGGTCTTCTAAAATTTAGCTGTAATGGAGATCCATTTAATGGGTTTCCTTTAAAACATGAGCCACACCATGTGGCTGCTTGCTGCTAGCCTACCAAGATTCAGTATGTAGAGTTGAAGCAGACAGCCACACTGTGCCTGAACAGGACCAACTGGCATGGCAGACTGGGTGGATTTTTTGAACCGACAGTCTGGTAATTTGTCTGCCACTCAGTCTACAGTGGCTTTAGGTAGTATGGTACTCTTTGTGGGTTCACTTGAGGCAAGATGTATTTGCTATTGAGCCCAGCTAGTAGGTTGAGCATTCAGATGTTTGTAAAATGACATATTTATGAAATATCTTCTATGCATCCATTATACCATCAAGTGTTGAAGCACACTGCACAACTTGATGCATGGTATGAAATGTTTTGCACATTAATTGACATAGCATGTCACATTTCCCAAATGGATATGTAATATGTTTAACAAAATGTGCAGGATAACAATAAATTATTCATGCACAAAAAATAAAACAAAACAAAGGGAATATTTTTGAGGTTGTACATGTTATTAATGCAAGATGCCATACTAGAACTTCCTTCAGGCTCATCTCAGACATAATGTTGACAAAGCTTCTCTATAAACAAATTTTGCTCTTAAGATTAGAAATCACACAACCTAGGACATATTGTAAGCATTTTCTTTTGAAAGTATTTTGGTCCTTTAATGTTGTCAGCAGTAACTCACAACCACCAGAACTCACTTATTTGCATGGCTTACTACTTTTTGTGCTTCACTAATATATATATATGTATATATATATATATATATATATATATATATATATATATATATATATTTAAGTAATCCCAAAGCTTTCTCTTAAATGTTTCAAATTATAGCTGTCTTGTGTTAAACAATTCAAATAACAAAACGGAGCTAAATTTAGTTAAATCGATTTAAATTACAGAGAATAAACTTTCAGGTTAGGTTGAGTGCAATGAACAATAACGTTTAGAACATAGACCTCACAAAAGCTGTGATGTGTCATGAGCATTTAACGTAATTTAAATCGATAAATGCCATCCTTGTTAATTATACAATCTCACGTTGTCGCTTTCGCAAGCACACAAACTACAGACAATCTGCGCTGTTTCGTGAGCATAATCATTTATTTACGATTGGTGTCAATTATTCTGTGAATTATTTGTTTTATTGTTAATCAAGGAGGATAAAGGGGAACAGGCTGAAAGTAATGATAGATTTAAAGGTAGTGTTTCCGCTTCCCCTGTTTCCAGCTCACCCGCAGCCACTGAAAAACATACGGGAAAAAACCTAACGCCACATACCGGGGATAGCTGTTATTGCGCTAAAAATAGCTGTGCGATACATCGCGATGGCTATATCGTGCATCCCTACACTGAAGTGTGTATATAAACTATAAAAAATGTTATCGGTTATCGGTATCGGTATTGGTTATGAGAAGCAGGAATTTATCGGTTATCGATATCGGTTGTAAAAAACAGTTATCGTGCATCCCTAATACATATATATACATATATATACACACATTTTTTTTCAAATTAAGAATGTAATGTTGAGGCTTTGGACATTATTGTTGAGAAGCACGTCAAATGTTTGCATGTTCTGAAAAGGGAAGGCTCCAGTGTATGCTAGTTTGTTTCCCTTGAGTAGATGCAGGATTTCGTGCTTTTAGAACTGTATAACTGCAGGGCCATTCCTTGCCATGTCATCATATATACTCACACACACAGTTGCTTTAAGGCTAATATCAGACATAATAAATTTGACAAGGAATCCCTATAAACAGATTTTGCTCTGACTGATTGAAAACCTATGGTGTAAAATTCTGACAGCATGTTGACTGCTGGAACATTCTTCTCTTCAGTTCATTTTGGTTCAAAGGCACAGCTGAAATTGCTGAAAAAATACATACTGTCATCCGATTTGCATCTCAGACTGATTTGATACCTATGATAAACATGCCAAGGAGCCAGGAAGACTGAAACAGATTTTGAACAAACAAAACTGATTTCTTTTTTCATCAAAATACTGGACATTGGTTTTACATAAACTCGATTTTCTCACTGTAATATGCTTTTTAAACTCTTTATATCCAATGACATTAAAAATAGTCTATTGCTGATGATTAGTTCAATGGTGAATTTGCTTTATGTAACATTTACTGTAGAAATAAATCACCTTCAGCAGCTGCTCATGGATTTGGCAATGCTACAGAAAAACAATCCTTGACCTATTGCAGTGAGTGATGAAAATATCTTCTTTGCATGACAAAAACTCATCTGTGATTGCAGCTAAGAGTGAAAATACGAATAGCAGATTTTGAAGATTTGTAATTTTCACAGAGTTTGGGCTTATGGAATGCACATAATAGTTTCACCTGCAAAGGCCATGATTATAACATACTTTTTTGCGTCTGATTACTAGACTGTAAAAGATCAAATGAAAGCACAAGTGGCCATGCCCTTCCACAAACATTATTCTCCTTTCATTATTCTAACTTTAACTACAAAAGCATTTTCCATTACCTATCTTACCCATCACATGGCATATTATTGATGGTATGAGTGGTATGGCGGATTCACATTTACCCTGCGAACAGTAAATAATGCATACATCCCACATGTGTAGTGGAAAAGAGAAAGGACACAAATTAAATCAAATTAAATGTAAGTCTAAGTTTTCATTCATGCACTCCTGGGCAGTTAGAAACAGACTTAGCAGAAATGCACTGCTTATGCCAATATTCCTAGATGCCTCCGTGTACAACAGCTGACAGCGCAGAAAGGTTTGCTGTGGGTCCGCCTCTAATACAGTTGGTATTGATCAAGAGCAAGCAAGAGAAAGTAAATTGAAGCCAAGTTCTACCATGAATAAGGGACCCCCCCCATCTCCCACCTCCTCATCCCCTCACCCAAGTTCAGTACTGTAGATTAAAATGCTTTCATTTGGGTTTGGTGGTTTATCAGATCTGATAAACAGGTCTGGACAACAGAGGCATGGTTCACACCACCCATCACTGTGACTAGCTCTGAATTGCAACCAACTGTGCCCATTTACCTCAATGCTGTATACGACAGAAAATACATAAGCAATGCAAATGTTGAGCCAAGATATTATCAATTCCCTTTAACGCAAAAAATGCATAACTTACATACAGCCACTGGACCTTGGGGGGCTCAGCTATTCAGAGTTTAATCTGTTAAATATTCATGATTTCATATTTGGAACCTGAAGGTGGCTTAGAGGTTAAATCATTGTGTGTTTCATCAGTATTTCATCAGTTAAAATGTAAGAGCTCTCCATGGGAGCACAGCTAGCATGCACAATGCATATTGCATACATGCAGCAGTTATGCCATTATCATAATTGGTGCAGCAGATGTCCTGCCCTTTTCTCACTGTCTTTTTCTCAGAACAGCATCTGAAATCTCTGAGCACTACAGTTCTGCATAACTGTGTTCTGTCTATGGCATATTGTTATAACTTCTCAATCTTTGGGGGTGAGCTGTGTTACATTAATTCTTTTTGCAGATGCTCTCATCTGCTAATGTCATCGAACTTGACTTACATATAATTTTTTTTGTAATATCTATTTATATAGCTGAATATTTAATGAAAAAAATACAGGATAAATACCTCATTCAGAGGTACGACTTTGGTTCAACAGGGGGAAATTAAAACATACCTCCAGTTTCTTAAGAGCTATGCCACTCTGCTGGCCACATAAAAGATGCTCTGCTGCCTGTAATAATCACCACTGTCAATTGATGAATACACCACATCCAAATGCTGGCAACTTCACCAAGCAGAAAGATAAGCCAACAGCTGCATTATAAGTCAACTTTGCATTGTTTGATAACAAACTGTGCTAATCCAGTAAGACCTACATACAAACAAATCAGTATGCAAATGAACATCTCTACAACACAAGATTCTAACAGTTTCAATATTCCTTAAAACGTATACATTAGTCAGAAATGTGTATAATCGCAAAACAGGGGGATTTACCTGCCACAGTATATAACTAATTATCTTTCATGTGTTCCTCCAGCCACATCTCAATGCACTCACTTTGTTCCTACTTCTTTGTCCCCTATCTTATATGGGCTGCTCCTGCAATAAAACTTTGTGGATGAGTGAAGCTGTTTCACCTCTCATCTGATGTACTTAAAGCTAGCCCAGTTAAGCTGCTGGTATCCCAAAATATAATGGTCAAACAAGGCAAGAGCAAACACTTGATCCTGAACCAGAATCTTTGTCTAAGCTACATGGATGCTCTCTGCTTCCAACCTGTGTGCAGTAAGATATTAAATTAGATTTTGAGCATTTAGATGATCAGTCAGCTATTCAAATGGCAAATTAAAAGAAGGGACGTGTATTTACATATTAAAAGTGCATTAATTTTAACAGTGTCTGACAACCAAAGAAAGCGCAACAATTCTCAGATAAAAAAAAAAACAACAACTGTCCAATAAAGGGTACAAAGGCATTTGTGTACATCGTTCTTTCATGTCTTTCATTCCAACTATAAATTCTACATATTTTAGACTACTTTTTAAGTTATTGCAGGTTAACAACTTTAATGAAGGAGAAACAAAAATACTGCTGCCTTGTATAATTTAATAACGGTTTCATATTTAGAAAACGCAGGAACGCCCCATATATCTAAAATTTTCCACCCTTCTTTGAATGCATTTTGATGTAATGGGACCGGATGGGCTTTGTTATGTTGCAAGGAACTGAATTGTTAATGCAATTTGTATGCACATCATGATGTGGATTTGAGAAAGTGAGCCTCGGCGAGCCCTGCAACTGAACAGGGACTATCAAAGTGAGCAATCAAAAGCAACATGGGCACTATTAAAAGACAAAACACCATAAGATGAAAAGAAAATAAAAGCTGGCAGCGAGAACAGCCAGTTGGACCTTAAAATAGTACTCCGACATTCTGTGTTGCCTCAGCCGAGCGGGGAAGCCGACGGACTCTCCCCATACGATTTCATCGGCGCGGCTGTCTCCGTTCGTTGGCTGCAGAGATACGCCTAGGATTAAATGAAGTCGTCTGCTACAGTCATAAAGCGAAGGGATGCGCCCTCAGGCCCCTTTGCCTCGTTGTTTACCGGGGAAGGTCTGGGAGTGCGGAGAAATCACCCAGCGCTGAAAACACGATACCTCAAGAAAATGAGCAGTCATCTCCGGGGAACAACAAACAAACACATGACCGCATCTATGGGCTCTTAGGTGAGGAGAGGGCACGGGTCCTGTCTTGCATAGATTAATTGCTTTACAACAGACCGAGGCCAATGTCCCATAAGAACAAGCACACTGACGCCTCCCTTTTCCCTCATTAAGAGGTTTATAAGGACAGCCAGTCTGTTGGCCTCCCATGTCAACGTTACCAGCATTAAAGTTTGCTGTGCTTTAATCGTACCTGTCAATTAAGACACAGTACGTTTTGTACACGTGAGTTAGGAATTTCAATTTTCTTGCTTGGACTGCAGCTATAAGCGTCACACTACTGGCTGAGCCAAAGAAATTTCTCACAAGATCAACGGCAATTAGAACACTGTTCGCTTACAGCCGCCTTTCTCGACTGCTGTGCACTCAACACGCCCCCGATCCCATCCGTATTTCTGTGAATGCAAAGACATTGGCGTTATCCATCCTGAAAATTTCCATTCACAGGTATTCATTTTTTGCATGGTGTTGTTTGATGTATAAGGTAAAAAGGCAGCATTAAAATACATGAATTCATGTGTAGACGGAAAGTCTATGTGTAAATGGAAAGTCTATCGTTCATACACATTAATCCACAGACAACCCTCACGGTTTAGAAGTCTCCCTGAGAAATTGTTAATAAATAGATCCTCTTCCAAGAGATGGTTATCGGCATTCTGCAGCTGCAAAGATAGAGAGCCCGAATCGAAAATGCTTACTCATTTGGACACAAATAATTTCTCATGACCAAGCCTAGAGCTGCTTATTTATTGGGAATTTGCACTGTTAATTGTGAAATTAATTTATGTCAACATATATTTATCTTCAACAGTTGTCTCTCAAGGAATATGCCATGTCTATGCAAATAATGCTATGTAAATTATACATGTACAGAAGACAAATTAGGCCCCTACCAATGTGCGAAATGTTAATAAGGCAAACTCGAAAATAAAAATAATAATATAAACCATATTTATGATCCACCTTTTTCCTGTAGTGTGTTCTCTAGTGTGTTATGTCATTGCTAGGTGAAGCCAAGAGTGCGCTTTGATCCGTCTAGGAGCTCAGTGTTACATTCTCTTTGGAGTCGCACTCCAAGAATTGGACAGGGGAATGAGCGAAAGGAACCAAGTCACAACCAAGAAACAAAGCCAACAGAAAAGAAGGTCTAGTGCTAGATCTCTTTCAATATGCAACTTGGGGTATTTTGCATAGAAAACTGGAGGCCTGTTTGAAGATGGCTTTTGTATGCAGGAGGCAAACCACAAAGTGTGAGCTGATATTTCTCCAGTCATGCGTGTGTGTAAAAATCTGTAGACAGGTTCACCCTTGAAAATCTACAGCTGTCTTCAGATTGTGAGCTGTGAGTCTTGCTTTAAGAGCACAATTACCAAACTTTGATTTGTTTCTAATGCAGTCCATGTGATGTGTGACACGCCATCTTCATAGGAAATAAATGAGCCTGTATGTTGTTCTTGTTGAGTAAAAAATAATGATTTGTTGCATTTTTGTTACACCTCGGCATATGAGCAGAACTCCATGAAAAGAATGGTGCCATCCTCACACTTGCCACCGGTACTGCTGCCATCTCCTCACAATCCAAATTTCCTGTGACCTGTTACAATTAGAGTTGCACTGCAATTCCAATTATATCGTGAACACAATCAAACCCTGCCCTGAAAGAGCATGGAAGTACAGCTGGGAAACAAGCCGAATAAATATTTCGAGCACTCAATGAGCCCACTTAAGTGTTGAGGAGTTATTTAACAAGTTATTTTGAACAGTGATTAACTGCCCATTTAAATGAAGCACAGTCATATTTTATGGTTCTGTTTGGAATTGAAAAGATTACACATGTCACAATTTCATGGCACCCAGTTTCCATGACCTTAGGCATAAGCAATGAATGAATGAACCAACACTCAACCAATGAATCAAAAGAGGTCACTATTGCACAGAAGCACTAGATTGCTGGATCATTCCAGCTGGTTTGGACAATGATCTCGGCTGTGGAGAATCAGCCTTGGTGAAGATTAAAATGATGAAATCAGCAAGGCAGCACAAAGGTTTTTTCCCCTCTACATTCATGAATTTTTTCAACCATCAAATGAGGCCTAAAAACATCCCTTACATAAGGTTAAGCTTAGAGATTCAGGCCGTTATTGGAATTTTATTCTGCTGCTCATTTCTGTCAGCTCATTTGCTTTTTCCTTCATGCTGATTCCACCACAGGAGCGCCGTCGTTAGGATAGTTCAGAAGTGTCTAAGAAATAAAGTAATTTTTGCTGTTTTGGACTCATTTTTCATGATGTCTATTTAAAGCAAAGGACTTGTATTGCAGAGAGCATTCCCAGTGAAAGCTGTAATTTTCCAGAAAATATAACAGCTTTCCCTTGATTTTGCCAACAAAGGTAGCAGTTTGAATAAAAACTGCCAGTTCATGGTGTTAAGCCTATTTTCACATCAAAATACAGCAATTTTGTGGCCAGAAGGGAAGAGTATCACGTAAGGCAAGGCTTAAAGCTGATCCTCTGGGAAAGCTGTGGACGGGTTGGACCAACATTAAACTTGTTCCAGCCAGATGAGAATAATGCATTATTGTTCCTGTTCTGGAAAATCTAATACAGCAGTCTTAAACTGAGTAGTGAAACATCACTCTCAATTTAATGATATTACCAGACAATACTGAAAGCCAATCATGCATTATGTTTTTTTCCCCTTTGACTAATATGATAATCAACCAGTCTTGTCTTGCTTAATGAAACAAGACATCTGAGACCATTTAGCTTTTGAAACATATGAGCTCAATCCCACATGCATGGCTTTTAATGAACTAATACAAAGTCATCTGGCAAATAACATGTTTTAGGTTTCAGGTCAGTTGCCTGTTGTCAGTTGACTCCTAATGTTGTCTGTCGATGAGTGTGTGGTTGTGTATGTATGTTAAGTGCTGCTGCTAAAGGGATTAGGGATAAAATTTTAACCACAGCGTACTTTGTTCTTAACCTATAATGACAAAATGTAGCATGTGCTGATTTTCTATTTTTTATTAGTGTTACAATATCACATCTGATGATTTCTGAAAATAAGTGCAAATAGCAAGAAAGAATAGGAAAAAAACCATCACAACTAAAAGCAAGGAGATTGATAGAGGGAGAAAACAGATAGTCTAAATGTTTTCACCTGACTACCATCACTTCATGAGTGTGAGAATTGTTCCCTCAGAACACTAGATGTAGAGAACTGTAGAGATGTAGAGAACCATCCTTCAAGGTTCCAGAATGTTTTTGTGAAATGAATTGGATCAACATGTTTTTAATGAGAACACTTGTACCTAACAGCCATCAAACACAGACTACACAGGACACAATGAGACAGTGCAGGTGGCAACAAATAATGTGCCAGGAATTAACGGCATGCACTACCCTTCTATAAATCTCCTAGCTCAAAGTTAAGGACAGAACATTTTAATTGAATCTAGATCTAAGTCATGTTAGTAACAAAGCTAATATGGTTTTGAAACATGAAAAATATTTTGCACACTGACTATTGTGTGATGTGTGTCAGTAAATGCTGCCTTAGATGAGTCCCTAATTTATTTGATGAATTTAGGCCATTGAATGAACTCCTACAGCACATGTTTTACTGTGCCTGTGGAAAAAAAACAACAAAGAACGAAAGTGCATTCAGACTGGAGCATCAGGTTCTCTCAGATACAGGAGGAAATGAATTATATCATATATTGTTCTAGGCAATATTGAGTAGGCTCTAATATGCGTTAACAGGCATGTTTTCCTTACTGCAGTGTGAGGTATTCTCCATCCTATTGCAGAAAAAAGGGAAATTCAACTAATAGTCTATAGCTGGTGCAGCTTCCCACAGCTCTTGTATTAAAGATGAGATTGATTCCAAACAGTACTTATGCCAAGAGCTGCTGCAGCAGGACTTCTGCTTTCATCTTACCTCAGTAAATAAGCAGAGCTGGACTCTGCAGTGGCATCCACATGTATCTAAGGGGGTAGGTTTTTACAGATTGAATGGGCACAGACAGAGTTCCAGCACAATAAAGAAGTAAAAAGACAAATTGTGTATGTATACAAATATATAGGAACAGATGTAGAAGCACATACTTAGATATAACCTAAAACTGTGAACATCAAATGCAAGTTCAGTGTAGTTGTTGAGAATGTTTGGCAGTGAAATGAAATAGGGTTAAAAAATTGGAAGGAAACATTTGCCATGCACACCATCTTGCACAATTTCACTTGATGCCACAATGCCCCATCAAGGTCACTTAACGACAGAGTAGTGGATTGATTGTATGTCAGAACGGTGGATGACAGGGAACTTGATCTGTCCTCTCTCAGAAAGCCTCTAAACTCCAAAGTGAACCCGGAATCTGCTATCATTTTTACTGCCATCTGTCAGTATCCTCTGGGAATTCACCAGCAATCCATTCAAGGCCCTAGAGAGAAGTGCATGTACACCTATACACCAGCCATGAGTTCTTAAAGTGCCCATAACTTCTTTGGCAGCTATGGATGTTTTTTTCCCCTATTTGGACTGTTTCCTTTAAAAAAGGCAGCAAAGAGATGAGTGGCAGAGATCTCTCCAAAAGGGAATCTGATCATGTCTGCCCTGTATTTGCAGCTCTGCCCACTTTATTTGAAGATATGTCTTATGCTTGGGGCACAATAGTAGTACACATTTCTGTTATATTTCCTTTATTGGGGATAGGATTCATTTTGCGCAACATGACACCACAGTTCTCTGCACAAACGGGGTTTATTTGAATTTTTACTCAGTACAGTATTTGGATGTGGTCTGTGATAATGCAATGCAATATGCAAATGCAGTAATACTCCCATTTATCTGTGGACCTGATTTTTTCAGATGCAGAGCAACCTTTTTATGATTGAAAATCAGAAATATGATTTTATGGAAAGATGTGTCCTTTGAATGTATGTACAGGTCCTTCTCCCTTTGGTAAATGATGGCGTTTTTCCAAACTATAACATCAGGGGACACCCTCACAGGTTATTGGACAGCTCTTGTTTGTTTTGGGGAAACACAGGAAAGCTTATAAATGGGACCATAAGAGGTGCATGGTAGAAGAGATTCACATGAAGAACACACAGATGATTCTGCTATTCATTCTTGGTACAGAAGGTTATCTCTTAGTTTTTCACATATATTCAGGTTATCATGATCCACATGAGAATGACTGTAGGAGGAAAAAAACACTTTACTAATATTTAAATAAATTCAGCTGTAGAGGTGTAGGTTATCAGTTACCAAGTCCGCTTTATTGTTTACTGCGAGATTTTAAAGATGCGTTTACGTTAATATTTTGTTGAAAATTAACGTTTATATGTATTTATATGTTGGGGAAAACGGTGCAAGCACCGCCTCTTCGTTATTAATTCTAATAAGCTTACACAGTCTATGAATATTTTAAGGCTTTGGGTGGTGACTTCAGAGACAAATTTGCCGACGGCATTCCTATTGGTTTAGTGGAAACGTGATGACATCGATGAGTTGGTCTTAAAACTCTATAAAGCTCTCCTCTCGGTGGCCAGGCACTGTGCAATAGACGACTATTAATTCGTGATAGTCAAAGCATCAAGCGCTGGAAACCTCGAGCATCTCCGATATTACTTCAAGACCATGAGTGAGGTAGGTGATTGATTTGTATTTTGAATGGATTGTAGCAAATAACAGTAATAAGCGAATTATGCTTTAACATAGTTCTCTATCTCCTTATTCGAATAGCTTAGTATTAGCTGTCAGCGCGTCAGTTCAATTGTGGTTTAAAACTAGACCGTGCATTTGTGTCACTGTGTAAAACTGTTGACGGTTTGCTAACGTTGGAGTTATTGCCTACAGTAACTTAATTGCGAGATTTGAGACAGTCAATCGAATGACGTGTATTGGTAAGCTTAAGTTTCCCTGGTATATGTCACGGTTACAGACTACGTTACTGCAGCATCCGTGCAATTGATAGTTTGTGACGAACTCCGCCGGCACCTCTCACATCGGCTGGCTTCTTTCTCACCTGCTGTAGTTTTTCCACAATGTTCGTGTGACCATACAACCACAATTAAAATTCGCTCTCACCTCGTCCTCTGAGTCCCTCAATTATGTGCAGTGATGATGATGTTGCTCTTCATTCCCGCATTAATGGATTGTTATGCGTATATATAAGACAAAAGGTTATTCGACATTTAGGAGACCATAACATGAATTGCACAAGGAACAGGTTATTCTATGCAACCAAAAGCAGCGCGGTATTGGTTAAATTCCACTGAACTTGGCTTAAATGTGTATGTGTATGTGTGTGTGCGTGAGAGCGGATGTACCATTGATGCTCATTTGAACTGCAAGTAATGCATGCGCTGCTTACATTACATCACATTAAAATCTAGCTAGCTATAAAATGATTGATTTTTTGTTTTGTTCATGAAAAACCGCTACTAAAACATATTCATAATAAAGTTATTGAATCAGCAAATCAAAGCAAACGCATGCAAGTTAACGGTGCCTTTCTTAAGTAGAGCAGTTGGGAGAGATTAGGAAATTGAGGACCGTTTATTACCCTCAATGGAAGATTTCTATTAGGCTGTCCCACAGCAAGTTGGCACTCTGCTGTGCCGCGGCAGATGTTCCTATTTGAACATTTGAAAGTGGTTCGGGTGAGATATTAATAGCCTGTCTTTCCGTGACACAAATTACATCTTATCAGGAGCAGTCTTAGCGTTTAAATGGCGATTTTTCAACTTCAGAGCACATTAGCAAGACATATCAAAAAAGAACGTGCTCTGAAAAGCTATTTACAGTATTGGTCAAAATATTTACTGCATTTTTTCAGGAACTATAAACTGATGGCAACAGTGTAATTTACGAATGTCATTACCACCACACCAAAACGATGAAAGATTCAAAGAGACATTTTTTTCTGCCTGTTTATTTATTTATTTATTTATTTATAATGGGGAGTACATACTCGATCCTTTCGTTTTCAGCAAAATACATGTATTGCTTAATATGTGGATCACGGAATGAGCCACATAAAACACTCTGTCTTGACCATCACTTTCAATAGTGTTGTGGTAATGACATGATGCAGTGAGGACATGTATGCCTTTTTTACAACTAAAATATCAGGATTTGGGGTTTGCTGTCGTACTTAATGATTATCAACACAAGTTACATAAAGTCATAAAATGTAATTAAAATTCAAGCTTTTATAACATTTGTTAATGAGACATAAGTGTATGTCCTTGTCAAGTGTTGATTATTTGGTCGAAATGTTCACATCATCTCTTTCAGATGTTTAATCTCTTTCCATCTGCACTATATATTCCCATGTGTGTATCATTCCCATGTCACCAAAAGTATCTTGGAAAAAGTTGTGCTGTTATGTGTTCATTTTGATTAAAATGATGGCAATACTAGAGGGTAGTGGTGGGTGGGTGCACATTTATTTCCTTCAAGATGAAGACCATATTTGTTTAGAATTGTTTGATCATTTGATGTATGTGATTTTGATGATTTTTTTTTTTTTGCACAGGATGAGGTGAAATAGGTGAGGTGACATAGTTTGAAGATGGTTAAAATAATAATATTATTTGGAAATTCAGAAAATGAAATCAATCAAATCAGTTTCCAGTGGATTTTTAATTAAAATGCACTCTAGGGACTCTAATGGTGCAGATAGGCAGTAGGAGGAGTTGCCCTACTATAAAATTACTGTAACATAATGCAGGGCAGATCACCCACTGAATGTTGGTGTCATACTAACATGCCATTATATTATACTAAGCGTACATTAGAGGTTGCATGTTCCATTGTTCCAGCAACTTTATTAGATGCACTCCCTATCTCCTAGTTTATAGACCACTCTCTGTAAGAGCATCTGATAAATGAGTGACAAATGCAGATATTGATAAAGATTATACAAATATTGAAAGATATACATAGGCTAATGAGAAATATATGTTTGGTCTACAATGTGTTTTAAAAGATCATTGCTATCTCTCTGGTTTACTTCTCTGAATTTCTGAAAGAATTTGTACATTTGACAAACAGCTGCACAGTAATGCAGTAATTTGAAAAAACCTTGTCTTAACGAAGACTTCATATAGGTTAATGTTAATGACAAGTATATTATAAATCACATATTGTGTGGTTATAAGGGTTTATCCTTCAGATTTTGGTGTAGTAAAATGATTGATTGCATATTTTGGTCAGGGGCACAGTGCCACAGAAACATTTTGTGTCGTGTCCTTTGCTGGAGGAATATTGCTTGCAATGTGACATGATTGCACGGTAGCAGATGGATCTTCCCTGCTGTAATCTATGTAGTGCAGCCTTCAGTCTCAGAGGGGTCCAGGAATTCTCTTCTGAGCAATCTGAAGGCAGAAAAAACTCCTGAAGACTAAAAAAGCTTCCAGTAAAGGCCTTTTAAAAGAACAGGGACAGTCTGATTAAAAAAAAAATAAAAATAATTTTAAAAAGCACAAGTGTGTAGCAGGGGGCACATTTAAACCAGATCTTTTATGTACAGCACCTCATGCTGTATGTGACATCCACTTTTGATGTTTTGAACTGATTCTGATGGTCTGTGGAAAGTATGGGCTAAATCAAGTTTGCTTCTTCAAGTGAAGCTGTTTCTGTGTTTCTTCCTTCCAGACTGGGTGGTGCGAAATGGTCAACACCTCCACTATACATGTGAACATTGTGGAAGGTATCTTGTATAAGTGCAATCAGAGCAGGTTCTGAATTATGCAGTTGCAGTTGCTAATCTACTGAAATGTACTTTGAAGAGTGTGTGAATGAAGTGGGAGCCCCTCTCTTTGTCCCTTGTCCCTTTGTCACGTCTCACTGTCAGAAAGGTATGGACAGGTCTTTTTTCCTGCTTATTGTATGTAGCTGGTCTTGTGCAGAGCATGACTGATTCCAGTCAGAGTCAATGGGAGGTCCTTTTGATTGGTGCTATGCCAGCAGTAGGAGTGACAGATGGGTTCAATCTTCACACAGAGGCCAACAATGCAACACTTCAGCTGCTAGACCAACATAACAGAGCACTGCACTGAGGTCAAGTTCATGGCATTCTCAACACACCCCACACAGAAACAAGGGCCACAAGGTTATACTTAGAGCCTTTGATGATGTCAAAGATTCTTTTTCAATTCATGAAGTATAGCACGTTCCACAAGTATTCCAACTTCATTTCAGATGAGGAGTGAGGTGGATTTAAAGCCAATTTCCCAAAGGAGAAGCACACTCAAGATTTTATTAAAAAAATCAGGTTTACCTAATGCATTTGCAATTGCATGGTCAGTTCTGACTGATGATTACCAACATCATGTTGACCTCTGTGAAACAAGTTTTATGATGAACACAAACCCATACACATGTTTGTATTTATGGTGTGGACATGGCAATTCCAGAGTTCAAGTAGTCGGGTCTGACTGGTCTCGCAGGTGTCCATTATTTAGTTTACAGGGTTGCGGTGGTCGTATTGGCCCTATGAACTGCTGATGAGATCACACTGAAAAGGTGTTATTCATGGATGTTACGCTGCACAGCCTCTCCACTCCTTCACTCTATAATCTCAGAGTTCATCCTGACTGGGCTCAACATCAGGCGACGGATCATTCACTCACAGGGCATGTCTTCAACAGTGATTGTTTTATCTGTGCCGCTCAGCATTTGGAAATCATTGCGCGACCGTTTTTAACTCACCTGTTGAGAAATCACACATGAACACTCTCATGCTCCTATATCCTAAGACATGGGTATGTGTTTTTGTAGACTGGCAGGTGTGAATCTGGAAAGACTCATCAAGTACCTATGATCCTATGATATACACACACACACACATATATATATATATATATATATATATATATATATATATATATATATATATATATATATACACACACACACACACACATATAGAATCACCCTGCCCTGCCCTTGGTTAGTACATAGAAACCTGCTTATTATCACTGTTGAAACTGTCAGTCAGAGCTGCTTGGCTGAGATGTGCTGTTTAAAATTCATAGCACAAGCACAAGTAAAATTACCAAGAACCATGGAAGACACAGCCATGAATATTCCTCAGTGTATGCTATTAGGGTGATGGGTTTGCTCGCTTATAATGTATGCAGTGTTCGAGTCATGTGACTATGTGCTGCTCTTTTAAAATACAGTAGTCAGACTGCAATCTGAAAACTGATTTAGCAATAAAACATCTTGAAAATAGCTAATGGGGTCTCAAGCGTGTTATGCTTTCCCTGTGGCAACCAGGCTAATTCCAGTTGCATGTTATGTGCCAGAGTTAAAAGAGTGTGGATTATGAAATAGTACAAATGTGTAAATAGATGTTATTATATTGTGCCCCTGACCCCCAGTGTTATCGTATGCAGCATTAAAAAAAAAACTGAATGAACATTATTATATTGAAGCAAGCCAAGGTCTCCTACCATTTCATCGACTGTTTGCTCTCAGATGTTACAAAGAGCTCAGACCCAAAAGATTGTGCTCCCCCTCCTGATTGCTGTGGGCTGTTTCATTGTTTGGTTTGATTGACTGATTTTAATATAACAGGTTCTGGTAATCACATTAAGTTCCTCTGCCTCTCCTTGGGCAGGAGAATGGAAAGAGAATTTATTACAGGCATGTGAAAGCATCCAGTCAAAGCCAACATTGCCAACAATGGCAGTTTGCATGCAGGTATAAATAAGGCTGTGTGTGTGTCTGTGTGTGCACGTGCACATGTGGGTGTCTGTGTGTGTGTTTGAGTGTTCGTGCGTGCATCTGTGTGTACATGTGTGTGTGTTTGAATGTGTAAGTGTATGTGTGTGAGAGAGAGAGTCTTTGCTTCAGTGCAGAACAGTCAGGAAAAATTCTACTTGATTATGACCATTTCTGCCTTTGATGCTCAGATCCACCCTGGAGTCTTCCAGACTTAATGGATCAGACTGGTCAGAGCGTAGGCTTATACATGTGAGTGGGGAAGAATGACTACTTTATGAGGCTTTGACATCATCTTAAAAAAAAGCATTTTAATCTATGAAGTGTGTATTGTGTATTATCACACATCCTTATGTTCCATGGCCATGTGTATAGTAGGAGCAACAGAAGAGAAAGGGAGATAAATGCTTGTCCCTCACGATTGTTCAGTATTAGAAAGACTGAAAAGCTATCCCCACACACAATTATTATGCAGATTTAGAAAATACTTTTGCTATTGCGCTGGATTATGTGACTTTCAGTGGACTGTGGATACACGTTATAACTGCCTGTAAAAATATGAATTGAACCTGGACTGCGTCAGTGAACAGCACATGTGCTGAGATCTATCTTTTTAATGACACGCAGGCTTAAATGGATGTAGAAATCCCAAATGGCATTGTCCTCCCGTTGCTCCATAATGCAACCTGCCAAATAAGAAAAAAACTCTAACTGTGATGTCATAGCAGAAAATTAAGCAGAAAATCTCATAATGCTCACTTGCAGGGGTGATGAGATATTCTCTTAGGCAGCTGTTCATTTTTCACAAAATTTCCCCCCCATATCGAATGTGGTGGATTATATGTTTTCAAACACTGATGTCTGTGCTCTGTCACATAATTTCACACTTTCTTAAAGGTCACATGCTGTGATTTGGAAATGGTGAACACTCTTCTTCACTATAAGCTTCAAGCTACTTGCATATACATTAATTTAATGTTCATACATGAATTGCTTCCTCAGTTTATTGAAATAGTCTTTCAGCTGTTAGTGTCTGAACCACTATTTGGTTCAATCGTTTCATTCTAAATTACTGTAGTGTTTTGCATTAAAGTCTTCCAGCTCTGTCCTGAAAATTGTATACAGACTTGAAATAGGCCTCTGCTGTTCAGATGTGGCCCATCGTGCACAAGCTATGTGCTTCAGTAAATTAAATGAATAAAACAAACAGACATCTTTGTTAAGCCCCAGACAGTAATGGCTTGGTTGGATGCAAATTGATAAAACAACATTTAGCCTGAAGCTCAAAAAAATGGAATTTAATCAGCTTCAGAAATTGAAATTCAAGTAATTCTTCATTCAGATTCAGTAAGTGACAGAGAGTTTAGACTACTACCCATAATTATCAATGTGGAAAACTGCTCTGATTCAGATGTTGGTTCAGGATCTGATATGAGACTTTTGGGCTAATGCCAGGAGTGATACAGGTTTACAAATGACATAGACAAGCATTTGATTAGAGTTTGATGAGAAAAATATGGAAATTCTACAAATACAGATAACTAACAAATAACTAACATTTTAAAACATAGAAGATTAGTTCTTGGCTGCCATTTATTCTATTAAATGTGCATAACCAGTATTACACAAATAGTTGTTATGCAATTGGCTCTAGCATTTAAATATTGGCTCTAGCAAAGATCACAAATTTCAATCCAATATGAACTTTGATTATATCCAAGTAAATAGTGTGTGTTTAGTATACCTGTTTTGGAAAAATGTATAAGCAGGCCATTACACACAAAGATTTCAGTGCAGGACACTTTAAACAGGAAAATTAATTTTACACATATGGAGGGACAAAACCATGATCATCTTCTGAAGGTAAGACAGAACCACTTTGTGAAGTGAATGCATGGTTCCTGTTTGGGTTTTGTATAAATAGGTCAACATAACAACTTGCCACTGTTGATAAACAACATCTGTGCTCACTGCTTGATATTATGCCTTCTCCCAGCCAGAAAAGCACGGTCATCAGTTGCTCTGTCAGACGCAGTGGTTTACATGCTTTTCCACCAGACTCCACAACTCACCATTAGTGGCTAAAATTCATCTTCAAAGTAGACTTCTTGAGATTACCCCCTTGCAGTTGTATATGCAAATCTCATCTTGGGAAAGCTTGCTTCTTTACCAGCTATCTTTATCTGTCTTTCAGTTTTATTTGCAGACAGCCACCAACATTAGCGAAATTAACAGCAAAGAAACAGATGCGGCGTTGATGCTTGTGGCAGTGGCCATGCTTGGCTGAGAAATAGAAAGCATAATCGGTTCATTATTTCAGCCTTTGGTAGGATACCGATGACATGAGAAATACTGAATATTGGCCATTGAATTTGCAAATACTGAATTGGTTGATCATATGTCGTCACTATGCCATACTACTACTTTCAATGTAGAAATGCAAATGTATATTGAAATACATTGCCCTGATTGGTTGAATGAAACACTGAAGCACTTTTGGAAACAGTGTACAGAAGAAGTGCACATTATCTTTCTAATGAATAAGATGGGACTTATTCATTGGGACTTAATATGATCTTGATTCGTTTGTTATGCAATAGGAGCAGAAATCAGTTAGGGATATCATCTGTGAGAATTACTGCTTTTCACTCCAGCAATGTCATATTGAAATGGCCATTCACTGCAGCTAGATTTGCATCTTTTTGACACCTGTACTTCTCAGAGAGCCACTCAGCGTGTCAAAAGAGGAAGTCATGAAAAACTCAAGTCCTGTTTCTTCAAATGCAACTGGAATGGAATATTCAAGTGTGGCGTCTTCATTAGCTCCATATTATTGGCATGTCAGGTCAGAGACTCATTGCAGTTTCCCACTGCCAGTACATCAGAAGTGGACGGAGCCTTACCCCGGCATTCATCCATACCTCAGTGAGAAAAAGGGAATTAAACGCGATTGCTTTGAATTAGAGAAAAAGGTCGCTATTGACAAGGGAAGGATGGCTGGATGGAAGGATGGAAGGATGACTGGGCGGATGGCTGTCTGTAATAACTCCTCAAGCTGCAAACTAAAGACTTTTTGAGTGAATTAAACTCAGTTCAAAAGTGGCTGTCTGGTCGGCTGTTTTCAAATGAATGGAAACAATCTTTGCAAGTGAAAGTCTTGCATACATTACTAGCATTATATCTGTGTACATTCCCCTTTTCAGTGTTGGGAGTGGATTCATGGCATCAAAATATGGCTAAAAACATTTTTTTACTAACTTGTATGATAAATACAATCATACATAATGAAATAAAGTGCTGGGGAAGATTTGTGAATACCAAACACCTGCCTTGCTTTCTACGGAGGAACAAAAGTACTGTAATCTCTTCAAAAGATGACAAACATAATCTGACAGCTAAAAGGTCGCCATGTTCATTGTTGTCAGTTCAATGTCTACAAAAGAGTTTTCAGGATGATATTTTTTAATGTGTATGAGTTTGAAGTCAAGCAAACCCTTTAAAGTTGTTTCATTGATTTTAATTTACAAAAGGAGCAGACAACCTTTCTTTGCTTCATTTCAGGAAATCACAAGCAAGGGACTAATTTAATACAGAAAATTACCTGAAGAATGGTGTCAATGTTTTATGAATAAAAAAGAATACATTGTATTCATTTCATATTAAGGTGGAATTTCATTACAAAAATCAAAGCAACAAATATAGCATGTTATCTTCTAAAAGTCACAGGCTAGATTCAATGTATTTATAATATAATATAGTATATGTACAATGTATGTATTTGTAATTATAATATATAATTTATTAAATAGAGTTAATCGTATATCTAAAACCTACCATACACTGAGACTGCCATTGCTCTTACATCAGAAAAGTATTAAGAGGCCTGCCATTTTCAGTCAAAAAAGAACAAAATACAGCGCTGTGTGTGCATGTGTGAGTACACTATGAGTAAATAAGCGCATGTTTGTGAATCATCCAGCCATCCAAACCTAATCACCCCCAGAATGGACTGAGATTACTGAAAATAATCTGTAATCCATCTAAACTGTCACTATCTTGCCCTCAGGAGTAATCCATTCTCCTCAATACGTTTACTGAACAAAAGCTTCAAATACTGGTAGATCAGAGTGATGTGTCTAGGGAAAGGGTGTGGAACTAGGTGAAGGAGACTAAATTTTAGGTTTCTCACACAACCTGGAAGACTGGAGGTATGGTGATGCATGCTGGCTGTTCTCAGCAAGAGAGTTTGCCCTAGGGATTTTCCTGGTGTATTTGTTCAACAGAGAGATATTTGTCATTTACTCATGTTAGGATGGCCATATCTCCCCCTCTTCTCACCAGGATGACAGGCAACAATTGGAGTCATCTGCTACAATGTAGTAAACACTGGGTTGCCACAGCTGCCATTTAGAGATGTGGCCAGAGATTTGGAATCTGGCTGCAGTAGGGACATATCTAAAGTGTGATCCTGCAGTTTTGTTCTTCACTAGTAGAATGATAAGAATTTTGGTGCCATAGAAAAGCTAGGCAACACTAGAAGAAGAAGAAGAATATGGTCTTAATACTTTATTTATACAGCACCTTCCATGCCCAATTTTCAGCCCAAAAGGCATAGAATAGAGAAAAATTGAAATAAACAAATCGTAAACACAGTAGTAAAATAAACAGTAAAATAAAACAACAAATTACACAGGGACATGCACAATAGGGGCATATGTAAAATTAAGACAAAAAAAAAATTAAGACTAAAAATGTAAGATTAACATATCAGTTGTTTGAAAGCAATCATAAAAAAGTTGGTTTGTACTGTAATTGCTTTTTAAACTTGGATGGATGGACTTTATCTGATCTGCTCGGGTAAGGTTTACATGCATAAAAAAGCAAAAGGAAGCCTCTCCACTTCTCCTGGGATGTACCCTTGGAAAGTCAAGAAGGCCAGCATCTGCAGATCTTAGGGAATGTTGGAGCTGGTATCTTACTGAAAGATCAGTTATATATTCTGGCACTGAGCCATGAACTGCTTTAAAAAGAAGCAAAAGAATTGTAAAATCAATTCTAAAACTCATAGGCAACCAGTCTTACATACCGTCATACCGTGTGTTCTTTTTTAGGTTCCGGTTAAAACATGTACTACTGCATTTTGAACAAGTTGCAGCTAATCAATGTGTTTTTTAGAGAAACCAGAAAAAACAGCATCACAGTAGTCATCTTTACCCATGAAAAATATGCATTAGTCTCTCTGCATCTATACCTGTTTGAGAAATTCGCATCCTTTGGAAATGTTTCAAAGACGATAAGCAGCTTTGGTTACATTCTTCATATGAGTCTGAAACATGTGCCCATTACGTGTGAGACAGACAGGGTGTTCATACTGAATTCATGTTTTGCTGCTGTTCAATGTTTCAACAAAAAAACCCAATTTGGATTGCTGGTGATCCAGTATGCATTTTACAATATTCAAGGTGATTCTACCGTTCTTGCATAGTATAGATTAAAAAAGAGAAAATGAATTCTTCTTTCCACCCATACCCTGCTTTGATATCTGCATATGAAGCCACAGAATCTTGAAATCTGACTGTGACCTAGCAGTTAACAGATGACGGCATGATGTGCCGATGTGAATTAGCTAACGTTAGCAGAGATGTAGCAATGATGTTATCTCTTAATTATAGTTGTTTCCTTGGTCAGCTGCCCAAGGTCATTCCCAACCTTTGGACCTGCTCTGAAAGAAGCATCTCTCAAAGTGACTACATAAGCTATTCCTCATGAATGAGCAGCTACAGTAGGTCAAGTCAGGTTAAATCCCCCCCATACTTGCCATTTTTGGCTGTGGTATTAAGCCTAAAAACAAGAAAATGTCAGACTATCTAAACACATAAAACTTTGCATCTGGGGCATGATTTCATGCCATTTGATCAGTGTAGACAGCTGTTAAGTACACCAGTTGGCAAAGTGACTAGAATTTATGTGCAAATAATTTATAAGATACATTGGCCGTAAGGTTATTGAACTGTACCCTGTGAAATCCACAATCTAACACTGTATTGTCCATATAAATTCCTAGTTACTGATCAAAAACTTTAAGCAGATTTTTTATTTTTGTTTTAGCACTTAGACTCTTCTCTGAAATTTTAAACCCAATCCCCAGACATTGATCATCAAAAGACACAGAAAGCCTTGAAGGTGTTTCCATTCATTTAAAAGCCTCACCATGGGTGGTCATTTATGAAAGTTTTCACTTTCACTTCTCTGCAAAAGGTAGGTGGAGTAGAGGTAATGTGATCACTGCTGTGTCTGTATGTCTGTCTCTGCATGGGATCAATGAAGACGTGGGATCAAGAGTAAATCATTAGAGTTTAAGAGCTGCTACTGTATGTATTGTATATGTTGTATTTATACAGGCAATGCCATCTAATATCAGAAAGAAGGGTCGTTTCCCTGGAAAGACACGTTTAATCGCCATCCAGCAGGGTGTATATCGTGTAAATGTTAGAGTCTTCACTGTTGAGAGTGCTAGTTTCTTGTATATTTCCATGTCTGATTCTACTACCTTTCTGTCAATGCACTCTCACACTTTCTGGACAACAAACGTCAACATAAAGCAACAACGAAATTCACCCTTTAGTATACTCAGAATAATATTTTTATGAAAAGACAAATGAGATTTTTCCACCACACTTTTTAGAATAAGTGTTAAAATGGCACAACATCATTGTGTACCGTTACCTGAATCTTATACACTGAAGATTATGAATTTAGAGTTCAGACAGCAGGTTTTGTTTGCCCATCAGGGTTTCAAGAATCTTAACTGCGCAGCTCATGATTTCCCTGATGACTGGTGAAAAAAGGTCATAAAGGAACCCATATATTGAACACCTTTGTGGCATTGATATATTTGAGGTTGGACAATGACAGTATGATTTGCTGTCTGGAGAGTTCACAGCCAATTATTTTGGACCTGGAAAGAGTATGTCAGTGATAGGGCACGTTTTGGGAGAGCATGATAGGCAGTAGCTCGCCACTATTGAGGTACCATCACGCTCCATGATCTTTTTCACATGCTGCCAGTTCCACTGCATTGGAAAAGCCAGGAAGCACCAACCATGTGTTCAGTGTCAGGGCTCAGGCAAGGACTCAAGCGCGGACACCAGGGCTTCAGGTACCAAAAAGCTTTCATAAAGGCGTCAGGCGAGGTAGCAAAACCAGGCAGGCAGTCCGTGGGCAAACCAGGGTCAAAAACAGGAACAGGCAGGGTCAGTAACCAGGCAGGCAGATAATCAGGCAAACAGAGCAAGGCGGCGAGCAGAATCAAAGTCAAAGGTACAGGCAGGAACAATAATGGCAAGACTTACAGGAAAAAGCATGGCAGGAACGAAACAGGACAAACACTGCAACAATCTAGCAAACAGGACAAAGACAAGCAGGGTAGATATAGGGTAGGGCTGATGAGGTGATGGGAAGCAGGTGTGCAGGCAGGCAGGTGGAGATGATCAGGTGGGCGGAGACAGGGCGGAGAGTGGGGCAGGGCTGGAACACAAGGAAAAACAAAAGCACATGGACACAATGACAGATGGGGAGAACATAAACACAACAGCTAGGGGGCCGGAGTACTGACAATCAGTGAAGCAGTGTGCAGTCAGTGCAAGCAGAGTTTTGCAGTTAGTAGACACTCCTGCCCAGTGTATTTCCTTTTCACCTCATCCAGTGGAGAGAAGCTAATTCAAACTGGGGAACATCCTGGGTTGCTAGGCACTGGTGAGCATCCTTGCCTCCAGATGATTGCCGCTACTTCCTGTCATCTAAAGCAAAGTAGGGACATCTTCCAATGTGGTGGTATATTTGAACTTACGCAGTTACTAGTGAAATCCATTATGCTTGCTCTGCTTGGAACTCTCTCCTCCACCCCAGCCTTGCTTTATGTCTTCGCCTAACAGGGAAGCAGCAGTTACTGTACTCTGCCCTTAGCCCACTGCCAGGCAGGCATGCTGGGTATCAGCATGTTTCCTCCTGGGTGGGGGGCACCTTGAAAGGCGGAGTCCAAGGCCAAGACAAAATACTAAACTGTAATTGGGTGTTCATTTGAGTGTCGGTTAAAGCTGTGCTTTCAGATTTCACGGGTCCTTCAGGCTGTGCTGCTTCTAGCAATTTCTCTGACAAGTGAGATGATGGAGTGCTCATGCAACAGTCAGTGTCACTCAGTCAGTGTCACTGACTCACTGTCAGTCATGAGTGATCAATCTATCAACTTGATGGCAAAAAATATTCAGTAAATGCCCAATATCCACACACTTAATTTTCTAAAAAAATGCATGCATAAAAAAAAAAGAATGTTTTTTTTTGATGCTCAGTAGGCGTGTAAGAAAGTCACTATAAGCGTATGGATTTCCAAGACAAAATGATGAAGATCCCTGTCAGACAGTTTGCAGTGTAGATTTAGACCCTTGTTCCCAATTTTGCTTCTCTTTTTCCTGGGGCAGTCCCCTAATGTGTCATGGCTCCTCCATCTAACAGGAGGTAGCTGAGGCAATTTAGACATGTTTTTTTCTGCTAGAATTGTCAGTGGCCTAGTTCTGCATCTCCCCTTTAAATTCTTAATAGACACTGAGTGCAGCATGGAATCCCTCTGGAGAGTGCAAGCTGCCAAAGGCTGAAAATAGCTCCACAAACGGCCATGGCAGATCATTTATTTATATATTTACATTATTTCTTATCTCTTTGTTTTTGGTTTTTTTGTTAAATGCTGGAGAAATCCCTTTGAGATCTAATATTTTTTTTTACATTATATTGTCTCACCTTCCAGAAGGCTGAGTTATTCGCTTAGGAAATGACTCAGTCTTGTAGAAGACAGCATGTGCTGTGTGGTTTGTTCGCTTGATGTTCATTCACACAGCACATGCAAAACGTAGTGGGGAGCTTGTCATCATGGCTCACTGGACTTAATGGTGTTGGTTGTAATTGTTGTGATTATCACTAGTATTCAGTATTCAATCCATGAGGATTAGTAGGATTGGTTGTTCATAAAACATTATTTATGAAAATAAATGTAAAAATGGAGAATATGTATTGAAAATATATCAGTAACACTTTTGTTCTCTGCACTTGGTGGGTGTAGTCATAGTTTTGATTGGTTGGTTGCTTGGTTGCCTGGCAGCTCATCCTGCTTTCTAGATTTATATAACATATAATGTATGTGTTATTTAAAGCAATTGGTGACTCAGAAGAACTGACTGCTCTAGAATACTGAACTGGTGCCTATGGCAAAAGATTTGTTGAAAAAGAACAAGTTGTTCCTCAGCCGCACACCACTACAGTCATTGGGACTACAGCACAATGTGAATAGCTAGCCTGATAGTTGACCTTATGTGTATGTACACAGATATACTTTTTTGTGTCGTGTCATTGAAATCAGAGCACATCATATAAACCAAATATGATGATCTGTATGGAAGCAGCCTATTCAATGTGTACATTAAAGGGAGCACTCAAAGCAAAGCAAAAATATATGATGAAATTCATATAAAACACAATGCAACAAACCAGAACCAGTCAGAACTAAGCAAGAGCAAACCAGCTGTTCACAAAAAATATGCCTGCTGCTCTGCAACCACAAACCTGTATTTAACATCCCTGTTGATTAGACAGGTGAGGCTCACTAACTAGTTGTGACACACAAACAATTATTCCACACAATTACAATTATAGACAATTGCAATTACCCAGGTTGAAGCTGAAGTTGATGAAATTTGATTGGGAAGTGAACATGAAAGATGAAATACAAAACATTCAGAGTGCAGTTTTTGCATATATTTTACAAAACATCATATATTTTAAAATCTAAAATGCATACTGTCACATATACGAATAGACATGTGAGCTGTATACGTGACATTTATGAAAACCTATTCCAAATATTTATGTTTTATTAAAACACATTAATATAATGCAAGGGCCTTTAAAGAGGAGGAGTTGAGCCTCCTGGCCTTACTGTGTCAAGTGCAGCTCCACAGGCGGAGCACAGACCTCTTTGTGGCATCAGGTTAAACGCACTGAGCTGGGATGCACGCCAAGCTCGGCAGAGTTCAGACATCATGTTCTGCTCCCAGGCATTGTCAGTACTGGTGGACTGCGATGCACAGGTCTGTGTAAAGGCTGTAGGAGTTCATAAAGAGTAGGAACCCACAGAGGAACTGCTGAACAAAGCAAACCCATTGACGGGCACACATGTTGCAATTAAATGTGTGCCACTGAGGGATCTAGTTTATTTTCCCGACAAATGGGCTTATAGGATATCATAACCGCACACATGCACACACACACGTACGCAAGCACACACACATGCATGCACACACGCATGCATGCACATAAAAATTGACCAAGGTTAGATCACTACCCCTTTCTTCCTACATCCTACGTCTTTGTTCCCTTGCTGTCATGCTGTTCTTTCAGTGTTGTGTCGCACATTGGATCCTGCTGTTGCGTTATTTGTATTGGACAACAGTGGATACAAGACAGACTAGGAATTCATTGATCTCTGTGTTCTATGATGGCTTCCTTCCCAGTCCAGCTCCACTCTGTATGACGCTAGATTATAATTGGGCCCCATTGAAAGAAAACCCACCCTTTGTGACTAAGATGCATCCACGTTCATTTAGTAAAGATCCTTCTCTCATCCAAGCATATGGGACGGAACCACATAGAAACATCTTGCAAAATCTCCTGGGACTGCAATGTGCAATTCTCTCCTCCAAGCTGTGCCCAAGCCTTGGCCACCTGGGACACAATATTGTGGGCTGAGCTCATTATTTCCTGCAATTATGGACACAGATTGAACATATTGCTGTTTTTTTTAAAACAAGTTTTTTGAGAAAATCCCTGCGCTGCCTGGCCCGTGAAGTGTTTTTTTTCACTGCTTGACTGCAGAGTGGAATTAGAAATGCGAAGCTCAGCCGGGGTCAGTGCGAGCCTGTTTTGACACCGCGACAGACTGTCCGAGGCTTATCCTAAACGGGTACCAGCATGTCGCGGTGACCGCGACCCAGAGTGGCGGGTGTCAGTGGGCGGCAGGCTGGAGGTTAGGACCGCACGCCGATCCCCTTCGCGGCTACGCGGGGCTCCCGGCGGGGGCTGAGCCGTGCGGGAGCGGCGCGGGCGGAGCTTACCCCGCGGCGTGAGAGGAGAGCGCAGCAAGGGGTTTAGCGCGCGACAAGGTCACGCTGTGGTCGATCTGCGCGTTCGATTCTCAGGCACGAAGCCGTGGATTAGGCATACGCCGAGCTTCTGAAGGAAAGGGACCAAACACTGCGCTGGCAGCTGCCCCTCTCTCGGATTGGCACGCTAATGGATGCCGAGGTTAGAGGTCACTCGTTTGCTGGGCAACTCTCCACTCCACGTTGCATGAGTTATGTAGGCAGGCCCTCCATCCAGAGAGAATTCCATCTGCTTATACTGTGGACGTTTTGCGCGGTGGCCATGTGAGGTCTCCTGTTTGGAGCATTTACAGCTTATTTGTCTGGGATGATTAGTGATAAAAAAAAAATCAAATCCATACGCACACACATACACACACACGCACACACACATACACAAACATCAAGCACAGAATGTTCTTTTTTCTATCTAGCAAGCCATCTGCCTTGGTTTCTGCACTTGAAGCAGCACTCTCGACGGCTGTGCTGTAGGTTCTCCTCCTCTCTGCTGGAGCTGGGGGTGGGTGATGATGGTGGTTGTTGGGAGGGGGTTGCACTGAAGCCCTCACGCATCAGCACTTGCTTGCCGGACGCAGAGCTGCACTCCATAACCCTAGTCCCCACGGACAAGCCTGCCTGCCATTAAAAGCTGGAGAATGGGCATTTGTTTACATTGATTGGAGGCTCATAACTGTGTAGCATTGGGGAGGCGTGTACTGTGCTGTTGGAAAGGCTCCCCACATCCCTTAATATCTCTGCAGTGTAGTGCCGTGATGCTCCTGGAAATTCATCACAGCCAGCGCCCCTGACATGGGAGACAGACTCGCCCACCTAATGAAAGAGATAAACACAAAGTAATCTCATTGATTTCGAGGCTCATTAGGTCATGGAACAAATTGGGGATTTTAATTCTGAAAAGGTGTAAAAATCTGTCAGGTTTATTAGAATTGCTGTAAAATGACTAATGTGAAAAAGTAATATTCAGAAGAGTTTTAGTACCTCTTTTGTAGCTGCTCTGTGCTTCCCTGTGGCACCATTGAAGGAGACACAGTACTGTTATGCTCTACAGAAACAGCGAGAGAGAGAGAGAGAGAGAGGGAAAAGTACCGCATAGTATATACAAATTATACACACACACACACACAAAACTATATATAGCTGCCATGATAATATGATAGTAAGGAAATGATGGTGTTGTGATGGCTGCGTGTTTGGACACTGGGTCCTGCTAGGCAGATCTCTGCAGGTGCGTGCCTAAGTTGCCAGGCTTTATTTTGTGCCAGAATGGATATCTGTTGTTCTAGAAAACCATTTCCAATCCCATCTGTGAGAGTGAAAATAATAATGTGCAATTTTTAGATCACATTTTGCCACGCACCGCTCCAGAAAGCTTCTCCCATGTCTGTCACAGATTGGTTTTTTTCAAGGGGCCTTGGCAGAGAACTGTCAAAGCTGTTGACTTCAAAGTTTCATTTGCATGAATTTGACCGCAACAACAGAGAAGCTAGGCAGTTCCAAGAGCATAAATCTGCCTGGGACGTAATGTAGCCTGCATTGCCACAAACCTTCAAATCAACATCCAACCTCAGATGTTTATGACATACAGTACAAATCCTCCATTTTTCTACTGCTCTCCCAAGCTTGGCGATGTCCCCATGTTGTTGACAGAAGAGGCATCCTCCATTAGAATCAAACCACAGTTCCAAACCAGCTATACTGGAAAGATCTGGAGTTATCATCAACAGACAGTTACTATTTACTAGAGCAATCAATGTGCCTGTAAAAAACCCAGGCAGTAATTGTGCTTTTAAATTGCATGCCATTTTGTTAACAAAGCATCCTTTGAGTAGAATGTGGAGCTTTCTTGCAGTGTGCAAGCAGCACTGTGTAGACAAGAAGGATTCAAGACAAAAGACAACAACAAAAGCCTTTTGCACTTGTTACTCCAAGGGTATTTCATTTTCCTCAGCTTTTTTTTGTTACGTATGTGCATTTCTAAGTGTTTTCATGTATGTGTTTGTGTGTGTGTCTATGCTTTCCTGTGTGTGTGTGATCATGAAAATTTTGTGTACTTTTCACTGTATGCTATATGTGCACTTTTTTTCAATATTGTAAAAGTGATGTAAAACTCAGAAATGCAATCTAACTGTATATGCTGCAGTGTACATAATGGTGGAATGCAATTTTGGTATACAGTAGATCTGATGGCAACTGATTTTATGGTTGAGTGTAATGTAATGGCACGTTGGTAAGTGCCACAGTGTTACAAGCATAATGAGCTCAGCTCATAATGAGGCCAGAGGTTGTGTCCACACCCAGGGGAAAACTGCTGTGTCTTGTTGTCTTCTATTGTCTACATTTTGTATCTACATTAGGAGCTGTTATGCAAAGATACAATTGAAAGCAGAGCAAATGAAGGCTTCACGAGTGGGGGGAAAGAGAAGTGGTGTGGATGTGCCAGCACTTTCAGCATAATCCTGCCGCACGCTATGACAGCGCCTGTTATGTAATGGTATCCGAGCAGACTGCATTCGCGAGGAGAGAGGGGAGAGGGAGGGATGAGTGACTGGGGGCAACGTGCGCAAGGCTGATGCAATAGAGGTCCATGGAAAAGCTGGGATCGCCTTGCACACCATCACATGCTGGGTGTAATGAGTGATAGCCATTAAAAAAACACCACAGAAGCACGGTGCAGGAATTAGCGCATATTAGATCAGTGATTCATGATGACGGTCTATGATTACTCTCTTGCTACCGTATGGGTGTTAGAGCGTAGTACGCTGCCGAAGGCGGTAAAAAAAGCAATAACTCATTCCTGTGCAGAGACGCTGCAATCGAAGTGAGGGGAAATGCGAGCACGCGTTGGTAGAATATGAGCCCCCTTTGACCATATGAGTGTTCATAAGGAGTACTACATTTCGCAGGGGCCCCAGCACTGCGCAATGCATTCATAGGAAGGAACCCTGATTAAAGCCATGAGAAGATCAAGGTGCATGCAAATGCAGAATTAATTACGATTTAGCTATGGGGTGTATGTCTTTTAATGAGGTGAGATGCAACAGCACAATCTGTAATTGGGCCTTACATAACCAGTCTTGGAGCAATACTTAGATTGTGTGCAGGGCGTTTCAATCTGTAGCTATATTTCAGGTCACAATTCAGGGAAAAAGGGACTCATGTATGCCCACAAAGATTTTCTCAAACTGAGGCAACTGACACAAAAGCAAAAATGAAAAAAGTGAAATAATAATAATTAAAAAGTGAATTAATAATAACAAAAAAATTCAGACATATATATTAGACAACATAACAGACCATTGTACAAATACAGCCCATTTACTTGGTGCCCATTTACTATAGCATTACTGCTGCTGGTGAGACTTTCCAAGATCCGTATAAGAAACCTAACATCTGACATCTGAAAAACTCAACTCGTTTACTGTGGCGAGAGCTACGTGTGTGCGTATAAATGTAGACAAACAGCTATCCCCTCTTGCTTCTGGCAATGAAAGGTAATATCCCTCTGGACTTGTCGGGGCTGTCCACCGAACCTCACTGCAGCAACCTTTCATTCTGTTCATGGAACCACGGACAAAGGGCAGCCGCTCGTCTAGAATTGCCGCAGTAACAGGGCCACAGGAAACACCCCCTCTTGTACCACGGTGTGTCTCCAGCTCCCACCCCTCCACCACCCCAACCCCCCCAGCCCCATCCAGCATCCCCGCCCATGTCATGTCAGTGTAAGAGAGTGTCAGGAAGCATCCTGACTCCCAGGCAGGGAGCAGGAAAGTTCATTTAATGGGCGTAATGGGGTCTGATACTGAGGCGCATCTCTCTCCCTTTGAACTGGGATTAGCGCTGTTTGAAGTATGAAGTGAGTGCCTATCTGCAGGGCATTGTTTTGAGTGGCAGAAGGGGGGAACAATGTGGCGTCAAAGAGCAGCTCAGAAACAGAGGTTTATCCCACTGCTTCATCACTGTCTAGGAAGCACGCTGACAGGTAGTTGTACTCTATATGACACTCACAGATAAGAAAAAAAGTTTTCCCCTTGACAGATTTTGTGCTGGTTGAACAAGCATAAAAATGAGCTTTTCACTAGCCTCTGCAGAGAGCAAACACAAGAAAATATATTTTTTCTCTTCAGCTTCTAAGCATCAAAGTATGGCATAGCATGTCTGAAATTCATTGAAAGTGCCCGATTAATAATGCAGAGTGTAGTGCAGTGAGCGAAAGGCTCGTGCGAGATTGCTACTTAGCTAGACACGGCCTTTCCTGATACTGCAAAATGTTGAACCCAGGGGAAAGGAATGGGGGGCAGGTTGGGGTCTCATGACAGCATAAGCAAAGGCAGGTTCTGGAAAAAAGATGGGGGATTCGATCGGGCTCCAGATCGAACCCGTTACTGTATCTAAATCAGTCACCATTTGAAGGTTCATATTTAAATGAAATGGCTCATGGGGAGCACTGGTACACTTCACAGTAATGACATGCATAGCTTATCTGCCCCCCGCTCTAAGTCTGAGGCGAAACCACACCCAAGTTCAGTGGAATCCGACCATCATTCCTCCGTGTCAGGGGTATCCGAATACGTCTTGCAATAGATCTGCCAGCATAATCGATCTCCCGCCTCTTTTTCCCCTCCCACTCTGAGAAATCGCCTCCCATAATCCTCTGCAGCAGTGATAGTTAGCTGTGTGGACATATGAGCTGACAGTTTCCTCCTCTCCAAGTTGTCTTTTTAGCCTGCTGGAGATGGATACATGGTGAGGTGGACAGATGAGCGGATGAAAGGCTTACCTCAGGGTCAGGCTGCACTGAATGAATGGCCAGTCCACTCCCTATTCCACCACCCCTACATTTGACAGACATGACACGTCAAAATTATTTGGTTTACACTCCCAGCTTAACCCACCTTTAACTTCATGGAGGAGTGCCATTTTCCCTCTCTTCTTGCCTCTTGCACAGTGTGCATGGGTCAAGACAGCAGTTGTCGTAGAAGTATTTGCGGAAGTGCAGAGGCACTCTTGTATATATGACTGCACCCTTGCCACTCTTTAACTTCAGCTTTTAGGTCTACCAATGTGTGTGTATGTGTGTGTGTGTGGTGTGTGTGTGTGTGTGTGTGTGTGTGTGTGTGTGTGTATGTGAATGCATCTAGTTTTAGGCATTGTCATGGTATTCTGAAGTAATATTTAAATGCCAGTTCATCTCATTGACAGTAAATGTTTGTGAGTCAAGTTTAATTATGGATCTTTTGAAGGACACTTTATTGCTTTCCATAGATTCTACATACTCTGAGATTTTGCAAATTGAACCATGTTTTTTGTGTAAATTAAAGCACACGTTGTAAGAAATATTGCTATAATGGGGATTCACATTATTTTGTCAACCACAGATTTTTTAAAGGAGGTTCCCAAGTTTAAAAACTGATAAAAAATAATATGGCTAGCAAATTACAACTGCCTAGCTAACAGTATGTTTACATTACATTTACATTACGTGCAAGTTATGAGTAGTTACCGAGTATGCAGAATTGTGCTCCATGAGATTTCACTCTTCAGAGTCAATTTTTTTTCATGGTATTTGTGCTATTTGTTGGAAGCTGTACTTAGGTAATCCTGGGGTAAGAAACAACTGTGCTGGAAGAATGCCTTATGTTGGGCTAATGGAGAGGGAGCCATTAGACAAACTCTCCCGCTATGCACTGCATGTTTGTTAGGCTCCAAAAATAGGGCACAGGATGTGTGATCATCATGATTCAACGGAGGTGCAAAAGAAATTTGGTGTGCAGTCCTGCGACATAAATGAAATAAATTACATAACAGCATTATGGTCTTTATTTAAACATGTTAGCGTTATGTGGGTCATTTCTTCAGATGATTTAATTTAGGCACTTAAGTAGCTATAATATTTCATGCAGAAGGAAGTTTTATTTGCCAAATGTAATTCCATGGGCTGCACTCTGTTACTTTCTTTGTCTTTAAACAGAAGAACTCCTTAGAAGCAGGCCTCTGTAGGCCTAATGGCACAAATTGTCCTGATACCTGTCATCAAATAAACATTTTTAGGTTTGAGTTGTGAGACAGCACACCTTCCACAATAATCCCAAATCCTAATTTAGGCTCATTGCTGACATTAGCTGGCTAAAGTGACATCACACCCTGGAATAAATAAAACATGGGGAGAGCTGGAGAATACGTATTTAGAAATTAATGGCACCAAACTGATACCACAGAACTGGGTCATTTTGCTTGGTGGATCGAATATTCACTCACTTACTGAAGGTTTTTGTGTGTGTGTTTGTGTGTTGTGTGGCTGCAAGATTCTTCTTTGTGGAGATATTTTAGTTGAAACATATGGTAATTTTTTTTACTTCATTCCAGTGATAACAATGAGTCATTTTATTATGGAAATAAGGCCCAATACTTTCTAAACCAAATCCTGTGTCACATAAATCTTTCTTGCCTCTCCTAAAATGTATTCTCCTTGTTTGCATTTACATTTTTCCACTGTACGGTTCCTGAAACTACAAAAGCTGATTAATGGCAAACTGTAACGGTTCAACTGTTTATTTTGCATCAGACTAAGTAATGAGACTCATATTCACATAATAGAAGGGAACAGACACCTAATCAATCTCATATATGTTGATTTTTCTTAATAATTGGTCATGCACATTGAACAATGTTTCGCTTTGGCCTGATTCTCTTTAAATCATCAGTCTAAGCTAATTACTGTTTTCTGTTTTGTTTTTTGGGATTGCAGAGACAAGGATCTGGAGCCACAAGTGGGAACAGCAAAACACCTGGAGGACAAGGTGAACAAGTCATCTCCAATCCTTTCTGACAATTATAGGGACAAGGCCTCAAGAAAAGGCTAAATTTTATCCTTTATTAGAAACAGTCTGGTTCACTGCTTATCAGTGTGAACTCCACAGCTGCATAACAGAACTCCCCTGATTTTCAAGATTAACCGTTCATATTTCAATGGAGATGGGGCGTGTTATAGTATGTCATCTCCAATATTAACATAACTCCAGTACAACCTGTGGTACATTTCATAGCAGTTCAAAGTCTGCTCCAATTTGTGAAAGGTGCTCATCTTGAGGTCTATGTGCCAAATCAGAGGAACCATGACAAGGCCAGTCCTACAACCCAGGTTCAAAACTACAGGTAAGTTGCCAAAAATGAACACGAGCTTACATCAGTGGAACAAATTGGCTTCATTCCACTGAAGGTAGGGATAGATAGCTCGACCAGGATCTCCCCATTTCCTGAGGCAATTCCTTATGTGCCTGTGGGTTTCTTGGATTACGTCAATGGAGTAGTGCCTATTCTCCAATGAGTGCTGTGGTGCGCTGTGTGACTGTGTAGTGTGAAAAATAGCCATTGACTGTGTGTGAGTGTACAGCATTGCGTTTGCTGCTTTGGCGCTCCTGTGTGAGTGCAGAGATTGTTGCAGTGAGAACAGACTAATGTACAGTTGACGATTCCAGTACAGGCTTGCATAAAGAGGAAAAAGCATAAAAAAGTTTCTGCAGCTGCAGAGCACAGAGACCCAGGTGCTGTAGCTCAGGGCAACCTGCAGGACCACAGAGCAACTGAGCAGCGTGTTTACTGCACCTCGTGTGCTGGTTGGGGGTAGGGGGGAACAAAGACAACAAAAAAAGAGAGCGTTCAACTTTATGGCCCTGAAGGAGAAATGCCAGGTAAGCCTTCTGGAGCGGGCCTTCCCCAGCCTCTCTGGGAATGAGCAGCTGGTCACACTGCCACTACAGCACGCCGACTGAGACGGAGCACGGATGGGGACGATAAGCCGATCTGACAGGCTGGTCCATGCATCTTGAATGAGTCTTAAAAGGTTTACGTCCTGCTTTTTTGGTGAAATTACAGGCTTGAAAATGATGAAGGCCAAGCATCTGCCCCTTACGGATAGCAGTGGCAAACTCTAGAATCCACAAAGGCCTAAGTGCCAAGTCAGGGGAACCATATTGTTGTCATGTTAATGTCATTCATGTCCTCTGGTGTACAGATGACAAAAACAGTACTACAGAACTGGAGTTGGATCATGGAATCTAGAATAATAACATACATATATTCTCGTTACAGCCAGTAACTACTTTGTATTCACTGTTTAACCTATCTACTATGTGGTGTAAACCATTAGTTGCTTCCATGTCCACAGAATTTTAAGACTATGCATTGTCTAAAAAAGGGAATGCATTAAGAACTAGAAAAATTAGGATTAGAAAAATTGATTGGTAATATGTGAGTTTAGTTCATCAATAGTGCACTGTCGATTATGCTTTGCACATTAAAAGGTCAGTCGTCCACTCTGTCTAAAGACCCACAAAGCCTACAGTAATTCCTTGGCAGTCTTTTAGCAATTCATAATGCAATCAGTTGATTCAATCCCTCTTTCCCCATCCCCAGAACCTCATTTCTACCCCCAAACACAATGAGAAACAGCGGGTCAATAGCAAGCGCTACTCCCAAAGGGTTCTCTCTCGCATTGCGGATTAAATGGATCCTTAACTGGCCTGGGGATTGGTGTGCAGACTAATGTCTTTTCTACCCACGTTGTGGCTACTGATAAGAGAACCAGAGAGTTCTGTCGGAGCCAATTCTCATATAGATTTGTATTTCTGCTAGAAAGATGAATAGGTATATTGTCCCTCAGTTTAATCCTCTGGGAAATAAGACCTTGAGCAGGAAAATCTGATTCCCTTCATTGATATCCCCACCAGACATAATTGTGTTGTAATGGTAAATGTTAACTGTTAACATTGCTATATATCCTTTTTTTGTTTCACCTAATTTTCTGAGTTATTTAGGTGACCATGCATCAGCTCATTGATTAGTTGCCTTTTCATTCTCTTGAGTGAGTTTTGCATTACTGCCAGAAATCCGTGTGCATTCATGGAGATGATTATAATATTGGCAAGCAAAGCACAGTGCATTAATATAGTAGCTCATTTAGGAACTGGGAAATGTAAAAATTAGTGGCCTGTTTTACATCTCTCTTCTATTGCAGGACTGTACACTGTGCAGCATGTTCCCTTTTTTCTCTGACTCCATCTTCCACCCGCCGACATTGCCAGTCTATTGCAGCAGCAGCTGTGGGGTATTTTTTCAGATAATTGATTCTGAGTAGGGCTTGGGTTACGTCACGCGCACACAAAGAAAGCGAACTGAATACATTACAAGCCAAGTCCCAGATTTACTTCAACTTGAATTCAAAATCTTAATACTTAATGCTTTTGCGCCTTTGATTTTGGCAAAGGTATGTCATGTTATGCAAAATGCTGGAAATCAGTCTTATTATGGATTAATCATGATTCCGGGTGGATTTTTAAAATAGGCATTTATTTTTAACCTGAGTGACCCCTCCCCTCTGCCCTCAGCCAACTCCAGTCAAGCCTGAGAAACAAGAAATGGATGGCATGGCTTCATTAATACTTTGTGTTGTTGTTTGATGTTCCAGGGTTTCACCGCAAATGTTTTCATCAGTCCATGCACAGCCAGCAATTTAATATTGTAAAAACAGCTCCTTGATCTTAGCTGAGGGTTTTCAATATCTGACAAGATCTATTTAAAATGTAAATATAAGAGGGCAAGGCTATATATAAATGATTCCCACATGCCAATATATTATTTTTTGTATGTGATTTGTATATATATTAACTATGGTGAGATTGTGATGTTGTATATTGAAACATTTCATTCTTGCTGTATTGATAGGTGGAGACAAGTGGTTTACAGTAAAGTCATAACATTCAATTTGTTGTTAGGACCAATTATTTATTGCACTCTGACTGGTAGACACAAGGGCAGTACAAAAGTAAAGTTTGCATAGACTACAGCACTTTCTCTAAATATGAAATATAGATGCATTGATGTAATACATAACAGAAGACTGTGGGGATTGCTATGGATTCTTTGATATTGGTAAGATACTGTCATGTAATGTGCTCTTGAGTTCCTGCACCTTCTGAAAGCAAAAATGTTATATTTTTTTGTAATGACTGAAGAAGTCACATCTTGAAAAAAGATTCCCTGCATTCCTCTACTGTATATAGTTTTATTAACAGCACATTTCATTTATACTCTGATCCCAAAATTGTTTAATAAAAGGATCTAGTTATGTTTCTGATTCTTCCTGTTACTGTAATGTACCTTGGAGAAAACGGTTACTGATACAGATCCTCCTTTATATATTTTATCTGTCTGTTCCTTCAAGTCCTTTAAGGATGGACCGCTATTTTTAGACAGAAAATTAAATGCAGCCAATTATTTTAAATGAAGTCAGATCTGCATAGTAAAAATTGGGTAGGTTTTGCATAAAATGAAAGTCTAACTATTTGCACTGAGTTGAAGGACTGATCATTTCCAGTGTCCCAGGCACTTTTCAACAAGCACATCCTGAAATTTCTGCATAGCCTTGCTTTAAATATCATTGAGGGATGAATCTCGGTATTACAAATCAGGTACCAGCTATTGTCTTTGCAGCTACTCTTGTTTGTCACCCTCTTCATATGAATTATAATGCTTTTCTCCTCTCCCATGAAAAAAGACAGCACTTTTCCATGTCACATTTCAAACTTCACATTTCTAAAGTATATTCTCCTTCTCTACATTTGCTGGATGTTCACAAGAACCCAGTTTGGGCTGGACTTGAAGGGACCTCGGAGGCAATTGTGATAACCAGTTGACCTTGGCTTCCATGGACATTTTGATGTGTCACCTGTGTTTTTCTTTTGGGGGTTTGGGGGAGGTGGATTCATTCTTGATGAAGCACTCTATCTGATTAAATGTCAAAGGAAAACCCCTACACTGCTGGTACGGTAACCTTATTGAAAACGAATCAATACAAGCCTCTGTGAAGGAAGTCCACTTCTGTGGGTCATGCCCTTATTGGGGTAAGGGGAAAGACACTCTCTAGCCATAGGCTTTTATATTTATTGGTGGAGAGAGTGGGCTGTATAGTTTTTGTGTCTGTTTGAGAATGGCATGGTATCATAATCACGAAATGGACACTTTATCACACAGATGTTGCCTTCTAGGTCCCCAAAGCAATCTCAGCTGGATCTTCACACAGACCATTTTAAACATTTCATTCAATTGTGTCATCTTTATTGTGCTGTAACATGTACAGTCTTGAGATTTGTTTCAATCCTGCTTACTTAGAGTAGAAATTTACATAAACCTGTGACCTATTCTCTTCTACAATAGGAATCTAGGTCAGCTGGAAGGTTATATCGCATTTGACCCGATTGTTAACACCAAATCATGACTAGAATTAATATTTTTACTTCAGTTGTAATAGGCCAGAGCAAATAAGAGAAAGGCTTAAGGACATGAGCTGTCAATCATCAGGTCAAATCTAATGAAAAACAGGCCAGGAATGTTAACTTGAACTTGAAATAGGTATCTTGGACTTAATGAATTCCCTTCTCCTCAGCATTGTCAAATGATGAGTCATCATTAAATCAGATGGTGATAGGACCCTCCTTCATCATTGCAAGAAAATGATGTAATTTACAGAAAATCACAGAGTTATGTGAATAATTTACTGTGTGAGCATTTTGTCACTGGCATTTTGTCACTTTACAGTAAGTCATGTATCAGGTAGACAGAGTCAATTATGCTATTAATTCCTTCTGTGCTCTCATTTTAAGAAGGTACAAACCTTTCGATGTCAAAAGAAATAGAAAATAAAATTACAAGCAGAGCAGGTGACAGCTGTCCCCGGTCATGGCGCTTGACAAGTGGCACTGCGGTGTGACAGCAAGCAGCCTCCCATAGGGGGAAATTAGGCAGACTTCAGCTCAGGCATAAAACTGTACATCTTGATATTTAGGAATACACCACATAATTGTACATTACCAGAGAGCATCCTCCCCTAAATCTTAATATAATAGGACTGGCTTCACTTGATAATGTCTAGTATGTATTTAAATTGTGCTATCTATGCTGTACTTGTATTGACTCATGCTCTTTGTGTCTTTGTTAGTACGCTGTGTTTTGAATTAATTATAGTAACAATCTGTGAATGTTAATGACTGTACTCTCAATCAATTTGTATATTGTTTCCTGCAGTTCAATGATTTTGCTTAATATTCTATATATATATATATATATATATATTCTAATTTTCCTTGGATTTTCCTTGGATAAGAGAACAAATATATATATATATATATATATATATATATATATATATATATATATATATATATATATATATATATAGTGTACAACTAGCATTCTACTGGTAGCAAGAGAAATCATTTCATTACATATTTCATGTAGGTAACATATTTCAAAGATAACAGCTTTAGAAAATTGAATGCAGATACACACAATAATTATGGTTTCTCAGATTTGGTCTTTATTAGAATTTATTTTTATGTAGACCTTCTGATGCAGGGTGACTTGAAAAACCTATGCATTATCCATTTATACTAATGGACATACTGCAGGGTACAACAGCAGTGCCTCCTGACCTGCTCTCCTCTGTATATCATACCCACTCCATTAACACTAAACCACATTACTGCCCAGATGGAGAAGATTCACTTTCATAAAACTATTTTGTGCAATCCTGTCCATCACATGCCGATTAATTTTGACTTAAAACACACGTTTAGCCTAGATTATTGGACTTGATGTCAAAGTAATACTGTAAATTTGCAGATGGCATGGCATGTTAATGCTGTTAAAAGTCATAAAACATCCATTACAATCCAATGTTGTCTAATTTCAGGATTAAAGGGCGCAGTATATGAATATTTAAGCAGAGATTTGGAACACTTGATCCTGTCGCTTAAGGCTGCAGAGAAGATTTAAGACCTAGATGGACTTTACATAAATGCATGTGAGATTAAACAGGAGCTGACTTTGAATATGGATGGCTCATATATATTTTGCCATTTTATATGGCATAAAGCTACTCAGCTTACATATACAAACTCTGAACAAGACACCTTTGATTGCGGGGCCATTATTCTACTCCATACCTGTAATACTGTTTCACGCAGAAAGATTTTACCTTTATATGTTTACTAGAAGTTAAGGTTTGGTATCATGAACCTGACTATTTTGTGTGTGTGTGTGTGTGTGTGTGTGTGTGTGTGTGTGTGTGTGTGTGTGTGTGTGTGCGTGTGTGTGTCAGTGTGTTTGCAGCATTTCATTTGATTATTCTTGAAACAAGTGTAGACACTGGGTAGCATCATTTTTGTGATATTACATAAGTGTCTCTGTACTGAGTTTGAGGCAAAAATATGTGGGAAAATTTGTGTTATGAGGATGTGTTGGCATCATATTGATATCAACACTTTACATGGCAGCTGTATTTCTGCAAATGTGTATGGAGGAAATGTGATTTGTACTTTTGAATACATTACTTTCATTATGTATCAGAAGAGGATCTATTGTGATGCTTTTTACGCGGAGTATAACCCTGAGTCTTTCTTTTGTTTTTTAACAAACATGAAATGATGCATTATGGGTAATTACACACAATTTCTTTTGCAGATGTATCCAAGAAGGACGTCCCAGCTGAGGATTTCGACATCGACATGGACGCTCCTGAGACTGAGAAGGCAGCCGTTGCCATCCAGTCACAGTTCAGAAAGTTCCAGAAGAAGAAGCATGAAAAATCCTAGGGCCAGTCAGGTGGCTCAGCCTCCCACAACCAGGGAGCGCTGTGGGGGCTCTGTGTTGCATGTCACAGTAATCACATTGGACAGACTCAAGGGGGGGCAGGAAAGCAAGGCGGTGCACTGTTTAACACTATGTGTGTGAAATAATAATAATTTTGATTGCTTTTTCAAAAACTAGGAGGGTCTGAATATGTGTTTCCTTTTTTCCTTTTTCCCCTCATGTGTACTGATAGCATGTGTATGGTACTGTCATAAGTTCTGTAGCGCTCAAACGCTTTAGCAAGGGAAAGTGTATTTTATATAAATTGACAAATGATATAATTCAGTTTGGCAGTGGTGGTTGCATTTGTGTTTTAAGTTTAATATACAATAATGTGAAGTCATCAACTAATGTGTAATACTTCCAGTTTAATATTTTAAATGCTGCTAGATAAGATGGTTTGGCAATAAAGCAGTGATGGAACAGGGGTAATAATTCACTTAACTATAGGCAAAATTTAGCAGGATGTATTGTTTAGATCATTGTGAAGTATTGATTGCATTGGAAAATGTCCTGCAGAACTACATACATCTATGGATTTTTTTCTCCCCTGGAGGTCTTAAAATAGCCATTTCCTGTTCCAGAAATATCCCAGGCAATATGGAATCTTTATTTAGAAAGGCAAATGTGTTAACTATTTATAACTGAGGAATTACACGTTTTATTTTCTTGACCCAAATGGAATACAGTTGCTGGTGGCAAAATACAAGAGCTATTCTTTCATCCATGTAACAAATGCTGGCTTTCCTTTAATTAAGGAATTATGAATTTGTTATTATTTTATGCTGTGCAGTTTTCTTATTTCACAAATTTTGTTTTTGATCAATATCTGTCAGACTTGTAATTTAAAATGGTTTTCCCCCCATTGTTTTATCTTAAAATAAGAAGAACCATGTTATCACATCTTAAGCACCCTCCTTTAATACTGTAGAGATACCTTGGAAGAACATGTCCTCAATAAATAAAGGAAAGCAGTAAACAGCGAGTGGGACATTATTTCTTCAAGCTCAGCGTGCTCATATTTATCAGTTACAGGCTACTAGTCTGTACCTGCTAAAATGTAGTGTTATTTTGCATTGATTTCCTTCCAGGTACTATTTCATCAATAAATTAACTTTGTGTTTGGTGTATTAGATTCTTTTAAAATGCAGATTTAAGAAATCTGAGGAGTGTGGTTGTTTATTGAGGCCATGGTAGAATTACATTCTAGGGGTCAACTACCTTGAGATCACAAGCTAATTTCAATCTCAGGTTTGCAATGTTTTCTTAATGTTTTTCTCAAGATTACAAGATCTGTAACTTGAAGTTGTGCAAAACATAAGATGTGTAACATAAAGGTGTAATTATAAGCAAATCTCTAAAGTATCTAATGTTGAAAACCTGAGTTATGTGCCTCATGGTCCCAGCATAGTTGCTTTGTGAAATCAGAATCCTGGGATAATTTTCCTCAGATCATAACAGGCAACAAACTGCAAAAATATTATTTTACAGTGTCGGTAACGAGCCACCATAGGAAAAACTTTGAGGCTTGGGTGATTTTAGAAAGCAGCAAAATGCATAGTTTTATTGGGACCAAGGAAGTGAGCTGAAGTGGTAAATTAAACACATGACATCATCATTATAGGGATTAAAGTGCCTCTCAGATCATGCCAATTGATATTTTTCCTGAGCTGGCAGTGATCTTTGAACTCAGCTATATTGATCCATTCCTGTGATTTATTTGATGGCCTTTTATAGTAGGTAGATATGATTAAACTGGCTGGCCCAAATTTCTGTTCTTTACATGTATGGACAGCAGGCTGATTGTAAAACACATAGAGTATAATCTTGAGTAATATGAAATGCTGTCTCTCTCTTACCTTCATCTGATTCATGATTCCATTTTTCAAATGCTAATTAGAAATCGTATTAACATGCGATGTCTTAAGGTGCCATTTAAGCTGACCAGTGTCAGGAAAGAGTCAAAGAGGTTGACAGTCACCCCCTACTCCCCAGTGCTAATAAAAGCTCTCTAACAGTTCCTCCTAGGCGTTGGAATACTTAGTGTGAAACAAGGGAATGTTAAACCAAAATGTGACTCTCAAAACTCTGGAAGGTCAACCCCCACACATGTGACATGACATATAATATTCTGGGCCCTCCCACATGCATGGAGTTAGGCCCCCTAAGGGGAAATGGCCACATGACCACTTATAAAATGTTTTTACTCCTATGAGACCAAATCAATCAGGGAAAAACTGTCCTCAATGTCTGTACAATTTACAAACAGCTCACAGGTAAGGTAGGGCAGTTTCTCCTCTTGTACCTGTGAGCCTGGTCCAGAATCAGGCATATCCTGAACAGCACTGTTCTGTGGCAACCCATGGTCCCTAGTGAGGTAATTGTGGGTAGTCTGGCACAGCTATTATATTTTACTGAGCAGTATTTTGTTTCTATAACAATATGCTTCAAAAACAATATGGTAAATATTCATACATAAATAAACAGCTGAACAACACGACTTTGCTCTGTGCACTGCCATTAAGATTAAGGTAAAACATTCCTATTTGATGGCAAAATTCACTGCTGCTCTGATCAGAAGATTCAGATAATCTTCATAGAAAGAACAGATCTAAAAGAGGAGATTGCTGTGCTCCACAGAGGGCTGCCCTGATGGGCGGCTGTCAGCCAGACCAAAAATTGAAAACAAAACACGATCTTACCCATTGCTGGGTAAGATTACAGGAGTGCCTCTGTGTTCCAGGTGTCAGGGATGTTTTTTGGCAGTCAGGGTCAAGAAGGTAGCTCTGGGCAGCGTGATTAATGTCTTGAGGACTGACACTGGACCGAAGTGCGTGGGGACTGACCAGTAGCAGAGGGCTTGGCTGTGTTAGCGGGGTGCTCAGGGGAGATCAGAACCTGGGAAAGTGCTTGCGGGCTGGACAGCAGGGTTTGGAGGTTCAGAAGTTAAACCTGGGACTTAAAGGGGTGATTTGCGGCTGGACAGGAATGCACACAATGCAGGACAGGGGTAGAAAGGGGTTGGCTAGAAGTGTTTTGGGCTGCACAGAGCGGGACGGGGCTGAGTCAGATAATTTAGAAAATGGACAGTGCTTGATGCCTGGAAAGCCTTTCCAGAACCTAAGCAGAATATACGGTCTACTGATCTACTTTACTGGCAGTGTCAGCCACTGCACCCAGCATCAATGAGCAGATTAAACACCGTGGCAATGTCTTGCGCTATAGCTATTTGGGTTTAAAGCTAGGCTGTTCCAGCTTCATTAGGAGGAAGTATTCCATTGGATAGATCATGTGTCCTTTTATGAAAGTGATGAGGGCATTGTTTGTTGTGCAGACACTTCACGTTCACTATAAGTAGTGAAGCAAGTAAATAGCGAGCTGTAAAACTCCCTTCCCCCATGTAGAGGACTTTGGTTCCTCTGTTTGAACTGCCCTGTTCCCTTTGTTTGCATCCAATTTGTTGAAAAATAAAGACAGCTGCTGCAGGATTTGGGCAGCCCTGACTGCTCCGACTGGGTTTTAAATTGGTTGCATTATTACTCTGTGGAAATATGGTCTCATTGATGAGGAAGAATGGAAAAAAAACCCTGAGATTACAAAGAAGAATTTTCAGCATTAGCCTTTAAACAAAACAAAAAAGCACGGAGAAGAATTTGTAACACCATGTAACAAGTGCAACATTTCAGCAAAAAAACTTTCACCTAGTAGGAAAATGGACAAACAGTTAATTTCATAAAAACATACTGAAAAGTATGTTATTCAGATTAATATTTTAATTGAATTTGACACAGTGTGGAAGATTTTCGACACATAATTCTCACAAGTATAACCCTTGTTATGAGTTAAAAAAAATCATACTGATTCTCCGCACTTCATCACTCAGCAACTCAAAATAGTTCGAGAATTATAGGTCACTTCAATTACCCATTTTATGTGCTTTTAATTTGCCAGATATATCCATGGAAAATGTGTTTCTGCCTGCTATGTTGTACATATCCCAAAAATCTGGAATCAATATATTTCAGTCTCTTAAATGTTTAAATACATTTGAAATGTGAGAATAGGCTAGTGCAATGCTAGATTTATGGAGTCACCTTCACAGTGTCCTTGTCATAAACATGGCTACTTTGGGGCTTGTGACCCTAATTCAACTGGTCAAATCATTTGATTCATAACCATTTATTGGCAATCAATAAAAGATATACAGTAATAGCACTAGTAATATTGCAGCATATCATCCTAACAGACATTATGGAGTAGGGATCCCTTAAATCTTCATGATTAAATCAAGATTAAGATTAAATGAAGGTCAAATTTACATTTAGAGGTGACTTTCTAGATTGATGACCTCTGAAATTCTCTGCTTTCATTCAAACACAACACATAATACTTAAGAGCCCTGACTTTACGCTTTAATGAGATCAATCCCCACATATCTAGAATTGATTTTGGCTTGTTTTATCCCTGCTCAATACTACTGTGGCTGAGAATTCACGTCTCTCTTTTTACTTGAACATTAATCAATATTGTGAGACACAGATACATCTCTCTTGTAGCTGTGCATAACAAGGGACAGCGTATCAGTTATTGCTTAGCCAGGAGTTCAATATATTATCACACTAAAATGTTTTAGTTTTCCTGCTTTAAAAGCCTCTCACGGATGTTTTTGTGCTCTTAATTTACACGTCAAAAGCTGAGAACATGGCTCACATGTAAACCATGTCTAACACAGGGCCAATTGGCAGGCTGGACACAGCAGCATGTTACACTTCATCCACTGGAATAGTGTTACACAGACACCGTTTTTGTGGTTCATGCATGCTACAATATTACAATATGGTTATGTTGCAACAAAAACAGTACATAGGAATTTTGGGGATCTGAGTGCAACCATGCAATGGAACAGTTGGGGCTGATATTGTAAACAACCAGTACTGTCTGTGGCTTAGTTATTTGAGCCATGCCTGACTAAATGGGAAACACTCTGACTTATGTAGGGGCACAGAAAGTGCCAGGGCCTAACATGACTAAAAAAGGGGCCATATTCAGCGACAGACTAATGTACAATGTACTTATGACAGGGTCTTGGCACACCCAACACCATGAACTTCATCCTTAGCAAGATGCTTTAGATTTTCAAAGGAAAAGGTGTCATTTGTATATACAAATGCTTGAAGGTACAGTAAATTAAATTACTATAAATTGTTTCCCAAAATAGAATGCAACAGCACTAGAGTAATGGCCTTTTAAGACTCATTCTTTCTCTCTCTCTCTATAGGCCCCTTGTTCATTGCTCAGGTCATTTAATTGGATTGTACCTCACTTGCCAATCATATACAAGCTGGCAGAGGTTGTTGGTCTAATTATGTGCCTATAAATTGACACATCTCCAAAGTAGGTATTGTTGGAATCCCAAATATAAATATTTAAAGTAAATAAAATCTTGGAAAGACAATGCAATGCATGAGAGTGAGGGCTGTTATATCACACAAGCATGCATTTTATAATGTCACACTTTGTAATGATGTCCCATTACTGTACACACTAAGTGCACTTACAATACTCTGCAGCTGCTTTCTGCTTTTCCTACATAGCCGCTGAACACAAGCAAAAAAGTCTAAGTCTAAGGTCTAATAATGTAAATTCTATGTAATGCTCATGATCAGTTGCAAAGCCTGTGGCCACAACATTGATATCTCCACCGTGAATGACATGAGAGATGCCAGCTGTGACAATGGCTTACTCATTACCAGGGATGTTCCCTTTGATCTGACAGAATTTACTGTATGTTATATTGGAACAGAAGCGCCATTCAACAGGAGAGACATGTTACACCAGAAAGGCTGTCTGCATAAAATGGATGTATTCTCAGAGGAGACCCCAGCCGTTGATGGCCCAATAGCCTAATGAGCAGAGTAGGAAGAAGGGTGACATCATAAGATCATAGGTGTCTAAACTATCTTCTCTTCAGAATTTCTCAGACAGGAAATGCAATTGGATATTCAGGGTGTAGATACATAATATCACAAGGTTGTGAGGAGTAACTCTGCTCCTGCAACATTCAAGGACTAGAACAAATTGACTGGCGAAGAAAGCCATGCATCATTCCTCTGAAAGGCAGAGGGACAGGAGGTCTAGATGAGATTGTATTTAGGTCAGACACCCTGGGATGCAAAGCAGAACAAACAGATGTGAAGTTACATGCATGGAGTTCAAAGCTGGAGGGTAACCAAAAGTATTGTGGTCATTAGTCAATTACAATGGAGCAACACAACCTGAACTACAACAGGACAGCTATTACAGGGTGTAATTGTGCTTTAGGGGAAATATCAGTTTAAGCAAACAAATATGAATAGGAAAAAACAAACATCACTTGTAGCAGTCCTGGAGGTTCAATAATGTTATCTGGGGTACCTCCTCAGGAAGGTCTGATCAGAATAAGATGACACTGACAAAAGCTAACAGAAAATGACATACAGAAACATACAGTAATGTCATGTTGCCGCAGAATATCAATGTGCTGCTGACATTATTCCTGGGTTTCACCATCTAAAAACCTCAAAATGCTTTTATTAACACCTAATGTGCAGCAGAATGGCCTACTTCCACTTTACCCCAGACACTTGTTTGACATTGGACAGCAGGAAGTATTACTTGGCCTCAGGGCGTCTTCATATTCCAGTGAGACAAGAGAATGTAATGAGAGCAAAGTGAAAACATTCCCAAATCTGTTCTCACTTTTATTTTTATCAATGTGTTACATTTCTGTTGAAATTAAGTCATGTGTTCTAATGCTACAATGGTGGCCGCTTCCTCATATAAGCTCTGTATGACAGTGGATAACCTGTTTATGTGACTTGCGTGACTTGTGTCATGATAGATATGTAGACAGGAAAGATCAGCAAATGCAAAACATCTAAAAACACTCCAGCAGAGAAGCAGCAGGATTGTTAACCTCATACACACAGTTCTGAGAACTTGATTGTCATTGCCGTAAAGTAGGGATTGGTGGGAATGTTGTCATGGAGTCAGGGAGGCAGTGGATTGTGTTCAAAATAATGATATCCTCTGATTTTTGTGTATGGTAATTAATAGGCAATTAATAATCATAATAATGACCATAACTATAGATTATAGTTGTTGTTATTATTATTGTTACTGCTACCACTACTACTACTAATAATATTCTGAGTATTTGATTTATGATCCCAATTGCAATTTTCTTAATTAAAAGTCTCACAAGCTGTGTGATAGCAGAAAGCACAGACTAATTAGGCAAAATTAAGAAACTCCAGTCCAATAAAGCATGCCCCTCTAGAAGCAATCAATGTCTTGCAATCTGCAGTTGCATATTTCTCGGGCAGATCAGATGGCAGATTTCTGTCGCCGGCCTTATTTATGACAGCAGTTAATATACGCTGACGGGTGGCAGTGAGTAAATCTCAACAGCCGCGCTTAATTTGCTGCGCACTTCTCGGGGAGGCCAGAGAATATAGTTGTCATTCTGGATAATACATTTCCCTTCACACACCCAACTCCGTTGCACACATCCATAATATAGGATCATGGAAGCACTGTAAGTGTCCAGGCCAAAATCTCAAAGGTGCTGAAAGCTGGGGAATCAATAGAGCAATTTTGGAGTGGAGTCTCTTTGAGGGAGTGCAAAAAGTCAATGACTGAGGGGGTAGCCAAGAGGTGACCTTGTTTGTATTACAGAAAGTTCATGTCAGTGACTTGTGACTGGCACAAACACTTATATTTCCTCAGAATCACAGCAGAGGTAACTACAGCCAGTCTGTTATGTATGCCTAAGCATCATGATTGGCTAGCAGAAACCACACCATTGACCCATTAGATCACGCTTGGCCAGTTATTGAACAATGGTGCATGATTATATCAGGTCGCTGGTCGGTCACAGCTTTCCTTGGTTTTTACGTCTTTGTGCCTGCACCATCCTTAAACCTGTACCTCTGAAAGATTTGTCATTTCTGTTTTGCTTCCCACTGGATGGAATTGGCACCTTGAAAGGCACTGTGGGCATACTGGTGTGGCAACATCATTTAATTAGATTTTGAGCCTTTCTCCACTGTGAGCCATATGAGGCGCGTGAATCCTATTCCCAGCCCAGCGGTGTGTCCCCGCCCTGTCCCTCTCCGTGACAATCTGTGAAATCAGACCTGAGGTGTGACAGCAGATGGAGAGCCACGGCGTCGGGTGCCGTTTCGCCACATCGCTGCAAGAGACAGAATCCACAGCAGGCGTGGGACTGCAAGCCCACCACCATGGCAGGATGAACACCGTCACGCTCTACCTGTGCTAAGGCACACCTCTGTGTCCTCCTATCCGAGGAGAGCACGGCCTTCCTGTAAACACCGCTGTGAAAAACATTCCTCGGGGCCTGTTGCTCGAAATGCCAACTTTGCGTTACTCCATGAACTGATATTCCGCCAAGCGATGACGAACCCCTTGGAATGAACCCATGGATCCATCTGCAACTGCAACCCACCTGTAAATGTCGTGGAAACTGCCACTTCCCTCAACTTAATTTGGTATTGTGTACTTGCCCAGGGCTTTGCAGCTCCCTTTCCGGAGGAGTCAAGACTACACGTATGGTGTCACATTTAAGATTTAATGTGTGTGCATACAAATACACACAAACACAGCTGAAATATGGTAGAATAAAGTAACACACTGGATCTTTAGATTCTGGAAACTTTTAAAACACAATACAGGTTCTGAATGCAAAGTGCCCCCTTGGTTTCTTATGTTCAAAACATGACATTTCTAAATGGGGGCAGTAAAATAAAAAATATTCTGAGAAATATATTGTGCCAGTATACAAGCTTCACATCTTGGATGGGAATCCACCCAGTATTGCACCTTAACAGCCTTACCAGCTTTCTAGACAGGCATATTAAATTGTATTCAGTGTTTTTTTTTTAACAGAAGCTACTTTTCCTGATTTTGTCACACTGCCACCTGCTGGCAGTAAGGAGCCCACACTAAGACTCAATGTCAGCCTGAACTCTTTCCCTTTAATGCTGCAATAATGTAAATTATTCAGTGCATTCCATATGGCTACTGTTTAATATAACTATAATGGCCTGAATAATAATATATGTCATTGATCAATTCCCACTTAAGATTGTCAAAATGTCCTTAGATATTAAGCTTCATTCATGCTCAAATATGAAACATTAGGGTACAATAACTACACAGCACCATCTGTGGACTGTAATGAACTCTGGGGGAATGGCACTGGAACAGACTCCCTCATGGGAAAAACTGTAATCAATTCAAATGTCTTTTCTGTAACTCAATTTATCAATTAGCACTCTGTAATTTGTAGGCAGTAACTGGCCTTTACCCATCATTACCTTACACAAAGAAAGCATTTGAACCCCTTCAAAATCACCCACAGTCATGTATTTGTCCATGGTTGCTACCAAGTGGGTAGAGTAACACCCTTTTTGCAAATGGCTAATTGCAGAGACTACAGCAGAACCCAGACAATACATGAGCTCAGGCTAAAGATGAAGTGTCAGCAATCAAGTAATCTGAGCCCACAGCCAGCAATATCCACATTTGAGTATGATTTGGAGGGAATTGGCTGGATTGTCACGGTTTTCCCTTATAGAGGAACAGCACTGCAGTGCAGCAGTAATAAATCAAGTGAGACACAGGGGTCCCATGGAGCAGCCCTACAGCACTGCGAGCATGAGGTCTGTAACCGCCAGTACTTCTGGGGTGTCCTGAAGTGAACACCAGGGTATATACAACCAGCCCCATGCTAAGACACAGCACTCACCACACAGGCAAACTGTTTGTAAGTCATTACTGAATACATTACGGCTGGCCATATGCCGCCCTCAGCATGCTCACAACACTGGTTGGATATACTCTACAGACCAATCCGTCCAATGAAACTCCCTGCTTTTAATTAGTTCAAGAATAGAGTGGGGGCTGGGGGGTTGGAGGAGGGAAGGGGGGTGGGTCGGGAGTTGGGGGTCGATAAAGGCTCCATTTCCAAATTAAAACCAGATTTGTGCAAACATGACTAAGGACTTTATTAACCAAATCAATTTCCCTGTAATGTCCACAAATAAAAGTGATTCTGTATTATAATAATAAACTTCACATCATCATTTCATAGTGTGACATAATTTATAGCTGGATTTACAGCCAATATCATTACTATTGTTATTAATATTATCATTATTATAAGTATAATAATTATTATTTTATATTAATTATTTAGTGTTCAGTCCCCATGCAGTCATAGGCAATTTATTTTAAAAGATAAATATCTGAGAAGATTGGACAGAATTTCCCTCTATTATAATTCATATATTCCAGTAGAACAGCTGACAAACACCCAATCATCAGTGAGCTCCCACTCTGATAAAAATAAATAAATCAAACAACATCCTGCCAGATTATCCTGATACATCTTCCTTTTGGTTGTTTTTCAGATTTTCAGACTTTCCTATAGTAATATAATTCATAATAATATTTATATTCATCATCATCACCATCATCACCACATCATTGTCATCAATGTCGTCATCATTATAATAATATCAATATTTTTCTCTCATTTTTAAATAAATTCTTTTGGCAATCTTCGTGTGGAGTAATTTCAAATGAACGAATGCTCAAGTAAAAAATAACAAGGAAAGAAAGAAAGCGAGAAGAAAGAACAGAAGTAACGCGTCCTTTTTTTGGAAATCGGAAATATATACAACGGCTTTTATAGGAGTCTGTGTGTTCCTCCCGTGTTCCTCCTGAGCGCGCTCTGGTCCGTGCTTGCAGTCCGGTCTGTGCTCTGTGTTATACCAAGGTGTAGGACTTTGCGTACGGGTTGTTGCTCTGTTTCAGGTGTCCTCTGGAGTCCAGCAGGGACTCCTGGGAGCTGCTCAGTTTGGCGGCCTGTGCCAGGTCCGTGCCCTCGCGCTGGGGCAGTGTGGAGGCAGTCCCTGGCTGCCACTGCTGCACGTCCCTGCTGGCCGGCGCCTCCAGGGGCGTGGGCTGCAGGATGGCGGGCCTCTTGAGTGTGCGGCTCTTCTGAGGCTCCAGGCACCCCTCGCGGCCCGCCCCGGGGACGCCGCGGTTCAACAGGAAGTCCATCCGGAGATAGGGCGGAAGGTGCACCAGCTCGCCTCCTGGAAGAGCAACAGAGCGTGGGGTAAGAGCACCACTCCAGCTGGGTCACATCCAGTGCAAACCCCGGGAGGATTGCATGGGGAAGGTGACTGAGCTCACAGCTGCGTGCTACAGTAGAGAAAAGCTGGTCTTGCTACAAGAAAAGTCTGCAGTGTCTGCTGACTGTACATTTCTTTATAAATTGGCTTCAAACCAGTGCACAACTGTCATTGCTGGCCAATGTGATAAGGCATTATAGGCAATCAAAAACAACTTTCAAAAATATCTGAACTTCATGTCCGTAACAAACAATGTACTGTCCAGTAGCTCTTTTGAGGATTGCAATGATTTTAGAGTGGAATTAGTTTTTTCCAGTACCTACATCTCTTTTGATTGATTTGTTTTTCAAAGATGTTCAAGTCCTTACCTCTGCCGGAACGTTCTTGTGCAGATCCTATTTTAAATCTCACTTGAGGTGAGCATTGGTTTTGAAGCTATAAATGCCCATTTTCTGTCTGAGCTTAAGCATGCCAAGAGCTGAGTCACTCTCTTCAACTAAGATCAGTCTGTCCAGAGCCATGACCCCACCTTTCCTTGTGCAATCTTAAATCACTTAAGCCTGTGCTCCAAAATAACTGATTCCACATGAGGGTGACAGCATCAGTTTTTTCATCAATTATCTGTACTGCATGCCCCACACTGTGGCTGGGTACATATAATTCATGATACGATCACCTCACAAAAGACTGCACTGAATCAGAATCTAGAGGGTTAATTGATCAAAGGAACCACAGATTTGACAGCAGGCTTAATTGCAGATGTGTCTACTTATTGAAGCAATGTGTCTCTCCATTAATCTTTTAAGGGATGAGGGAATGAACTTGCTTTAATTGCTAACGCCTGCTAGGAAGAATTACAACTCCCATTTGCCCTCTACTGCAGACCTCTGAAAAGGCAGATACATGTATGACCTTGGGCATTCACTGGAATTCAGATAAAATGTTAATATTTTAGTGTCTTTAATACGCCTTTATCAAACTAATCAAGGTGATGGATGGAGGGAGACTTTAATGGAATTTTTACACCATAAATATATAATCACATAGAATTACACTGGTCTCGCAGTTCATTACCAGTGTATCCATATCAAATCTTCAGCCTTCTGACAATAAATGCGTCTTACCTACAGCTTACACCTTACACTTGTGACATTATTTAGACTGCGTGTACAGTGTGTGTGTGCCTCCTTGGTGTTGTTGGTGCTCATGTCCAGCTAATGTTTCTGATCTGATGTCTGAAACCAACACATATTCAGCCCCCTTTTTTAATATATTTTCATCACACTTCAGGAAATTACACAGAATGCAATCAATAACACTGCAGTAATCCTTTATGAGCTGAAACCTCAGAACCACCCTCTGGCTGCCTAACTGTACAGAACAGGGAACTGACAAATGGCCCATCATCAACTGGTTTATGGGTTGAATGCACACTATATTGTTTTGTGTGTACATTACAGTGTCGGTGTGCCTCGGTGCCTGCATACTTTATTGAAACATGCTTATGGTGCCTTGCTGTGTACTACACCGGCTGACTGTTTCCATACATGGTGACCTATCAGAACAACCTATACTGACATGTGACCTGGATATCAACCGTCAGTCCAGTCCTTGCCCCAAGACGACATTATTAACACAGTGAGAAATGACTCCATTGCTGTCAATTTAATGTACAAAGACAATGGGCCTCATTCATCAAAATGTTTGCAAGTTTGTTTGAAAAAGTCAAGCCAGATTCATAAAATGTGTGATACACCCAGTTTTGTTCTTATGCTCCTCCACATGATGATGAATCCCAACTGATGCTCATGATGCTCAGATATTCATATGTTATCTGTAATTAGCGTGAGTAAATGCCCTGACAATGCCATATGAGGACATTCTGACTTCCAAGTCGCAGGTATAGCTGAAATGCTGCCAAAAGGGAAAAAAGAAGATATTTTCTCTGATTGAGAGACAGTGGTGGATGCAAGGAAAAATACATTTTACAGTGTGAGCAGTGGAGTGTCCGGGACATTAGTAAATCACTGGTCAAAATAAGCATGAAAGGACTCAAATATCTAAGTCAATTTTGAAAGGAAAAAATTTCTCCTTACGTGGTCTTGACTAACAATGCAATTTGTATCTAACACATACATGTGGGAGTAGACCTTACAGATGTAAGCCGGGGGTAAAAAGGTACAGTTACAAGTAATTCATAGCTTGACTCAATGGCACTCAGTTAATTCTGTGCAGGTCTGTATTGTAGCCTTGTTCTCTGGAGCAATATGGGCGTAGGGTCCTCTCTCATAGCCATTCACCTGGTGGCAAACAAGCATGCTGTTTGCATGTTTTAGACCTCTCCCTGCTCCAACACAGCTGATTCAAATGATCAACTCGTTATGAACTCCTGAAGCTGCTGTCGGGGAAGTGAGGATTTAATAAAAATTCAATGGTCTGAACCCAGCGGTCTTAGAAATTAATGCCCTTGTTTATCGTCCGGCACTCTGAATACCAGACACAAATGACGTCAATTACTAAAACTCCTCACTTAACCAACATGTAAAATAATAATAAAAATGATTTAATTTAATAATTATTATCAAAGATCTTAATTATCAATTAAATAACCGAATTCGTTGATAGGAGATGAGCAGTCTGGTGGATCAACCTTTGCCAGAAATATAGAATCACAACTGGAATAAATTAAAAAGGTTTATTAAGCAGTTACACGAAGACAAGACAAAATTCAAAGTCTGGGCTATAGACCTGGTCCACTACCTTAACAGACACTAACTTACATAAAGACATTAACAAGCAAGAACATGGATGGATCACAGAATGGTGAATGAATGCGTGCAGAGAAAATTACCCAAGCCAATTGTTTGCCTCTCCCAAGGAAGAACACAGGAACCACTCACGATAGCAGCAAAACTCCCAAAAAAAATTGCAAAAAGTTGCAAGATAAACTGAGCCACGGACTGGATGACTGAACGGATGACTGAGCGTCTATCTGAGCTGAGGCAAAAAAACTGAGCGGGGCAAAACTGAGCAACGACAAAAGACTGAGCCAAGAGGCCTGTTCTAGGCCTGACTTAAGAAGAAGCTCTCTCCACCTCCCTGACCCACGCATGATTAATTTTATGGTTGGGGAGTGCCTGGAAGTTTCTCCAGGACTTAATTTTGTCCTTTCAATCCAAACATCTGGAAATACCAGATATATTTTCAAGATTCTCATCATTGCATTCAGCTCTTCATGAGCATCGCAATGACACCAAACATTAATAGGCATGGGTTGAGAAGAGAGAGTTAGCTGAGAGGAACTGGTAAAATGGTGGTTTTGCTGCTATATTGAGAAATACATGTGTTATCACACAACATTGGGTTTTCCACATTTTTCCATGACATGAGAGTACAATTACTGTGGGGTACAAAAGGGTAAATGATCCGAACGTATAGGTACACACAAAGAAACACACACACACACACACACACACACACACACACACACACACACACACACACACACACACACACACACACACACACACACACACACACACACACACACACACACACACACGCTGATTGTGCTCAGGAAGGGGAAAAGGGGGGAGAGAAGGCAACCCCCTGCAGCTGTGCTCTACCAGGATGTTACACCTTAAGCAACTTAGATTGGCTAAAAAGGCAGAGTTCCTTATAAGATTATATTAGAAGTATTTGGCGCCTAAACCTCTTTCAGATTACCAAACATGACTGTAGCCACCGTTTAGCCAAGGATTCTACATCCGAGGGGCAGATTCATGCTACCAATAAACAAAGCGGGCGTATCACGCCCTACTTCCGCTTTTATCTGGTAAAATAATGTGAATCCAAACAGTCAATCATTATGGTTGAGGTTTTAAGTATCTGACTAGGTTTTAGGTGACTTCTTGCAATCTTAAAGTGATGGCTGCTTATTTTAAGTAGGTATGTGATCTGTGGTCACTGATTTTGGGGTATTTATGGTGGTAGACCATTTGCCCTCTTGCCTGCTATGTGTGTGTATTTGTTGACTTATCTTATCTGTGCTTGCTCTGGTCCCAAGTAGGGAAAGGAATCCTAGAAAACCCAGACCAGGGCAAATAGCCATAAAATGCATGGTACTCTCCCGACACTGCTTAATAACAAACTGATCATTTAAATCAGCTGTGTTGGAGCAGGGAGAGATCTAAAACATGCAGGACAAGGGGTCCTCCAGGAGAGGTTTGGGAAACTCTGATCTATAATATATACAGATTCACGATTACAATTTGGCAGGTAAATTAAGAACAGTATAAGATTACAGATTAGATTATTATCTTAGATTATTATTAGATTATTTATTTATCTATTGAAAATTGATGCAATTTGACAGTAGTACAACCTTTATTGGAATGGTAAAAAAGAATAAAAATCATGTCTTGCTCAGCTGGAGACACTCTACGTGATTACGGGTGACTTCAACCATGTCAACCTGACAGACATTTTACCAAAGTTTCACCATCATGTCACCACTGCCACCCGAGGAACGAACACGCTTGATCGCGTGTACACAAGCAGATGGGGGACATACAGAGCCATCCCCCGCCTCCACCTCGGCCTCTCCGACCACATCTCCATCATGCTGGTCCCTGCCTACCGCCCTCTGCTGAAGTCCAGGAGGCCAACAACAAAGACCATCACTGTGTGGCCCAGCGGCGCTGCCTCCATGCTCCAGGACTGTTTTGAATGTGCTGACTGGCAGATCTTCAGAGACGTAGCAACAAGCGCTGGAGGTGTGGACCTGGAGGAGTATACGTCATCCGTCACCAGCTACATCAGCAAGTGTGTGGATGATGTTACCACCACCAGAACAATCACCATCCACCCCAACCAGAAACTCTGGCTGAATGCAGAGGTCCGCTCTCTGCTGAAAACCCGTGACTCTGCGTTCAGGTCAGGCGGGTATAAAGAGGGCCAAAGTTACCTATGCTCTCAAAATCCAGGGTCGCTTCTCCTCCAGCGACACCCAGAGCATGTGAAGGGGCATCAAGGGCATCACGGACTACACCAGAAGAGATGCAGAATGCCCCAGGGACCCGTCTCTTCCTGATGCCCTTAACACCTTTTATGCTCGTTTTGAGAATTCCAACTCCTCTCCTGGCTCCAGGCTCACCCCCCCACCAGGTGAGCTGCCCCTCAGCGTGACCGCAGTAGATGTGAGGAGGTCGCTGCAGAAAGTCAACCCCCGCAAGGCTGCAGGTCCGGACAACATCCCAGGCTGGGTCCTCAGGGACTGCGCACACCAGCTCTCAGAGGTGCTGATGGACATCTTTAACACCTCACTTTCCCAGGCGATTGTCCCAACATGCCTTAAGACTACTACTATTATCCCCGTGCCAAAGAGCTCAACAGTGTCATGCCTGAATGACTATCGCCCGGTAGCACTGACCCCAATAATCTTGAAGTGCTTCGAACGGCTGGTCATGGCACACATGAAGAAGACCATCGACATCACACTAGACCCCCACCAGTATGCATACAGACAGAACCGCTCCACTGCAGATGCCATCTCATCTGTGGTTCACCTGGCCCTCACTCACTTGGAGAGTAAGGACTGACACTACTTGGACTGAGCTCATCCTTGTGCAACTGGGTACTGGACTTTTTAACAAACAGGCCCCAGTCTGTCAGAATCCACAACATCTCATCCTCCCCCATCATCCTCAACACCAGTTCCCCCCAGGGATGTGTCCTGAGCCCCCTACTGTGCACACTGCTGACCTATGACTGCTCAGCCAAGCATCCAAGCAATCATATTGTGAAGTTTGCGGATGACACAGCAGTGGTGGGACTCATCACTCACAGCGATGAGTCCAAGTACAGGCAGGAAGTGGAGGCCTGGTGCAAAGTAAACAACCTCTCCATCAACGTAAAGAAAACTAAGGAGATGATTGTGGACTTTAGGAAGACCGGCACCACTCCCCCTCCCCTCAACATCGGGGGAGCAGCTGTTGAGGTGGTCTCTTGCTTTAAATACCTGGGGGTGCACATCTCTAACAACCTCACCTGGACCATCAACACAGCCAGCACAGTGAAGAAGGCCCACCAACGCCTCTACTTCTTGAGGAGGCTGAAGTGCGCTGGCCTTGGCACCTCAGTCCTCACCTCCTTCTACAGGTGTGTGGTGGAGAGCATCCTCACTTCCTGCATCACTGTGTGGTACGGTAACTGCTCTGCTGCAGACAGACAGGCACTGCAGCAGGTGGTAAAGACTGCACAGAGGATCACTGGCTGCAGCCTACCCACCATCAGTGACATTTACATCAGCAGGTGCAGGAAAAAGGCCTCATGCATCATGAGGGACTCTACCCACCCTGCTAACAGACTGTGTGCCCCCTTCCCCTCAGACAGGAGGCTACGCAGCATCAAGGCCAGAACCACCAGGCTGAGTGGTTCTTCCTGGATGCTGTGAAACTGACAAATTCTGTATCTCACTGAACAATTGCTGCTATTGCTATTATTATTATTACCATTACTCTACATCAGGGCATTATTACTCCATATCAGGGCATTGCTGCAATTTGAGACTGATAAATTATGCACTTTAAGACTGAAATCTCAGTGAACAATTGCTGCTTCTCATTGAACAATTTGCTGCTATGACTGCCACTCTCTGTCTATCTTTTAGATTTTTAAAATCTTATTCCTCTCCTCATACTCTGCTCACTTTATACTCATATTTATATATTTATTTACTTATTTTTATCTTTAATGGTGTTTTTATTGTGTGCTTCTTTTAATTTTATTATTGCTCTTTCTTGATTTTTATTATTATTATTGTATTATCGAACCGGGACCTGAGTACCTCATTTCGTTCCCTGTCATGTACAACATATCCTGGAATGACAATAAAAACATCCTTATTCTAGATATATGCACTTGCATATGTGGTACGAGTGGCCTGGAACAGCTGAAGGATTCATTCATATAACAATAACAAATTCCAAATGAGACTGAATTCATGAATTCTGAAATGTTCATCAGATTGATTATACACTATATGTGTAAAATCCTTTGTTTCTTTGAATAGTGAACACAACCCAATAAATCCCACTGAGAATGACAAACACTGTCAGCAATTGAGAATCTGTTTTTACAGCCTCCAAATCATGAACCATTCCATATACATTTCATCAGGGATGCTTCTTAATTCAGTACATATTCTACTAGGACAACTTCACCAAACCAAACTACACATTTAGGCCTATTAACAAATCAAGGAAAATATGGCAGATTGCATGCCTTCACCACAGAGGCCTTTCTTACGATTTAGCATTTCAAACACGTTAACAGGAGTAAATTGAGAGCAGCACACAGCCTGTCAATGTGGATTATCTCTATGATACACTCCTGTCACGTCTGCTTTCCAAAGTACTGTCATCTCACTTCCAAGTGAATTTTCATGCTTTGTTTCTGTGCACACATGCAAGGACTTGGATGAGGCCCACTGTCAGCAATACCTAAAAGCCCTTCAGTCAGCACTGACAGAACATGTCAGTGCAGCACATGACACATAATCTAACATATTATTATTATTATTTATGTGCTTTGCATTTCTTAAACACTTTCCTCACCTGAGAATGGAGCCTGCAACTTCTTGTTTTAAAACCCAGGTATCACCTGGGTATAACCCAGAGTATAAAGCCACTCACCCGGTCTGTGTGCCTTGGGGACCGCCATGTTCATGACCCTGCCCCCATCCTGAGGTTTGGGCGGGGACGCCGTGAACCTGCAGATGCCCGACTCTGACGGCGTGCTGGAGGTCAGGCTGTCCGTGTACTCGTTGGTGCCGGCGGTCATCTGCTCGGAGGAGGTGTCGGAGATGAAGCACTCGGTGATGGTGAACTTGGCGTGGCGGAGCTGCTCCTCCATCTTGGCGTGCTCGTAGGCCCGGGCCAACTCCTCGTAGGTGGAGGAGGCGCTCTCCGTTGACACCATGCTGCTCCGTGCACGATCTGGGCACACGCGACCGAAACAAAGACCACTCAGAGCCAACACCCGGCTCCGTGACCACAAACCCACCCACACTACACTGGCCACAGGCAATCAGTATGCACAAACAGGTAATACATCCCCAAGCTTATTCTATATGACACATCAAATGCATTTTGAAATTAATTGAAAACATACAGGTAGGCAGTGTGTGCCTGTGTGATTGGACACACATAAAAGCACACGGTTATTTGCAGTAAATTCCTGAATTTACTGCATTTGATCAAGGAGCACAAGACAGAGAGCAGTGCAGATCAAACCAACATGGTCAAAATGGTTGGAAGTACTGTATGATTTGACCTTTGTGAAAATACATCTTCCTTACCAATTACTAGAGTCTTTACCATAGAAAAAAAAAATGTATTAATTAAATTAAATATTTGATTTTGTTAAATCCAGAAAGTTCCTCCTAGCTCTTGTCTAACATAAATCAAGCATTAGAATTTAAAAAGCAGGTCTAGGAGAGGAACTCAGAACCAGAGGAGTAGGCTTTTGGTTTTATCTTCATTCTACAGTGGTGTTCAACAACTGATAAGTCGTGCCTTAATTTAATATGGCAGAAGTTGATCTCAATTTCAGCCTGGTGTTAAACAGCTGAGGTCTAATGGTTACGGGGAATAGTTAAGCTTGTGTGGTGCTGTGCTGTTACCTGTGTCCTGAGATGGGCTGACGCTGTAACTGTCACTCTCCTTGTCCACAGAGCCAGCCGCCCGGGGAGTGGGCAGCCTCCAGTCGGTGGACAGGGTGTGGGAGGAGACTGGCGGGTGTGGCCTGTTAAGTGTCCACTGGCTAGCGTAGCGGTTGCGGGCAGCGGGCCCTGTTTTGGCAGTGCGGCGGGCAGTGGGGTCTGCAAGGCAGGAGAGGGCATTGAATAAACCCCAAACCCTTTCAGTACCCCTCTTAAATACATGTTGACCTCCATGACAACAAAACTCAAAACTGGCAAAAAGTGCTAATGCTATCAATTGATTAAATACATCACAAAACAGAACTTTTGAAGTAAGAATTCAGAGGACATTTTAATGTTAAAAATGGACAAGAATCAGAAGCACAAATATTATACTGTATATACTGAATATACTGTATATACCAACTTTATTTAATATATTTGGAAATCTAACCACACGACACATCAGGGTTAGCACAGAAGTAACTCTTAAATAGATCTGTTCTGTAAAAACATATACCAACACTGTGAATAACATTGCAGATCGTTAGTTATTTAATATTCTTGTTGGTGGTAACAATTCCATTGCTGGATATTGATTTATCAATCCCCTAAATTTAACCTCAAACCCATAAAAAGATAACTGTATGCAAGCCTCGAGTCTTGAATCAAGAAACCCTGTGTGCTGAATCCGATCACACGCTGGGCAAATGTGACTCTCACAAAGGCAGTGCACTGAATTAGTGAACTTTAATTTAAGAGGCGGCAGGTGAGTCTTACTTGTCCCTGGTCGGGCATCGGAGACGTCCACCAGTGGCCCAGTGGCCTGGGAGAGGGACTGGTAATGGACAGTATGTGTGACAGTGGAGGACTTCTGCTTGGACGTCTCGCCAAAGTCTGCATCGGTCAGCAGCACTGTGGATCTGTCATCTGTGGAAGAAAAGGTCATGACAAGGGGGACCTCCACATTGCTGCAAGGTCCACTCATCTCCTTTCATCACAACATAGAACACAGAACCAAATAAGGCTTTCTGACTGGGTTGGGAGATTGTACCAACATTGCTTTAACAACATGTTGACTGGGTCATTGCTTGTGGTTTTTGAGTTTTTTGTGGTAAATGTACCAAATGGCTTAACATACCTTTCTGAAAATACTTGGTCTCTGTTTACTTAAACCAGAAGAAAAGTAGATTTTTAGAGTTACAAAGGCCCTGTTAAGGAACCAGTACAACGTGGGCCACAATGAGTAAGCCATTGTTATAGGGAGAGGCATTCGCACTTAGGAATTCACCTACACATGCTTAAACACAAGCTACAGTGCAAGGGCAGGCCGGGCGCTCTTGCTCTCTCACTGTGACTGATATGGGATAGGTAAACACACTGTGAGGAGACCTCGTCTCTGTCATGGAAGGTGAATAATTTCAGATGCGTGTGAAACGTGTTTTGCAGTCAAGGCCTCACCCCACTGTGGGTGCGTTTCATCAACAGCAGTGACAGATGAGGCTGAGGAGCAGGCCTTTAAACATACCCTGCTGTGCTGCTGACACCAGCAGGCCATTTGTCAGAGTTATTTGGGTATGGGACGCTACTCGTGGGAAAACTCTGCAGGCCCAACACTCTGCGGCGGTCTAGAGCAGGGTTACTCAGCATTACTAATACAGTAGTCTTTGAACTGGCTACTTACTTGAACTAAATCGATCAAAGCCAGTTCAACCAAATTCAACTAAACCAACTGCATCTCCGTCCACATTGTAACAAGGGTAGTAAAACCTGCTGGATAATGCCCCTTAAGGAACAGAGTCGGTTTGCCCCTCTGCCTCCACTTCATTTTCATTATAAGAGTAGTCCCAGAGGACTGGGCAGAGGAGACAACCGCACACCTCTTCTACACCAGGGATGGACCTAAAGGGACAGTGGGGGGACTGGGAGATTGCTGTGGTATCGGAGGGACAGAGGAGGTGTCTTACCGATTGTCTCCATAGTGTCCCTCTCCTCGATTAGCAGCTGGGCCCTGGGGATGTCAATGTGCATACGCAGTGTCTGCTGCTGCTTGTTCACGGTTTCTGACGGCCTGGTATTTTTACTGTAAGAAATATAAAATGCAGATTTACTCAGCTTGCCTTTACTGTACATACAATAGACATAAAGTGCTGTATGTGATAATAGACCGCTGTTATTTGTTGTAGATTTTTGAATATCATTTAAGTTATATACAGTTACATGGTAAAATCCCTTCTCTTACCTCATTAGCATTTCCGCCAAGCTTTTTGCATCTGTAACACAAAAACACTCAGTTTTGAGAAACAATTCTAGTAATCTGTACTAGAAACAATTCTAGTACTAGCTTCAAAACAATTCAAACAATTCAACAATTCAATAATTCAAAACTAGTACCACAGACAATTCTAGTGAACTGATTTGCACCTGAATATTCTGCTGAGCACTTCAATGGACATTTTAAAGACACACTGGACCCTACAATTCTACAGTACTCCAGATATGGCAATTACAAAATGCTGTGACACTGCATTGACCTTTAAACTGAAACGACATGTCTGCAGCATGAACTATGGCTGTGTTTGCATGACTCACCTCTCAGCCTTTTGAGCCTCTGCTCTCTCCTCCTCTTCCTCAGCACCATCAGCAGGATGAAGAGCAGGACGATGCCCACCAGGATGCAGGAGATTGTCACCATCATCTTCAGGCCCTCGTTGCTGGACATGCTGTCCTTGCTCTCGTCCGTAGTCTTGACCAGCGGTGCGATAGTGCCTGGAAGATTAGCATGTACAATCAACACAGGCCTAAGACAGAACAGCCATGCTTTCAGTAGCATTGACACAGAAAGGGACAGATATACAGCGGCCTTGTTGATGGGCGGGTCATCACGGCACAGATACTGCCACTTCAGACCTTGAGACCCATTTCACACCATCTACATCTGAAAATCAACATAGCATGAGAGTTTGAAATATACAGCAGTAAAACCAGTCAGGTCATACTCTGGGTCACATGTCCTTAAATATATCAGCCTCTTAGCGGCCACACGCAATTCTAGCACATCAGCCAGACTGTGGTACCCGGCAATCAGCACTTGACCTTTCGCAGAATTGGCTACAGTGTCCAGCTGACCGAAGCACTACTCCAGATATGATTAAAGATCAGCTCATCTTTTCCGTGCTGATGCTCTGCCTTTTAACAGCCAGGGACAAATGGACCACAGTCCAGCAACTGGGCAGCTAACCTTTGAATTGCTTAGACGTGCATGACAGGAAATCCTTCAATCCTGCCCACCCCTCACACCCTGACATCCGTAAATAACGGAATCAATTAATTCATACCATGCCAATCGATGAATGTCTGATGGGACCGTCGTAAAAACTACCAGACACAACAGCCATAGTTACCGAAGTCAGCATAAAACGTAGTGATATTTTATTGCCCAATTCATCAGTAAACCTCGAATTTTTATGGGCAGTTAAGGGCTAAGATGAGACAGCTCTTTTAATTTTTTTTTGGGAGGGAAGCTATTCACCTACGATTGCAAAATTTCATTGAGGCCTCTTACCAACACTTTTATTACCTTTACATTCCAGTGTGTTCATCAGCTGTCCCAGTTATTATTTTTGCTAAGCAAACCACTTTATATTAGAATCCTCAATTTTCTTAATCCATCTAATTTACATATGGATTAATTTAACATCTGAGATGAGTCAAATGAGAGAGGGGATTTAGCATCTACAGGAGGAAGTGAGAGTGTAGAGAACTCACTGCCATCAGAGGTGAGTGTGGCGAACATGGCCCTCTTTTCGGCGAAACCGGCGCTGTTGGAAACCTTCATCTGCAGCTCGTACCACGTCGCCTCCTGTAGGTCATACAGGATGTAGCTCTTGGTCAGGGAGTTGCGCTGGGCTGTGGTCCAGACTGTGGTGTCCACGGGACGGTACTCGAGCACAAAGGAGGTGATTGGGCAGCCGCCGTTGTTCCAGCCAATCAAATTCAGCCGGACACGGGTGGAGTTGATGCTGGCGAAGAGCTCCTGATCTTTGGAGTATTGTGGCTCTGAGCAGAAAGTGACAGCAGACGAGCATGTGAAAAGTCCATCCCAGACAAACAGGACAAGCAACCTGCTCCAAGACAATGTGAAACACAGGCAGCTTAAAAGGATAGCAAACAGCAAACCCTTTAGTACTGTGTCTCAGAAGGAAAATAACACGGGAAGCAAAGGAACCTTTGCCGTGCGTCTTGGCCTCGATGATCTCGCTGATGCGGCCCGGGCCCACACCATTTTGGGCTGTGAGGGTGAACTTGTACCAAGTGCCGCACTTGAGGTTCTCCAGGCGGTAGGAGCGCTCGCTGGGGCTGATGGGAAAGTTGCCCCACTGCTCGCTGTTGTCCTCAGAGTACTGCAGTATGTACCCTACAGAGGGGGATGATGGGATGTGCATGTGAACTGCAGGAAGGTTTTCTGATCATCCAAACTCCATTCAGATATAACTTATTCCCATGGTGCCATCAAGTCACAGAATCAAAACTGACAGACACCACAACCAGACACATTCTTTTTTATTTAATAACCCTGCTTTGTCCCAAAATTCAGATTTCTTTCACATCATGGGAGCTCATATTTCCAATTAGATACTTAATTCTTTCGCACTGGGTAGGAATTTCTGTTCTTAACCAGAAGACCACCGATAAAATCCAAATCCCACTATTGAATCACAATGAAACAGCGCTGTTGTACCCTTAAGAAAGGTACTCAGCCCAAAAATGGGCAGTGTGTAAAATGTAAGTTATGAAAACCCCCCTGGATAGGAACATCTACAATAAATACCACAAATGTGCTGAGCAAAGCATTGTAGAACCTCTAGTTTTACAAGCTTTAGGGAGAAGAAAGCCTGATATGAAAGCTACAGTAAACCCAGCCAAAGACATTATCAAGATGAGTAAGTAGCACTCATACCTTTTCTGTTCTGACAATGACATTTAGTGAATAATAACCATGGCAGGCTTTCATAGGTCCCTCTACTAACACATATCTATAAGCGCTGGAAATGGAACTCGCTGGATGCGGCTTCTGCGGCTGCAGCGGAAACACGGTTAGACCCACAGGCCACTGTAAGCAGGATGCCTGGCTAACCTCTGATTGAGCTCCCTCCATTGTCTCCGGGTATCCAGGACAGGGTGATTGATGTGGTGGTCGTCTTGGTCACCGTGAGACGTGGCTGATCTGGAGGGACTAGAGACAAATCCGGAATTGTGAGCAGTGATGTACATCGATCAAGTGACAGAGAATTTCACATTCCTGTGCTTTAAACTCATATGGAAGTGTCCTGTTGCGGTCAATCTTATGAGATATACATAATATATGCGATGATATATATGATAAATACATCGCCAGGAAGCTGTTATTAAAACATGCTGAGTGAAAAAAGTGTTAATTTTGTTTCACATGGGTTGCTACCATGTGGCTCTGCTGTCCTCCTGCTTACCTTGAACCTGCAGGTTGAGCACAATTTCATCAGATCCCCAGTTGTTACTGGCCACACAGGTGTAGTACCCAGAATCCTCTGCTTTCACTGTTCGGATCACAAAGCTGCCGTTGCTGTGGATACTACGCCTGCTATCGATGGTGACAGGGACAGGAGTCCCATTGCTGAAACAAGGAAAGTGATAATCAACTAGCAACATCACCCAATTCTGGACCAAAAATGGCGGGTCCCCCTACCCCCCCCAGCCCTCCCCCGGCCCAGCAGTTTGAAAATACAATTTTTTTAAATCAAGAAAAATTAGATTCTATACAACAGTGACCAGGCATGACTCCTACATATCATTTCAGACGCTTATTTTATTTTGTGTTCCTTTGGGAGTCCCTCCCCCAGGAGTTCCTTCCATTTTAAGAGCTAAAATGCTTCCATTAGTGTAGCAGAGACCCTGCATTGACCTGATCTGATCCAATTAGCATGCTGAGGCAGAGGCTGGCTGTACCTTTCCTTCAGCCATTTAATGGTGGGGGGCGCATCTCCAACCGCTTTGCAGGGCAGAACGATATCCCTGACCCAGGGTGTGGTCACTGTGCCACTGAATGTGAGGATCCTGGCAGGAGCTGGGGGAAACGAACACACGCTCTACTGTATGGAGGACAGGTAGTCAAGGGGTCGCTGCACTGATCTCTGATCTATAGCTTTACCATACCTTTACATGGTGAGACAAGAACATGGTGCCTTATCTCCATGGCTTTAAAAATGAGTCCTTATAAATGCATTACAGAATGCAGAGTTCTATGTAATACTAAGTTTCTGCATGAGTCTGTGCTGACCAAGTAATTAAAAAATATATTCACACACACACGCACACTGTATACATATACATATACATATATATATATATATATATATATATATATATATATATATATAGAGAGAGAGAGAGAGAGAGAGATAGATAAATAAATATAGATAAGTATATATAAATAAAATGTATCATATAATGTCTATGAAGCAGGTTCCTGCACCCGCACTATTTTCCTGAGGGTACATACACTGATTCTGTCATTTTTTATTACCTTTCTTCCTTTATTTACTTTCTGATTTATTTATGCACTGTAGCTACTCTATCTACAATGCTAAAATGCTAAAAGTAGTGTGCTGATCAAGAGGCTTACACAAAAGACAAGAGGCAGGAGAGATAACACAGTGTGCACAACATATAACAGCAAAACCATCAAAAATTGCACAAATCGTTATAAACAATTATAGTCTGGGACACATAGTACAAAGGCGTGGATGTGGTTTCATTGGTAGTAAATTCCTGTGCAGACACACCGCATACTGGAATGCTTGGCTAATGTTACTGTAGTAGAGGTACACTGGGGGATTCCCTGGTCATCTCACCAATCACACGGTTCTATTTCAGTGAGGTTGCACCACATACCTTTCGCCAGAGGCTCAACAGTGACGATGTCACTGGCGTTGCCTCGGCCCGCTGCGGTAACTGCAACGACCCAGATGCTGTACTTTTGGTTCCGGCTGAGGTTTGGGACGCGGTAAAAGAAGACATCCGGGGCGGCTTCAAACTCGCTGATCACCTGCAGGAAGAACGCAAGAGCAGACATCAGCATACCTGGATCTCATTTCCATTTTAACTTATTTTCACTCCTATTGCTTCAAAGGGGCATTCCCTAATGTGAAAAAAACACTCATAAAATGGGCCAAAGTGCTGAAGTTTGAAAACACAAGCTGATACTGCAGGAAATTTTGATAATACAGGAGTCCTTGGAAATCAGAGGAAACCTCATTATGGTTGAGCCTGGTGTTATAACTGTGCGCAGCATCTCACACCTGACCTCAAATTCTCCCCAATTTTACACCCTCCGCCTCCCCCTCCCCAGCCGAGCCAAGCCTGGCCTCACCCCCGTGGAGCCACATAAAGCTATTAGCTGAGCAGGGACACAGACTTACGGGCAGCTGCCCCCCGCGGAACGCAATGAGCTTAGCTGGGCAGTGAAGGATGATGGGAGTTAGTGGAATGCACAGTGATGCAGTGTCCCTGCCGGGGGAGGGGGCGTACCGTGGGGTAGGGGTTGGAGCAGAAGATGGTGTACTTCCTGATGACGCCGTTGAGCTTGAGCGGGGGCAGCCAGGAGACGTACACCACCGAGTTGGCGGCAGCTGCTGCCTTTACTCCGCCGGGTGGCCCGGGCACTGAGGGGAAACAGGCAGGGACAGAGGGTACCCGCTGATGTGTTACTGTGGTGGGGATGTTGTGGTGTTGACAGTCAAAATCCTCATCAGGCGACACATGACACACTCACAACCACATCCTAATATATGCTGCATGTACTCTACCTTTTTTAACATACCCATTCAAAAAACAATATACTGAGTATATATTCTATAAAATAATTTTTTTACTATAGTAATCAGTATATTGAAAATAAGTAAATTATTGTAGTTTTGTTATAACAGCATTACATTTTTGTCATTTAGAAAATGGCCTTATCCACAGTGGTTTACATAGGTTACAATTTTATCCATTTACATAGCTGGATATTTATGGAGGCAATTGTGGGTTAAGAATCTCACCCAAGGGTACAACAGCAGTGCTCTAGCGGGGAATTAAACCAGCAACCTTTTGGTTACAAGCCCTGCTCCTTACCAGTATCCTACACTGCCATCCCAAGGAGGGCTTAATCATATTACATTACATTATTGCAGTATATCTAAAATATTTTTGCTTTGATTTCATATATTTTACATGTGTTTATAATATATTCTTGGGCTGAAAAACATGTTTCTCAGTATACTACAATATATTTCATTTTGCATGGGCAAGGGCCTCTTTGCTTAGTAATTCTACTCAACTTCTAGCCAAAAGCATTGACAGCTGCATCTCAATGGAAAAGAGGAGTGGACGGAGAAGGAAAGAAGCAGTATGGCAGGATCTAGAGCTCAGTGACACCACTGTTCCTGATACAGGGAGGAGCCCCAGTGCACTCGTACCATCCTCCTTGGTCCGGATGAAGATCTGCTCGCTCCGCACCCCGTCCCCAGCCCGAGTGAAGGCCAGCACCTGGATGCTGTAGTTGGTGTACTTCTCCAGCCCATCCAGCTCCAGGGAAGGCTGGGAGGTGGTGACATTCCTGATCTCACCCAGCTCTGAATGACAAGAAACACAGGCAGGTCAGGGGCTGATACAGGGGTACATCTGGGATTGACTTATCAAGTCTGCTTGCAGGATTATAAAACAATGACTGAAGATTGAGAAACCAGATCAGATTCAGAAACAGAGAATTTCCCCTTTGCTTAGCATATTATTTGGTTTAGCTTTAGACCAGCCAATGAATGACATTATGCTCCACTGTAGACACGTTAATAATAATAGATTTAAGTCCCCTGACAAAAACAAAAAGCACATAACATACTACAGCCCAGGACTTTACCTGCTCCTGTGCCTTTCTCCTTGACTCCTTGTAAAAAAAAAGAACTGAAGCTGCACCTCTTGTATGACTGCTCTGACGTTATGAACGTTCTGCTTCTGTGGCCTGGAAGCCAGCCACTGTATTTTTGCTTAGCAGTTAGTTTGTCCAGGTGTCATTTGTCTTAATCGCAGCCTAACATAATGAAGTGATTAAAAAAACGCTAGATCGATAGGGTGTAAGTGCAACGTTTCACACTGTGCAATCATTTTATGGCACAAGAGTGCTTATTTATTGCCATATCATTACGATTTTCACAGTGGTGTTAAAAACACAAAATTGCCTACGGGAGGTTTAAAAAGTACTCGTTTTAAAACACTAATAGCTTAATTTAGCCTCGCTCTTGGAAAAAATATAAAAATTCATACTTAATGCAGTGGATTCATCTATACATACATGGCAATATCACTCATAAATCTGACTCACTGTAAAGCTAGGAAAACGAATCAGGCAAAATCTGATGCAAAATTTAAAGCTTCTTCCTAATCACCTCTTCAAGAGCTGAGATGCAGGTTACAACCTCAGTATTTTCCATATCACACCAGAGTGTGATTCCTTACACAGAACTGATAATACAGACAATGACATTTAACTAGTTAGGGCTCTATTTACCTGTATTTACTCTAGCTGAAGTGTGTTTTTCATAAAAATGTAAGCTCATACTCTTATCTAAGAATCACATTCTTGTAATTCTTGGATAAGAGTATGAGCTTACTGAAATAAATGATAAAAATAAAAAATGTTCTGAAATGATAATCATAATTTTTCATGATTCAAAAGGAGAAAGTGCAATGTGGTAATGCTCCAAACTGTGCAATTCAAATGCAGTATGTACAGAATGATGCATTAGCTAGACATTATGTGCCTCAGAGGTCTGCAGTCACCTCACGTGCCATGGTCCCTTCTAAAAATGGTCTTACGTCTCCACCTAGTGGTGTAAAGTGTAAAGCAAGCATCTTTAAATAATTGTTGAACGTGTCCCCTGCTACCATAAGGACACTACTTTAATTAAAAAATGACGAATTGAGACGTTTTACATTTTTAATAACGTGAAATTATCAAAGATCATTTACTGCTAGGGAAAGATAAATAGTACCACACATATAGATTTGTAACAGAACTATTCATACAATATAATATTTAAATGTAGTATGAAATGAAGTGTAAATATTGCATGAGTATTATAACATGTATAATGTATAAAGTTAAACTTCACTGGAATTGACGGATGAACGGCCAGAGATATAACTATATATACTGCATGCAAAAAGAATTTTCTCAAAAAGGCTTACCACTGCATGGGTTATACATTTTTTTCCCAAAAGTTACTAGACTGTGCATTATTTAATGATATAATATATAATATTACATAGCAAGATATTTTTGTGTATAGGTCTTGCTCTTAATCATTTATGCTGTGTATAGTACCTGATCTTACACACTTGCTTCACAATACAACAACCATCTTCTAGCTCACTGCTCACTGAATGTTTCACACTTCAAGCCCCACAATGCACTGCACTGTGTACTCCACTGACATCATCTGAGCAATTTGCTGACACCTAATAAGTTGTAAGATGCCTGATTGTGGTGGCTGTAGTGGCTGACAGACCTAACAAGATCAATATGTTCCAAATTCATCCAGATTGCATTTGTTCCATTGTTGGCTGGGGATGAACCCATACCACAGAGCTCAGTCTGCACTTGAGACAAGCACCTTGCCAACTTAGCCACACATGAACAGACAAGACAATTATATGTATTTTACTATCCATCAAGGTGAATGGGTGTAGCCCATTGGTGTAGCCTATTTGGTTAAAAGTGGAACTGGGGTGATTTGATGAGGTATATCCCAGGTTACAGTTAACAGATTATAGATGATATTGTTGATTTTGGAACACCTTGATTCATGTTAGATAGAGAAATTTATGGTGAACATCTAAGACAATTATATAAAGATAATATAAGACAACAAAGAATCAAGAAAATAAGACAACAAAGTATGTTAAACTGAACTTATCTTTTGGATTGGACATAGGTTAGAAATGTCAGAGCAGAGAAATCAGAGTCAAGGATCCATGCCCAGAACAGGCGTGATTAAGACAACTGTACCTCCATCAGGTAGGTTGGCCCAGTAGATGACACGGAAGCCCTGCAGGCCGCCGTTGAGGGCCTCTTTAGGGGGTGTCTGCCAGGAGAGGGAGATGCTCTCAGGGGATGTGGCAGTGGCCTGGACATTCTCAGGGGGTCGGCTGGGCACTGTTGGGGGGGCAGAAAGAACAAGATTACATGGGACCTGGCCAATTTTAAACATTTAAACATATGTCAATTGCAAATAAAACTAGCCTAAATGAAATTAAAATACTCCACTTTACACAATACAAGCTACATGTTTTGAAAATGTAACATAGGCAATACAAAAAAATTTCCATAAGAGGGCAGTCTTTCCCAGGCATTTTTTTAATTCCTATTTTAAAATGACTTGCAGATGCAACACTAAGTAAAAAATGTCAAATTGGACAAGCCCTGTTAAATTACACAGCATTTGGCAAATTATCAAAATTTCAATAGTCATTTAGAGCATTTTTATAATAATACCACTAATATTTCAACTTTCCTAGCAAAATACATGTTAATCTAAGAACAGCTTGGCTTGTAAAATATACCTAAATTGAAGAAAACATTGCTCTTGAGTGCCACCCACAATCTTGCCCCTTGTATGCCATCAGATGGGAATAATCACATTCCTCATGGCTATGAATAAGTAAGTTCTAAGCCCAAAAACAGCCTATAGCTTCAGAGACAGCCAACTCACAATGATTTTGAGTTTTAGAACAATAAAGTCCTACTAGAACCTGCAAACCCAGAGCAAAAGATTCTCCTCAATCCAGCAATGGGGTGTATTTGTAATAGGCTACATTTCAACTGCTTTGTGATGTTTTACATGATAAACAAATGTGCCATTTTAATGAGCATTTCCTTCAGCAGCTGCTTATTTCTTTACTTAATTGTATGTAAGTTTGTAACACAGTTGTAGAACACTTGTAATAGCTGTAAACATCATACTGAAATTTGAATTATAATATAAGATTGCTTTAAGATTAAGGCTGTTCCCCAGCCCTTTCATAAAATAGGAAGTATTTAACTTAACCCAATCTCCATTTTATAGCCAAAGTTATTTCATTTCAGCAGCAGTGCTACTATATTTGATGCTATCAAGCAAAAGTAAAAGTGAATGAGCTGCAAACGGATGCTGCTCATTTAAAGTGGCACTCTGACTAACCATCCTCCAGGGTTTTGGCGATGACTTCCTGGGAGGAGGGGCCGATGCCGGCGCTGTTCCCGGCCTGCACCACCACCCCATACTCTGTGAACTTCTTCAGGTTGTCCAGGGTCATGGTCTCGCTGTCCCCCGTCGTCTCCATGGTGATGACGTTGAACTGGTAGCTTCCCCCGGTGCTGTACTCCCGGTAGCCAATCTGGTAGCTGCGGATCATGCCGTTCTGCAGGTGCTTTTTGGGGGCCTGCAGGGCAGACAGGTTGGGGGGGGGGGTTTATTAGCATCTCAGGACTCTGTCCGTAACCTCAGTTTGATCTCATCTGCTTTGTGGAGCAGATAATATATGTTACAAGACATGTGCCCATGTACCTTCCAGGAGACTTTTATGCTCTGAGAGGAGATGGCTTCCAGTTGAACATCTTGTGGGGGACCATCAGGAGCTGAAGAGAAATCAACACAAATGACAGGGCTTCAACCAAGAGGATCACACTCACTACAGTCATGTTTACAGTGCACTATATCTGTCTGGACAAGTTTTTCCTGTGCTTTTCATCAACAGAAGCAAAGTGATGGTGCAATTATACTGCTTGGCCAGAAGGTGACACTAAAAGGGTAAAAATCCTTCAATTCAAACACAGGGGAAACAGCTGTGTGGACTGCTGTTTAAAATGAAGAGTTTCTTTTAAAAGGCTCATTATTTTTAAGAGTATTTCAGCACATGTATGGTAAAATAATTTTTAAACAATATAAATAATGGATATGACTGTAAAATTGTGCATTTTAAAAACTGTATGTTTTGACTGTAGGGTGTTTTCACTTGCACATGCTGTATCTCAAATGACATAATTACAGTTACTTTCTACCGCAGGTGTAACTGACAGTTACCAAAGAGCACTGGCTGAGGGGACACTTGTCAAATTAATGATGAAAGAGGAGTTGAACAACACACTAAAGCAAGCAAAATGTCACTTGTAGATTCACAGTACCTAGGAAGGAAAGCTCAGTGCTTCAGTCACTAGGATAACACAATGCACACTGAAGAAAATACAAACACTTCCATTAAATTTCTTGCTGTGCTTCAGACATGTGCTTTTAGAACAGAATGTTCAGCGTAGGCAGTGTGGGGGACAATTATCCTCTACATAGCTGCAGTATCTCTCAAATCAGCTACAGCTTGGGAAGAAAAGGAAAACCACTATCCTTGAGTCCATGAGAATATCTACGAGGACAGGGCCAGCTGGACAAGGCTGACAAAAATTCTTTTTGTTATTATGATTTCTTTCTGTCTTTTTCTTTCTTTCCTTCTTTCTTTCTTTCTCCCTTTCTTTCAAGCTGTCTCTTCACCTCTGACTAAAACACATGCTAAAAATATATGGATCTCCACGAACACCTAGACCGGCATGCGGGCACTACAGCGGCGGTGACACAGATAAGTCATGTAAGGTTAAGCCAGCAGAGTGATGGGCATTTGCGGCGGAGGCCCCGTCAGACACAGAACTGCACTTCAGAAAAGACAGGGGGCAATTTGTCGAGAGGTGGGCTGCTGCGTATTGAATGCAGGCTGACATTTACAACTGAAGGCACTAATTGAAAGGCCCCGCTTTTATTGCCGGGTCAGCTTGTGTTCAATAATGCATCGGAGTCAGGGGAGCATGAGTCACTCTGCAATTTATTCACTTATTTATTTATTCATCTATTTATTCAACTTTCGCCAAAGATGGCGACTTCATTCAAAAGCTTCCTTTCGTGGACAGCGGCCGGAGCCCGCGGTTCGAATCTCCGGGTTACGGTGCGGTTCTGGTGGGCGTGGCAGGTAGTGTGGCCAGAGGGGCATACCTGCTTCGTCGGTGGTGATGGTGAGCTCGTTGCTGGCCTCGCTCTTGCCGATGTGGTTCTTGGCGAACATGCGGATGTTGTAGGTGGAGGAGGGGTGGAGGTCAATGATGGTGGCCTGGTTCAGCTGGGGGGAGACGTCTTTGGTTCTTTGAGCTGTTTCCCAGGAGGCTGCGGATAATGGGGGCGGACAGTGGTGTGATATATTGGTTCAAAGCATCTCTTTAAGAGAATCTGTGCAACAGATGCAACAGAATTAAACAAGGTCTGCTCTAATGAATGAATAAGGCAATTGATGTAATTGCATCCTCTCACCACACACCAGAGGCTTGAGGACATGTGAGGTAAGTCGCTGCGATTAAAGGTTTACCTGATTTATTCTTGCACTCAATGTCGTACCCGGTGATGGGGCTGTTGCCATCAAAGCCCATGGTCCAACGGAGGGCGATTGTCCGGTCCCTTACCTCCCGAATCTCCACCTCAGGGGGGTCAGGAGGTTCTGAAGCAGGAGCAGGGTGAGAGGTTAGTGACTGGGCCGCAGTAATCTGACCCAAAAGAATACTGAGAAACCGCTTCAACAACTTCTGTTGAGACACATGCATTGTCTGTATATCGACGAGGAACTATGTATGGACACAAAAACGCACTGTTACTACAGCGTAATACCTTGTACTGTTAGCTGAATGATTCCTCTGTCTTCCCCATAGGAGTTAATTGCATGGCAGGAAAAAAACCCAGAGTCTTCCCTTACTGTGGGCAAAATCTGGAACAAAACAAGGAAACTGAGATACTAACACAAGGTTCAGGATTCTAGCTCTCCAACTGCACTATTTTAAATGTGGACATTAACTGATAATTGTAAATAAAGGCACACAGGCACCCAAATCTCCAATGGCCTGAGCACCCCCTAGTGGTATCCCCTGGGTACCTGCAGGGTGGAAATGACCTCGTCCGCCACCTCCTTGACGGAGACCACGTAGCGGCTCATCTCGGGGTTGATGATGCGGTCCTCCTTCTCCCAGCGCACCATGATGGGCTTCTCCCCGTGTGCCGTGCAGCTCATCTCCTTCCTCTGCCCCTGAGTGGCCAGCGTGGTGTTGGGGTAGGACGTGATCATGGCTGGAACTGGTGGGGGGCCGGGGAAGAATAACACAGGCAGCATGCTTGGTCAAAGTGCTCAGTCTTCAGAGTTGCAATGCAAAGCCCTTAATGCGTGTTTTTGCATTTGCTGGTTAATGAAGTCTTACAAATGCTTGAACCGTCCAGACAGAGGAGTCCATTCAGAACAATTCAGAACGATGTCAGACTGCACCATCTTTGCACCCAAACTTTCCTCTCCTTACCACTCGGATATCGCACAAAGGATGTACATGGCTCTTTGTCCAAGCCACTGTCTTAGGGCAGATATTATGCTCCAAAAATGGGATGTCCAAACACCTATGGAATCGCCCAAAAATTAAGTCTCCTCACACATTGGAGCACACAAAACAGAGTAGAACCCCTACTGCTGAGGTGCATTCCCTCCTGTTCCCAATGATGCAAACACACCCAAACACCACATGGCACCCAGGGCCTGCTCTTTGCAGGCAACACATCTGCTTAGTAGTGAGAACCACCACTTATAACAGATGGAAGTAATAGAAGAGGAAATGCAGTAAAATGTAGGTGATATGGCAGGGATAGCAGCTGAAACAACTCAATGTTATTGAATTTTTGGAACATATTTTCAGCGTATGCCAAATTGTGTCCCCTAGCGCAAATATACCAATTGTTGGATAAATTAAGTGATGCTTGTTTATTAAGATTGTAATGTTATAAGAAAGCTAACATCAATTAACACATTACATAGATGAAGTTGTGTAATGAAGGTAATGTACAAGCCGCAGGTTTTTGAAGGGAGCTGGAGGTCCTAGACATGATGAGATCAGATCAGGCAGAGTCAACACTGTATTTCATTAACACATATTTCATCAAAGCTATAATGTTCCCTGGTCTGAGTGAGCAAAAAGGAACCTGAAGACACAACAAATTGTTCAGAGGGTATGGCTGCTACGCACACTGGGAGCTGAGAGAGGGAAAGGCTTTTGATAAGAGGACGCCAGAGAGAGAAGGTACAGCGCAAGAGCCCTAGGACTACAGCCTTCACTGACAGCAGAGGAAATGTGATCTCTCTCTTAACTCCCCCTGTGGATTTGTTATGGATGTTTAATGAAGGCACTTTGATAATCCTTATTAATCAAAGACAAACCCCTCCTAGTGCTGTCGCACTCACTGAGTCTTCCAAGCCCCCCCATGCACACACACACGCGTGCGCGAACACACACACACACACACACACACACACACACACACACACACACACACACACACACACACACAAAAAGAATACATACACACCTACTCACACACATAATAAAATACATCCTTCCATCACATCAAAAAATACACACACACACACACACAAATAAAAACATTCATCCACCCACCCACATAAGAGCACACACACACCTACCCACACACATATTAGCATACATCCTCCCACCCATTTCCACATGAACACACACAAAAAACAACACCCATACACAAACATGCATGCATGCTGACACACACACATGCACACACACACACACACACACACACACACACACACACACACACACACACACAAAAGAACACATACACACCTACTCACACACATAATAAAATACATCCTTCCATCACATCAAAAAATACACACACACACACACACAAATAAAAACATTCATCCACCCACCCACATAAGAGCACAAACACACCTACCCACACATATCATCGGATACACCCCCACACCCATTCACACAAAAACACAAACAAGCTTGCACGCACACACACACACACAACAGGCACACGTACACACATGAACACACAACAAGAATTTACAGATTCAAGTACACACACATATGCGTGCGTACATATGCACGCACACTCACGCGCAAACACACACTTTCTTCCTTCAGACTGAGGCAGCCATTTACGGCGCGAGGGGGGATTCAGGCTGCCGGGGAGCTCGTCAGCTCTCTGATGTGATTAAATGTGTCAGACTGAGGGCTGCAAACGTTTAAGCTTCATCTCTTATTCACTTGCCAGCCGTTCGGAGCAGCGGAACAGAAAAGAGCACTGATTTATTTTGCATGACAACTATGAATTTAAAGTGAGACGCATTTAAAGCAAAAACCCTCTACAGCGCTCTCTAAATATTATCCTTTTTTTTCACTAACTGGGGTCTTTTCCTCTGCTTAGAGATGCAGAGTGATGTTAGCTCCAGACCCGGTGCCTCTGGAGACCGGAAGTCCTGCCTTTATAAACGCTAACGAACATCAGAAACACTGTAAAAAAAAAGACCTGCTACCTTTATATTGAGACACCTTAAGTGAATGAGGGCTAGCTGTGTACCTGAGCGCTGGTGGGGGAACCCCTGTAGTGGCAGAAAAACATTTATAGCGTAGCACTCTGTGTCCAAATTCTTGTTGATTAACAACTGCACGCCGCTGCCTAAATGTGATCCGCGCTGCGTTTTCAGCGAGGGAGTGCGGCGCAATCTAATCTGAGCGTGCGGAGCAATGCGGGAGAGCCCCAGGCTAGCACAGTCATCCTGATCATCCCGTAATTGCTTAGTTGATGTATTTTTTTAATATCCGGCAAAAAATTATGGCCCGCATAATAAGCCGCTAAGGGAAAGAGAGACAAGCTGTCCTCTGGGAGCCCGGCTCACATTATCTACTTATACAGTTATCCCTCTGTTCCACTGGCAGGCTGGGAGGACAATATGCAGAAGACTTGGCAGTGGCTTTGAAACAATTTCATTCTTAAACTACTGTTAAAAGTGATTCCATTACACGACCTCTAAGTGACACAGAAACAAACGTTTAAAATGAAACATCATGATTTAAAATCAAGTTCAGAAGTGTTTTCTTAGTCCCACTGAATGTGGGTTTCTGGTGCTTGCCATTGTATCATTTGCTAGTCATTAGTAAACAGAGTGGGCCGCAGTATAATGCCCAACTGCAGACTGCAAATCGTGTCGAACAACACATGCAAATGGTGCTTCCCTCAGGGCTCCTGCCCTGGCTCTAATTGAAGTATTGACAGGTTTAAATGAAGCAGAAATGCACTAAGGAGCTGCTGCTTCACAAAGACACACACACATGCACACACATACACACTCACTCAATCACCCATGCACATGCACACGCACACACATGCACACATGCTGTGAAAAAAAAGAGGCAAAAAAAAGTGCACGAGAGAGGCAGGCAAGTGGATGCAGGCAGCAGTGCATGCTGGGAGACTAATGGTTTTTATTCCCTGGCCACTGAAGCGAGTAAGTATACTTTTAAGCAAAGCATCTTGAGTCTATAAGCACGCAGTTCTGAGGTTAAAAGGCATGAAATACGATCTCCTGATGAGTGACAAGTGCAGATGTGCTGAAATAAAAGAGCAAGCCTGCCCACCTCTCGCAAGCTGGCATGCCACCCTGCAGAATCCCAGACAGAGGCAACGCTGGCCATGGCACTAACCACACCAACCAATGGCAACCAAATCATTTCTGTGGGATGCGCTGCTGCAGCAAAGGACACTCGCCAGCCGCCATGTAAATGTACCTCTACCTTACAGACACACAAAAGGGCTGGACTCACATCTTTCTGACTGACCGGGACTATGTTACATGATCAGTGGCAGCAATGTTAGTGCAAAAAGTAAGCTATGACCTGCAGTGGGAGGTCAGTTCAGTTCTAGTCCAGTGCACTCTTCTTAACACCCCCCTTGATTTGATGTAATGGTGGGATCAATCTGTACGGATGGAATTTGCCGCAAGAAAATATATAAATAAATGAAATTTCAAATAAAAATTGGGTGTTTAAAATATGTGAGTTGTGACTGGTAGTGACTGAATCAAACTAATGGTTTAAAGCGAACAGGTTGCGTTGTTCAGAAATGTCTTTCCATCAGTGATCTGACTGTCTGAATTTGAAGAGCATGTTACACTGACAGAAAAAAAAGGAAATGAGAGCAGATCTTTGGAAAGAAAAGGAATGTTTGCCCATCAGTGTGATCGCACAGTGGGCACTCGGATTTGGATCAAACGCCTGCTGATTTCAATTCACCCTCATATTGCACATTACAGTCCTCATAGGGACAGCAGAAAATAGCAGGGGTTATAAAGAATCATTGCTGTAATCGCGCCCCAAAAAAGAGCTTTCTCTCACAACTGGACTTTTTAACATTTGTACACACATTAACAGCAGGTGCTTAAGTGAGATACAGTTGAACAGGAGTACTTCAAGCTTGTGCAAGAAATATCTAGTTTGACAGGTATTTCTCTGCTCTTGGCTCATTACATGGACACATGCACTTAAATGGCAGAATGTATTTACACGGGACAGTCACATGACGGCCACTCAGGTAATGTCAAAGTAATTAGCATATTACGGGACACATCATAACGATCTATGCTTTCAGACCGTACACAAATGTGACTATGAGAAACGTTTCTTTCATGTTGTCTTTAATGATAAAGGCAGTACAAGTGTTGCCCATTTTTCAGCAAAGCACCCTTATCTCAAGGCTTATAGCAAATAAGGCACATTTAAATGGATATATTAGGTACGGCCATTAGTATCATGAGTGTTTGCTGTGTGCTCATTCACCCTGCTGAGAAAACAGGCACAGGGACAGAACCCCCGGAGTCTGAGCCCGGAGTGATTAGAAAGAGGGAAGAGCCCACGAGCGCTTAAAATTGTCATCAATTTCACTGAGAGAGAGAGGAAAAGGGGGAACCTAACATCTTCAGCTGGAACCTCCCTGTGCTAATGAGCCCATTGCGGTGGAGAGCTTATTCGCTCATTAACCAATTACGGCTCTTTGATGGGCTGCATAATTTATGGGGCAGTCAAGGGAGACACTGCCTTGCCGGCATTGCTGGGAGATGTTTCCTGCACCTCCACTGCCAGCTCCAACATCATTGAGGCACTCATCATTCACCTAGGCATTCTAACATACCAACCAGCTGTTGGCTGCAGCCCATCAATGCTTTCAGACCATGTCAGGTGAAGACCTGCAAATGACTGAATTGACCACTCATTCCCTTCTGAGAAACTGACACAGAACAAAGAAAAATGAATGGCTAAATTAATCCCTTTCTCACTTTGGGGTCGACTCATGATTACAAGCCTTTGTGCTGTCATAGAGGTTGCTGAAATGATGGAGGAGCAGGGAATTTGGAGACACTTCTCTGGAGAGACTCTTAGAGATAGTGGAGAACGAGTGCACAGTCAAGACACTCTTCCTACAATGCGCACGGATGTCCAGAGCATCCTCCATATTCTGCCAACCACCTACTGCCCCAGATTCCATGTCCCCGCCTAGCCCCCCCGGCATCCGTCAGCCTCCGTCAGCATCAACAGCTATCTGTTTATTTAAGGAGTCCAGTCTCAGAGCTGGCATGCTTTGAGCGCTCGTGACTCAAGGGGCGCAGAGAGAGGACGAATTGCCTAGGATATGCATGTTTGCCAGACGCTTGGAACTGCCCGTGTGCGCTTGTCTTATCTCTGTGTCCGCACACATGGCCATGACTGATGGATTGGGACCGATGGTGGGCAGAAGCAGGCCACTCTGCCGGGGCTCCCAATCACAGGAGGCCAACGGGATGAGCCAGTTCACATCTATGCTGCGGCACTTTACGGCCTTGCTGGGGAATGGTAATATCTCCCACACACTGACATGATATTTATCCTTCATGGGGACAGCCCAGCTGCAGAAGAGATGAAAATGACCCAATGACCCATGGTAGAAACTGAGTGAGACCAGGAACAAAGCCGGCAGATTTACACTCATCCAGTTCCATTCTAGGTGTTGACATGAGTCAAACATACAAACCTTTTTGTCAGGTTCAAAATGTGCTCTTTTGTTAGCAAATGGTATCATTTGAACTCCAATTCTATGATTAGCAGTCACTGATTTAATAAATTGTGCATACACACACATACACACACGGTGTATATATACATGCTTTGTATTTTCTTGAATGTATTTTTTCCTTAAAAATGTAAAAATATGATATGTTAGAGAGATGGGGGGAAGAGAGAGGGAGACAGCTATTACCTTAATATCATTTTTTTTAAATAAAAACTACTACCAGGTACCAGGTTCCTAAACTAGTACTACAACTACAGCACAACTGCGGCTACTGATCCTACAGATACTGCCACTATTAGTACTAATATTTTTACTACTAATAAAAATAACAGTACGTTAAAACCCTGACAATATCAACAATTAAACATAAGTCAATTCTTGCCAAGTGGCTGTCCCCCTGCATGTGATATCTGTTCTCCAGCAGTGCAGTGGCACTGCATGAGGATACGGAGTTCCAGCCTTGATTTCATCAGCGGCCTAAGGGCTGCCTGGGAATGTAGGCCACACCACGGTGCCTGACTGGGCCATGCAAGAGCGCTCGGGAGACAAGATTCGTACCTACAGGATCCCCCGCCCCCCACATGCCGGCCGAAGGATAAATAGCGTACAGGAGGCATGGAAATGACTGGTTAAGCGGAGAGGCACGCTACACAAAACTAATTCCCTTTTGCTGCACAATTGGGCTCAGTCTGAGCGTGCTCTGTGTGATACTGCTGGAAACAAGATGCCGCGCAGCCAATCAGAAGGCTGGAAACGGAAAACGGGGACAAGAAGCTGCCGTTTCCCTGGCCACAGTGTGACACAGTGCCTTTTTTATGTTTTATCTGTATGCTCTTATAAAGAAGCCCTTACCTATAATTGTCTTTTATGCACTCTTAATTGACAACAATAAACACTGAACATCTGTTGCCTTTCTTAGATACAAGGACTGTAGCTGAATTCATTAAATACTGTCTTCCCCCACCTTCCCATTTGCTTGGTAGATTGTCATCATAAGATTTTACAGTTTGAGCCTGATGCTACACAGTCTATCTACGCTGATTATCTAAAACATGGTGGTCAGTTCTCTGATCTGTAGATTAATGTTTTTAAATATAGAAATGAATGCTTGATGTTATGACTGTTATCTTGATTACATGTCTCGGCAACAAAGTTTTGTGGCAGTAGAGTGAAATGGGTGTATTAGTGGAATATATTATTACCTGTGATTGGCTAAATATTTCAATGAATTGGCCAATAAAAAGGTCTCATTGACTGAGGTTCTTATGTAAAGCATGGGAAAGAAGGCAATTAAATGGGGTGGCAGACTTGCCAGTTTTAGACTAAAAACCAGCTAGCAACAAGAGAGATCAAAACAGGCCATATTGTTACCATGCAACCCAGTCTATTAACACACTTGTGGGAAAACAGCTGCATGAAGAGTCCCCACAGTAGTAACCGTAACACCCTCATAAACACTACAGTGTTTAACTGTGATTATTTCTTACATGTTCAACATGGTAATTGGACTAATGCTAAACCAAATGCATTAAAAATGTAAAGCTCCTCTGCTAATGATTCTTCCTGAACAACATTTTTTCATACTAGACATGCCTATAAATTAGCAGTGGCTGCAGAGGAGTGTGCAAAATAAAACAGAGGGACAGTTTTGCATCCTATATCCTGAAAAAGTCATCAACCAACTTGTAGGGATGTGCATTTATTTTCTCTCTTACTAGACTGCTTTGTCTGGGCATGTATATTGCCCTGTTATCTGAGCTGAAATGCTACCCTGAGAAGTCAGTGGGGGTTGCTCTGTAGTGTACAGGTGCCTGTGTCTCTGTGTCCCTGAAGGGGGAGGCTCCTTGTGGTAACAACACAGGAAGGGTAATAAAATCCCTCCAATCAGAGCAGGAGCTGCAAGCGGGTTGAGCTGGGCCTCATTAAGACAAATAAGGGAGGGATTCTCATTTGTGCTCTGCTCCCAGAGTACCAGGCTTTTGTTTTGATGGCACTACAGACTGGTGGGAACATGTGTGCCTCCTGTAACCTGAGACTCCCCAGGGGGACTTGCCTCTTGTTTTAGGGCTGGTCTGAAAATACTGGGCCATCAAAACACAATCCTGGCACTGGAGAGGAGAGTTAATCTCAGAGGAACTTTGAGTCTAGTTGTGTGTGTTTGTGTGTGTGTTTGTGTGTGTGTGTGTGTGTGTGTGTGTGTGTGTGTGTGTGTGTGTGTGTGTGTGTGTGTGTGTGTGTGCGTGTGTGCGTGTATGACTGCATGTGTTTGTATGTGTGCATGCAGGGGTGATTGTGCTTGTGTGTGTGCGTGTGTATGCATGTGTGTGCACACGGGGGTGATTGTGCTTGTGTGTGTGTGTGTGTGTGCGTGTGTGTGTGCATGTGTGTGTGTGTATGTGCATGTGTGTGCGTGTCTCTGTGTGTGTGTGTGTGTGTGTGTGTGTGTGCCTGTGCTGCAGAGATGGGAGGTAGCCGTGTTTGGCTCAGACTGAAAGCTCCACAGCAGGGAGGCCTCTGCTCCTGAGCGATAAGAGAAGCAGAGGGAAATAAGCCTCCCGACATGTGAACATGATCAAATGAGAATAAAGGGACAGACACAGACTGGCAAGAGGGCTTTAAGACACCTTCAACCTAAGTCAGCAAAAATACAGGGAGACAACTTACTAGGACGCGTGAGTCTGATCCATACTACCTGGAAATCATGTAGGAACATTCTCGCCCTGGAGAAAGGAATCGTCAGGAATTCCCATCACCAGGAATTGTCCAATTAAGAAGTGTCTTTGAAATTTCTCCAAAGTTGTACAGTGTCATGAAAATTTGAAAACCCATGTAAACGTCTCCCCTTGACAAGACATGGCTTCCAGCTACCATTCACATGAACACAAGGCCTGCGATTCTGTCAGTAATCCAATTAATGTAGAAAAACATTCACCACACAAACACCTGGCACAAGAGGGGCTGGGCTTACCATCTAGTATCTTGAAAACAACAGCCAAAGCAAGAACATCACAAAGAGACAGAAAGATTGTGTGCGTCTGTGTGTGTGTACACATGTGTTTGTGTGTGTGTGTGTGTGTGTGTGTGTGTGTGTGTGTGAGAGAGAGAGAGAGAGAGAGAGAGAGAGACAGAGAGAGAGAGAGAGAGAGAGACTATATGTGAATGAGAGAGAACCAGAAATAGTATTTGTGTGCATGTGAGAGAGGGAGAAATAGAGCACATGTTTGGGTGTGTGTGAGATACAGACTATGTATGTCTGTGAGAGAGACAGAAGGAAAGAAACAGGAAAAGAGAGAGAGACATAGTGGAAAAGAGGGATAGATTGTATATGTACATGTGTGAGAGAGAGTGTGTGTATGTACATGTGTGCCAGGGACAGAGGGAGAGGGAGAAACAGAGAGAAAGAGAGAGAGAGTGTATGTACATGTGTGAGTGGGATAAACAGAGAGAGAGAAATAGAGAGAGAGGACGACCGGGGCCTACTGCACCTCGCAGCTCACTTTTCCACATGGCAGCCCCTGCTTGAATAAAGAGTTCAGGGCTTAATGGAGGGGAGATAAGTCCTTGGCTACTCAGCGGATAAACATACAGTTCACAAAGCATGCGCTCTCCGCGCCCAGGTTCAACTAGGCGGAAACTACAGGGTCCAGGAATAATCGGGGGGACCTCCGTTGCTGAGGGTGGAGCAGGGGCACCACTTTGCCACTTGACAATCCTTTTCGGTGACACTAACCCTCCCGCCCCACCAAAGTGCAACCCACAGCCTCAGGTAGGGTCACCAGTGTTACTCCTCTGAGTGCTACTGTACACAAGATGCATTTCACACAAGCAGGGTGAAATTATGATGTAATCACTAATGCCTTCTTATTATTTCAGAATTTAAGTTTGACAGTACCACTTTTCCTTACCTTGCAAATTGTATTATAAAGCTCTTTTCATCTCATCAAGTTCTTTGTTGTTTATGGTCCTATGCTGTCAATTGCTTAAAAAATATTAAAAGGCAATGGAAAATATTTAAAATTGTTATCATTATTGTTCTCATCACCACCATCATATGATCATCACCATCCTCATTTTGTTTTGTGCATGCAGTAAATTACATGTTATTCTCAGAATCAAATCATTAGCAAGGTTAGGTGTTTGTTATACCTTTTAGCCACTGGCACACGTATATTAAGAAGGGGGAAATCATTGTAAATGTCTGAAGCTCTGATGACTGAGTATGCTCTGTTTTTCGGCATTGTTGGAGGCGGGTCCTTACTTTTGACGTTGAGGTACATGGACTTGCTGACGTCGGCTCCCACGTCATTGCTGACTTTGCACAGATAATAGCCGCTGTCTTCCTCCAGGACGTGCTTGATGAGCAGGGAGCCGTTGACCAGCAGCTGGAGCCTGAAACCCGAGTTCAGGGGGATGGGCTGGAACTGGGGCACGCCCGCACCTGTAGGACAACGAAAGGGACAGAGAGCAGGATCAGGAAAAGGAGGTGGCGTCCTCTTTCCTCACATTCTACTTGCTGTGCCCTGGGCTGCTCCTGAAGGTACATCAGAACATGCTGTTCCACTGGTGTCCTCATATATCTACTTCATGTCCCTCACAAAGGCAGCAGTGTGATGTTGTGGTAAGGAGCAGGGCTTGTAAACAAAACGTTGCAGGTTCTATTCCTTGCTGGGCTACTGCTGCTGTACCCTTGGGCAAGGTACTTAACCAAGAATCGCCTCAGTAATTTGTATAAATGGATAACATGTTTTTACAATGTAAAAATTGTATCATATGTAAGTCGCTCTGGATGTAAGGAAATAGGTAATAAGGAAACCTGCATGTATTTAAAAAGGAAACCACAGGATGTGTGGGTGTGTGCGGTTGGGTGTAAAGAAGCATAAAGCGAATAATTGTGTAGAAATTATAAAACATGTATAATTTAGTACATGACTGCAACTTAAAGCGTGTTTCTGGTGCACTGGTCACATGTATGAATTATCCTGGATATTAGCATGCTTGAAAAGAGCAGACAATGACTGGAGCGTTTGTTTTGAGTTTTAGTTCTTAATTAAAAATGCAGTCAAGTCCTTGTGGTTTGCCAGAGGTCAAGTGGTGCCAGCGTTTGCCTTACATAAACAGCAAAAGACAGAGAAAAAGGGAGAAAGACAGAGGAGAGATACAGAGGGAGGGAGAGAGAGAAGAAAGGGATTGAAAAAGGGAGGGGGTGGGAGTGTTTGTGGATTATGGGTTATACAAAACACACAGAGATCTACTGGTTGTGCACATCCCACTAGACCTTTTCTCTCTGTTTTCCCTTGGTGCAGCTCTTCTGCTGTACTGCAGGGAAGAATCTACCCTCGCTGAGCGCTATGGCGACAGATTAGAGGGACGTGTGAGGGCGCGGCGTAGCTGCTGTCATCGCAGGCCTAATGGCAGCTGTCAGGAGTCATTAATCAGGGCAGCGTCTGACTCCTCCTGAGCGTTTCTGATTGGAACTGAACCCTCTGCCTCCGCCTGACTGCTGCGCTGAATGAAAACCATGAAGACCATCTCATGCTTGGATTCTCATTCTTTTGTCCTTCCCACAATCTGTTGCTGCTTTTCATGAAATCATATAATGGTATTTGCCACATTCTGATGGCTGTACTGAAAAATCGGTCCCCCTCTGCAACAGCTCACACCGTGTTAAAAAATCTGACTTGAAACACCTGCTCTCTGACCCTAGCAATACACTAATTCCCCCTGACTTTTTCCTGCAAACGTGTGAGGTTTTCCATCTCTTAAGAGCTAATCATTAATATAATCTTACCACGTGTAACTGTTAGGTGTCAAAGACCTCTGTCTCAGATCGAGCATATATTGTGATCACATCTTTACATTACTATCCCTCAAGGTGATCTCTTTTGTCCTGCTAAAGACTCATTGCTGTTCCTTTAGGCTATATCCATTATGCCTTGTTCATGTGAAACACTCTCTTTGAAGTGCTCTGGAGCAACTCATTTGTGAAGAGTCCTATGTTTAAGAAAATTTGACTGATTAATTAAAACATTGTGACTAACCTGGGATCCCAAAGGTCTTTGTCTGCCTGTGTCAGCAGAAGATATAGCACACACAAACTCACAGCTCCTGACAGACAGCCTACAAACTCTCCTCTTGGGACTGCTATTGAGCCTCTTTGCTCAGATTTATATTTTCTAACACCAAACCAGAGTTGCATCCATCCCCTAAGCATGCATGGTAGTGAGATTTGGCATAACATAGACAGAGACACTCTTGGGAGTGATTCACATCCAAGACTACTCTGTGATCAAATCTGGTGCAGGTGTCTGGAAAAACAAATATCAGGCACCAGCAATACAGGCCTAATTCAAAGCCCAGCCGCTGAAAACGAACTGGTTAAGCACTCGCGGGAATTGGGCTAAAAGCAAATCCTATTATTTTCTTTGGAACAATCATTATTGTGGGTACTTGTCCAAGAGCAAAATACACACTTCTATACTGCTGCTTTGCTCTGCAGTAATAATTGTCATCATCATCATCATCATCATCTTCGTTGTCGCAGTAATCATATGACACTTTCGATGTAATAAACATCAGCAGGTTGTGTTCATTAAGCCTACGGTGAACATATTGTATGTAAATGAGCAGAGAGTAAGACTGAAATGACGACAACAAACATAAACCACTGGCCACAATGTATCCTTACCATTCATAATCATTTGTGACTGACCATATTATACAATATTATAGACACTTTTGACATGAGACAAAAATGTTAATATTGACATTTTTGTTATTGAGTCTTAACAATATCCTGATGTGGTGTGAGAGGGAAGAGAGCCAGCTCACTGATTTCTCGATGTGAACTTGTGTGTATATGTTGTGTGTATATGATCCTCAAGCTTGTAAAACCACCGGTGGATTCATCTGATGTACATGTTCCACATGCAGAGACAGCAGAGTTACACGCAGGAGGCCCAGTGCGGTTACCTTTAGAGTACTTCCACACTATTGTAGGGACTGGATAGCCCTCTGCAGAGCAGTTCAGGATCACAGCTTTTCCGTAAATGCCATCCTGGTCCTTCGGCTGCACCACGAAGCTTGGAGGCACTAATGCGGAAAATAAAGACCGGTCACAGGTACTCCACACATATGACAGCACCACAAGGGTCATGTGAAATTCGGCCAAAGCGTTGCAGAGCGCAAAGGACCCCCCCCCTCCCTCTACCTCGGACGATCAGCTGGCTCTGGTGCTCCACTGCGGCTGCGTCATTGCGGGCGATGCAGGTGTAGTTGCCGTTGTGCATCAGGGAGAGATTGGAGATCCGCAGGGAGCTGGTGAAGTCGATGTTGTCGATGGTGACGCCCAGGCTGACCGGGATCGGCCGCCCGTCCTTCTGCCAGGTGATGGAGATGGGCAGGTCGCCGGACACCACCACGCAGGGGATGAAGACCCGCTGACCGATGGAGAAGCGCGGGAACTCAAAGGGCTGGATGAAGGGGGGCACTGGAGGGAGGAGTGCAGGCGTTGACTTCATTTCAAAACAAGTCCAAATAAATGAAAACAGCATTTCTCTCACAAGTCCGTCACAATCCATCGACAAACAACCATGCATATTTTAAAAAAAGCAACCTAGTTATATGTAGTACAAAGGGGCTGGTGGAGGGACAAGTAGAACAAAGCATCATTATAATGGGTGTGTGTTTGTACTTCAAGTGCACCCAAGGAAAAGTTAGTTTGGTTTGCAAAAATCATTTCAAAAAAAGCACAAATTTTTAGAAAAAAAAATTTGAAAATTAGAAAATAAAAAAAAATCTATATAATATAAATAAAATTCAACCTAAAGGAAAGCATTTATTTGGACATGCTTCAAGTCAATGGTACATCATATGTTGATTTACACATGTTTGGAATGTCAAACCAAAGACATTCCATGAGGTATTATTTCCTTTTAGAAAATATCCGGGATCCTTTTAAACAACTGAAAAGCAAGTGCAGTGGATACTAATCAAAAAATAAAATAAGATGTCCTGAAGATCTAGATTGCAATGATGTGCACATTAAACAGCCACCAGTGGTAGCATGACGTACTACGACTGCAAGATGTTAACAACATGGAATTGTACGTATTGGGAAAACATCTTTAGCGGAAATGTTTATGGCACTGAGGCACAGACTGTACTTGAGAATATTGCCTAAGTGCAGTAAATGAGCAGTCAGCTTACTGATTTTATCACCCTATTAAAACCGGAACACTTTTGCGGTGCGCAAAAAATTAAACCACCGGAGAGGGCGAGAAATCATGCGAAGCAATGAGTGGAGAGGCAGGAGTGCAATAAACAACACTTATTTCCTTCACAACAAATTTATCTCAGTGCTTTCTCTGGAGATAAGAGAGCCACATGGAAAATCAACTGCTTTTGAGAATCAATGAGTTAAAATAACATTGAAATAAGCAGCACTTCAGAGCTTATTTAATTCACAACAAAGTGGGGATAATGGACTCCTGGGATTTCCCGGGCTGCTTCAGAGTTTTTAAGCATCAGCAGAGCAAATTAACTGGGTCGTAATGGAGGCGTCACATTGTTTCACACGCGTGCTCTCGCCCCCCCTCTCCTCACACATGCAGACAGAGCAATAAGGAGGGATTTGCAAATCATTTCTGAATAATGCAGCTGCATTCACGAGATACAGCTGTGCTCCGCGGTGCATGTGGTGAAAATGTGATCTGAGATGGCTGATGTTCCACAGGCTAATCATTCTCGCAATGCACACTTTAATATTAATTTGAAATTTGCAATGTTGTACAAATGCCGGAGGAATTTTTCCCTTGCTTAAATCTGCCAGTCAGTCCTATGGACAAAAAGCATTGTGGATCCAGTCTTGTTGGGTTCCCAATGCTACATAAAAGTGTTGCTTCTTTTTTGACTTGAAACTGAAGTTTCATCCCTGCTGATGTGGTGAAAGTCACCAGATATCCAAAAGAAAAGCAGCTAAAATTACTAAAATCCTGAGTAAACCCATGCACATTGGCCTCCCAACCTGCTACATGAAGTGTGGTTGACCAGAAATACACAGTAGAGTAACTACTATCTATTTCAAACACTATTCCTAACAAATGTCCCTTCACTGCTCTGTGTAAAGTCCTCTTCCTGTTTGCAGACTCAGCTGGCCTCACTTCCTGAATGAGGCTGACAGCAGGACCTGGAGGCAAGCTGTACCTTTCACTGTGACATGCACACTCTGGCTGGTGGACAGCTGAGGTTGGACCAGCACGTTGCAGGTGTACTCTCCCTCGTCCACATCCTTCTGCACGTCCGACAGCTTCAATGTGCCATTGTTCTCAAAGGCACGCTGGCGGTGATTGAAGGGCAGCAGGTTGGAGTTCTTGTACCACTTGATGGAGTAGTATGGATAGCCAATGACACGGCAGTGAATGTAGGTGTCCCTCCCAGCTATGGCTGTGAGGTTTTTCATTGGCCGGATGCTGGCAGGCCCTTAAATAAAATATAAGAGACAGAACTCTCTTTAAAATGATTTTGAGGACAGGTTTATATTGTTCGTATGACAGCAATATCAAGCGCAAAAGATACACATATATGAAAGACTGCAGGCCATAACACTGTCACTGTGTTTACCATGATACCTCTTGAGCAGGAAAAAAGCTGTGAAATTGGGACAAAATATGGAACAGGTTAAAAGTGTCACAGCAATGAGCTGAAAGATAGACATTTTAGTTGTTAATACAAATATTTCCAAAGGACATTTGAAGTAAATGATTTAAAATGAAATAATCTCAAGAAATATTTTGCTAAGAAATTACATTAAAGACATTTTCCTTATAATCTGGATAATTTGGACATTACAGGTCTTACATGCTGTACAGGCTCACCAATATAGCACTTTAAATACAAATACAGGGTGAACAACTGGTGGGCATAGAATTCAAAATGCCAATCACCATCTTGCAATATTATCAAAGCCAATGCTTTATGCTTTTTCCATCCCATATTACATGATATGAGAAAAGCCATTACACAGTTGGTCCCTCTAATGACACCAGTGGCAAATGATTAACAATCCACTGTGATCCTGCCATTGGCAGCGATGTACCACATGACCATGGTGCAGAGGGGATAGTAGATGATCACCTCAGACAGCCAACCAGTATCAAGTGTAGATGGACAAGGAGTGTGATTTTCAACAACTTCAATGTTTTTCATATACACTACTTAAAAGATCAAAATCTTTGCAAGTAAATCTAGAGTAAGCAGAGATGGATGCAAACTCCATGGTAATGCAGTATATCAGGAGTTTATGAACACCAAAATTGGTCATGGTTTTTTATAGCTATGAGCAAATGGGACTCTGACACTTGATACAACACATCCATATCCTTAAGTGTTCATACTCTAAACATGATAATGACACTACCTTTTAAGGTTTTGTTTATAAAAGCAAAGCAAAATTAACATCAACCAACAACAAGGAGCCCCAGGTTGAAAAGTAAAATGGCCCCATAGCAACCCTTTTTTCCAAGCAAATATGATTATCCCCTCCCAGACTGCCAAGGCACCTTAACACCAAATAAAGGTGAATCTCAAAAATGTGTATGGCATGGGGTTTCACCTTAGCCAAGTGGAAAATTATACTGATATCCCCTCAAAATAAAGCCCTTAAGAGCACAAGTTAGACAATATGACATTATGGAAATTACTGCTGACATGTGTGGCCAAAACTTAAGAGACTGTAAGCCACATATTTTTCCCAACTTCCAGAAGCTGCAGTGTTCAATACCAAAAACAATTTAATGTAATATAGATGATCATAAGATACACAGATAAGATAAGATGCACAGAGACCTGAACTAACCGTGACAAGTAGACAGTTGGATTAATATAATAGATAATTAAATAACACCTGTAAACAAACAGAGAGGTACACACAGACACAGGAAACACACATGTCCACCCGCCCACACGCACAGCTATGTATGGCACACTTCTGCATCCTGAAATGAAAATGCAATGTTTTCTGGAATGAATCTTGTCACAGGCAGTAGATGGCTTACTGTCAGCAGACAGACAGAGGAGAAACACATATGGTGGGAGGTCCAAGCAAGCAGGCCAACAGACATGCACACTCAAATAGAGAGAGTGACAGACAAAAAAACCAAACAGCATCAAGCTGGGATCATAAATATGACAGTGAGGTTAAGGATGGTTGAAATGGTAAATTCAACAATTGATTAAAAAAGCAGTTGATACTGTGACATTGAATGTGGAAAATGTTAGGGATTGGTTTAGGTTTGTCAGAAAATAAATGATTTAATTTTTAACACCCATTCAAATTAACATTCACCCTTAAAAACTGAAGATTTGTGAGAAAAGACACTATTAGACCCAGTAGAACCAAAATAACAGCTTATAAATAACAGCTTATAAACAGCTAGAAAATATCATAGTGCTAACATTAATATGTTTCACGCACTTATGCCATTTGTATCAACACCATTCAGAGCTGTAATTAAGTAAAGACCATTCTACAGGCAATCACAGCTTAATACAGCAAATAATATGAAACCTTAACTATTTTAACAACCCACACAGAGCCATTCCCAGCCTCAGTTTGAAATACTTTACCCTGGCTGTCTCTGATCTAATTGTTTATCATTTGATAGCATTCAGGCTACCATTTATTTCATCAAAATGCCAATAGCTTTTATTGTTATACAGATGTGCTATTTGGCAGGTCTCAGGGTGATGTTACATCCAGCCATGACAGAAAATTTTATGTTGAATTTACATAAAATTTATGTAAAATGTGCATCAATCCTATCACATGCATTATTACATCAATGTTTTCACAAGATAAAATTGATTTATGGAACCTTTATTGATCTTGGAGGACATATAAGAAAGTAGTTGTTGCTATTCCCTTTTGATCTGTGTATTGCATTATATGAGAATTTATATAAGGAAAGATTGCACTAGGTGCAAATAAAAGAATTATAACTGTGCTATTGGATGTGGAGACTTGAGGCAGTGATCAGAAATTATGGAACATGGCAAGATATAATGAGCTGAATGGTGAAAATAAAATGGCGACCAGACAGAAGGAGAGACAAACATATCCACATTAAGCAAGATAACCGAAGATGGAAACCAAAAAGGCAACAAATTGAACATTCCAACAAAACGAAGACCCAAAGCCTGCAACTGAAACAGAATAAAAAAAGAAGAGAAGGGAGTAGTAAAGACAGAAACAAAGGAATCGATGCTATCCTGAAATGAGCCAAAGGTTAGTTAGGCACTTTCTGAAGAGGCTTAAGAGCATGCATGAACTTTAACAACCAAAATGAGTTATGTGTGTGTGTTTTGGAGGAGCTGATCTGACAAGCACCTCTTACGTTTATTCGAGCCTGGTAGGAGACCACTCCCGCCGAGTTGTTGCAGGTGCAGCGGTAGACCCCGCCGTCTCGGACTTGGGTGTGCGAGATGTTCAGGTAGCTCTGCACGGTGCCCTCGGCGCTGATGATCTGGCCCACCCGGTGGTTGCTGTCCTTCACGACCGGCTCGTCATCCAGGGTCCAGGTGACAGTGGGCAGGGGTGTCCCCTTGACCGTGCAGACCAGGGAGACAACCTCATTGGGGCTGACCACCTTCTCGCTAAAAGCCGACAGGATTTTCGGAGTACCGTCTGCAAGGGAGCATGGGAAGACATGAGTCTGCTTCGTTGGAAAAGGGCATCAGAAAGTTGCCGATGGTCATGAGATGGTCATTAGAATGTCTTACCATTCTAAGGTTTGATGTTAAAATAGTGATGTAAAAATGCTGACAAAAGAGCATATGTAAACAAAAACTGAATGATTTTTAAATACTGTATACTGCAGTCAAAACATCTGAAAATATTGTCAGCTTATCTGTCAGTACATCACTATATTTTCTCCTCAGTGTTTTTTATATGAAGATCAAATGCATGAGGTGAACTCTGCCCACAACACAGCTGAACAATTTAGAGAAGAGAAAAGAGTGCAATGTTCTTTCATTCTAGTAGTGTTGTGGAGGTGATTAATATTATGGAAATGGTGCAGTGACAAAGCCTATAATGCTTGTTCTAACATGTTGTGTCTTAGGTCAAGGGGACACATTTGCAGGTGAAGAATAAGACCAAGAGGATCCACATCCTGGAGTGTGAATCTTTAATGTTTACCAACCGCATGCATGACAGTGGCCTGCCATTACTGCACTAGAAACCATACCTGAGGTGAAACCTGTGGTGCTGCCCTAAGCAAAATATTCTGATTGGATATTATATTCTACTGGACAGAGCTGTTCCTCAAATGTTTTTAGCAAAAACAGCAGGGAGATTTCCTCTCAGATCTCTCCCATACCTCACTTTGCACCACTGTTACCCGCCCAAATGTCTAATAATAATATTGGCTGCAATGAGACCTGACATGTGACAATTATATCTTCTGTCACTCAAGCTGCGCACTTGGCCTATTTTGTGTACATCTTTTTTTTTCAGTGACGGGATCTTAGCTGACGAGAACCAACGTTATTTTCACTAGAGACAGCAGTCTTTGAAATCTTGCCTGCTGTCGCTCCCTGATACCCCCACATCATTATAGATTATCAATACCCTCTTTATACAGTTCCATGGCCACAGGAGACAGTTGCCGCAGCAACCAGACTCAGGTACTGTAAGCAATGTCAGCCTTGTGCAGATGTTCTAACAATAGCAGTCGCACCGTGACTGCACTACAGGCCTCATTAGCAAGTAGGCCTTCCACCAATCAATTGTTCTACTACTTATTGCAAAGTCACCAAAATGCACAGCACAACACACACACACACACACACACACACACATAAATACATGCTGAGACAGAGGAAATAGTGTGAGACCAGGACCATTGTCATGGGTTCATGTGTTCTGTATGTCTTGCTTCTGTATCTACTTGACTTGCTTCAAAGGAAGTCAATATGTTTCTTTTTCATGTGAGCACTGGATTCAACTGAACATTGTTATAACTGAACCATTATTACTTCTCCTAGTTCTGGACTGTGAGAAAGCAACATTCCAGGACCTAGTCTGTGAAATACTGGATAACACACAAATAATTTAATATACTACTTAATACTCAGTATTGTATTTGCATTTAACAGAACTGAGTGGTGCTTTAGCAGCCTGTTTAGTTTGTTTCAACTAAACAGAGTCACATGACTTTTTAAAGTAAAATCTGTGTCCCAATTAAGACACCACCTGTCAATACAAACATTTGATGATTAATCATTATTTTGACCTCTATAGCACCTGTCATGCATGTGAGAGCATTTTACAGAAGGGGGGAGGGGGTGACTCACCTCATCCACCACCAATATGTAACCCCTACCAGCAGCCATTTCATACCAGGACATCAGAATTGGAGAGGGATGAATTTTGTAAGCTAATTAAACTGGGATATGATTAGATGGCCAGACTGAGAGAGCCATATTGGGAATTACACCAGCGGACTGGGGACCCTATCACTGGTATCAAAGTACAGTCCACAGGGAGTCAGAAAAAGAAGTTCAACATATCATCCGAAAATATATGAAGGGAAACGTTTACCTTCCAAGATGACTTGCACAAAATCCTGAGCGGACATCTTGCCCTTCCTGGCGAAGCACTGGTAGGCACCCCCATCGCTCTTGGCCATGCCCTCCATCACCAGATTTTCCCGGTTGTTGCCGGTAATCCGAACGTTGGCTCCAGGATGGATAATCTCTCCGTTGCGGTACCAGGACAGCTCGTACTCGTCCGAGCCACTGACGCTGCAGGAGAGCGACACCTGGCTCCCCACGCTGCCCTTCACCTTGCGGGGGCTGACCACGGCCTTTAAGGGCTCTGCAACACGACAACACGAGAGAACGTCACGCCTCAGCGCAGAATTCACATGCAAATCCATCCATCCCACATGGTAACACACACTGTACACATCCATAGCACACAAAAATGTTAACAAATACGCACACGTGTCCATATCAGGACAGCAGCAGCAAAAAAGGGGATTTTAAGATTTTAAGGCAGCTTCTGTACATCATTCATATAGCTAGAGCCACAGGGATAGTTTCATTATCAGTAACTTTCCCATTTATTTTTTCACCCTCTTGGCACAGGAGCCCAGCATAGAGCAGATACTGTAAATGGGCCCATAGGGAAGAAACTCCGGGTCACTGACTCACGTTTGACCAGCAGCCGGCCGATGACCTCGGCGTTGCCAAAGCTGTTCCACACCTCGCACACGTAGTTGCCCGTGTCGCTGGGCCGCGTGTTCTCGATCAGCAGGCCCGTCACGCTTTGCCTGAAGCGGCTGTCGGGCTCCAGGGGCCGGTTGTCCTTGAGCCAGCGGTACTTTGGGGCCGGGTGTCCCGAGGCTTTGCAGGGGAGCTCCACCCGGTGGCCGGCCATGACCTCCCGCCGGCTGAAGCCGTCCACGATCACCGGCTCAGAATTCATGGGGTCTTTGGGGGAGAAGTAAGAAATTTAAGGCAGGGGAATACAATGAGTTGGACTGGAACTGGGGAAGTGCATGAGTGTACACTCAATGTGACTGGGAACATGTGACTGCATTCCAAAGCCAACCCCACCTGACACAAAGAGGCGAGCGCTGTTGCTTTGCCTGGTCTCGCCAGTGTAGCGATGTCGTGTGATGCAGCGGTAGTTATATAATCCGTCCTCATTCTGCACATCCACTATGTACAAGGCTCCCGTGGATGTGATGAGAAATCTAGATCCTGAAAGAAAGCATAAATAGAACAGTAAACATAAAAAGTATTGTTCTGTTACTTTGACACATCCCTTCCCTTCATTTCTTCTATGATCTATCACCTTGTCCTTTTGAAAACCACTTCCAATGTTCCATAGGATTTACAGATTTACTTCTTCTAATGTCACATGGAAACCTGCTTATTATCGCCACTATCACAGCCATGTGCCTAAGATGTACTATAAAATTCATGACCGGTTCAATAATATTGACCTACCAGCTTTTTTTCCCCAAAAATGAAGAATTCATTTTACACGTAAGCTTTTCTTATGCATTATTTGTAAATGCACAGTTCTGGATTATTGGGCATGAATGACACTACATAATCCCTACAAAATCACTGAAAGATTACAGTCAAATGTAAGGACTGTCCTCTGAAAGGATTCTTTTCTGAAAGGATTTATTTTTGGCTTATTAACACTCACGAGGTGACATGTCCATTTTCTTCCTCCTTCCTTCATTGTAACATTAGAATCAGCCTAAAGACCTGGGGTTAATATTCTCTTTTTGTATCAACAGCAGTTCTCTGCACTGCATGTGACAATAGCATGTTAATTCTGTGGACAACCCAGACTGGGGAACACGGGGGTGGAGGGCAGGGGGCGTCAGCATTCATAAGAAATAATGTCCTATGCTGCAGTCATATACAGCACATTGTATACGCTTTATCCCCAGGAGGACGTGCTGATGTCAAAAATGATGGAAAATGCAATTTAGACAGGATTGTCTTCACAGCCCTGTGGCAGGTACACAGAGGCAGAACGAGACTTGCATTGCATTCTGGGTATCGGGACCCCCAAGGAAACTAGTGCAGAGCAAGAGTTGAAACCATGAAATTCTTTACATTCTCAGTGCAGCGGAGCAATCCCATGTCCCAGGACAGACCCGGGCCGTCCTGAAATGAGTTGTAGGGGAGCGAAGCTTTCAGTCACCCATGGCCTCAATAGTGTACGTAATAAACAGCAGACCACTGTGCCTGGAAACATACCTTTGATGGCACCATGGCTTCATAGCAACTGAAGCCTTAGCATCCATTCAATCTCACCACAATGTACTTTGTTTTTAAGCCTGACTAAAATATTTAATGATGCAATTTTGTTTTTTTTCCACAACATTTTTCATTCATTTCACCAACCTTCAAAATCACAAAGCTGTGCAAGAATTTAAGAAAGGGATTTATAGAAATTTAGATTAAATTACAATTACAAGAATATATCACAATTAGATTAAAAAGAGGCCTTACTGTCGCAGAGTAATCGTAGCCCTTTGGCTATGGGCCCTGGAGAATAACTGTGCTTTGTAAATAAAGACTCTCTCACCCTTTCCTAGCCTGTCTGCTTTGCCTTTCCCTTACAAACTACTGGATGATTCAGATACACAGACTAGTCACTGTGTTTTCCTTTAGCTTTTCCCCCTTACTTGTTAATAATTTAACCTTTGAAAATCGATTTCACATTGCAGGTTATTTCTCTGTGTATTCATGCGAGCACACGAAAAAAAAAAATCAATAATAAATGTTTATTTCTCAGAATCACACAAAATGCATTATTCATTTTGTTCTTCTTTGAAGAAGACCTTAAGGAGATCTGGGACATTTACAGACACATTATAAGCAATACAGAATTTTAAAATCTAGTCGCAATTTAATCTTCCTCACCATATACAGGTATATAGGTATATATAGGTTCCATAGGTTATGTAACCTATATCATTTCTGTCTGTATACGTTCAGATTTTCAGAAGCATATCAGCACTGCAGTCATACCCTTTACATATGTTATACAATACTGATATCAATCTACTATTGGCCTTTACACTGGAATATGTGCAACCTTGTCAAAAGCAAGACGCGCTCATTGTGCTGTGGAGCACAAAGTGTTAAAAAATGAAAAGGAAAATAGCTCAATCCATCTTGAAAATATAGATAACTTGCAACATTTACATGAAAACCAACCAATGAGCTTTGCAAAATATGTTGAATTGAGCAAGGAACGCAAAAGCGAGGGAGAAAGAGGGAGGTGAGGAAAGAAAGGAGTATGTAGCTATTGTAAGCACTGACCTAGTTAGAAATGAGAGTCCATGGATTTGATATCCTGAAGGGGTTTTCAGCTTGTGGTCTAAATGCAGTTGTGTGTGACAGGCAGCCAGCAGCAGAGGGGAGGGGAGAGGATTTTGTGTGTGAGTGTGTGTAAAAGCAAGAGAGAGAGAAAGAGAGAGAGGGAAAGAGAGAGAGAAAAAGAGAGAGCTTGTTTGTTTGTAGAAGAGGTTGGAGAAATGAGCTATACAATCCCTGGTAACCAGACACAGCCATGAAAAATTCAACATCCACTTGACTTTGCGAGAACTGGTACTGTTAGCAGTCTGTGTTGAGAGATACAAATTGCACAAATTTTATTACTGGGGCCATTTATGTTTCCATTCACACATTTTTCAAATATGTATTTCACACACCCACTTTCAAATGATTCTCAGTTTAATAATCACCCATGTCAGTCAGTGTTTTTTTTTTTTATCCTGTGGAATTCATCTCCAGCAGCCTCCACAGCCTCACTCCCAGCATCTATAGGCTTTTAAAATATCGTATGACTGCCATGACTGCCATGGTGTTATGTGTATAGCTAGAGGTAAAGAAGATGTTAAAAATGCATACACAAACACGTGCACAACCCAAGAAATCACAGAAAGCAGAAATCAAGAAGGCAGGGATGCTGAGAGCGTGCACGCTATCTCTCTCTCTCTCTCTCTCTCTCTCTCTCTCTCTCTCTCTCTCTCTCATAGTTTTTCCCTTCAGTACTGTTTTTTTTTTTTTTTGCTCCCACCCTGAACCCTGCCTGGCACCCTGCTACGCGCTTAAATTTGAAAAGATATTCAAGGCGCATATTTTGTTCCGCGGACTCGTGAATGAGGCGCGCTTTCATTAAAACAGACAGCCTGTCATCCATGACAAAGGCGAGGCTGGGCGCGCGCGTGCACTTCCGAGGCGTTTAAAACCGCGCCGGCGCGCGGACCGACACGCGTTTATTGGCTCGGTGATCTCCGGGAGCGCACCGTTCTCAAGGCACACTTAATTTAATCACTGTCACTTCACCATGGCCAAATCAAATTTCTCCCGACTCTCGTACTTAGCATTCTAAATAAGGGGTGGGCTCTGAGGAAGTGCTGTACAAATTCTTTTTTCTAATCTAATCTTTTTTTTTTCTTTTTGTAAAATATAATCCATGATCTCATGGACCGTGGGTGAATATTTTTGGCAAATTTATTCTACTGCATAGTGTAAACGAAAGGTTGTTTTAACTAATTTAAAGCTTCATTAAAAAAAAATCTTTATAGAAATTCATGAAATGTATTAGTTTGCTGATGATCTGCTATGAAATTCTGAGGGATGTGGAAATTTTTCGTCATCACTGAAACTGTACATACCGTAAGACATGAATTTTCCTTTATTTATTTTCATACTTCCTTGCCCAGTGTTACCTAATATTAATGTACTACAGGTATATTGTTATTGCCACAAACACAGAGTAAAGATTCAGGTTAAGTATTGCTGTGAAATGCTTTACAACATATATAAGATGAGGTCGTTCCATCTGGATGCAATTGCACTGTGGTTGTGGTGGTGGGGGGTTACAAACTGGAGGTCAGTTCCATAATCATATTCATGTCCTTATACTTGTGTACAGAATCCAATGAATCCTAGCTGTAAAAAAGCTCTCTATTCTGCAGGAAAGAACTCCATTAATATGCTCCATCTATGCCTGTGCTGTGAGACAGAGCTGCTATTCAGCATGGTCCTTAGCTGCCCTAACTATATGAAAGAACACAATATTTAAATATGAAATGAATGAAATATTACATGAAAAAACAGCATGGAGAAAACGTAAATTAGGATTTATGAAGAAGAATAATTTATGTCTAATAGAGAGAGGCAGAAAGAGACTAAGATGATTAGTTTACACCATTTTAACACATATTGCCGTGTGCCATTTTAAGAATATCTGAAGTCATTATCAAAGGTGCCTAAAAAGTGAAGTCTAAAACATGTAAGGTGTAACAAAGAGGATTTGCACAATCAAAGAGGGATGAATTTTAGAGCGGCAACAAATGCCATAGGCTTTTTATTTAAGCTGGAACAAATGCTGTGCTCTTTATTTTTAGTGGATATGAAAAGAATCTCAAAAGGTACACAAAGAAGAGGTGCAGGAGGAGAAGGGACACAAAAGTGCACCGTCTATAAAACATTTTCAAACAATGATAACCCAAACATTAAAGATCATAGAAACACATATTTTAAAATATGGCAAAATCATAATACTTTCATTATTATCACTATCCTAGCCACAGTAGAATATTTATTCACTATCATTCATAAAAAAGCCACACCATTTAAGACTGTGACCATTTTCTTATTTATTATGCAATCGAACAATTTGGGAAAATTGATATATTTTAAATTGAGTCAGATGAGGATCCACTGACCAGCACATCTGATGTCAGACATCCTTGGCATGTTTTTATTGCGGTGAAAAAAGGCGGGGTCCTGTGCTCACAGCTCCCTCCACCTGCTGAAGATTTTGCCTGGTGCCTCCCACCCCGTTCCTCCTGCCCCCTCTCCCTCCTCTCCATCTTACACTGGCTCTCCACCTCATGAATAATGCAGCCAGCTCTGGCTTCACATTCGCTTTCTCTGACCCCCGAATGAGTTTCCCACAATGCACCGGGACAACCTTTTTCCTGAAGCAGTGCTTTCAGGCGCTGTCAGAGGATGGAGCCAAATGGTGCCCGGCACTTTGTTTCCAGAAGAGGAATCTGCACCACCCCCCAACACCCCCCACCCACCTACACACACACACACACACACACACACACACACACACACACACACACACACACACACCCTCTCTCTCTGACTGCGTTCATTGTCAAGGTGCTGCACACTGCAGTGCTGCTACACTGGCAGACAGCTCCCCTTTCAGAAATTCACTCTGACATTCTATGTGTGGTGCATCAGCACTGGACACTGTTTTGACGGACTACAGAATCAATCAACTAATTAACTTTAGAGACAGAGAAGAAATGGATCAAGTCAAAGGCGGAAAAAAACAGAATTTTTTAAATTACAGTATCTAACCTTTGAATACTGCTGAGTAAACCCCTTTCAATTTTTATAAAAAACAGTATCAACAAAAATAAGATCAATTAACTCAATTGAATTAAATTTGATGGTAGATTTTGCTGTTTTGGTGGGATTTTAGGATATAGTAGCCATGCTGGATTTTTGCCTTTTAGATCTGGTAATTTATAAATGTACACTTTTGAAATAGTCTTTTTTTTTAAATCATATATAAGCGTGCAAAATTGTTCTGTTTTTCAAAGTTCAATGTTTTTTTCCCAAAAATTCAAGATTAACCTAAATCACAACAAAAGATATTTTGACCTACATCTGCAAAAAATCATTTAATGAAATAAGAATATGAACACAAAACAGTAATATTTTTAAAATATATATCTCAATTACATTTATTATTATTGATTTGATTCTTGCCATAATTGTTATTTTTGTTAGAAATAGTTTATGATCGATTCTAACACATTATAAATAAAAATACATTTTCATTATTTTTCAGTACACACACCTAAATTTTAATTGACATTTGTGTTCACTTCTTTATGAATAATTTATTCGGATAAGTTTCTTTATTTAGAATTACATTTGTCTTGAATTTATTCAAAATTAAAAAATTATATAAAACATTGGAAAGCATTTCTAGTGCATAAATTGATCTAAATGTGACATGCTTCCTTAAAAGTGCATTATACAAAAAGGTTTGAAAATGTTCAGGTGAGCCAAAATTAAACAAAAATATGACATTACATGCAATTCATGCAATTATTATTTTCAGTTTGCACATTTACATTTACACTGAAATGTCCCATTCTGTGAACATAATATGTGAACATAGATGTGCCGTGACTTTATTTCAACAGTAATGGAATCTGTGTGCGGAAAGAGAATTTTACAAACAGATAAATTGAAAGATAGTTACCCCCAAAAATAACAGTAGCTACTGCATGACCTATTTAATGTAACTATCTTTTAATTAAGCCTTGTCTGTACAAGCACTCAATTTACTCATTGGTTATGGAAATTTGGATTGACAGAGGCAGTAAAAGAGAAGGAGGTGGGGTGGATAGGGTATGCATGGAAAAGGAAATAGAATCTTAAACATCATTCAGTCCCCCTACCTACCACTCTACAAGGTGGTGTGGATATTAGGATATGACCACAAAAAGTGTGTGAAGTTGTGTGAAAAAGGACCAATGGAGGGAGCACATAGGTCAGAGCAGGGGGTGGCCTGAAGAATTTGTGCGTGCATGCGTGCATATGCGTGCATGCGTGAATGCATGCTTGCCTGTGTGTGTGTGTGTGTGTGTGTGTGTGTGTGTGTGTGTGTGTGTGTATGCATGCACACGCACCTCTGTGTGCCATGCCTGGCCGGTGAAGCGGGGTCAATAGTAACGATCCAGTCCGCTCCAGTACACTGGCCCTGTGCCTGACAGCTCGCCTATGCAAACTGACAGGTATGCACAGAAGGGCTTCAATAATGCATGAGCACAGTGAGGGTGGGAGAGCGCATCAGTGGGGTGGAGCTCCGGCCCCAACCCCCACACTACCTTCACCCTTACCCAACTCCAGTGCCGGGTCTGGGGGATGGACAGGGCTGTGACTGAAAATAGCTTCTGGGCCGGACCGCTCGGCATGCACCAAGCCCAAAACCATAGACTGGGGCAAAAGCTCCACTGGTTTGCCACTGTCAGTCCAAGACAAACTTTGGCTCCCAAAGTCACACTAGATCCCAATCAGATGTACTGATTGGGATCTAGTGTCCAATCATGTCCAAGAGGAAGCCACATGTTTGGTGGGAAGTTCAAACTTGGTGTTGCAGCCATATTGTTGGCTAACTTTAAAATATGCAATTTTAGCCAAGATACTTTTCATTATCTGTCCTGCAGGCTGTTAGATACTGTAGCTACATAAGATACTGTAGCTACATATATTTTCTTTCACTTTTAGAAAAAGAACACTGGCGAATGCCAACTAATGAAAAAAACTCTCTCTTGCTCCCATCTCTCTCTCTCCTCCCTCTCATTCACTCTCCTGTATCTTAAAAAATGTGTCTGTGTTGATGGTCACTGCTGATGACTACCGCAAACTGGCAGCCTTGCACCGCTGCCCTGAAGTGAATATGCATTTGATGGAGTTTGTATACAATCCATATGGCCAAAATACTCAGTATCACTTTCAGCTCAACAGCTAGCTAGCAATCTTGATAGCTACCCAACAGTAGGATTAAAAATTGCTATTTCATTCTTCATTTTTAATATTCATAATTGTACTCAAAGGTTGGTCTGCTAAGGAATGGAAATAAACTTCAGGGGGGTGTAAAGCCCTGCCCAAGGCCCCGTGATCCTTGTCTATGGCGGCTTACATTGCTTGCATTTTTCATATCATTTATTCTGGTTGCTGTGATTGGCTAGTGGTTGGCAGACCCTTCCTGGCTGGATGATCCCTCACAGTGGGATTGGAGGCCAAGCTAATGAATGGCAGATTTTTTTTATTTGGTGATGAAGACATAACCCCCCCACCACCCCCTGGGACACAGTAGCCTCCACTCAACCTCCAGATTAGCATTAAAAAAAGGAGTGTGAATGAAAAAATACAACTCATATGCTAATTCCAATCATGCAAAAGCTACACAATTATCAAACCCATATCTGTCAGCCCTGGTAGACACATCCCAGTAGACCCTGGAAGATTGGGACCCCTAGCTTTCTATTAATGGGGCACAGACTGAAATGACAGCAGTACACTAAAAGTTCCACATCACATATTTATATATATGTACACATATTTATACTCAGAATTCCTCAATGCAAGGTATATTTACATGGTACATTCTAACTATACAAATCTATGCCAATACTGTACACTATGACAGCATAATAACTTAATTCAGATACAAAGTACACAGGGTAATCTATGGCCCAGATTCAATATCACATTATGTAGTCTGTCCACAGAAATTTAAGTCAGTATTAATTTTGGGCAAGAATTGAAAAAAGTGACCCCTGTTTAAGTTTGATACTCCAGTTAAGGACAAATAGCATTCGTTGACTGCATGTGACAGCACTTTTCATATAAGTATTCTGGGATTCATTTGGATATCATACATGTACTAGTGAATCTAGTTAAGATTGTCCGCACTGGCTTAGGTTCGATGCCATGAAAAGTGCTCATGGATTACCTTTTTTCTTGCACCAAATTAATACTCGCGTAAATTTCTGTGGACAGACAATGGCAGGAATAGAGAAACTCTTTCCTACCTTTCATAGCTAAAGCTATCTGAAGGGTTGCCAGATAAATACAACACCTACAAGCCATCTATTGATACAATTATGATATACTGATTAAAGCTAATGAATTTGAATGCCAGGGGTTTCTTTTTATGAGGACAATCGGTAAGAACAGAAAGAAAGGTGTTCACACTGTATGGGACATACACTCATTGATTTCACTAAACTAAGGTAATTTGTTCCTTTTCAAAACACAACAGATAAAACTGAGCTCAGCACCCAGCTAATTAACCAAAAGTAAAAGGATTTTACAAGAATTTATATTTTTAAATGATCCTTATTGATGGTGTCATTCTTTCTAAGCATATGCTTGATTTGGGAAGCATCTGAAAGATGTGCTTTTTGGTGAATATAAGCCAGTACCATCACCATGGCCAGTGTTGCTAATTCAGTATGTAGCTAACAGGCAAGCCAACATTGACTGACATTAGAGTGTAATCATTATAGTGGGACTGATGTAAAGAGACACACTGTACAAGAAACATGTTTTGGAGTGGACAATGGCAAGTTCAATAACAAAAATACAAAACAGGAAAATTAATCATTTTCACATTTTTATCTTTATAATTCAGAAAACAAAGATGGATGGACAGAAAGTACATGGGGCGTATAAGTGTTTTATATGGTTTCATGCGTACTTACTGTCGATATTGTGGATATCAATATGATTCACAGGTCTCCCTGGTGGAACTACTGCTAAAGATCCCATTTGGCTTGCTGGCTACTTAATTGGAAGTGCTCGGAAACTTAATTCAGTTCTCATGTTATAAACTTCAAACAGTCCACGCATGTGAGTAGCAGCCAGCACAATGACAACCAGTTCACTTCAGGACACTTGGAGACAAGAGGAACCCTAGCTGGTGATGTGTTTGTGCTGTAATTTAACCATGATTTACATGTGCGTGGCTGAGAGGAAACACTACAGAATGTTCTGTCCTTACATTCCCTCAAACCTCTATACATGGCCCCAGAGAAATGAGAGTGGGAATAATCAAAAATAAAGCACATTATCAGCATTTCCTTACAATATATAATACAGCAGGTGAGACAGAATGGAAGAATACAACATTATTCTCCTTTTTTCTAAGAATTTTCCTGTCTTGCAGAACTGCAGTCAACAGACATTGATGAGACATACTGCATGCTTGACTCATAAGCTAAAGTGTGCTGCCTGTTCATCTAAGGATAACATTTTCATTATGAGATAATTCACACAATATGAAGATAGTTGTGAAAAGCCTGCTAAACAGTAACTGCCCACTTTTAAAGAGCTGGAAATGTATTTGTAAAAAAGGTCAGAATGTGCTGGTCTCAAACCCTGCATGAAATCCACATGACCCACATTTGGCCCTTTGTATGTTGAGGTCAGTGGCTATGCCCACAATCAATGGGCGTTAAAATGTAGGAGTGAACACTGAATATTGGTGTTAATGTAACGTAATGAAAATTTTGTTTACCCACTGCATGCCCTGTACCGGTAGAGGGTTCATGCAGCTTGCATTGAGAACTGTCGTGGTGTGGGGTTAATCTTGATTTGCACCGTTCTGTTGCAAAAAAGGATAAATGGATAGACAATAAGAGTAGGGTGGTACACCAAGTGCAGCTAAACAGAAGGTGGGTAAGCATTAAACCGCATTTGGTAGCCACTGTTTACATTACATTGTTTGTAAATGTCACACAGCCATCTTGGCTCAGTCTCCAACACTGAACCACCAGTGAGTCAAGATGGCGGCACACAACATGTACATTTTTGAACTTGTGGCCTGGGAGATCAAGATTTTTGGCAACTTAGGCTGGTTCATGGTTACTACATCATGATAGTAAAAAATCAGATTGTAAAAAGGCATAAAAGTGGGGGAGGTGGGATCACACCTGTGTACAACAGTTTGATCCATGAAAACAATCACTGAGTGCCCTGCCAGCTTTCAGACCAATGAGAAACTTAGAAAGGCACACATGCTAAAGACTATAAGGGTTACATCACAAAAAATGGCCTTTCCCTGCTGAGTGTAAATTGGAAGGTGGTGGGGTTGTGACCATAGATATCTGCAGGGTGATATGACACAGGGTGTCACTGCATCCCATATCCTACATCAATACGTCAATATGTCAACCAGTCCTGATGTGAAAAATAATAAATTCACACTACATCATACTCGATGAAGTAATGAAGAAGAATGTCTTCAAGCAGCAAAGTTACTATATCAATCAAAGCTATGCTTCGTAAGTTATTTTCTTGCAAAAAATATCTTTTTTTCCCTAATAGCAGGTGCTGAGCTGTGGTTTTCCACACTGCGCTTAACACACAACCCTGACTTTTTCATTGCATACTCATTAGAGGGGTCACCGCTGCCCACGCGGACTGTTCACACACGGAAAAAAAAAAAAAAAAACACATTTCCTGCTCTTACATTCGAAGCGACCCTGGAATTAGCCCAGCCTGACTGCAACTCTCTTTTGCAAGATAGTGTTAATGGAACAGTTACACTACTGAAGCACATGGCAAAGCATGGCACGTAGATGCGCAGACAGACACACACACACACACACAAAAAAAAACAGTACTTGGGCTTCTCTCACTGCTCATACCCCATCTGTTAACTACAAAGAGATTTAATTGTGAGTCAAAGTCAGTGACAACTGTTCATTGACTCTTTTCATGTATAACTGATTGATATTTATATAAAAAATATATTTGCCTGTCCAATCTTCCTCTCGCTGCTCTTAGTGGATGTCGTAGCTGAGTTCTGAATCACCAGGATTCACCTCACAAACCCTATTATCACCAAGGGGATACTATGGAAATTGTAATGAAGTAACTCAAAATTTCTTGAATAATTCTTCAATAGTCATCGCTCTTCTGAGCTTAGAGAAAAAGATTTATAAATGAAACGTTTGAGCTGCAGGTGTCCTTTAACTTTCATTTTGAGGAAAGATGTAAGAATGTAAAGAGGTGTCATACTTAAGTATGCCCATATGGTGACTGTCACCGGTAGACGTGTTGGTCTCGGCTTTGCTAAACGCTGCAGTATGACTGCACGGCACTGCAGTGTGCATTTAAAGGATTCAGCACAACCGCACATGCAGGCACACACATGCAATCACTTCATGCCTTTCAACTAACCAGATCAGCCCACCCTCCTCCCAGCTTGTGCTCGTTTGCTAAACGCCTGAAGTCATTCCCCAGCATGTAAACAAGTGTGGGGTACTTGATGTTTACACAGTGAATGCAGAGGGGATTGCTGGCTGAGACGATTCAGCAAGCTCTTTATTACTGCTGCAAGTGCATGTCAGTTGAGGTGCCTTGAGAACAGGTTCTTTAACAACTCATTAAGTAGCATCATGGCGTTCATTACGCCTTGTTTAAAACAACAAAAGCAGCGAAAACAAGGGAAATAACAGAGGCAACAATGTCACAACCTATTTCCCATACAGATGCTGTGAACAAAGATTTAAAAGAGTGCCCACAAAGACGTGAGTGGTGGGGAAGTAGCGCACCCAATTATCAATACCACAGGCACGAAGAGTGAGTGCAAATAGGAGAAAAAAAAACTTCTTCAAGCCCTCATCTTACAGTGGCAATCATCAAAGACCTTTTGATGTTACTGTATATGTGACTGATCACATCTAGTTAAGGCTTAAAGTCGAACAGCATGATCCATAAACTATTATTACTCCTGTGTGCACTGACATGGTTATTGCCTTAATGAAAGAAGCAAATAATTGACAGACAGGCGAGTGTTTATGCAGATACATAATTATGCTCCCATGTACTCCCCCATCTTTCTTCAGCTATCCCAGCAACCACACAGCACCCACCAGTGGCTGCTCAGTCCAGGCTTCTTTTTCCTGCCCTGTATTTTCTCAAGGTCACCATTTCTGTTTTCCACCACAGCTCAACAAATGAATTTGTAATGCGTCACAGTTACTCCTTTTTGGTTCCTGCACAGTATGTTTCTCTAATTTCAGTGACAGCCGAGCTCATGATGTGTGAGTAACAACAAAGGTAGCACTTTATCAATTAAGCAGAGATGAGACCTGCGTTAGGTTTAACTTCTATATTTCCCTGTCCTGAGGAAGATAGCATCACATTACAGAAAATTATTCTGTAGTACACCCTGTCCTCTGCTTTGTCTGGCTGCACTGCCTGACAGGTGTGGCTACAATCCTGTTCTAGATGAACAAACCCTTGTTTTTGGATGGAGGCAAGACTCTGTATTCGTGTACCACTAACTGTGACTCCTTTCTACATGGTAGCCGTTGATCACAAGAGCTTAAGTGCTTCACAAGCCCATGGGAGGTGAGACCTATGCTGGCACCACTTGCCAAAGTGTGGAAAATGCCTTGTTTCAGAAACGCAAAGGTAAGAAACACATCTGATTGAGAGACTTAGTTATGACATGCGGCACTGAAAAAGAAGCACTGTCTTTTAATAGGGTCTGCTCTCAGTAATTACCAGAACGCAATTTGATCAGTGTGGGCTAAGTATCTTCATCTGAAGGAGATCGGATGAAATTAGCGCTGATGTAATAAGTACCATTTGTCACCATTAGAGAGAAAGGTGTTGACAGCTGCTGTTGTTGTCAGGGCAACGCTGATTCTCTGTCCTGCTGCCCTGCCACCTCACAGATCCAGTACACACACACACACACATACCACATACTTATAGACAGATTGCAGATGGACTCTATTTACTTGACCTAGGCACAGTATTTTAAAATGGTTGCTGCAATATCAGTTAAAGATACTTGCAATATCAGTAAAACACAAAAAAATTAATTATTGAACATAATGCTTTCTCTTGGCCTGCATATCCCATTTGCAAAATATAACTGTCTTTCTTTTTCTAGCTCTGGGTTTGACGTTACTACTAAAGCTGCAGCACCTCTCCCAGCCCAAGAATATGCTTTTATAATGTGCTGTCATTACAATAAGAAAGACAATACCTGATGTGTTAAGTAACCATTACAATAAGAATTCATTACAATAAGAAAGACAATACCTATACTGATGTGTTAAGTAACCATTTAATCCCTCTTAACCTCCTGGCTTGACCCACAGAAAGTGTGCTGTATCCTTTGATCATGAACAGCCCTGCTGCTACAGGTGCATGTTGGGAAAGTGATAAATTCATAAACAAAGCAAACCACATCTCATACTTTGTGGTAATAATACACCAGGTGCCAGAGGCTTTCCCTATCAAGCAAATTATATTCAATTGACCTGATAAAAACAAGAAAGAAACTATTTCATCAACTGCAAGCAGTGTTGTCCTTTTGAGAAACAATGCCCAGGTCAGAATGCATGCTGTATCTGGCTGCCTCTCCCACTGTTCTTCTGTCCCTCGCTGTATACCATCAGAGCACAACAGCCTGAGCTTCTGCAGCTCTGACACTGGGTGGTGCAATCAGAGCAATACAATCAACTTATCCACAGTCACATGTTCTGTTGGGGCTGACAATCAGCAGTGCCTCTGAGTGATCCCATTTCTCATGCAAAATTGCCCCTGTTTTACAGTATTCTGACCCCGCCACAGAGACATAGTCTCCCTTTGTGAGATCTCGCAGCTTGTTCCAGGCCAGGTTTTAATTAAGTTGGTGCTCTCCTGCTACATTGTAACATCAATCACGCGGAGTTAGCATTGATTTCATTATCAGTTAATCAGCAACATTTCCTCAGGAACATATTGGCAACCCCCTTTCTATATTTGCTGATACCAGCCAATTGATTGAAGTTCCTCCACCGTGACATTAGCAGACCCCAATGCAGTGTCAGTGGAGAACCTGCATCACAGCTCACACGGCATATTTCATCAGCTTGAAGAGACCCAGAAGTGCCAGCGCCTTGCGTCCTACAGTTATTCTATTGCTCTGTGCTCTGTTCAGTAAACCATCTGACTCCAGATGGATCACACCACCATACTGGTTTAATGTTGTCATGTTTTGTATGAATATTTTAGTTACTGAATAAGCAAACACGTTCTCCCACGTTATCCATTTAAAAAGTCAAACACTTTTGCAATAAACTTGTTGATAATATGAGACAGAAAAACAGAACCGAATATGAACATAAATTAAGCAGCCAGTGAAATATGAATGGAACAGCGCATAGCAGGTATTGATGCAGGGTGTCTGCTAAATCTGCTAAAATGCCAATAAAGGGTGACAGTGGATTCTAAGCATAACATTTTTCAAGAATGGCACAAATTTAAATGTGGGGTACACCAGCATGGATGATAACTTAAATACTTTCAAATTTACAAGGGCACATCAGCAAATTTTATCATCTAACTTCAATGTAATATTTACGTCATATAAATACTGTAGAATATTGCTATAAATCCATTAATTTATGCCTATTTATTAGGAAAGCTGGATTCCTGAGTTTTGTTTTTTTTAATCAACTAATATGTATGTCAACACACCAAATCATCACATCATTTAATGTGCTTAAAAAATGCATGAAAACACTACTTTAGAAGCAGTCTCAAAAGAACAAATGATAGGAACATAATCTGTAATTTGACAGTAAAAAGGAAGATATAAGAAGGCCTGTCCCAGAATATTATATGGATATCCGTGACAATTGATGCCTCTAAATGACTGGATATACTGAATATACACAGAGGCACAGAGATTCGACCTTGGCCATAACTCACCTGAGCAGTGTTTTGCAGTGGGCAAAAAACAGCATCAGTAATCAGATGACACACATGGCTTCATTACTCTGAGGCTCGTTAAGACGCTACCTGCAGCTGCCGCCTGCCCGCCCTCAGGGCCTTCTGTCTCATGTGACCTCGGCTCTTGTCATATCTGCGGCTTTGTTCCAGATTTGATTGATGCGGGCCAAACGCCTGGCCCCGTTTTGGACAGCTTTCTGATCTTTCTGTACCTTCCTGCTCCGCGTTCTGAGTATGAGGGGCTATCTTTACTCTTTCAGGAAGGACTGCCACTGTGAAGATCTTCATTTCAAGGCATAATTATCTAGAGACCGCTCCTCATCTTATATACACGACACTTCTAAGTGTCAGACGAGAATGGGCCTCACCGTTCGCCTCTCGAGCGACTACAACTGAGACATTCTTAAAAATCTTGATAGCAAGGAATATCTATGGATTAAAATTTATTACACTTCTTTTTCCAGAAAAGTGTAACAGGACAATAATGTGTGCTACCCTTTTCATAGACACACTTCCACATAACCCAGCCTTCTCACCCCACACCACCCGTATCCCAAGGTTATGAGCACAGACTGACCATACAGCCAAAAAACATTTCAGGAGGAACATTTATTGCTCCTGAAACTCTGTGCGTGAGGTGATACAGTGTGACGGCGCTGTCCTCTTTCCCCATTGCCCTACTCTACGCTGCCCCAAGGGGACCCCTTCCCCCCAACCATTCCAGCTCAATTCCCCATTCGCTGTCAGGTCCGCTGATAATGATAATTAATGTTCTGGGCCTGCTCAAAAATATCTTTGATGATGTTTCATATTTTCCATGAAGGAAGGGACGATAAAAAATTGCTAAATATTCCTGTCATGTCATGTTGTCTTGGGGTGATATAAAAGCCTATGACGTGTGACATTAAGCAAAGGTCACTTAGAAAATCAGACAGCACCAATCTGAGTAGCACAGGCAAGGCAGTTCAACAGCAGAGGAAGCACAGATGTTGTTCAGTAGGTGCAGTCCAATTTGTTTTTTTCAGTCAGCATATGATCACAGCTTGTTGAACTGCATGCATTATATACAGTTCATGTTCATTTATGATTTAGAGTCTGACACCATGTTAACAAACAAACTCGTGTTTGGGTTAAATTGTAAATAATGTGACTCAGATTAGACCTAGATGCTTATAATGAGTTGAAATCAACCTGTGTGGGGAATTTTAGTGGGCTATATTGAATCCCTGGGAAAATGGTACTCCCTGGGAAAATGGAAACAAACAGCCTTTGCAAAATGTGTGTACTTTCTTCCCATTACAGTCTATATATTTAAGTGGTGCATGAGAGTGTGATTTTGTATATATAACATTACTTCTACATCACTGTTCAACAGAGCTGGGGGCTGGGCCTGCAGTTCTCATGAGAGTTAGTGCAAATAGATGAAGATGCAATAAATGCATGCCTTTCATACAGTAAACAGTTAAACCTGGTGGAGGATTACCACAGATCCTCACTACTTTGACCTCAATGGCTTATTCTTGCCCTACTTTCTTGGCATCTCCCCACAGGTATGGAGGTGGTTCAAACCACCATCTAACATTTTATGTATGATTCAATAAATCCCTTATGATTTTCTTATTGTGAATTGTAAGCACTATGCAGCATGTCGTGACCACTTACATCTTCATGAAAATGACAAATTTTGTGTTAGGTCACAGGTTGCCACATTATGAGAACAAACAAATAATGTAAAAAGGACCTTTTGTGTTTTCATCCATACATATTTTTTGACATTTAGCATACAAAGCTGCACTGTGCCTATATTGCAAAGAAAAATCTTAGTAGATGATTTGGATGAATCTGTCTCCCATATGAAAATGAACAGCTTTTTTCTCACACAAATATAACAGAACCCTCTGTTCAGTCTGGACCTGACAAAACAAGGAACACGTGGAACCTGATGAGGGACAAACTGTCCAGCTCAGTGACTGCAGCTTAGTAGCAGGACTATATTCGGTTTCTGGGTTTAAGTGGGAAACTGTTAAGCTGATATAGGCAGTGCAAGCAGACAAAGCACAGGTGATGGAATTGCAGGATTTCCAGACAGCCAGGCTGTTGTATTTAATCACTCACACACCAAGGGACACCCAGCCACCATGTCACCCTCCAGCACCAAGCAGCAAACAGTGTTTACAAGCCATCCAATAAGCCTTATTTCGCTCTAATTGTAGCCTTGTGCCATTTATTCTGCTCTCACAATAAAAATATTGCAAGTAATTATATAATGACTGCAGCAGCAGCAGCAGTGGCTGTGACGACAGCAGAGAATCCCTCTCTCTCTGGAACATCCAGTCCACACACTAATTTGACAGGCTGTGATCTATAATCTTGAACAGACGCTCTGGCGCGTCTGCGACACGGCTCAGTTAGCAGCTCTACGGGCTGGCGTCTTGTGACGTCACTCTCAGAGAAGGAGGCTCTTGTTATGTCCTATCCCCGCCCCCACCCCCTTCACAGACATGGGGAACGAAAATGATGTACACAGATGTGATAGAACGAAGGAAAAAAAAGACTGGAAGTTTATTTAAAAAGCAATCTGTCTCTCTGTCTCTTCAATTCTTTTTCCTTCTCTCTCTCTCTCGCCTCCATCTCCTTCTTCCTTTTCCCCTTCTCTTAGCCCTACGCGCCTGGGAATAATTTTGTACGCAGCTGTAATCTCCTTCAGAACGCTGTGCAAATACAGCATTTATCGTCCGTGTGACGCACTGAGGAGCGAAGCCCTTCCGCGCGCACCTCACCCCCACGGGGCTGCGACAAGCCTGACGCTCCCTCTCAGGGCTCAGGCCACGTGGCTGAACATTGGCTCATTTCAACCTCAATTTCCCCTGAAATGAATGGACGCCCGCTATGGCGCGCTGCATGCCTCTTAATTGGCCTGTGTTAGATTCAAGCCATTAAACCACTGATGTCTGCACGTTTGCGGCGTGCTGATTGGCTTTCCCCGTCACCAGAAAACGAAGGCCTTATCTCTCAGCCTGCAGCGCGTTCTGTATGAATATTCATTAGTTTTCAATTTCAGCAGACAGTAACTTACACATTGCCCCTTAAGAAAAAACACAGGGTTTTGGATTCCATGCAGTGTACAATGCTTACAATTTTACACACCACTCATTCCTTAAATCAGTAATGGAGCTGGATTTTCACTAAATTGATTCAGGTAAAGCTCTGCACCTTGTTCAAATGCACTACAGCAGGAAGTCCAGTTACCCAACACTCTGGCTACAACTCTGTACTTATAGTAAACATTTAATACTTATCTTTCTCTGCCTATCAAGCGAGATATAAACCCAGCTGGATGTCTGTTTCCTCTTACGCAATGCATTCAATCACAACATTCTGCTTCTGCATCCAAACTAAACTGAAAACTAAACGTACCTGTTTCCAGAGGCATTCAGGATGACACACAGCACCGGAAAGAAAAAGAAAATACATTTTTAGATGTGATTGTTACATGGTTAACCACATCATCAACATCAACATATCATCAAACATTGCTGCACTACGGCAGTAATTCATGACTTCATGCTAGTACAGTATAACTAAAACTGTATTCTGTCCTGGGCATTATCACTTCAGAAGACGGGCGTAAGCAAATACATGAGTTTCGTTTTTAACCACAATTTGTGTTAGTATCACATGTATGTGGTGTTTGAAAATAGATGCATTAGATGGAAATAGATATATTTCAAAAAGGCAATGAAATTTGCCCCGTACAATGAAGGAAACTGGAGTGAACTTATGCAAACAATGCAAATGACTAAACACTCTACCTTATTCTACATTATTTGCAAGCTGTTTAAAAAAGGAACAAGGTGCTACTAAAAGAGAGAGAGGGTGAGAGAGAAAGGGGGAGAGATTGAGGAGAGGGTCACGTGAAAGCTAGAATGCCGATCCTTCTGCAGGTCTGCACGGAGTCCGCAGCAAATCCACAGGGCATCGGTATCCGGGCAGGTTTAGAGGCTGATTTTATGGCTCAGAGTATTCTCGCTCTAGCAACTCTGGCTCTCTCAGAAAGGTCACTAATGTGGCTTCGCAGGCCTGCCTGTCCCGGTGTCCCCGTCCCTCCAGAGCACTCCACCTCCTTGAAGAACCCCCAGCAAGGGAAACCCTGCAGATTCCTCTAATAGTGTTCGCACTGCTCATATCTGATTACCTTATCGAGATTTCCTGTTCCTGCCCCATTTCCACAAACTGATTTAAGGTAGATTTCAGTCTCCCTATCAACTGCTCTGTTTTAAAGTTTCAGTGACTAATTTCAGTCTTACATTGTTGTAACTCTCAGGGAATCTCCATTCCAAGGAGTAAATAAGTAAATAACTACTTATTCATGACTACAACAGCAACAACAACAAATCACAACACAGCCTTCGATTGCTTTTTGAAAGTCAAGTCCAAACTGCACAGCTGTGGGAGGGTTCAGCTGTACTCAGACTGCAGAGTGAATTGTGTTGTCATGAAGAATGGCTTCTCATGGCTGCAGAAATGAGATACTAGGTGCAGCTGGTAAAATTGACTACTTGTGTTTTTACAAGATTAATATTGCCACAGTTCAACCATTAGCTCTTCCTTCACTCAACCTCAATGAATGAATTGATTGATTACAATTGAACTGACTGTACAGATTGATGCATAATGATTCTGAACGGAATGCTCGCAAAAATCAACCACTTTTCAAAGTGAATTCACATCAAAAGAATGTGATTCTCACAAGGGGAGTGCCCTGTTCGTCTTCTCTCTCCAGTCATCTATCATAAAACAATGCATTAACTGCTGAAGCACTATCATCAGTACACTTGAATGTCTTTTCTTTGCAGTTCATACCAGATAGAGCCACAATGCTATAATGCCTCTTTGAAATGCTTCACACAAAAAAACAACAAACATTGCTGAAGACCCCCATGTGGCCGTCATCTAGGATCAAAGACAGACTCTGTCCGTGAGCTATATTTCTCTGTAAGGCAGAGAGTCGGTCTCAACCATTTATGCAGCGTGCTTTCATCTTTTGTCATCTGCTTTCATAAAAACTGATAAACCAGAGAAGATCTCACCAGTAAAAACAAAGCAATCTAGGATAAAAATATCAAACATGCAGCACAAAAAATCCTGTGTCGTTTTATCATATTTATCAGTCAAAATGCTAACTGTAAAGCTTTTCCTTTCCGTTTTGCTCATTAGAACTCAACTATAGCCAGCAGCAACAATTACAAAGAATCTGTGCTGATGTTTTAATGCTATTAACTAAAAGTCACATTAGCTCAGTCAAGAAGAAGCAAAAAAGGAATCTTCTGTCCAATATATTTTTGCTTGGCCTTACTGTCCACATACCTTAACTAATTGCTAAATGATTAAACTTGCATCAAAAAGCCCTCTGTTCTTAAGAGGCAAATCACATTCCTTGTCCTCTGGGTATGTACAATAAATAAGTGGCCACATGCACAATATTGGTAATGATGTATTACTGGTCTTAAAACTGAGAGAACAGTATTATATATATTTGCTACATAAATGTGACCCCAAGTGTAGCAAGAGTTAAGGGACATTAAATATATCTTCATCTGTTTTCACCCGCAGAACATACAGGATGGGATTCTCCAAATTCTGACAAAAACACAGGTACTTATAACACTTATTTAGAGCCTGAAAATGCACACCAGTACAGCCAAACACAATTTAGAATACTTAATACTTGCGAATGCCATTTAAATTGATTTATTTAACATGCCTTTTACAACTACAGGTGATTTTTGATTCTGTAAAAAATAGTCACTTTATTATTCTATATTATGTTATTATATTTAATATATATTATTATATATTAAAGTAAATGGTGTATTCTACACCTCTTTACTTTCACCATGTGACAGTTTCCCTTCTACATGATCACTGTGGTGCATTTGCTGTCTTGTGGCTTAGTTACTTCTGGCATCCCAGGGTAGGAATCAATTAAGCAGCCTGGCACATCAACCCCGGGACCCATCCAAACACAACAATCTATAAATGCGCTGCCATCAATAAATCATTGCAGGCAGTCTTTGATACAGGAGACAATAAAGACTGTCTGTCTTTATGCTGTGATATGTAATTATGACAAGGTGTTACCCAACTTTTGGTCAAACACAATCCTACAAAAACAGATACAAAACAACATGCAGCTGCCAATTCAGACATGACAGAAACCTTGCTTCATTAACAGTGAAATAAATTTTTAAACAGCGATGATGTTTAAGTAGTTCTAATGCAATAGCATAACACATCCAAAACTAACACGGAACAGTAAGTACAACTGAAGGATAGGGGATTAAATAATCAAACAATCAGCGCACATTAAAGTGGCTCCCCATCCTCTGTGAGATCTGGGACTCCAAGCCCCCCCCCCCCCGCTTTAATTGTCTGTTTTTTTCCTTCATTACGAGTGAAGTGTGCGAGTAATTCTGCGTCATTAAATATTCAGAGCCTGGGCTAAAGAAAGCGTGCTTTAGGGGCATAAAGAGCAAAGCAGACAGTCTGGAAATGGCACCCTGCTTGGCTTTCTCCTGCTCCCACTCTTTGTTTTAACTGCCTGAAATGAAAGCGATGAGCCGCAGCCTGTAATGCGAGATGATCTAAAAAAATTAGCGCTCTTTAATCTTTCATGAACACTTCTATCAGCAAATTTTAAAAAGTACCACAATTATATTTGGATGACATGAGCCAAACAGGACACAGTGATCATTATATATTAAGTATACATTGCCAATATTTACTCTTTTTTGATTATCAACAGTTAACACATCCAAAACTCACTTTCTGCTGCTTGAAGTGACCTCTCCTGAAGATGAATGGCTTTAAGGAGGGTCTGCAGAATTTAGAGTTTAATCACAGCACTAAAAAGGAGAGAATCCTGATGAGCATTCACTATTGGTGCTATGTCAAGCTATTTCTGTTTGGTTTCACACCAAACATCAGAAGCAGAAAAATAGAAAAACAAATTTGTGATTAAAAAAAAAAAATAAATCCTTGTTACAAATGGTGCATAACCTGACCTGGTCTTTCCCAAAAGACCCTGATTTACCCCTGTCACTGAGGATGAAAAATGAGCTTCTAAACTTAAAACGAGAAGTTAAATAATGATAAAACTTCATTCATGTGCTGTACACTGCCATACAGCATCATCGGAGATGCAGTTGCCAATAGAAGCAAACGGGTGCCTCACTTTAGCAAACACAGAGGACGGCCACTCACAGAATGAACCCCCCCCCCCCATCTCTCCACCCCTTGTGTCAGGCAAAAGGGGTGTTCCCAGTGACATCACGCTTCCAATTAGCATGATAATAACTCCGCCGGTCACGGCCGGCTGGCGCTCCTTTCCCCTGCTACCGGCGGCACGTTTCTGTCATCATCCGCTTGCCGGGGAGACTGAGGCGACTGATGATTTACCTTGGGAACCCGAAACTGCAGTTGTTGCTGTCAGCAGCCCTCCTGCTCTACCAAAGGAGGCCCATTAACATAAATCTCTGACAAAGCTGGAGCATGTCGGCTGTCACCGGCGCACAGAATCCAGGTGGGGATGGGCGGGGGGTCTGGATGATAATTTCCAAGCGGAGCCATCTCACCTTTCCGCATGCCAAAAATTCAAATTAGAGTTACTTCGGAAAGAATAACGACTCGAACAATACAAGAGGAGTGCAGTGACACACATGGGCAGTGGCTATATGCTGACACATTAACCCACAAACGCACTGGTTCAGCATGATCAAAATGGCCAGAGAATAAATACAGAATACAGTCAGTGTGATTTTTATATTGTTATGATTTATCCCCTTATCAGGGTATAACAATGCCCCACAAAGGATGCAAACCTACAGCCCACAGCCTCCCCACTGATGGGACAAAACAAACATGACTATATTGAATTTCACCCACCACACTCTCTGATAGAAAAAAAAACAGTAAAAGGAGGGCTGTGGAAAGAGCTTTAATATAATGCCGGACCCCCCATAGGCCCAGTGATCCAAGACATACAAGTACAGAGCGCTCATTTTCTGAAGCTGACTAATTCAAAGATCCTCCCTGGATTTGTGTCCACACTGCAAAAGGTCATCACACACACAGCCTTGTTATAAGAGTTTCAATATAGACTGCTTCTAATTAAAACAGAGAGACATCTTCTTTGTGATTTCAACTCTCTGAGCTGACAAGGACCCAGCCTTCAATATTTCACCAATACATTTATTATTCACATTATTACCGGATCTACATTTGGCAACATTAAAAAAGGTACATAGAAGCACCTCAAGTATATGGACATTCAAAAATGCTGCTCTTTTGTATGAGTAAATACAATAATGGGAGATACTGCCAAATTCATCTTAGAAACATCATCAAATGCATATGCAGGCCGAGTCATCACAGGTCCACAAGGTACTCATTTTAGAAAAAAATGTATGTTATTAAAAATATTCATTAATTATCAATTAGCCAGCAAGAGCTCCAGCAACCTTCACATTGTAGACAGGATCTTATTAAATCTCAATAATCTCAGTTCAGCCCTGTGAGGTGGGAAGTTAAACAGTACAAGCAAATATCTCAAGAAAAGGACAATTTTTGTTTTTGTTTTTAGTGCTATTTGTTGAAGTGCATATCCATGTGTACATGCTGAGGTTGTAATGACTCAGAATAGCTTTGAAAAATAACAAATAGCAAATAGCAATATATAAATAAAAAGTGGACATCTTGCCTGAGAAAACAAAACCTCCCCTTTTCCTTTCTCCCTCCCACCTCCTCACAACATCTTTCTCTCTCTCTCCCTCTCTCTGCACCTTCAGCAGATGAAGGTTAGTCATCAGTGGCCTGGCTGACAGCTACACTACCTGAAGAATATGAATTGATGTTACCATGGAGACTGAAATTGTTCCCTTCTGCTTTTTTTTGTTTTGTTTTGATTTTCCTTTCCCCCCTTTTTCATAATGGATTGCTATGTAGTGAAAACACACTCGAGGAAAGAAACCTTTTGGAGCTTTTATGTTTACCTAAGTGTTTCAGAAAATGGGTATTGTATACTTTAAGACTGGTTTGTCTGGGCACTGTTCATAATCTAGGCCCAGATTTTCAGATGTGTAGTAATAATTTTGTAACAGAGAGGCCATTTCTTAGTCACTTAGTTACAGTAGGTACTCCTTCTGAGCGGCTGATAACAGTCAGCTTTCCGAAGGAGAAGGCAACTCTTACAACAGAGGCGGAACTGAGACGTTTTACTTTAAATATTCATTAAAAAATATTTCACCTGAACAAAACCTTCAAACATAACCATTTTCACACCTTTTCATTAGTTCAGATCACACATGTCTTTAAAACCACAGGAGTTGGGAGAGTTTCACAGTAGGAAGGTGCCATGAGCGACCGGTCTAAGAAGCTACAGTGGCTGTTCAATGGATATGGGCTAGTGCAAACTGCCGTCGCAGATCTTTGAACTGTAATTCTGCGCTCGGACTGCAGAGAGGCAGCAGGTGGCACCAGACTACCAGACAAACCCCCCGAGGGATGGCAGTCGGACCCAGAGAGGCGCCGGGCGGCACACACGGAGGCTCCGCACGAGCCCTTCCGCACACTCCTGCCCCAGGCACTGCAAAGCACGCGCGCACACGCCCAGCCTCCACACGGGATCCCTGCCTGAGCCGTGGGCTGGCACAGGCACGGCCACACCTCCCACCAGCGCACAGTCCAGTCAACGCCGCCTGCGGGCTGCCAGCACCCGCTAAGGTCAAGCAAATAATGTGAAAAGCATCTGCCGGCTCATTCTTCCCCCCTCCGTTTACAGCTGTCCTGATACGGTGTAAATCACGCGAGCAATTAGCGAGGCACACGCATCAGCTTTAATTAAACCTGGGTTACTTGTCAATAGGAAACCCATAAAACACAAACAGGAACTGCTTACTGTGCCAAGAGCAGGAGAAGGGTTGGCATGGTGGCCACCCCAGGAGACAACGGGCAGCCTGGGATCTATAAAATGTGCCATGACACAAAGGTATAACACTACTAACACTACTAATCAAAACCCGTGAGAGATGAATGACGTCAGTGCAAAAGAAAAATACAAACACGGCAATTACTTTCATCATACTTGGTGTATGTATTTGAATACAGAATATATTCTCCTGTATATACAGCACATATAGTATAATTCTAGAGACACACATAATTTATAAAAAAGAAGGGGAACCCTCCTGAGTGCCTTCATCTTCACACTGATATTTCTGCTCTACCGATAACAATCAGTTTCCAATATAAATTTTGTTACTTCTACAAACATAACATGTAAAAGAAATTCACATCTGGAATATATTGCATAACTGATTTCCTATTCATTGCTTTGGAATAAATTGCCACAACTGCCAGGGAGCCAAATTAAATCTGTCACCTCTGCAAATAATGCCAGAATGTTATCTTTAATTGAATTTTAATTTCTGATTGCAATTATAATTCCTGCTGTCCAAGGTAATTAGCCTTTAATGATGGTGTAATTGTCTGTAATCTGGGCATGCGATGTAACGCGGGGCAAACACTCAGGTGCCAAATGGCTGCGCTTTCTTTGTGCAGACAGCCTGCGGAGATGAAGTGGAGACGAAGCAGATAGACTGCCTGCTTGCAGCGGAGGGGAAGTGAAGGGTTTTGTGATGGGGCTTTTGAAATGAAGACTGTCCTGTGAAGCCTGCAAATTTGCAAAAGCAGAGATGTCATGTCAGAGATTCAGAGACCCCTCCCCCAGCTTCCTCCTTCCCTCCCTTCCTCTCTGTCTCTTCCCCCTCTCTCCTCTCTCTGTCAGACAGGTCAATTCCAAACACTATTCCACCTGCCCCTCTCTCTCTCTCTCTCTCTCTCTCTCTCTCTCTCCTTCCCCCTTTGTGTCTCTTTCTCTCTCTCTTCCTCATGCACTTTTCCCCAGGAATGACAGAAGATGAGGAAGAAGGGGAGAAAAAAAAGGAAACAGCCATTTGGAATTACTGAAATGTGTCACTTTTTTGTATGTCTGCATCCACCCTTCAACCTCTCTCTCCTTCAACATGCACGGTCTTCCCATTAGGTGTGACTAGAGAAGGAAGATGAGGCGGTTGCTGTGGCAACCTGGAGAGTGACACGCAGAATGTGACACGGGAAGAGTGGGCCTTCAATAGGGACTAAGAGCTAGATTAGAAGCACACAGCAGATGGGTTATTGATGGGAGATACACCTTTTCTTGCTGGAAGAGGAGAAAAGAAACAACACAAAAAATTGTGCCTTTTGAATGCACTCTGGATCTGACTGTAGCTCTCATAAGTTGTCACAGCACTCTGCCAACAACGTTGCCAGACTGCTCCAGCTCCTGAAGGCTCTTTATCAACCCTGCTGCACAGAAAGGGCTCACGTCTGCTAGCTGCAGAACCTGCAGTGCAGTGCGTGCGGAGGATTTTGCTTCATTCTCTCCTGCTTTCACCAAAACCCCTTTGCTATGCCTGTCTTGTTTGGGCGGCCATGTCTCTCCAATTGCACAGGCACAGATGTGCTCTGCAAAATAAATAAATAAGTAAACAGGGTATAAGCTGCAGCGGTTTTATTCTTAGATTTAGTGTCATTGCAGGTGAAGCAGAGGTGCAATACTGTACAGCTAAAAAATCAGTAAATAATCCTGTCTTTCTGACCCCACCCGGAGAAGCACTGCCTGCTTGTGGGGACCTGTACAGAGAGATGAGTTTCAGGTTCAACCTGTGAGTCAAGAGGCAGCAAGAACAATATGTCAGATTTTTTTTTTTTTTACCTTAGGGTCAAAATTCCAGTATGTTTGATTTCCTCTGCTCTCGTGCACCAGCTACCCCCAGATTTTCCATTAGAAATACATACATAATGGCATAATGGCCTTGACATGGTTAAGACATTTTTTGGTTTATACACCAACATTTTATCTCAGACTCAAATGAACCAAAGGGGGACTCTTAATAAAATCCTACCTTCTACTTATGCTGTTGTTATGTATGTTGTTATGTTGCTTTAATGTTTTGTTTTTTTCTGAATTCTTCAGTAGAGGTTGAAAATGTTATATTGAGTGTACAGTATTGTTACATAAGTCCTTGTAAATTGCTAATTGGTAACAGCGTCAAACTCTTTTGGCACCGTGTATAAAGTCTTTATGTCCATCCATATCTTTCAACATTTTAAACAAAATGGAAAAAAGGACTTATGTGCTATTGTGATCAATTTTCATGTTGCCTAACCTGCCCTAGTATCAAATAAAAACAGCGTTCCTTTTGGTAAACAAACCATTGGCTAACCTCTGGATCAACCAGAAAACAAAACAGCAAGTATCACAGAAAGCTATTTTTCAAGGCATTGTCTGTAATGACAAGGCAGCTGCGGCGTTAGCGTTCAGCAGTTTATCTGTGCTTGTTTTCTGCAGCACTGTGGGTGGCAAACACTGAACCACAGAGCTAACTTTAGCACTGGGAGAATCCAATGAGTGACAGCCAGGCTGACCCCATTAAAGGCATGCCACTCCACCTGGCTTTCAGTGCCCTCCAAAGATAAGAGCTGAGGCTGTGCCCATGCGTGTTGGTATCACCGCATGGATGCATTCATATGGACGTCCTCCTGCCGTTTGCCATTTGAATCCTACGCAAGACAGAGCAACCCCTGCCCCCGTCAATACAGAGACCACAGCATAAGAGGGTGAGAGCATCATTTGAGTGAACACGTTAGGATGTGCCTCATTTTAACATGCCAGGCTGAGAGTGTTGTACAGAGCTGCTGCATGTACATTTTACCATATAGAACAGAAATGAGGTGTTGGTTAGGATTCTGTAGTGTATTACATGTAAACTCCTATCTGCCTCAAGCACAATGACAATATGGCTGCTGTTTACCCACACTGTTCTGGAGAACTGGGGCCTGTCAGGTGCATGTGTTGATGCCTCTGGGCTGTGACAGAGTGAATCTGCCTCCTGACCTCGAGAGGTCATTGTGTAGATTCCCATGGAGAAGCATAGGGCAAAGGAAAAACAAAACAATGGGGTGGCTGAAATGGAGACACTGCCCCCTGCAGTGCGGATGACCTTATGGAAGCATGAAAATAATGTTGACCTGTCAAAATCAGCTTGGTGGTGGCCATTATGCCAACAGTTGACACAATGAGACTGAAGACCTAAAATGTACACTAATGGTAAAAGAAAATGTGGTATAAAAGTCATTAAAAGATATGCACATAGATGAAAAAATGTACTTAAAGAAAACATATCACTACAATGCATGCAGTGCTTACGTTGAAAAGGGATGCCGGTGTACAAGCTATACTATAACCATACTGTAACTGCTACCCACTATGACACTTCAAAGCTCTGGATTAAAATGTCCTTTTCAAGACTAATTACTGTCAGATGACTATGAGGCAGAGAAAGAGAGAGAGAGAGAGAGAGAGGAAGGGGAAGGGAAGCAGAGGAAGAGAGCTGGTGGAACAGCAATATTTACCACTGACCTGTTTGACATTCTGACATTCTGTTTCCATTCCATGGATTTAAATCTCAGACACATCAAAACCACCTAGTACAAAGCAGGATCTACTACACCAATCACATCATCATAAAAGATGCCTTTCAGGCAGAGGGAAACAAAAAAATTAAATAATAAAAAAATACAGGGACTCAAAAGTTACATGAGACAGAAAGATAACATATGTTCCTTTTGCTGGGCCAAATATCCAAATATGAGGCAAAGCCTCCCCAAGATTAAATGAGAAATAATTAGATTAAGTAGCAGCTGCCACAAGAAGACAATATTTGGTGTGATGAATCTTCAGACATACAGTATGTAACCTTAGATTTAGAAAATTCTGATGGAATGCTCCCAAGAGAACATGATAGAGTATATACAGAGTACTTATCTGCATATATCAAAATCATCAAACTGTATTATTAACATTCATGACAAGCTGGCCAAGTATCAGTGACATATGGTCAACATGGGTTAATATTCCTTGCTACAGGATTTACGTTTTATCTCTGCGGCCTCAATTTTAAGTGTGCAGAGTCTCTTAAAGAGGAGAGCTAACATGCATTTATTGATATTAAGCCCAGGACAGATATGGTTCAAGATAAAGGAAAAGCAATAAATCATGCACAGAAGCACATAGCACATTGGTCCATTTTCAAAACGATTGTTCAAGACAGTAGCACCTAACGTCTTATAAAACAGTCCTGGAGAGAGATGCTATCTAGATATTAGCTAAGTTCCTATCTATCTGTCGGGCGTAGCTTGGTTCCAAATGTCATGGAGGGGGTTTCCCAGTCTCGATGCAAAGACAGTGATGAAACAGCCCTGGCGTAAGAGACACGAGAGAGTTATCAGCTGGGAACCTGCTCGCTTGAGTGCACCCGTAGTACTCCTCGCCGCGGCGTAAATGAAACAGGTTTCGGCATTATGCAAGAAAGCCGAGCGGGGCCTGTGATCGCCGCGATATACTGCAAATCAAAAAAAAAAAAAAAAAAAAAAAAGAAGAAGACGCAAGGAACAAAATGTGCCTGGCTTTCATCCTCGCCCTGCACAGGCAGGGAGAAAACGCTTCTTGTCGCGGGACGCGCGGGACTTTCATGTCACCACTGAGGGAGAAGGGGGCTGCCGTGGAAAGCGGTGCCTTGAATTTTCGGCAATGACAAGTGACAAGCTAACAGCGCAGTCAGCGGGGGTTATCGGGCTGGCGTGTGTGTGCGTGCGTGTGTGTGTGTGAGTGAGTGTGTGCGGTGGGGTTGCTAAACGCTCCCATCTGTTCATGCCCCGAGGCTGTGCAGTATTGTTTTATGTAGATGAACTTGTTACAGCGCCTTCCATTTAACGACGATATGTAAATATATTAGAATAAATGTGAGCAGTACAGTGTGGCAGCTTGGAATGCAAAGTCAACAGTCGCCTCAGGGCACCAGTTCCTTCTTGATTATTACAATTTGAGGATGATGTGCACTTAACACTGCCCCCGTCCCCCTTTTCTCTGTTAATTACTGCTTTCATGCAGGGCTCTGTCTCATCCCAAGAGAACAGTCTCCCAAGTGGAGGCCTTTATACACACATGCTGTAAACCCTTAACATACACTGTACATTCTTTCTAAGCCTAAGTCATTTCAATTGCTTCCCAAAGCCTTACAGTACACCTGAAAGCTCTGTGTCTACATTGATAGTAAGATCCACAAGACCTACATTAAGAGTAAGTCAAAATCAAGACAGTAACTTGGATAGCCAGCTGCTCTCAGTTCTCTCAGCTCTCAGTGTGCTAATCAGAAGGCAATCAGATGCGTGTATTAGTGTGCTTAGTTTATTTATGGTCTCTTGTCTCATATTGATCCCCCTGTAAATATTTTACAATTACAATCTCTGATTGGGGGGGTAAATAATATGCTCTGTATTGAGATAATGACCCATGTCTTTATCAACCATACAGACAATGAGACAACTGGAGATGCCAGATGTGGATACTAAAGTGAAAAAGATGACATTCATAATTCCATAATTCCACACCCCTTTATGAGCTACAGTGATATGTTACTTATGTTCCAGCTAAATAACAGCATATTCAGATGAATCTAAGGAGCTTTTACTGAAATGAGGGGGCAACATAAATAAAACCACTGTAGATTTCCATGTGGTACACTGCTGTGCATGGGGATTACTAGAGAAATCCCAGGCAGAGAGAGAGAGGCTTGGACACAGCTTGCTTATTTTTCTGCCTTACAGCTGCAAACCATCTGTACTTAATTGTAAGACAACAAACTTTATGGAGATCAACAGGGATTTTCGAGATAAAGCCTCTTACCTCACATGAATCAGCGTTCATTGTTTAGTAGGGGGAAGGCTATGGGTGGGTTGTGCATATCTGAGACACTGTCACTTCTGTTTCAGTTTGTTGCTTGTGTTGATTTTGAGCAAGTGCCAGTATTTTAAACTGCACAGTCTATTTTTAGTCTGACTAAAATCTGTCCCGGTGTATCACTGACAATACACTATATCAGCGCAAAAAAAGGGGGAGGGGGGTAAAAATGTTGTGAGCGTCGAAGCAACTAATGGGCTTGAACCTCCGCGCTCTTCATTACGAGTGCACTGATTAGATCCCAATTAGTCATTTAAAGCCTCACTTACTGATGCTTACTGATGTAAATCTGCCTTGAAGGGATACACTTGTGTAATCCAATGGTTAGACAGGGGACATGGTGCTGCTTTTTGGCCCTGTTTACTCTTACTGTCTCAAAACCTGACCTTATGACTCTGAACTTGCTAGAGAGTTCCACAGGCCAGGCCTCTGTTTAGCTCCACAGGTTTTTATCAATTTACCAAACGCTTTTCAGGTGGTGCTTTTGCATATTTTTGGTAGGGTTGAAAAAACCGAAACTCAGAGGCAGGAATCTCATGTTCTGTGACGCTGACTGATAAATGAGATAAATTCACTTTGTTCCCTCCTCGCTGTGTTGAGAAATGAGTTCCTGGTCTAATCCTATTTCTGAAGATGGGAAGTGGAGGGGGGCTGAGAGTGACACCAGGAGTGGGAGGGATCAGGGACAGACCCGGGGGGGGGGTTGGGGAGCTTTCCAGCTTACTAGCTTTGTCAACCAGAGCCTTGTGGGTCTCCAACACACATCACCGCTTCATACTCCCCCAGCCTCATTAAAAATAAAAGCTGGGAAGGTACTGACACACTGAACAGAGTCCCTGCCCACATGTTCCACCATACCTTATATGGGTTACTGACCACCCCATTGTCACAGCAGCACCAATCACATCAACTGTCACAGTACCTCCGCCTGCCTCGCGGCGCTAACAGTACCCGGGCAGCACGTCCTGGAGGCCTTCCATTGGTAATGCAGGTCAGAGCCGGCTAAAGCCACCACGGGTGACGACGTGACCTGATCCTCTTTCCAGGGCAAATGCTGCCTTCCAGACTGTCTGCCAAAACTACCCAACTGGAAATAAACCACAGCCTCATTCGGTAAAAGGTTAATTCCTTAGAGGACCTTTTCTTTTCTTTTATCCCATTTTTTGCTTTCTGAATTTTGGGGTGGAAACATAGTGAGGCGGCATTATCAAAGTTATTTATTATATATATAATATAATATATATAATATAATATATAATAATATAATTTAGCCACTAGCATGAACAATAAGCATTGCTTTCAGATGTAACAGCAGTTGTTCAGCAACACGTGTACACCATTCATTGCTATCATCAATTTTGGACACAAGTTACTTTTCTAGACATTGTCTCTCAGATCAGAGGCAAGATGACTGAACCCTTGTTGAGATCTTTGCCAAATGTTAATATGGGAACTAGGGATGATGGTTGAAAAAGTAAGCTGTCCAGATGCGCAGGTTGCGTTCACTAAACGGAGGGAGTTCAGCTGACCAGACAGCGCTTTGATTCATCGGGCTGAGAGCCTGAAGGACACTGCAGTGCAGTTTGTGTGAGTTACATTCCAGGAACACCAGGTCAGCACAGACGACACAGGAAATTAGGCCAGGACTTTGCAGTCGCCTCCCAGCCATATACAAATGTTTGAGACTGCATGGACTAAATATGGTGCCTCTGCAGTTGAAAGCCAAAATGACAACCATCTGTTTAATCATCGGCAAATGAACCATTAACATGGGTCAATGATAGGATGCATATTTTACCCATCACGCTTTTGTTAAGCACCACTCTTCTGGGCCCTATATGCATTGGAGATTTTCTGTTTGTCTAGTCCACTGCAGGAAACACACAAACGGTCAGTTTTGCCTTTGAGGCAGACCCAAGGAGTGTGCGTACTCCTCAGCTCGGACAGACCTGAGATTCGCTCCGTAGCTGACGGTTTTAACTCAGTTATTGTCTTCCACTGTAATGACTCCTTCCACGCCCATATGCCAGCCGGATTACCACATGCTAACAAATTCTGTCTGGATGAGGCCCTGGCGTAATTACTTCAGAAGACCGCCATTGTATGGCTTTGGATTAAACCCCGGGCAGGGATTTCCGACCTGTTCGCCGGACGGAGGCCGGGACCGCACGCTGGGGTGCGGGTCGCGGCCCCACGGTGGCCCTGAAAGTGACGCACAGCTGCCGTCGCAGCAACAAGCAGCATTCACCAGTCCACCAGAACATTCATTAATCACTTGGATTTCATTAGGGTTTAGATTAGATCCTCCAACAGGGCCTGCTGTCAGGGGTGACAATTAACATGTTTCACTTCAAAGAGATTTTGTGATGTCCTGTGTGCGATTTAAGAGATAATGTACTGTGCGGCGTGTGATGTTATATGCAGATCAGCACAACCAGTTAATCATTTGAAAGAGGAGTCCACTGACTACATTGACTTTGCATGTAGCGTTTGTAAATATCAAACATGTACAGTACAGCTGCCTTGTGTGTGTACCTCCATTTGACTGTTAATAAAATCTTACAGTAAGGGATCTGGATGAGCAAGAGGTGGAAAGTTGGAGCATTTTCAATGATGTGATCCTCTCTTTTGACCAACAGAAGTGACAATGCAGCTACCTTCGTAGCTGCATTCTCCCTAAAGTTTCAGTGTACCGTGAGATCCATTATGAGTAGAGAGCCCCATTAGGGCACCAGTCTGTTGGATGTAATGGGCCAGTCGTGTACCCTGATAAAGGGCTGTGATCCATCTGCAGCGCCCAGTCAACTCTGACACTGTTTCCATGGAAACATAACCCAAGAGAGAAAAGGAGACCTTGAGGACAAATATTATCCCATGTTGCAAAAATGCAGTGATGGCTATAAAGTACTACTAACTATTCATGTGTTAAATATATGTAGAACTGATGTGTCATTTTCCTGAGAGTCAACATTCCAAGATCTATCCATGAATTAGCTTGCACACCCAGTAGGGGGCTAATTGCTCTTTCTCCGTTTTCCCAAGTACTCCAATTCCCATTTCCAGTAATATCCAGTGAATCAGCTTTTTAAAATTCCATGATTTGACCGTGGATTCACTTGAATATTGCATTCCCTCTTTAACAGGTTAAACCAACAGTAGAATCTCAGATGAGCTCTTCTCCTAAACACTGTTGGTAGTAAGTAGTCAAATATCAAATTTGAAAATACTTAGCTAATTGATTTTTTTCATGTTGCGTTAGATACACAGATTAGCTGGAAGTGGCAGTTATAGATGTACCACCAAGCAGTGAGAAGAGAACACAGAGAAGTAATACAAGCAACAAAAATTTTCATCATTTCTTTGGAATGGATGCATGTCCACTGGGAGTAACAGAAGAGGACAACCAAAAGACACTACTGCATGGGTTCCAGAGTGATTTATTTCAAATATCTAACATTACCTAATCAGGTCCAGTGTGACTGGGATCGTGCAGTACACCTGGTTCCAGATTCCAGCCTCTTTTCTGTCTAACCATGATTTGGTTCGATATTAGCAAGTTATAAATTTAAGCAAGCATTCTGTTTTTCAATTCTGACACAATTTTTTTTTTGTTAATCTCAGCAACCAGCAATCACATAATGCGATGCAGAAAAGTCCCACTCAATAAAAATCAACTTGTTTTCAGAGACAATTTAATTTGACCAAATTACTGTCAAATGAATGTTCATTACCCATGATGACATTCTTGCCAACTTAATTAATTAAATAATTAGCATGGAACACCAGACTCTGTGACATGAAATAAGGGTACTTCCCATCTCAGGCTGTGCAAAGTCGACCTATATTGTCTAAATGGAAGGAAAAAGTGTGAACAGCAACTGGATTCGAACCTTAACTAATCTGACCACAAGCTCAACACTGACACACTTCCTATTGTGTGTTACCAAGAGACACAAAAATGAACACCCCCCCCCCAGTTTTAGCTGCATAACACAAACAGTGCCTAGTAACTGACAAAACAAGCCCAGCGTGTTCCTCTCATAGTCTTTCACATGACCACTCTATAAATGTGCTGGCCTGCCTCCCCCTCTCATCGGATGGTGTAATCTGCCTTCATGGATCCACCTTGTATGCAAGCACAAAATGATGAGCAAATAAGAGGTGAAAACACCCATTATTACAGCCATTAAATCTATCTGTGTCGGTCGTCTCATTGCTCGGCAGTGTTTGCTCGCTGTTGAGGCACAGGCAATAGTGCCATTATATGATTCTTTTCACACAGATAAGGAATTGTTTGCTTTCCAGGAAGCCACCCTCAACACTGAAACAACAGCACACCTGTTGTCCATTTTCCCATGTAGCAAATAGGCTTCATATTCTCATCCATTTAAACGAAAACTGTTTAATATACATCATGTAGCCCATTCCACATGATCACAGACAGCAAAAAGACCATGGATAGACATTATATCAGTGGACGGTGCTGCACTGTCAATCTTCAGCACTGTCAGAATTAAAGTGGAGTTAGATTTCTTCATTACACAGGCCACTGTAATGGGAGTATCAGCTTGTGTGTGTGTGTGTGTGTGTGTGTGTGTGTGTGTGTGTGTGTGTGTGTGTGTGTGTGTGCACGCATGTGTCATGAGATTCCGGTTGAGTAATGGTTGAGGGGGTCATCTGTGCAATTATAATATAAGATCTACCCAAAACTGAATCATTGTATTAGTGCATGAATTTAAGGTCACCTATTAGATCACCTACTAAACACGCTGTACAATGATATTACATTTCAAAGCCTTATTTTATGTTCTTTGTTAGTGTCATTGGACTAACCCTTCCTGTGGGTTACATTCACACACTCTCATCATAGCAGTTTGTCAAACAATATTTCAGAAACATATTGTGCGAATATCCCATATCTACTCATATGCTTAATAGTGTACATAAAGGAATTGCCATCTGTTTATACGCTCATATATATAAATAAATATAACACAAGTGAATTCTTGAATTCTAGATGACAGTGGAACCTTGGATTTGCGCTGAGTAATCCCAGTTTAGAGCTAAACTGAGATCAAGCAACCAGAACAACAATTTAATCAGTTCCGTTGTACCACAACAATTATACCCAGGATTAGCTAATCCAAGATGAAACTGTTAATCCACAATGTCAATTATGACCTCTGTAACAGTGCATTGGAATGAGCTACATAAAAAAGATACACACTTGTGAAATAAACACTCTAATAAATGTGACACTGTAGGTTTTGCTAAACCATTCATTGATTACACCTCTTATGTCAAAAAAGCAAATCTTGATAGAAAAGATCAATCATGAAAAAACAGAATAAAAAACATGACATGGTATCCCGTAACCTACAAATGCATACATTGTAAGGATCATATATTAATAAAAACCCAATAAATTGTGCTTCATGGAGTTCTTGTACATCTTGACCATTGGACCAGTATAAAAGCGTCTTTTGTTTTTTATTGCAACTCCAGTTTCTCTGCACATCCTAACACAAGGACTACTGTCCGTATGAAGTAAGAAACCCAACCTTTTTTTCTCACAAATACAATTGATTGTGTGCTTTGTGGTAGGAAGAACCAATCAACATGACCAGCAATGCATGCAGCTCCTGAGGGGGGCTATGACATCATATAGCCTAAGCGTCTTGCCGATAATCCATTTCCAGAAAAAAAGAATTTGGATTCCTTCTGCGGCTAATCCCTCTGCAGCAAACAATATGGAATAGCTGGTGTTGCACGTACAACACAGCAAAGCTGTGAGTCCGACATGAGACAGGCCCAGCACTGCTGTGACGTGCACGTTGCTATGAGGAATTATTAGCTTCGAAGCGTAGCCGCTCCGTAGCAGCTGCAGTCATTGATAAAAGAGACGCACTGTAGCTTGTGCAATGAAAATGTACACACACATGCAAGCAGAACACCATGCATATGCACACAACACATAAACACACACACGCACACATACACAGACACACATACTTACATAAATATACGCCTATCCATACATTTTCTATGATTAACAGTGATACAGTATCCACCCATTCCTGACTGCATGTCAAGTATATTTTATGATGGATGAGGTTGCTTAATTGCATCGGCACCTGAATGGCCGTATCTGTGAACAGGCTGTCACAGATGAGTCTTTGATATCTGTACTCTGTGCACCCTCAGTCTGACCCTCTGTGCATCTGGGAGCAGAATGGGCTGTATGCAAGCATGGATTAACTGCATATCTGAACACACACACCCATGTTTGCTGAGGCAATTACTCAAAAGTGAAACACATACACTGTGAAAGCAGCAGCTCACATAGGAATGAAGGGCTCTGTCTGTATTTAGATAAAAAAAGATTAAATTAAGAAACGGCTTTAATGGCTGCTGTGAAGCCTTCAGAACCTCATTCACCAAAGGCTCTTATGTGATAAGATGTGTCTTAGCCACTAATCAGATGTGTGCTATTCAATATTGCACTCATCCTCCAGCGGGATAAATGCCTTATTGCCTCACTGCCTGATGTATCCTCTATGCAGTGCAATGTGAAATGACCCTCAACCCATGCATGATCGCAACAGTGCGATTAAAGTCAACAAAGATGGCTTTATTAGCATGTCAGATGTACACAAATACGATGCAAGGCTGTCTGAAAATTGAGCCCAGGATGGTTTAATAGAGGTACCCCAGCCTTTCGTTCAGCCAGAAGTACTGTACTAACAGCATAGCAACAGAATTCCCCTCCCTGCAAAAATAGAAAGGGCTGTTATGGAGTAGTCTCAACACAAAGGATACCGCACACCACACTTCATTGATTATGTGTTTGAGCTCCTGAGAGCACAGCTTACATGCTATTCCTCTTCTTTCCGGCTCTCTTTTCTTTTTTTCTGGTTTCATTCCAGGCCAACTTGCCTTGCACCAGTATAAATATTTCAAAATGTCTTGAATCTAGAATTTTCCTTTCACTATTATTCACACATCACACTGGAAATAAAATGTTAACTTATCTGTGCCTAACAGACATAAAGAGGTCAAAAACAGATGAGGCAGCACTACTACATGTGGAGGCCTAGAGCATAGGGGGCCTAGGAACATAAAGGGACTGTTGAAGGTTCTCACTTGCGTAATTTCCCATGGACCATATGCATGCACAGGGTACATTCTCATGGTTCTTTTTTTTCCAAATACGTATGCAACATTATACATCAATTAAGCAATTCACTTCTGTAATTACAGAGCAGAAGGTAAGTTAGAAGTGTGAAACTGCTTTCCAGGTACACATTGTTGCATTTCATCTACAACTATATAAAGGGTGTATCTTAGGGAGGTTTAAAATTATAGTTTTGGATTAGGCAGGGCAGAGGTAGGGTTTGGGGGTACAGTAGGACTTATTCAAATGCTATGTGCTGTCAACTAGTTACAATGCAATTACACAGGTATAATGCCTCCTGCAAAGTGTTACAAAATGTACACAGTAAAGACATGAGCATCAGAAAGAGTGACCATGAGACCACTGAAGACATTCTAACATGCTTCCAAACCATAGGAAGACAGTGATCATACTGATAGTACTAGTCCGTCCATTCCTGCTAACAGCTTACGACCTTTGTAGACAATAACAATATTCAATTTGTGGTGAAAAAGAGTGCATATGGGCGCTGAGTGTCCCTGATTGAAATGGCTCCACGTGGGGGATTCAGGTGATAACCTCAGAGTGCTTCCTGTAGGTGATAAGCCCGATATGAAATCACTCTTGGCATTTCCTCTCCTTTCTTCTTTCTTTCATCGCTAAAATTTTCTGTAGATCACCAGAATTTCTAAATAATCATTGGGAATCATTTGGGGAGCCAGCATGTCAATATTTTCTGTGTCACTGGCTGGAAAGCTTGTTGTCACGTGAGAAGAATATGCATGCAGGCAATTGTAGATGAAAACAGAGAGAGAGAGAGAGAGAGAGAGACAGCCAGTGAAATTGTTTAGCACTGACAGAGAGAGGAGGAAAAAGAGAGGGGAGAATCTAGTCATGCCACCCCAGTTCCATGATTTAGACTAGTTTAGGTGTGATCCATCCAGTGTTCTGCTACACTGGCATTCTGAATCTGTTAATGTTCCAAAATGCACTGCATACATTGAGCAAGAAATGGAAAATCCAACCAATCAGGCAGAAGAATGAAAAGCTGAAACCTGCTAATAAACAGTACGATTAACAGCTGTTAAGAGAGAGTCTTATCTTCTACCCACAGTTAATATTTGGTTCTCATTTAGATGAAAGGCCTCTCTCTCCCACTCTCATTTTTAGTTCAGTGTCTTCAGGCGCTTTATTTCTTAAAAAAAAAGAGGGAAGACGATGTTTCTGTAATGAAAAGAATCACACACATTTCCACCAATGGGATGCTTCTGACTACACCCACTGAAAACCACAGCAACAACATTTAAGGGGGGAAATAGGATAACAAACATGTCATTCCAGTTGCTCATTCAGTAGTTCTTCATAGTGGTGGTAGTTATTGCTGAGCACACTATCAAAAAAACACTATATATTGTTTTATATTGTTGCATGGTAACTACCAATGGGACATTGGTGAAAAATGCTGCAAGGGTCAAAAGGTCACATGTTTTCTACTACATATACATATACACATATATAATATGTATATATATATTATTCTTTAGGAATTCAGATTATGGATTATCTTGGATTATGCAAAGGACTCTGAATATGCATGCTTATCAGTTTCATTTTTTTGTCGTCAGAATTATATTTATGCAAAGTCCTACAGTGCCCTATCTTTCCTAACAGCTGCCAAGTGTAACTAAAGGATTATGCAAGCAGCTTCCACAAGCAAATAGATTTTCCCACTTCAGACGAACTGCTGACGAATTAGACACCATCTAGCCATCTACCGGGCATGTTCAATAGATGTTTAAACATTTCGGTTTTACTTGTTTTAATCACACGTTTCGCAGGGGGGAGGAGGGAAAAAACTGCCAATATAAATGTCAGCATATACTACAATAGAAGAATTAGTTTTGTCATTGAGTGCTTGGTGTCAAAATGACTAAAATAGCATTAAGCAATCTAATACAAGTAAAACAATAATGAAATTTACCTATCAAATATCTATAGGAAATGTTTATGATAACATTACCACCAAACTGTGGTGTTTCCTCAACCAATGGCTATTGCTAATGACAAGTATAAACATCATAAAAGACTCAAGACCCTTTAAAACATGAAAAAACGTAAGTACTCAAAGAGTTGAAGAAAAATATTTACAAAGCAATAAAAATTGCACTATTTATTTGAATACAAAACTGGGATGAAAGTACATTGCAGATCTGTTATGGAACAACTTTAGTACTTAAATGGAAGTTGCCATGATTGACAGACATTTCCTTCCAATTACTGGGGCCTAACATGTTCTTCCTAACAGTTTCTACCTACCTTTGTGGACCAAGCACAAAAATGTGAAAAAATAAGAGAATCTACAATTCTTCACAGAAAAGTGAAAAAGAAAACATAAAAATAAAAAGGTGACAGACATTTTTCCATTCGTCTGGTCCAGTAAATATTTTCACACTTGAGTTTTTCAGTTCATTCATCTTTTAGTATTTGTTACTCTTTTATTTTAAAATGTATTTTAGTATTTTCTTTTTCTCCCACTCATTTAATATGCTTGCCTTGATAGCATCTTCCAGGGATAAATGAACCAAACGTAAGAACATTGAAATCATTGACCCATTCTGTTATTTTTTCTGTAACATATGAAGATATTGTTACGTTTCGAAAGGAAGAACAAGATGATCCACCGAAACAAAATACTTGTATGCATTCAAATATTCAAAACTGAAAGCCATGCAAAACCCTCTAGAGGAAAAAATAGAGGAAATCACTCTCTTACTGTCCATACATATTGTGAAAAGTCTCACTGACTCAACAGCAAATGCAGATCTGATTCACACATTTATATTACTATCACCTGAAACCAAACATATTTTCCTTAATGGTAAAGATGAGCTAACATATTTGCATATTTTGCAACAGCTGTATGTAAGCGCAAAGCAAACATTTTCAAATCTTTTCAGAAGGGAAGCTGTGTGCTTCTGCCATCCAGGAATGTATGCATTCCCAGCTGCACAGGAATCAGTTTGGAAGTCAGGTGTTTACAATGCCCTCAGTGTGGATAGTGATTAGGTAAGTGAGCTGTTAGCCAGAAGGATGCAACTGAAACTCTCAAGGGATGTCCTACTGTTGCACTCCTGAGCAAAGTTGTTTAGCTACATCCTCAACACAACACAATTTTCACCAATTGTGTTTGTTTCATTACAGCCGATTTGACAGAAGAAGCACATTGCCATTCCATCTTAATGTGTTAAAAAAGGTAAATACTTACAACTGACTGAGAACTGGTCTCTTTCCGCAGTACATTTCACTGGTAACCCTCCTGTCTGTTAAACCACACCAAAGGTCCTCTGATGTAACTACTGTATCTATCTATATCACTATATATATATATATATATATATATATATATATCACTATGAGATAAGAAGTAAGTCTAAAAAAATAAGAATAAAAAAAAAAAAAAAAGTCCAACAGAAAGTGTCCAAACGTTCGACTGATACTGTGTATATACATATATTAGTTGAAACGAAACCCAGGGAAAATTTTTAAAGAAAATTTAACAAAACACTGTCCTTTTTCCTCTTTTTTATTTTTGCTGTATTTGTTTTTCAAAGGGACCCCAGAAGGATATGGCAGCCAATCTGCTGGATACATAAGAGGGACAGGGCATGTAGTAATCTGTGGCCTTTCGACATTGCTGGATCTCCTTGGGAAGGGGCGGGGGGATCGCTCATTTTTCTGCATTCTAAGCACAGATCTGAGTTCAGATGGCCAGGGGGATTTCACATTAACAGCTGCTGAGGGCACCTCTCTCAATCAAGGTGATTTACCATAGCGAGTCGCCCAGGAAACACCTTTCGGCAGGTCACCCCTATCTTGACAACATTTCCGCATTAATTATTCTGCATCATTATTCCCTGTATTGATTAAACTGGTAACCTTGGGGACATTTGTGTGTATCGTGTTATGACAGGCTCCTGATAAAAGGAATTGAATCAAACTGTACAGCTACTGTAAATACAATTACTGAATGTCATGAATTCAATCAAGCTAATTTTACTGTGTCCAGTGTATGTAGACACTCTTTCACAGCTTTCAGAAATAATCTGTTGTTTTCACTAGAACATCATGTTCCTATTTTTGTAAAGCTTCATATTACATATGTGTAGACTAATGTTTAGACTATATTGTGTGTAACAGGTAAACAGGTCATGCTGAAAGAATGTAACTGTGAAAAAATGACTTACACATTGCTAAAAATGGGGTGACAGCCAATTTTGCACAAACATCCAAACTTTGGTAACAACCAGTCCAGAGACTAAAAATGAACATCACTTTCTTCTGTGCAAAGCTGTTCAAAGCAGTATTTGTGATTGTTTCTTGGTATAGGTAATTGTTAAAGGAACATCAAAACCTGATGTGAGAGTATAAAATAGTGAAAATCTGAATCCTTTTAACTCTGGCAAAATAAAATCATATCATAGTGCTATCATATCACACTTGCTTCCTATGCCTTAAAAACACCTATTTATTTCAGTGTCATCAGAAGAATCCCTCCTAAAGCGATCCTGTTGAGAGATGGCTTTGGCACAACAATGAAAAGGTCTGCTGCCTCCTTTGGCAAGAAATTTCCAGGTGTCCTGTCCCTATCCCGTATTGGTCATAGGAACCAACAATTATACAGCTGGTATGAACCAATGGATCAAAGCCATTGAACAGCTCACTGAAGAAAAAAAAATTAGTTACATCCTAACAAAGATATAATCACCTGCAATGCCAGACTGGTTTTGTTGCACAATAATAGACATGGTATTTATGAATAAAATAGTGCATATATTGTGATATAGTGGCAGCCAACAATTTCTTTCATACTTTCAGAAAATAGAGAGCCTAGAGACTTCTATATAGTTCAATATTAGTGTCCCACATTTCATTATCCACCATTCAACAAATGAGAGCCTAGCTGACTGTGCAGTCCCCTACTGACGGCAAAAAAACAAAGCTTCAGGACAACAGAGCTCCACTGCACTTGTGAGTCAGGTAACTCCACACATCCAATTAACTCTTGCTTTCTTAAGGTAACCTTGCTGATCAAAGACTCCCTGCTGTTGTAAAACTTGCAATGTGTCAATTTCTAGTCCCAACAAGTGATCTAAAATGAAAAACCTTTATGCGAGCTTCAGACTCAACTTCTCATCTCAGGTGCACCAATCAAGTGTGAATACTGATTTGGTGATTCCCCACATTTTGTACTATCCTGCAGCCAGAGACAGGACAGACCAGAAAGCTTGCAAACAGCCATAATTTCTACCCAACCACACACATTCACTGATCTTGATTACAAGCTATCCCCACACTAAACTCTATGCCGTACGCAAGTGCTAACTAAGCGCCATCTCACTGTTACACAGAGAAAAAGCCAATTGGTTAGATAAAGCTTTGCTTTCACATTCAAAAGGCACAAAGAGGCAAGGACATTACAATATTAAAAGTAACATTCAGATTTGCACACACATTCACAGAAAGAGATCCAGGAGTGACACAAGGCTCTAATGGTTGTTAAATCATTTGAGGCGCATGTATACGCCTCCTTCAAAAACACGAGATGGATTGAGAGTCAACCTTATCACAGCTCCAGTTTTTTTCTTCCTCCATTACAATGAGAGCAAAGCATGCATAGAAAAATCCAAGGTTGCCAACAGGAAGAAATAGCTCATGTTAGAACTGTTTCTCGCTTTGTTTAAGAGGCAGCAGTAGTTGTGTGCCAGTGATAGGGGACCACAGCCTAAAGGGCCCCTCTGATTGGCGATTTGAATGTAGATGCTACACATGTTGTCAGCTGTCAAAGGTCAGCCATGTAGATCACTACTTGACACCCCAAACAACTGGCAGCAGGGACAAACACAGGGGGAAATCGAGGCAGAGAGAGGGAATTGTGTCCCTCCCTCCAGTCTTAACCACTGGAAACAAGGCAATTATCTTTGCCTTTGAAAGGCTGTACACTCAGGTTATGTCAAACGCTTATCAACAGACTGGAAATTTATTCACTCAAAAAAAGATTGCTGCACTGTCACTTTTTCACTTTTTCTATTCTTTTGACAGTATGCAGGTCATGACTTTTGTAGCATTAAATTCATTTGAATTCATCTGAACTGTGAAACCATATGAATTATGATGACTATACTAGACTACACTAAGCAAATTTCTATAACATATTACTTTCCCCAAGTTTGCTTCAACATCAAATGTGTCCCGAAATGATGCATCTTCCAGAGAATAAGCAAACATTTATGTAAAAAGGCATAAATTGTGATATTATACAGGTGATGTTGTACAGTCATAGTATACAGGAGACAAGCAGCAGAAGCCAATAAATGAGACAGGTCATATGAGACTGACATGAGGAGCTCCGCCCATGAGCTTGGCATACTCAGGTAAGACCAGAACAACTCAGACTCACCAAGCTGCATGAACAGCGAATGGAATCCACAGCTCATCATAAAGTTCAGTAGCTCTCAGGGACCGTGTGTTGGATATAATAGCATTTACTGGTAAAAACACCAACGTGTTTGAGCCTAAGACTTACTCATGGTGAGACCCTGTTGCCAAGGTGACAGAAGTACCTGTGACATTGCAAATATCAGAGGTGGGCATGAAGGTGTGTAACTCAAACACAGGAGAAGTGAGAAAGTCACCCTCTGGATGCAGACAACTGCTGATGTCACTGACAGCTGGGGGCACTAGTATTTGTCAGATGTGGTCAATTGAAAAAAAAAGTCCTTTTTTTCATTGTTTGCTAAAATCTTAACAACCAAAAAACCTTCTGGGTTGAATTTGAGGGGGGATAGTGCTGATTACATATCAAAGTCATCTCTTCATTGACTCAGACAAGACACTTGGACAATAAGGTCCAGAAACCCTGGATGTAAATAGACTATAACAGGCTTTATAAATTGGTGATTGCAACAGCAAAACTCTCCATCGAGGATAACAGAGCCGGATTATTTTACACTGGTATCTGTGCCCTGCTGCAGCTGTCCATGATACTGTCTATTTATATAGGAAATGTGTACTGTGTTTACAGTAATATTTATATATACTCCACATACCTCCACATCTCAGTACACCCCCATGCCAGCACCATGTCCTTGGGAACATACCATCAAGATTAATGTAAGAAAAATAAAATTATTGAGTTTCATGAAGTATTAGGGCAAACAACAAAGAAGGTAAGGACATGTTTAGTATAGATAATGTCAGATTCAGAATTAAAAAGATAATTCAGGGAATCCAATTATGCATATTATAAAGGGCAATATTATTTTAACAAGTTTTTCATTGGCCAATGAAACGAAGAAGTGACAACTGGGCCAAATGACACTGAACATGACAGATAGACAGATGAATATAACATTCCATAAATATAAATTATGTTGATTGATAACATACAGTATGTCAGTTTCTCTTTTCGGATGCCACAGATACCCCTAGTCCAAGTCAGCCAACCTCACTCACATCTAAAATAGTGCAGTGTGGGTCAGCACAGCAGGCACAATGACCTCAAGACTGAGGACTTCAAGAAATCGATTGCAGACATGCTGAAGCAAGCTCAGATTTATGAAACTTGTGACAAAAATGATCACAGAGCACACACTTGAGAAGCTGGCTTTACAGAGACAGCACACATTATTAATGAAAATAGTGGACATTCTCAGTGGATGTCTGGATATCTATTCATCCTCAGCTGATTAACAATTGTACCAAAATAAAATGTGCATTGCAAGTGCTACTGCAGCTCTGTTTAGATTGTAAACTGACATAGTTAATATTTAAGCGCAAAATCCCCCCAAAAATGCAATCCCTGGATACACTCCACTGCGTCCACCCCTCAATCCAATACCTAATGTTTCAGGTGTAACTGAGGGAAGTATCACAGAGGCATGAAGGAGACATGTTAGAGAAATGGACTACTTTAAGGTGTGTGTAAGGCATGGATTTAACCAATTCTACAGTACCAGGAAAATCTTTGAATAGCAAACTCTCATTTACCTTCCATGGGTTGTTTGACATCACTCTTTTTGTGGTAGTTTCAATGGAAACATGGCTGCTGTTGTGCAGTCCTTGTTTGTATCTTCCAGTGCTCCTCTCTCCTTCGTGTCACCTTGAGTTGCCTGGTGCTTTTTCAGCTGTAATAGCAGCATGCGCCTGATGTTTCTCTTCCTCCTCCTCCTGCTCTCTGGGATTGATGCCTCCCTTCAGCAGCCCACATGGTTAATAATGCTGAGGGTGAACAGAGGCTCCTTGGGAGTAAAATGAATCCTATCTACCAACAGGAAGTGCTTCAGGGGGTCACAGGAAGCAGGAGTGATTCACCTAGTGACTGGTAGAGGATGCTTCTTAAATGTGTGTCAGACCTTGCTGGCAATAACGTTGGCAGTAATGTACCTTTCTTATCCATACTGACCTGGCTTGGTCACACAGTACAAAAGGATTCCCTGATGCAGCCAAATGGAGAGCAAACACAAGATTTTATATTGTCATACTGTTGACCCATCATTATACCATTATGACTAGTGCAGAGGCTAGTTGGCTTGAATGTTCCAAAACAAAAATACATCTTTTTCATTCACACTGACCTGGCAAGGTTTTACCACTCAGGAAGCATTATCATCCATTTCCATCACACAGAAACATCTTTCATGTTGTTTGAATTTCCAATTTGTGTTTTATGAAAAGGAAGATAATGTTCTTCAATGAGCTGGAACATTTAGACTTCTCAGTGTCCTGAGTCGGTTACATGTAAATAGTTTGTACAGACATATTGTTAGCAGAACTAGACGGGTTATTTTTACAAACTGACTAATTTACAAGAGCTGAGTTTAGAAGATTACCAAACCTGCTCTGTACTTATCCACCAAAAAAAAAAAACAGATTGTGAGTCCTAAAAATACAACAAAGGCAAACCAATTGGCTCACCTGTTTTAGATGTGCTTTATTATTATTATTATTATTATTATTATTATTATTATTATTATTATTATTATTATTATTGGATGGGGAGGGAGAGAAGAGAAATCTTGCACCACCATGCTCTTTGCCTTCTTTCAGTATCAGTGGCAGTTGAAAAAACTGCCATAAAGGTGGCTGAAAGGTTCAGGTGGCTCAAAGACAGATCATTATACTGTGATCGAACATCTTAGTCCCTGTGCCCCCCTTTTTATTAAAGGCACGGCACGTTTTGACCGAGAAACTTCCAAAGCAGATCCACCAGTAAACGGAGGCCCTAATCTACAAGGATTTATAAACGAGAATTAATCGGTTGTTCCATCCATAATTAGCTCTTGCCGCGCTTATTGCTAATCTGCTTTTTGGACCTCAGCCATTTGTGACCTGGCCCGCGTCCAGTGCACCAGTGCAGTGTAATCCATTAGCCTTGGAGAGTCCCATTCTAATGCGTGGTGCCAAACTGCAACATACCGTAAACCCATCACTGTTTATCAAAGATTAAGCCATACTTAGTCCCTCTGTGCCCTGGATCATTCTATCATTTTCATCCCTTACAGTCTAATCACTACCATACTGCACTTATTTATCAGTAAACAGTGCTGTGAGAGGCTGCGATCCAGATTCATGTCTCTTGCCCGACGACAACAGAATAGGATGGTTTGTGCTGCTCCAATTTTACTTGTGCGGTTCACCGAGAGTGAGCAAGTGCCTTTGCAGTTAATGGAGCAGGGGGGAGCTGCATATAGTATAAATATACATACCATTACCACTTCACTGTCATTCCACATGTTTTATCAATATTTTCTTAACAGATGTAAGCTATGTAACTTACATCCTCGTGTAAACGTTTCATACTGGAGTCAGGTAAGAAAAGCTGTATTAGTATGTAGGTCACACCTTTGCTCATCTGTTGGTTTTTGCTCTCAGTATTTGCTGCTGTTTTGTTGCATCACCAAAAAAGGAAGACCTAATCATTTTGTTAATCCTTTTTTCTAATAAAAATGTATGTACAGTCCTTGATAAACAATGAGAGACTTTTTATTTCAACAAGCAAAAAAATCACTGCAGTATTATCTCAGTATAACATAACTTAGTATAACATAATACTGTACATAAAGTGTACTGTGTGTCTGTACATAAACATGAATTGATGGTTACAAATGTGTCACTCAAGACTCCATAGTGGAAGCATGCTACAAACCAATGCAACATAAACAGAAACCCCCATGTGAACATCAGTCAACCCCATGAAGATTTGGCTGGACTGCCAGCCTCCATGACGGTCACATGAGCAATCACCCCTCCAGGAAGGTGTGGTGTTTTAGGTTCAGGTTTCATAACTCATGGCAGTCTGCATTAACAATTAAAGATGAGGGCCTGCAGACTTTAAAAATGCACAGCCACCCAGGCATGCATTTATGACATGGATGTATCTCTAATCTGTGATTTCTTTTACTCGTCTTCATCAAACAAGTGTGATCTGCAAGCTCAAGCTCACATTACAGACAAATAAAAGCTGCTTTTATTACTGGGGCACACACCTCATTAGGCAGGGACAGGACTAACAGTGCTAGTGCTTTTCCATCTGCTAATTTGCTCCATCAAGAAAGTCACATGTAAAAAAAGACAGAAGTCACAAATATGCTAAAATCATCTTTAAAAAAAAAAAAAATATATATATATATATATATATATATATATATATATATATATATATATGTGTGGGTGTAACACTATCAATCTGTTCTTCTATGGGATTTAAATAAGTAAAAAAATGTTGCACAAACGCAGAGCTCTCAGGCTTACTTCCAATTCAAGAGGCTTGATTCCTCCCTCACTCCCAAAGCTCTCCTTAATGCCCATCATACAGAGCACACGCCGCAAATGCACAAATGTATCCTTCAGTTCAAGTTCCCATAATTCTCTCTGGCAGCTATGCACGTGATTAATGCACACAGGTATTGATTTTTCTCTGCCTTTTTTTCACTGTATCCTTTTTTTCCCCTCCTAAGCTGCCTGCAGCTGTGCATGAGTGGACCCTGAGCCAGGCTCTTGTGAAGGACAGGGAAACTGCACCCTACAGAGTGCTGCTCTTGGTGCAACATGAAAAAAGGCACTCCCCCCCACCCCCCACCCCGAAGTGTTTTGCCGCAGAGTGCACCAAACACCATTCCAGCGCCCAGGTCCATGGTCTGCCTGAGCGCAGAGGTGGGTTCCAGTTTCTGCTGGCTGTCTGACCCATTTTTTGTGAATCACAATACTCCAGCCCCGACACAGGAAAAAAGAAAGAGAGAAAAAAAAAATGCAGCGCGAGAAGCAGTACAATGTGGCGTGTCAGGCAGCGCGGCGAGTCTCTCATCTGCCGAGGAAAAAGCCTCGCCCACTCTGCATGGTCGCACTCGCCAAACGCCGCCATGTTAGTCCCCCTCTTTCCCACTGCAGTGCGGGGACCAGTAAAGAGCTTATTTCTCCACCTCCCCGTTTTCAAGGCTGCGCGCGGTTTGAGTCGGACCGCTTTCGCCACCGCCCTCACTGTAACAACAGGCTTTTTCAGCCGGTGAAGCTGAAAGAATGCTGCCCAAATAAGTGACTTTGGGTTATGGGGCAGCTATGTTGCCTTGTTATTTACTGTACAAAAATGCAGTGCTGTTGATTTCATTCCAGGCTTGGCATAAAAACAATGAATGAATCATTTCTTATGCAAATATGTGGATGTGTGAATAAATATACAAATAGGACTTTTAAGGCCCTGAATCCCTGAAAAGCAATTTAAAAAGATTGTGCGGGGCATTTTGTAAACATTTATTAGATTAAAACAAAGAATACAAAACAGAAAAAGGGGTGTTTCAAGCAGTTCTTCGAATTGTTTAATTGCCTACATTGTCATTAATCAAATATAAAAAAAGATTGTTTTTCAGCCAACAGGAAATTGACTTGGGGCTTTCAGCCAGGAAAACTGGGCAACAGAAAACCTCTGCAGATACAGTAGGTGAGGCTTGAGTGTGATTCTTATTGATAATCCTGGTATACTTAAAGACAGTGTCAAAGAACAAGGGGCCCCCATTTATGGTACCAAATCACTCAGTCTGGAATGTCCTGGGAACATATTCCAATTTTTTCAACTGCAGGGCACTACAGGTCACCTTATCATGCAGCTGAATGTGCAAAAATCCTTCCAGTTTTTTGAAAAATTTCTTTCAGTTGGATGTTAGCTTTTTAGTACCTTATCTATGCAGATATTGTTAAAAATATTCAAATTTGCTGTGCATTTGCCAGAAAACCAAGGACAAACCGTATTGCTATAGATCAAAAAAGAATGTGTCTATTAACCTTCTTAAAAATAAGATGTATTATCCTTTTTAATAATAAGATATATTAATGTAATAATATATATTTTTAGCTTCCAGTTTTACAATAGAGAGTATGATCACATATTATCAACTCAGGATGTTCAGAAAAGACAAGTACAAATGAAAAATAAAAATTCACCAACACAGAAAAGAAAAGATCTTTTTTTGGTTCTTATGGATTAGCCACGTCATTAGCTATTAATGGTACAGTCCCCTCCATATAACAGCATGTCAGAAAACTGCATGCTCGGTTTTATTGCATAGCACACAGCTGGTCCACTTTTATTCCTAATGACTATGTGCAGTATGTGCTTATCCCAGGGAAGTTCATAATGTAACAACGGTCCTGTGCACTCAATGTTACCAGGAGTCCACTGCGTTAGGACTGTAAGCTGACTGTATTAATTAGGGTGAATTAAGATCCTTTGTCTGACTGTATAAAAGAACACGCACATACAGCATATAACATATAATATGCTCGCTGTATGACTGGTATAGAGGAACAGGAAAGCCCCTTGGTGGTGTATGAATATGTGTGTGTTTGTGTGTGGATGTGTGTGCGTGTGCATGTGTGTGTATACGCTCACATACATACACAGACCTCAATTTCCCCGGGCAGAATATTCACCTGTACCTTCTGCATATGTCAAGGTTCAGACAAGGCGGACAGAGAAAGAATGAGAGAGAGGTGATGTGAGGGAGTGGGAGGGAGAAGGGAGTGGGGAATGTGAAGGAGGCGCAAGAGAGACAGAAAGACGGAGGGAGAGAGTGTGTGTTTGTGTGTGTGTGTGCGCGTGTGAGAGAGAGAGAGAGAGAGGGAGAGAGAGAGAGCGTCTTAGAGTCCTCCCTCTCCTCCACTCCCACAACAAGCCCTCGAAAAGCTTTCCTTCCACCATCTCAGGCGTAATCTGCAGCTTGAAAAGATGAAAGGCCTCGCTGTTTGTTCTAATGAGGATCCCTTTTCACCAGAGAACCATTTCGTTTCTATTCTTCCCCCCAGTAACATTAGAGGCTCTGGCTTTGTCTATGGCTGCCTCCCTCAGACGCAGGCCCGGATAAACTCATCCGCTTCCATGTTCACCTTCACAAACATGCAGGCTATACAAATATCCCGACAACATCACAAGGCTGCGCTTGATAGCTAGGAGGCTGTCAACGGTTGAGAATGAGTGGTGTCCCTTTTAGACAATGCAGTGATTCGTCTGTGATGATCTGGATGATTCCATGACAACAAAAAAGCCAGCAGTCGAAGGCCTTGTGAAATGAAATGTACAATGAAACTAAGATGAAATAAGCAAACGTGTACATTTGTGAACCGCATAAGCTGCATGTCTCATATCTGCGGAATGAAGAGCTCATCTAAAATTCTGCTAATAAGATAATGTGATTTGGTCATTTTCAAAGTCACCGTGCACAGGCTTTCTCTGATCAAATCCATTTCTCTGATCAAACTGGTAGTTATATCTCAGTGATTGCTGTTGCTTTTGCACACAATCGCAGAAACACATACACAATACTAGTTCAGAAAAATAATAACCCTAAGTAAACAGCAAACACAAAATGTGCGCATGAAAATGCTCTGATGGACATGCAAGTCTTAACCTAAAACCCTGATGTTTACAGCAAGCCCACATTAGACACAGGCAATTGAATGTCCACAGTGCAGTCACTGCCTCTCCCTCATGGCACAGCTCAAAGGGCTGGCATGGAACCTGAAGACTCAGTGCTAAATGGCTTGGCAAATGTTTGAAAATGTCAGCAAAGAATGTCTGTGATATAGGCCATTGCTCAATAAAGTCGCAACTGTAACCCCCAACATGTATGATTTAACAGCATTAAGACCCTGAGGGTCGGGCTGTAGCGGATCGCTGGATGAACGAATCAGACCAACGATGAAACAAATACAGTAACGCGTTACAAAATGACATCACTATATGCAACCACATCACGATGAGACTGGGGAGCTGCTAAAACCAAAACTTGCCAAAAGAGGCCACATGCTGACGTGCACCGTCCATTTTCCAGTTTGAAATATTTGCACTTTCGTCTTCACACTTCGCGCTGTTCTCAACCACTGGACCTGACCTAGTTTACAGGTACAGTACCTAGTAATAATGGATTCTGGCTGCAACAGCAGTGCCAAACCTGCCACATGCCACATTCCCAGACTCCAGTGTTACCACCGCTGCACACACTACCCCAAGGCAAATTTATTCCCCTCATAGCCCCAACAGTCTCTATCATTTCCTAAAAACACTTTACAAAGATGATCAGATCTCAAAAACTGTTTATTTACATAAAGCACGTTATTGTTTGTGGTGAAGGTTCAGACAGAATTACAGCACCTCTGTATATTTCAGGGACATACAGAAATATCACATCTAATGTGTGGTCTAATATATAGCCCAGCATGGGATGAGTAGTAATTGCATATATATTACTGGTAACTCTGTACTGTATTTTTTTATTTCCAGAAACATAAAAGGAAAAAAAATAATACCATGAGTCATGAGGAAAAGAAAATTCAGCGACAGACATGCGATCAATAGCTATCTTGGAACTCAAAGTCCATTTCATTTCATGACATCTCACGTCATTATGTATCTTGTTCTTCCTCTCTGCCGCAGCGGCGCGAAGCGAGGGAGCTCAGAGTCACATGGGGCGGACAGCCCGACCGCACTGACTGCACCACGATGATGGCTACTGGCCCCGGCGCTCGCTCGTGCCTGGAATGAGAGGGCTTCTCTAAGCCTCTGCGGCACGCCCACCCTCTGGTCTCTGGGAAGGGACAGCGTGTTATAAAATGCTGAAAAGCGTGCACACCAGGCACCTGGCCTACATTGGACATTCTGACTGTGGGAAAACAGCTCAATATCAGCTGCTTTTTTTCCCTTTCTCTGTTTTTTAGTGGTGGTGGTGGTGGTGGGTTTTTTTTTTTGCATCCATTTCATTAGCGAACAGAATTTGAGAGCCTGTTGTTGATCAATATTTTCTGTCTAGTTCATGGCCATTTAAGATCCGATCGATCCCATGAAGGTTTTGCGATAGACAAAACTATGAATGAAAGAAGATAGAGAGGGAAAAGAGGACTTGCTACAGGGTGTCGGGAGTTCTGCGTCACTGCAGATTTCACAGCAGTGCCTGAAAGCACATGAACATATAGGCTTACACACGTTCACATTTAAACACACAAAAGCCCAGGCACACTCACAAGCGTATACACACAGAAAAACAAACACAAAAGCTCAGACAAACTCACAAGCATAGATACATACATAAGCATTCAAACAAAGGCTTGCAAATAAACACCAACATACAGGCTCATAAAACACACCTGTGGTGCAAAGACAAATGCACTTATACAGATGCATACACATGTAGTGCAGTGACAAAACACTATACACAAACAATTTAAAATGTGTGTAGAAAACATTATTTCACTTTTGCCTTGCCCCAATTAATTTTCACTGTCAATGGTTAATTAAAAAAGAGGAGATGTGGAATGCAATTAATTTGAAGGCAAAGATAAATTTAAAGCCATGTGACAGGTTAATGGCATGTTAGTAGAAACATTAGGGCTTATAAGTTGCTATGTGCATCTAGCTTTAAAGCAGCCGGCTTCAAATGTCTTCTAAGTGGTCTTATTTTGAATAGTAATTCATACAGTGATTAACTTCATTTTCAATCACAGTTGCTTAATTATGACATGTTCCATTATGTAATTATGCATTGCCTTTCTTCTGCATAGATCACTCCAAATATATCCAGCAGGACTGCAAAGGAGCTAACCCCATTGAACCCCTGGCAAAGCCTAATTCAGACTAAAAGGAAATAATGGAAGGTTGCACACCTTTATTACTCCAAAAATAACTTTCTTTCTCATTCAGCAAAGCACCGACGTCAGGGATGGAATGGTGAGTGTTGAAACTTTGCTGCTTTGTCAGATAAAAAGAAAGATATTATTTAGAATAATAGGGGTTTATGACCTTCCATTCGTCTTTGTAGCTTGATTTTTGAGATGGTCTGCACCCCGGATACCTACTGTACATTGAGTGTTCTGGTTGTTCTGACGACTAAAAGCCTAATATAGAGATGCAACATTCAAGCAGTATGGTACAGACTGCTACCAGAGTTTCAAAAATAGTCAACGATAACGCTTCTTTGTTTAACAAAAATGACTGCGACAGACACCTGAATAAATAACTCAACAGTGCATCACATGGTTTCATATATTCAAAGTCAACATGAAACACGAATGCCTATCTATATATATATATACATATCATTCTTTCATCATGATTTACATTTTCCTGACATCTGATTAGCAGATCTGTATTATTAACATAACTGAAGCTTGATCATGTTGTTTTTTCCCCCTTACATTCCACCTCTACACTGAATTTTCATTTCCACCAATGCAGGTTTACAGCCTTTCTACATCTGACATCTTCAGGGAAACAGGCCGATAATTTATCACCACAGAAAAACAATACCAATCTAAGTAAATGACATGCTGTCACATATCTCGTAAGCAATTTAAGCCCTCCTTCCAGTGGTGACAGTTCAGGAGTAGGGCCATTGTCGCCGGCTGCAATTAGCATGTCGCTGCATGCTAGGTCAAGAGCACAAGTGGAGCTTGGCTGGCAGAACGGGAGTTGCTCCAGTCAGCCTTACCAGCTGCAAAGTCACTTTTCATAAGCATATTCGTATGTGTCTTGAGACGTCCATTTCAAGCATGCACCCTACAGAGCTTGTGAAGATGGGTCCAGCACGGGTTCACTTTAAAAGTGTTGCTCCTGCTTGGTTGGGTACAAAGTGGGTCAGACCCCAGCGAAAGGCTTAGGAGGGCATGGACAAACTCGTCATAACAAAAGAGAAGAGATACACAGATGAATTATTCATAGGAGCAGTTGGATAGCTTCATCCCATGCCGGATGAGACCAAGTGCCCACCGTCTTCCGTAAATCTTCTTTCATGAAACATTAAAAGCATGGGCTCAGAAAACCTTTGAAACAAAGAGCGACAGAACAGCAGAGAAGGTCATGCAGCTGGGAGTTTCATCTGAGAAGCTGCACTGGCCGACGCGCACAACACGCTTTCAAGACACACTTTACAGCCCCTTCACATGAAGCTTAAGGGAGGTGACAAAACCTCAATATTACACACCTTATAGAGTACTACTCATGGACTGGTTTTCTTAAGTCATCAAATATTTAGCAGAGAAAAGACACTATTGTTGATAGATTAAATTTCATGACAGTTTTTACAGGGTTGACTGTATAATCAGTAAAATGTCAAAACAAATGTGACAATTGTACAATGACATCAACAAGGAAACTGGTGCAAAGGCAACATAAGAAGAGGTGAAAATCTATGCTTCTGAAAATTGAGTTCAGATATAATTTCACAAGCAGCTGTCCCCATTTCAAGATGAAGAAAACATTAACACAATCTGCTGCCTATGTCTTACATAATACAAAATAAGAAAAGCATAGTTTCTCTCCCAATAGTACTGTAACACCTAAACATGATCGTTGACACTTGACTGGCAATTTTATGGATTAGTGAGGGGATGTTTTTCATTGTATACCTTTCGAAGACTAGCCTTCTTCATAGGCAAAGTACAGTACATATTGTATGTGTGCTACTTCAGTTCGAGTAAATAGTTAAACAGAAAATGTAAATAATGTGTCAGTTTATATTAGGGCATATGGGTTTCTATAACACTGCATGTATCTGTATTGATCCACCTACATATGAGCACTCTTTCATGCATGGGAATGTATCAACACTCTTTCACACACTGGAGCTAGTATGAACACCCTTTACTCAAGCAAAATAAATGGTGGACAACAAAACTAGTGTTTTCCATAATGTAAGTCAAAAAAATCACCAACAGCGCAGAAAGACCATCCATGCAAAACCCATTGTAGGACGGTGAAGAGAGTCATCCAGATTTCAATACGGATGCTTTTGCCTCGGTAGATAAATGCAAAAAGTGGCAGACGCAAATCCCCGCGTTTGCCCTCTGTCCACCCACGTTATTAGCTCATCTATTGAGTTGGTTAAATGCCCCATATAAAAGCGAAGTTCCCCTGGGGGAGGAAACAATCGAAAAGAAGAGCGTCCCATTTAACTGATGTGAATTATCAAAGCGTGCACTCAATGGCTCCAATTGTGGGGGGAACTGGGTCAATACAGTGAGGCAAAGTGACACGACTGGCATACTTTGCTCTCGTGGAGGAGAATCAGACAGCGACTGGAGGCAGGTTGTGATGGGATTAGGCAGGCATGGGCCTTCGCTGGCTGGAGGGAGGCCGGGGCGGAGAAGGTACCGCAGATCTACTGTAATGGAGGGGCCTCGTGGCCGAGCAGGTGACTCACGCGTCCCCGAAGGTGCAGCACCCAGTTACAGAAATAGGGGACAAAAGCCATGCAGACAGATCAAGAGCAGAATGTTCTGCTGAAATGCACCACCATTTTCCATTTTGTTTTTTCTGTGACACATGTATACTCAACAGCGCAGTGTACATTTCCAAAAATGGTTGACTAAGAAACATAGCACATAGTAACGTAGCTGTTATTATTAGCATAGTAGAAATAGTAAGAAATGGCCATGGCAGTCCCAAAGACTTTGTATTTAACGTGGTCTTAAACAAAGACAAACCATGATGGCATATGTTCAGCCTAACAACCTCTTCCTTAGCTTAGATAAGGTTTTATATTGAACCTGTGACTGCTGAGATCTTCAGCGTATGCAAATTCACCCGTGCTCTGCTCGACCTGAGCTAATTCTGAGACCTGATATAGATTTGTGAACAAAATGACGAAACACACTGATGAAAGCAGTATGACAAATCCTGGAATCTGATAGGCTCATCAGAAAAAAACACGGAGAGCAGTTGTTTAATGAATTTCTGACTGAAATAATTTTCCTCTACACAGATATTTTCAACGAATAGGCTTAAATAAAAGCACAATCCAGTTTTGTGCAAAACTGTAACAGATATTTGGAAAATCCAAAGTTCCACCCTAGTAATCTCCTTTTAGATGATAGTGAATGAATCAAACCCTTAGGAGGTGTTGCTGACATGGACACATCATCATGATAGCAAATATAGGAGCAAAGCCAAGAAAAGAGGTAGATTTACTGCTGGTGATGCAGAAGAAACCAAGCCCCGCATCAGATGAACACATTCGGAAAGTTGTAACAGGACAACCAGGGCCTACCTGAGACAAGTGAGACCGTGTCTTTCTCCCACGACACAACAGTGATGTAGGCCTCCACAGAGGCGGGGATAATGCACTTGAAGACCGCTACATTGCCTCTCATGGCCCTCTGGTCCTCCACACGGACTGTATAGGGCTCCCGTAAAACTGTAGGGGACAAAAGACACATTGATCCAAAGACATTATTGGGGACACAACCTAAAATAAAAAAGACAGGAATACAATATACAATGTTTACCCAGAAAGAATACCGCATAAAAAACAGGAGCAATGACCTCATCAGGACCTGTGACTACTCTGATGGATCGCTGTATTAGTGTATGTTAACCATCTAGCGGTAGGACAGAAGTACTGGCATTATTTTGGGGAGCCACTCACTCAGTTATTGCAAGGCGTTATTGCAGTAGAGTGGCACGGGGGAACAAAAATGTTTGTTGTCATTGCAGATGATAATTGCCATTCTCGTCTGCCCTGTGGTTACCATCTGTGACGCCTGCATAGCATCCCAATTTCTGTAAGTAGTGCAGGTCTGTGGACATGTTCCCAGGTAGTGCCAAGGTGTTAAAACTCAATGGGGTGCTCTCTACTTTCTCTAGTAAGTGGTGAACAAAACAACAGTCTTTCTGGGCAACCTGTAATACATATCATACACTTTGAAATCAATCAACTTTTTGCTTGAAAATAATGTGTGCTGAAATATGTGATAATAATTGAGAATGACAATTAATTGAGTAAAGCAGAGTGTAATGTGGTATGTACATATCGCATACACACATATATATGTATGACACAATAAAATGTTATCAGCATCAAAGAAAATACAATCTAAAGGGAACATTTATAAAGCAACAAGACCATTTTGTCAATGTCATATACAAATTAAATGAAACTGTGATGCAAAAATAAATCTATTTAGATTTAGATTGCAGTTGGGACAATTGCTGCTGAATATGCTCAGTTTGGAGAGGAAAAAAATTATAATGGTACACTGCATGAATGAATGAACATGCATAACGTGACAAGGACACTTACCGGCCTTAATATGTACATCTTGGCTTCTAATTTTCCCTGAAGGATTTTCAGCTGTGCAATAGTACGTGTTGTCATGGATTAGGTTACTAAAGCTTGAAGGGGGGAAGTGGAAGATCTGGAGGGTGCCATTCGGGTGCACATGGCGGATCCCCGGGACATCGTAGATCTCCTCTCCGGTGGCGAGGTACCAGCGCAGCGATGCCGGGGGCACGCCTGCTGCTGGACAGGGCACCAGGGTCCCTGTAGTGCTGGCAAACACTACCTCTTGCAGAGATGCATTGACAAAATATAAGCTGGAGCGTAGATCTTCACTGAAAACTGTAAAGCAAACAGGCAAAAGGGAATACTAATATTAATCCAGGTAAGAGAATGAAAGAATGCTTGATCAGTTTTGGAATTTTGTATTTGTTAACAAAACATAATCGATATGAGCAGCAACCATGCATCAATTTGGAACTTGGCAAGAAAACATGTAAGCTTGCAGCTCTCGTTACCCACTGATCTCTTTCACCAATATTCTAAATGTGTATATTTCCCGTTTATTCTCTGCTAGCTCTGCTTCACAAAATTCAGCTATATGCATCAGTACTATGCTACGAACGTTCTTCAGATTCCATCTTGCTCTTTCGAGGACCTGCTTTAATTTTTTTTTTTTTCGTGTGAAATGTTATCATAATTAAAATATATAGACTGTATTTTATGTATTGCAGTAAAAAAAATCACTCAAGTTTAGCTTTTTAGATTTTGACTTCGCTTGGACATAGAGAATCACCCAACCAGTATATGCCACATTCATACTTTTACTTACATACTTTTAAAAATTAAAAACACAGTGTTCAGAAAGTAATCCAAAGTATTTAGATTACGTTACTTACCTTGAGTAATCTAACGGAATACATTACAAATTAAAATTTAGGGCAAGCATTCTGTAATCTGTAATGGAATACATATTAAAAGTAACCGTCCCAACCCTGTGTGTAAGTGTATCTAAATCTACAAATATTTACACAGTATTAGTATAATTACTTATTTATACATTTCTTTATTTGTTTCTTTTAATTTTATGAATGTTTGATCTTATCCCATATGAAGGCCTGCAAATATGAAGCATGGGCCAGACTGCATGTGTGAAAATGCAAACTATTGTTGGTTTGTTGGTTTCTTGACCTGGTTGATTTGGAGGTCACTCATGTTGATCCAGTCGATTTTAGTACGAGTATCTTCTCAATATGCATGAGAGAAATGGTATTCTGAAATATTAAGTCTTTTAGAATATCAAGTACTATTGCCAACAAAATAGTTAATCTACATGATGCATAACCATGCAGTGGCATCCTGGGGCTAACATAAGTATTCCATTGCATTGAACATGGATCGCTGCAGACTCTGTGATTATTCAAATGATTATACTTAAACTTAAAGTCACATTTTCCTCAAATACAGTTTTTCCCAAACTGTAATTACTAGGTTTAGAACATAAAACATCCTTTTGATCGTTGACGATATTTCAGAAGGATCTGTGACGCTACTTATAGATATTTCAGAGGGACAGTGGTGGTCTTTGTTTTGCTCCACAAACATAGACTTATTAAAAGGTTTACAAACACTGAACACATGCATTACATAGGATATGCATACAGGAACCAGAATACCCCTCCAAATGAAGTGTTACAGGTGTGCAATGTGGCATAGGCAAAAGCAGAAGTTGTGAAGATGGTTTTGATAGTAAAGTTATTTAAAACTGTTTATTCACTGACAGTTAGCTGTGCAGATCACCTTTTGCATATTAACAGAAAGTCTAGATTAGCTAAGAAACTGGCACCTACAAACTTACACTACAAAGGTCCTTTAATCTTGTTTAAAAAGCAACCAACTTAATTGAGTGGTAGGATAGTTATATTCCCCATATATTAATGTATTATGCAAATTTCTTGTCATTCCTCTTTCTCTCTGTATTATAGCTATTTAGCTACTATAATTGCCTATAGCAAAACATAACAGAAACATCCCACCCTTTTGTAAAATATACCTAGTTAGCTAGCCATATGTATATTAAGTGGATTTGTTCCTACAAGCAAATAAAATGACAATAATACATCTGAATGCTGTAGCTGGCTAGCTACTAAAGATGATAGGAGTAGTGGTACTCATTTGTGGTTATGGAGAGCTAAACAGTGTTCTGCTGTGGAACGAAAAAATAACAACAGCACATTTTAGCAGTCACTACTACGAGTCAAGTTATTCTTTTTTTTGTTTTTTTTTACTTAAAGGTGAACAAAATCATGACAGGTTAAATTCAAGATGGATTTCAAGGCTAAAATTAGCCCTCCTGTTATTAGATTAGATTAGATTAGATACAACTTTATTGTCATTGTGCAGAGTACACGTACAAAATCAATGAGATGCAGTTAGCATGTAACCAGAAGTGCAAAAAAATAGTATTATTTACAAAAGGTGTGGTTAAGAGTAATTACTCCAGTGTAGGAAATGTTATATTTTACAGTATGTACAGTAGTAACAGATAATAAATATGTATAATATATTAATGTGTTATGTTCAATTGTAAGGAACAGCAATAATCTTCCCGGGTCAAATTGACCCGGTGCATGTTTAACCATCCGAAAGTAGTTAAAACATCCATAAAACATCCATAAACATCTTTAACTCAATTAATATCAATTTAATCAATATTTAGTGTAATCAAGTTTTTCACCCCTTACAGATCATGGTTTACTTATGATATTTCACTCGTTTTTCATTAAAAAAATTTCAAACAGTTTTTTCTGTACATTGGCAAAAACTAGACATTCAACACATTTGTTTTATTTATTCTTATTTTATTTAGACTTTTTCACCATTTTGGACATATTTTCTGTCATGGGGGCATGTTGATTAATACAAACAAAACATCTCTTCTGCTCCAGGTCAAACTGACCCTTTCAAATTATGGGCAAATGGTTACACTGTTGCCTCACAGCAAATGAATCATAAGTCATTATTTTAAAAAAGACATGCATTTTATTTTTAACTGGATGGTTACAACACTGTGAAACCTGGCTCCTGAAAGAAAGAAAACTGCTGGTGTGTGTGTGTGTGTGTGCTCACAGCTCACTGTGTGTGTAGGATGGGTCAAATGCAGAGGATGAATTTCCCCATGAGGGATCAATAAAGTGGATTATTAAATCAGAATCATAAGCATTATTTTAAAACTACATTTTATTTTTAACAATGTTTACAAAAAAGAAAGAAAGAAAATTGTTGTGTGTGTGTCTTGAAGCATGAGTGGCAGGATGCCACTACATAAATGTCTTGCTGTGGTGCTAGTCTTGCTGTCGTCTTTGGCCTTGCAGACTTGGCACCTCCTCCTCTTTTTTCCCCCAGCAGCAACCTAGGAAGATGAAGATGATCATTACTTTATTAGTTTGAACAGTATAGAAGTTTGTCTTTTTGTGCATCCTGATCCCCTGACTCACACACACTTACCTCGGGCACTGGTGGGGTAGGTGCGTCCCCCTCCTGGATCCTCCTCACCACAGCTACAGCGGCTGGGGTTCTTGGCAGGTGCTGCCTTCTCTCAATGTGGGGTGTCACAAGTGCTCTCCTAAGCTCCTTGAGGAAGAGCCGTTTCTTGAACAGCTTGGAAGCCTTCTAATCTGGGAAGATCTCAGTCAAGATGACAAACGCATTGTAGGCCGACACATCCACAATGTTATAAAAGATGGCCAAAGGCCAGCGAGCTGTCATGCGTTTGCAGCTGTAGGACCCAGTCACCTTGTCAAGATTGTCCACCCCTCCCTTGGTGGCATTGTAATCCAGGATCATCTCAGGTTTCTGGTCCTCTCTAGTGCTGACCTTGGCATCCTTATGCAGTGTGCTCATCACTACAACATTTGTACAGTAACAGACCAGGGCTGTGGTGTCTGTAAAGGCAAACTTTGAAGATTGAGGGGCCCTGTTCTTGATTGACAGCAGTTCAGCAGGGAGCTCTGGTTTATTTCTCCTAACAGTTCCGACCATTGTAAGCTTCTGCTTCAGCAACTCCTGACCCAGGGTGTGGGAGGTGAAAAAATTGTCGCAGGTAATGTTGTGGCCCCTGAGACCCTGGATCATATCAAGAACCACCCGCATGCCCTGGTTTCTTTCTGGTGTTCCTCCAATAGGCTTACCAGTGCAAACCTGCATGTTCCATGCATAGCTTGAGTTTGCATCAAAAGCTACCCAGATCTTTATGCCATATTTTAGTCTTAGGTAGAATGATATTTGATACTTCTCGCACTTTTCCTGCAGAAAGTGTGGGAAGGGGTGTAGTTGGGGTCCAGGAACAAATTCTGTGTTTGTGTGTGTCTGTCTGTCTGTCTCTGTCTGTGTGTGTGTGGTTGGGAGGGATTAGGCAATCACATTGTGTCTCATATTTGAAAAGAAAACAAATCAGTTTTGGTTTAAATCTGATATTTTTACCTTTTGTAGCCTCCATCCTCACTGCCGGGTCAAATTGACCCGAACAGTATGTGTGTAATATAAACATGCAGGGGGGGTTGCAAAGACGTTAAATTAGTCATTTTCCATTTACATGTTCATTACACTAATTAAGCCCAGCAGAAAAGGTTTCATGCTCCAAAAATTATTAAAAATATTTTTCCTGTATTTTTAAACTTTGAAATGGGTCAATTTGACCCGCAACATAACATGAGGGTTAATCACAACCAGTACGAAATCGGTCCATTTATAATCTATCCATGGTTTTATATTTAGTATTAAATCAATGGTCATGTTTGGACATCTCTGGTTAGTTCCTACAGATTGTGGGAAGAGCCTGGTTTTAAGGGGCACCCTGGTATGAGAATAAAGCCTATGTACTTTGCTACAGATGTGGATTTACACAGGTATGCCTAGCAAACTTCAGCTATGTTATTTTTTGTTGTTCAGGTACAAGTTCCTGTCAGCATACTGCACCTTTCTAATAGCTAACAAGCTACTTGTAACAATAAGTAATATACGCTGACCTGGAGGTTATACTTTTAAAAATAATGTATATTTACATATCTTCATATATAACAAAATAAAATAGCTAAGAATGAAATGATTTCACAAGGCCAAGACAGACAGCCGCTTGGCTTTTTAAAACTTTCAGTTTAAAGTTGAAATTTATGGTTCATGTCTTTTGAGCTCATGAGTCCTCGCTGGCTTGGTCTCTTCTCCTGAACCGTAGGGTTGGTTTACACTTGGATGCCACTGAAGGGTCAGAGTCACTTATCCGATCCGAAATTGTTGGCCCTCACAGATATGATATGTTTCACAATACCACAAAACCACATGCCCTGAGAAATAATGCTAATAGGAAAACAAAAATATAACATGATTGAACAAGTTTAGTTTTTTCTGTGTTTATTCACATATCAAACCTGTAGCTGTGCAAATATTCATACAGGTTTCAGGGCTGTACTGTTTTTACATAAAGAATCCATAACTATCCGAACGAAAAGTTAGCTGCTTGGTTGGAAGAGAGGCTAAATTAAACAAGTTGTATTGATTGCATGAAACCATCAATGAAAGTGGTACCTCACGTGTTATGATACCATTGCTATCGTAACATTCTTGCCATTATTTAAATGGTTCTGCAGGATTCACTACTTAGGCAATGAATAAGCTAGCTAATCTGATTTTGAGACCATTATTTATCCCATATTCACACAGTAGATTTCAGCTGCTGGCTTTCAACATGCAGTACTTCTTGAAAGAGATGGTACTTTCCATCTCCAGTAACTTAGCGCTCAGTGTTGTGAACTTTAACATTTAGTTACAATACTTACATTTGTCAATGCACATCGATATTAAAACCATGAAAACTCCATTTACCCCTGGTTCTCTTGTGAAAATTGTCATGTCTGGAACACAAACTGACCGATAAGAACAATGGATCAAAACTGTCTGAATTAAGTTAACTCAATGAGCTTTTTGTTGTAGCATTGCTGAGGAGTAATGGACAGAGTGAGTAAAGGATTTGACTGATATGAATTTTTGGGGAAAAATTACATTCTATCCAATTTTAATCAAAGCCATTGGCAATTTTTATTTCACAGCATTTTCCCTGGGCCACAAAACATTTCATCATTTTCTGATTTTAGAAATTCAATATTGAAATATTTTGAGTCATGCCTAGTCCTTTAGAAATAAACTACAGTGATTGCATACCATAAACAAAAATATATGCAGTCTCTATAAACATGAATAGTTCCTGATGACTGGAATTAGGGGAGCATAACACCACAAGGGGGAAGTTAAAAAGGATAGAACACCGATTCCTTTTGATGGTAAAATGGTGTAAATTTGCCAAAATAACTAGATATTGGTAGACTTGCTATGCACATCAAACTTTCAGATGACCACTAACTCAGTGGTTAAGGTTAGAGTGCATTATAACTAGGCTGAATCTGAAACTGCTGTAATGCCTGGCATAGTAGAAATTAGATGGCACTGTAACGCAGCTCATTCTACTCTGAGAGACATTGCAGGATGTACTGAGAGACCCAGCACAGCACGAATCATGATTGCACCACACTGCATGATGGGAAGCTGCAGCTCAATGATATACTTCACATACGTGAAGACCCAACCCAAGGATGGGGGCAAGTGAGCATGTCTCATGCCTCGCCTGTATGAAAAGGTGCAGTGTGTCATGCAGGCAGCCGGGGCTTCTGGGAAATAAGGGCAAACGTGAGAGCTTTGCTTTGACGGGGGGAACCATTTGCTCTCCAGCACACAATAAATATGGGCTTTTTCCTAGCACCACCTAGACGTACATTATTATAACTCCCAAATAAGCCTCATTTGGAGCATAGTACAAGCACAACATTCATTGGTAAAACAAAAACTTAAATAATGACAAAACTGGATTGTTGCTGCTAACCAGTGTGAGTTACAGGTACCACAGCAAGGCAATGTTAAAAGTAATCACTACTACTGCTAATAATATATATGTAGTTTTTATTTCAGGTAGGACATTGCCCATTAAGATGTAGCTAATAATTTGTTGATACAGTGTAATATTAAATTCCCTTGTTTCTTACAAGAATTTTAATAAATCAATATTAAAGAAAATTGCCACTTTCTCCTTTTTGTTCCTTTATATTGCCTCCACTGAAGAAATGGGAGGAATGTTTTTGTTCAATGAAATGAACAGAGCAAAAAAAAATCTTCCTGTAAACGCTGAGATCTGAACAAAGGACACGTTTCCTTTTTACAGCACCAGATTGCCACAGCAAATCATACTACAAGACTGACAGCATCTATCTGACATGTCCTTGGCAGCTAAATCTGCATATATAGGGAAAACTCCATTATGCATCATTGGAAAAAGCAGCAGTGAAGACAAAGTAAGGGCGAGTGCAATCAGCCAATACCGTTTCCAGCTTTAATTCCGTCCAAAAGTAATGTAATTCACCCTTCCTGTGGCTTATCCAAAAATGGAAGCAAGTTGTTTTTTCTGTTTATTTATTTTTTTTTTCAGTGACTCATGACACAGACTATAATGCAGAGCTTGTGCATTTCAAAATGTCAGTGGTGTTTGAGTGCATTGTCCATGTTCATTCTGTTCAGAAGGGGGAGGCGATATTAATTAGCTTCACTCCAGGTTGTGCTAATTGCTAAGTGGTCAATTTCCAAACGATGTATATTTTTCTATTGTTACGTGTGGCTCTCTGCCCACTCCTGCTATCTCGGTCTGTCTCCGACTAGCTGCCTGGCAGTAAATGGCCTGCAAGTGACAGCTGCCAGTCCCCTCCCCAGGGACAAAACATTTTAGCACTTCATAAATTTCTAACAAGGTTTCAAATCACAGCAGCTCCACCCACTATTTGCTCCATCAGCTTTGATACATGAACACACACTTATGCATGGACACATACACTTCCACTCGCACGTTCACACGCATGAATATTTAGATGACTTTTTTCTCAACCTTTACAGATGAACAGAAATCAAAATCAAGTGGCTGAGGTAGCTGAGGCTGAGGCCTTGACATTTTCGCTCTCGGGTTCATGTTCCAGTGCTGGAAATAGGCTGCACATGTTTATTAGTCGAATCTCACTAAAAAAGTGTAATTGTATGGTTAGATTAGGAGACCACAGTTAGACAAGGGGTCCTGATGCTGGTTTGGCGATGCAGATTGATCTGAGGGAAAGAGAAAGTCATCATGATCTGTTTGGTGAAGAGCCTTTTCAAGGTACACCTAGACTCTCAGCAGTGATGAGGCCTTCTATAGCCAAAAATCCCACCCATATACATGTGGGTTTCAATTAGCACACCTGCTCTGACTGATTCAGGCATGGATTTCCAACTGAAGAGAGAAATGTATGGATCCCTCAATGTGAATGGTGAGCATAGCATGTATCAATAGATACATGAATCTGCTGACACCCTTTTTGCTGTGGACTGCAAATCACATGTCTCAGAACACAGAAATCATTGCAGGAATACTGTTCCTGACTTTGTTTCATGTCCTTGTCCTGAGAGTGTAGCATTCTTGTTAACCCTTTCAATAAATACAAATCAACATCCCACTGGGAAACCTCCCAATAGCTGTGCTGCCTACCCAAGAAGACCTGAAGCTCAGTTCTTTCAAGCAAATGGCACTTAAGATAACAGATAACATGTTATCTTCTCAGAGATGCCCAGTAATGTTCACATGGCATTTGTAATGTTAGTTCAATGTAAAAATAATATTATGAATATGATGTGTTAGCGCTTTCTAAGAACAGTCCTCTTTTGCGTTGCCTCAATAAGTAGCGTGTTACTCTAACTCTAAATTCTCCATAGTGTCCATCACTCTCATCTTAGAGGTGGAGAATGAATCTGAAAATGTGTTTCGCTGGGTGAGCCAATAATCCTGTATAAAAACCAAGCCTCAGAAGACACATGGCTGATATTTTTTCACCTCCAGTGAAAGCAACCACATAACCTTTCTCTTAAAAGCAAATTAACACACAAAAGGCCCCCTCCACACATGCGTGCGCGCGCACACACACACACACACACGTCTGCTTATTTGACATGTAATGGAAAGAGAAGGCTTCAAGCTCCACCAATATTACTGTTGTTTGTACTTGCCTTTTACAAACTCATGAAAAATGTAGCCATGCTTTTAAGGTAGTTGATTCCTTCAGACAATAAAGCCGTGATGGGTGCATATATGTGAGAAAGGGCTGAAAAGCACTCACACAATAGCATGCAGGTAGGAAGGGGCCATGGGGGAGGTCATATGCCTCTCCTCACTGTGTTTCTCTTTCTCTCTCTCTCTCGCTCTCTCTCTCTCTCTCTCTGCTGCAAACTATAAAGACTCTAACCTTCACCTCACCTTATCAACCAGCTAACCCTGCCACTGTCACACCTCAGCTCCCTCCACCTTTCATACTCCTACATTCATCAGCACCAGTACATGCAAAACACGGGCCAGTATCACAAGTGACGAAACTGCCTTCATTTGCGGTACAGCAGATCCTAATTAGACACACTACCTAATGTTAGCTCTATATTGAGATCACAAATTATTTAATGGAGCTGAGGAATTCGAAGGCACCCATGTTTAATACCATACACATCAGAGTTTATTTTATGTCACATTCATTTTACGATTATGGACAATAAGTTATTGTGGGACAATATCTAATCAGGAGACATGTGTGTGCTACATCTTAATCAACATTAGATTACAGGTTTTAATGAGAAATGACATGGTTATTATTATAACCTGACATGATTATTTCCTAAAACCATGAAAATAAGTAGACACTCATGCAATACTGTACATGAGTTATACACGTATAAATGCATACAATAAAGAGGATAATTGCTGAATGTATTGCATTATGCTGTACAAAACATGGAACTTGCTCAAGATACCATTGACCAAATAATAAAACTACTACCAGATTTACAAAAGATGATTTTCCCTTGCAACGGGAAATGAACAATGAACAGAATGAACGTGTTATCAGATTAGTCATGTTGACCCTTCACAGAAATTGTATTAAATGGCTGTTTTGCCACTAGCAGTGGCATTCAGGGTAGATGACAAATGCTGGCTTTGAATGGTTAGTGAAAACTGAATTCTTAAAATAATGAGATAAATAAGTAAGTGACCATTTTTTGCAGATTGTCTCCAGCAGTTTCATTCAATTGAAAAATATGAAATTGAGCAGGGTAGAATAATCTGCAATGGCAACTTTAATCGATTTGTGTTGCCCTGCAGGAAATTTGAGTGAAAGCAGCCATGGGCATGTGCTCTTCAGCTACTGGAGTTTCTGTGATTAATTTCTTAATGTGCAATAGCAATATTTACGGAGGCGTCAGAGTGCAGACTATGACAGTGTAGATGTGTGTGTGTGTGTGTGTGCATCCATTTTTAAGTATATATACATGTGAGTATGTGTGAGCATCTGTGTTTGCACTTATGAATTAGTGTATACCAGTCAGTACATGTTAGCCTGTATGCCTGTGTGTGTTTATAGGCATCTCTGTCAAATATGAAATAACACAGATCCCCTGGCTCCATGTTGTAAGTCTTGTTTTCCCTCTTTAACTTCTTTCATTCATAGTTTGTGCATTGCAAACCTTGACATCATGGACTGAATCTTAAATGGCCATGAACTTGTTTGAAAGCCCAAACAGAGCAAAATGCAAATGTATTCTACATTCCAATTCAAATAAAGACCCCCATCTGAAATCACACCAAAAGCCTATTAAATAATAATTTGTGTAGTGTTAGACATCCAACTTCTTTTGGTCCATTGATAATACTGTACATAACATAAGAGGAAGATCAAAACCATCTTATATGTGAAAGGAATCTTGAGAATGAAACCTAAAAGATTAATGCGTCCTCAGTCAATACAGAGCTCAATATTAAACCCAAATTATCAAATGCAGTATTTGCATTTGAAAAAACCACATTGAATATCAAACCTTGATCTTTCTTTAGAAATACATACTTATTGCATTGGATACCTTAAGGGTAAAATGTAGCTGTAATGCTTGAATTTGACCTTTCATTTTAATGTTACTATGTTACAGTATGATTTCATGGTAAACTAATCCTATTCCCTTTTTCATGAGAAATATTGGTCAGACACACTCCTTTCTGCAGACTGCATGCAAGTGTTGAAAAGCGCAATTATAGTACAGATAAATTCTATGCACGGCAAAAGATTTTAAAAAATCTTCATTTTATTGATACAATCTCAATCATTTCTCTAATTTGAAATTTTGTCTGAGAAGAAATGCATCTTATGATTATTTATAATTAAATGAGATCTTCTAAAAAATTGATTGGACTTGATTTGGGGGGGACTAACAAATGTATTTTTCCCCCAGTATAAGACTTGTTCCAAAAGTAACTAAGGTTAGACCTGTTCTGCAGGATCGTAAATCAAAATTGCGTGAAATATTGGCAAGTGAAAAATAGGTGAGGTTTCCAACATGCCAAATTACATTTATTCAAAAGATAGCATAACTCCCTAAAAGAGTAAACGCATAAATAAAAATAAAATATAAACACAGTAAATACAATCCACAGACACACAAAGTATCTCCGCCATAAGAAGGGTCATTTCTAAAATAGTTGTTTTGGCCTGACCAGCAGTTTTACCAACAGATTCTTTCTTCCAAGGATGGCCTCTTTATAACACAAACCCCCGCAAGATGTAGCTTTTGCTCTGGCATCCTCTCAAACTTACCACTTGCTCAATGACCCAAGCAAAAATTTCTACATATTTTTTTCCATGAGCAGAAACATAAAGAAGACACGACTGATATGGTTCAATAATGCATTCTATGTATCTATAATTAATTATGCTTTCTTTCTCTCTCTGCAAAGCCTGGAGACTGTGGGCTGTTTGAATTTAAAGCCATGCTCATCTGAGTAGGGTGGAAGATGGCACAATTTTTGTGTCACTGTCGTTTTGTCCTCTTCTCCTGACTGTCCTAATTCCTATTGCAACTGACTGTAATGCACTTTCACTCCCTCCTTTGGTCTGTTCGTGCCAGGCCACTCACTTTGCACGGTCTAGGCTTTGACAGCTGAAGGGCAGCACCCACCAGCAAGTCAAGGTGACTGGTGGTGGGGGCAGCACTGGAAATGCAACTACATGTCTTTTCTTCTTCTCCAAAGAGAGGACACATAAAATATAGAAAGTAATTGGATGTATAATGGGATCATTTAGATTTTTTATTTTATGTTAAATAATAATAATAGTTTTTTTAAGTAGAATAATCATGAGCAACATTAAAGTCAACATTAACTTTTAATTCAATGTAGAGAGCTGCATTCACATTTTCACATACATACAGTATACGCAATAGTCAAAAAGATCAACAAATATGCTGAAATAGGGTGTAGACACAGTCTATAGTTAAAAACCACTGAATTTTGCTGTAGTAAGGAGGGAGCAGTATGTTTTGCCATGAAAACAACTGGAAAATATAATCATGCCTGAGGCAGGAGCAGCAAGCGGCAGTGGAAACAGCACACAATGAGTCTAGCAACTGCTTGTGTCTGTCTGTTACCACAGCATAGTTATAGCAATGCTGCAGTGCTGTGAATGTCCAGCATCTTCCATCATCTTCAATTCAACACAATTTCGGGGTGGGGGAGGGGTTCATCTGATTTCATTTGTCACTCAATCTGTCTCTCAGATGGTTTACCTACATTTGTCTAAAATAATTTTGTGTTTAAAAAGTAATTTTGCATACATTCAACTTAAATTATGATTCAAAATGAACAACATGTTCCAGGGGGTTACTGAAAAGCACTGTGGAAACATGGTTGTCAATACAGCAGATTTGAATTTATTTGGATTATTGTCTCTCATTGAAAATAATAATACTAGCTCCCAGTCATTTTCAAATCACCACACGACCAAGCAATGCAGTGCATAAAAAGCTATCTACATATGTACTAGCTGTAGTACATCATCTACAAATAATATTGGAAGTATTTCACACTGAATTGAATAAATAAGGCAGAAAGCTTCCCTGTCACGCCTTCTCTAACGTGTTAGTTTTTCATATACTTTATTGTTTGTCCTCATAAATCTTACATAAATCCGTCATTGAACTTTGCAAGGCGATTATTGTTCAGACACCCTTTTTTCACATGCTAGTTTTGCATCACACCTCCTCTGAGAGGGAAAGAAAAAAAAACAGACCACAGACGTAATCTGATGTTACTCTTCTGTATGAATAATGTTACTAAGCACTGCTATCACAAATTATGTGATAGCTGTCCTCCCTAGTTCAGGACTACTAACTAATGTCTGTGTCTAGATTGCAAGCTAAAGCTTTTTGACTTAAGTCTTTCGAAATAGGTGGGACTGTAGACCACAATGCCATTGCTAACTATTTAACAGCAGTAGCTATAGATTAGTCAATGCAGCTGGCACTCGGAGTTAAGCTTGGCCAACTTAACATTTACAGTTAAATGTGGGAAAGTCAGGATCCATGCATATGCTCCGAACATGCCTTAAACCTCCATATATGTAGTCACTTAATCAATCCAGCGATCTGCTTATTTGACTATTTATGATAATGCTTGCCGGTATATACTGCATTGCTAAATGGTACCGCACCATACATGGTTTAATTTCAGAAAAAATAGCAGCAAGATATTTTAAATATTCTCATTTAATGAATCCAGTGATCCTCTTACTTGACCCATGTTATGATATTGCTTTCCAGCATGCATGGTTCACTAAATGGCACACTGTTCATGGTTCCATTGCAGAAAACACGTGCACACGATTCATAAGATCACTGGGGGGAGTTGGTAAACTTTGTTGGTAAACTATAATAATAGAATTAAGTCCAAATCATATACTTGTGTTTTATGTCCACATTTATGTACTTGGATCAGGGGGAAGTAACATTTTTGTGTAAGGCTAAATACTTTCTGTGATCTAAAATAGAAATAAAATACTGTTTTGATTCAGCAATCTTGTTTATTCAACATACTGTGCATGTTTTAGATTTAGAAATTTTATTGTATTAATCACCTGATTAAATTAAATGTTTTTGGAAAGCGATTGACTCCTAATTTGACAATATGTTTGTGTCATATTCCATTTGTATGTGACTTTACATTAAATTATTGGAATTCCATTTCATAATAGCCTGCATAAATGTGTCATGTTTAATACTAATTTCCATTAAGTTACTGTATTATGCCTATTATATTTTACTGTTATCATATAATTATTCTAAAACCAATTCAGTTATACATTGTCTTAAAATATTTTGCACTGGAATTAAGCATTTCGAATGGCAAAGGCAGTGACTCCCATTTTAAGAAAAGGTTCCTGCTTACTATTCTCACTCTAGTTAAGATTAAGGACTGCTCAATCACAAACAATACAAGTCATCAGCTGACAGGGTGTAACCAGCCGTCACAGGGTACTTTCAAAACTACTGAGGCGATTCATTTAAGTAAATGTGCAATCAATACTGACCGAACAAACACCAACAGAAACAGCGCGTGCATTAACCCATCAATGCCTCAGTCACTCAGCATTGTGTGCTCGGCATTGTGTTTCCTCTTATCCCCATTTAAAATCATAATATGCAAGCTAGATAATGTTTCTCTTTGCTCTCAGCCATGTTGTTGGCATTGAATCCTATTTCAGAACAGAATGGGCTTCCTCACTGGCATGTAAGAGGCCAGTATTTTACACTCGTGTTTATTTTGGATGGCTGACTGTTGATGAATTATTAATTTCTGCAAATAGGAAGCAGAACAAGCATATTATGGTGGGCATGTACATGGACACATATTACTGTTTCCTTGCATCATGGCACACTTTGGTATTGTTGGCATCAATATGGCATTATGATATCAATATGATGTGCATGTGATAAATGCAATGTTTTTGCAGAGGAAAGAGTTTCTGGCTTGACGTCAAAAATATTTTTCCATGCCAAGAAAATCAAACATATCCCACAATGAAAAGCTTGATGGTGCCAATATATGAATTTGTGCGCATTTTTGAAATTTCTGTCAAAGCAAATCCTAAGCAGGCAATATGATCAAGACATGCTCTACACATGAAAGTATACTATAATAAATATGTACTGTACTTATGTATCATAAGGTCTATTCATATTGAATACATACACACAAAGATGATAAAATGACTACAATAAGTATAATTTAGCCAAGAAGTAAATTCTGCCAAATTCTGGATGGCCTGTGTTGTGCAATTTTCATATGATCGACACACAGCTTTGTTAGTCATAATGAGAACAGGTATATTAAAAAATGACCACACTGTAAGATAATCATGGAGATGATATAGCTTGAGTTCTTCCTGGTACTGCCAAAGACTTATTGAAACTGTTTAACTAAAGAAGTTACTGGTTATGACTGCTTGGGTGAACTTAAGTATGCCTTGATACAGCATAGTTGTAGCAAGTTGCCATTTGATAGGAAAAAAATAGACATGAAAAACATTCACTCTAGAAGCAAATTTTACTGATGATTCAGTCTGGTTGTGGTGCATTTTCCACAGTGCTATAAATTTTATGATTATGGTCATTTTTATTACTCTTGTGGTTCACCATTTTATCAATGGGAATGTAGCTATATAAACTAAAATAATTTAACTGTATAGATATAGCAGGTGCCACATTTTGGTTTGATAAAACACAGAAACATTGCAAACAAAACAACAGAAAATTGCATGAACTTTCTTCTTCTACCATCTTTTCTTCTGTCATTGCTGTTTGATGTAAGAACACATGCAAATAAAACTATGAATTCATGGAGAACTGATTAATATTTATATTCCATGTAATTTTTCTGCTATTCTACATCATAATTTGTGAAGCTCTGATATGAACAATATATACAAATATTCCTCTGATAGTGACGGAACAGTTAGAAAAAGATCCAATAAATATATAAATTGTACTAATGATGAATGCCAGTATTTTTGTCGTTGCTTTCTTATTTGAGAATTCCATTTTATTTATTTGACCACAGATTATTGTGAATTCCATGCAAGCAGTTCGTGCAATTTCACCATAATTGATTGATGCTACTGAAGTACATAAAGCTAAAAGGAGCCACTTAATGACCATATAAATGACAAACATCCTTGAATTCAGTCAGCTTTTGTCCATAGCTTTGACTCACCATTAAATGTAAGTGTTACTTTTGTCTTCACTAACATGGCGCATCAAGTAATATGATCACAAATGAATGGTCAAAATATTGTATTAAAACAAAGTGGCATTTACTATTAATTGCGAGTAGGAAAAATGCTGGCAGAAACCAGTCAACTATTTTTTTTCTCTGAATACAGAATTTAAGTATAGATACATAGAACATAGATATATCTCACATTTATTAAAAATAAACTCAACAATGAAAAAAGTTATATACTTTGTCACATATGACATGTGGATTAATTAATGGAATCAGTGAGTAAATGTTGTAAAAAGATAAAAATATTTTATACTCTGGTGAGACCTTATAGGTATACGACGATGCTGTGTATGCCGTGTCTACTCAGGCGCTTGGCAAAGGGTGTCCCGGGTGGCTGCGACACTATGACAGCCAGTGTCAGGAACTCAAGGTAATTAAGCCAGTGCTCCCTGAAACGCCTGGGGGCATCGGGTGTGCCCGGGTGGGTACAAAGTGCCGCACCTGCCCCAGGGCTACAGCACAGGCGGTCGCCGCGCGGGAACTTGCCAAATTACCATCTCCCAATTTGTTTTCATGAATATTTACCAGGACAGGATGGCACACGATGGAAGAAAGGGGCCTCTGTCTGCTCAGCAGCAATGAGGAGAGACATAAATGCTCTCTGATGTCGGGAGGTTTCCAACGAGGGGAAGGACCAGCCCTGCGGAACACTGTGGCTTTTTCATCTTTGTAAACTGTCTGCTGTCTGTGAAGGAGTGCTCCCGCTCACGTTCATTTGGAACCAAAGTGGTTAGAGGAGCAGGATCAAAAAGGCTGCATGCCGTAGATCCTAATCAATCAGCGGAGATATTCCGACATCTGAATCTCACAGAAATGTGTCAAGAGGGGTAGGGGCTGGAGAAGAAAGAGAGAGTGAATAAAAGGTTTACCATGTTTAAACAAATACTTCTCAACAGGAAAAATGGGCACAGGCTGTTTTGATGACTCTTAGCTAGCAGGTCCTAGTTGAGTGGAGGTAAGTTTGGATAGAAACGGTGAATTTGGCAGTACAATAATATGTAGACCACTGCTATAACAGCTGCCCTGGATACAGGCTACCTACCTTTGTTTAATACAGTGCTGAGGTTTTGACCCCTGAGCCCTTACTTACAGGACCTTCTGATAAAATCATTTTAGCTTCAATGTTTGTGCAGGAAGTACTAGACGTTATTTACGCATTGACTTTATGGAAGCGTAACAATATGTACCCAGGGGTTTACAGACAGACAGGCCCTGAATGTGAGTAGTGTGACATTGGAAAGTGTTATATTATGGACAGAAATGCTAAGTGGTCATAGATATAATCAATTGATTTTTTCATGTACTCAATTGTATGCATATACTGTATTGCAAAATGCAGAATCAACATACTGTATGTTTCAATGCTAATATGAAAGTGGTGATAATTTATACATTTCCAGTGCTTGCACATATTTTCACAAATGAAAAACATTATGCATTTTAATCCTATTTCTAAATTAATGAGCTTTTTATTTGGTTCAAAGCGAGACACCAAATGCACCAAGACACCGCTATAAGCAGGGAGTAAAAGATGTTACCTCTTAGAAAGTCATCCATTTTTTAGGATAGTCCCAGTTTATTCAAAATGGAGAGCCTTAGAGAGCTTAAGTCTCTGCTGTGTCTATGTAACTGCTGGGGTCAAATGCGACTGTGGGCCAGGCGACTAGACAGCCCTGCGAAACAGTGGCCATGGTTTCAGCTCAAGGCTCCTCACTCACGCTGCAGAAACATGCCCACCCCCCCTCGCCCCACACTAATCCGCTCGCTTCTCCATCTTGAGACAGAAAACGTCTCTGCTGCACCATGTGCTGACACCACCAAGAGTCTGACTCCGGCCTGGCTCCATGAACTTGGCATGGCCTGTCCAGCCCTGAATTTCATACCTTTCCAGCTGTCACGGACACAGGCCTGAGACCTATATGCCCTCTTTTGGAAGTGAAGCTAAATTAAAATCAGTAGATGTTTCAATGAATGATTGAAACATTCAGACAACCCAATATTTTCATTGGTTTTCACGGCACACCTGCATGTATAATGCACAGTGCACATGTAAACACTTCACAAGTCACAAAATCATACTAAAATCATAATCTTTTTTCTGATGTGGCTAACATTTAACAAGGTCCGTTTATGCTCATTTGTCACCTTCTTGACACAGCTTGTAACACATTTTCAAAAAAATATATTCTACACAGCTTAGAACAAACTCTCTGGAAAATATATTTTCTATAAAATATATTTTGTATAAAATACATTTTCTATAAAATATATTCTACATATACATAAATATGAATATATATAAATTTTTTCAGGCTAAAATAAAACAAGCAAAATAAAGATGACGTAATAAATAGCATAGATTAATACTCTGAAGCGCATATGTTTTTTTTTTTTTACGTACCACCATGGTTAGATTTTTTTGTAGTACAATTAATTGGTCCATTGGAGTTAACGAGTCAATGTGCCCCGATCACGACAGTACATGGTGGGTGTTACACAAGGCACTGCCGCCAGTGATGTGCGAGCACTCTCCTGGCTTTAGTTTGATACACAGCTGACTTTCAGGGATGTGAATCCTCAGGTGCACAGCTTGCGCAGCGTCTGCATTAATAACATGGCAGCTGGCTCCTCTCATCTGATTAGCACTCCTCTAATCAGTGAGGTTTAAATCGGAGATGCTCGCTTCAGCACCCTAGTCCTCTTTAACCACCTTCATTATATCCATCTGTAAAATACCCTGCTTATGCCGCACTTAAGGACACAGCAGTCCATTTTATGTTTTTCAATCAGCAAGCTTTTTTTCCCACCCTCCCAATGCTGGAAAATTTTTCTCTTGTAGTCTGAGGTCAGTCCCTTTTCATGTGTGCGCGCACGGTGACAGGGGACTGTTAGCTCCAGAAAGCGAGGCAGCCAAGCAGCCGCAAATGTATTCAGAGCATTTAGCTCTCAGGATTAATCGAATTATAATTTAATCATCTGATCAAACAGCAATTAGCATAATCACTTCTGGGGAAGAGCTGATAGAGAAGGAAACTAAAACATAATAGACCTCAGGCAAGCAACACTTTGATGAGAAATTTACAGGAATTTAAAAAGTTACATATTCCTGAGAACTCTTGCAGACTTCTAATTATTAATCTGGCAATTTTACTAATGCTAACTGGCTAACTGCATTGCGTCCCCCAACCCCCCCAAGAAAAAAGGGACAGAAAAACCCAAGATGGTAAGTCCTTCACTGCAGAGAATAAAACATATTTTATTAACACTCTCTTGCTTGTCTTTCTCCCCTTCTTCCCTCTTCACTCTCTCATTTTCTCTTCCCCCATTTTCTCCTGCCTTTCTCAGCACATCTCGCATCTGATCTCACAACCCCTCAGGTAGCAGATAGAAACAGTACGGCAAGAAGTCTTCCACATGTTCCTATAGAGGCACTATCAACCAGGCCAAACATGCTGTGATGGTGGCTCAGAGACACCCCCCCTTGTCTCTTTTGGTAGAGTACTGCATACTGTGAGAGAGAGTCTTTTATTTTTGTGGGAATGTGTGAGAAACATACTAAGAACATAAGTTCATGTGCACAACTGAGGCAGTGTTGTCAATGCCTTGCTGTCATTTCAGAAGAACATATCTCAGCTGCTAAAAGGTGCATTCATGTGACATCATTATTATAACAGGATGCATGCCAGCGTTAAAAATGTCATGGTCATTCCCTTTAATTTGTTTGGAATTTTTTGTTTGTTTGTTCGATGCCTCTCCAACCTATATAATCTGTCCAGGGTGCTGTCCAATTTGATTGCAAATACGGCCAAGACCAGCTGTATTTATTTCAACTATTTGCTACTCTGAAACAATCAACTCATTGCATACAGATTCCTGCATCCTTTGTATTACTCGAATAAGAATTAAATTTCATGAGTTCAGATTGGAAACCTCACCTCAGTGGCCCCACTCATCTTAAATACCCCCTCATGGATGCCATGCACCCCACCCCCCCGAGCCCAGCAACCCCATGCCCCTGTGCTGGCGATTGATCTGTCTCAGGTTTCCAGGACGATGCACTAGACCATGAACACAGGACACGCGGGCTGTCCCGTGCATCTCCTGCACCCACCACAAGGGTCACCATAGCTGGACATCGTGTAGCCCTCCTCTGTGTTTTCAACACACAATCCCGGGTACCAGCAACATGCACCACGTCAGGCTGCAGAAGCCACTCCGCACTCCTCCGCCCCCCCATGTCTCAACAACAATGCTTAAAAATGACCTGCTAAAAATAGGCCTCGCTGCCTGGGTCTTACATTTTACGGTCTGCTCCATGTTTAAAAATAACCGGTGCGGGGGAGATGAACAGGGCCATTTGTCCCTCTGTCACTCTGTCTGTCCAGCCTCTACTCAGGTGTCCCCTCTCTCCCAACACCCCCCCCCTTCCTGTTTCCTTAACAAATAAAGCACCTGTGCAGGATGTCGACCACTGAAGATAACAGAAATGTGAAGAAATATGGATTGGTTTGCAGGCAGATGATTATGGAGCAACCGAGAGATCGGAATAGATTAAATCTCAAAGGAGGAGATTGTTTAGATGCACCGATAAGACAGGCAGATAGCTAGATAAAATCCAGCACATTTAAAAAAGCAAGCACAAACGCCCCTCAAAGCAATGCGTTGTCCTCGAAGCAGTGGAGGACCCTGCTGCTAAGGGCAGTGGTGTGAGGCCACCCCACACGCACACAAACGAGCGCATTGTAACAAATGATCAATTTAGTTAATGTGCAGCTTGTTGTTCGGTTCACCCATGCATGGCTGCATGTGGCACATTGATTAAGTGACAGAATGTAAAGAAAAAATGAGAATGATTTGATGGCGCTAAGAAAAGGATTTAGGGTTTCAGAAATGTGCAGTGTGACTGAGCCTCCCTGTTCTTACCTCACCCCTGCTCCTACCTTACTCAGGCTTCTACCTCTTGCCTGCACTTGCTTCACTCCAGGAGCACCCCTGCTGCTACCTCAAAAATATGCTCAATAACACCATAAGCTACATATTTTGTCTGTCAGTCTTTAGTAAATTAATGGATAATGCACTATAATTGGTGATTTATACTACTCTGTACTATGTTCAGTTGGAGCTTCCTTTTTCTCACTGCAGAATTACTTTCATTACTTTTGCCAGGAGATCATGAAGGAAAACAATCAGAATTTTCAAAACAAATCCAGTAAAATACAAGCACATTTCAAAATAACCAACTTAATAGATTGACTCCAATCAGTAAGGAAGTTAAATGCAAAGTCTTTTTAAACTACATCGGCTACTAAGTTTACCAGATCTAGATATAGTCTGACAGGGGTGACAGGCCAAGGTGTTTTCCCACCTCCCCTCTTAGATCTTTGCATGTAAAATATTTTAAACGTAACACTTGCCAAAGGCTGTGGTCATCAGAAACAATATGTTATGTATAAAGGCATGCTGTTCTATAAGAAAAAAGAAGATGGGAGGAGAGCCATTTACATGATGTGTGCTTGGAATGGCCAGCTGAAGACTTTTCCTGCGGTTTGTTTTGAAATGCATTTTTCATTAAGCCATAAATCACAAATCATAATTGTAAGGTTAACTACTGACATTTTTAAAGTAAAGCCTTTGGTGCTTGTTAGGCCTGTAAACTGGATAATGCCAACTCTCCTGATGTATGTGTTGTCAGTCACAGCTACTGTATGTGCCTCAGTCAAACACCATACAAGCATCATACTGTGTTGTTCACTTCAATTTGCTACAAGTTAAAGGCATGCAAAGACATGAAACAAGGCTGAGAGATGAGTTTGACAGTTCAGTAGGCCCGGTATAGCAAGCTAATTGCATTTTTCCTTTTTAAAAATGTACTGGAAGGAAGGAGTCATCTGGCAGCATTGGGAAGGGAGTCCTCAAAACAGAACGAGCTTATGCTGCCAAGTCATCAAAGCCGCAGCTAACTGCATGTTAAACCCATAGCAAAGCTCTTTTCTGTCAGCTTGTTATCAAAAGTTGCACATTTCCTCAAGATTGCGGCCTATAGGCCTGACTGACACTAAGCCACGGTAGTTGTGAGGGGCATGCGGTCTGTCAGCACGGTCTCCACCCCCAGCTCTCCCACTGGGTGACACCCAGGCCAGGCTGGGGCTTTGGGATCTGAACACTAAACCTCACTGACACACCCCTCCAGTCTCTAACATCCAGTTGCAGGTACAAGTCAGTCCCATCCTTTCAAAAAAATAAAACTTTGGTGGAAAATGTGTTATTTTAATATAGTACCAACATAACATGTGTTAGGATACCTCACAAACAGTGGTTGTTTTTTGTGTAAGTACTTTTTTGGCCACAGCAAAATGTTAAATTTCATCTTTGAATGTAAATTCCATTAACACGTAGTGCATGTGACCATACTGTCCTTGTTCAGCAGAATCAAAAAGCAGACAGATTCTGATTCATAATTGCATGTTACAGTCATCAAAATGTACCTTACTCTTTCATGCTTTACCATTAATGAGCCAGCCAGACCGATGCTTAACACCTTTGCTGGGTAACTTCATTATACAGAAAAGACATGTGAGTGGCTAGGGCATCCATTATAACTCATTAACAACCATTCCCTAGAATAACCACTATTGAATAGTCCTGCACTAATCCTTTCCAATGAATGCTTGAAGACAGTTAAAATAAAAGGTTGAACACATGACCATGTGCAAACAGAGCCTAATCTTTCTGTAAAAGCACACACTTACCATGCGCATGGTAATAAAATTACACATTTATATTATGTGGGTTATTTAGTACAGACTTAAGTAAGACATTTATTTTTTAAATCTGCAATATCTCAGATTACATTTTCAAAGTACTATATTTAAAATTAAATGTTTTGTATTCTATTTCTTCCATTTATTTACATTTATTTAAATACATATTATATTGGAAGATAATGGATAATGAACTATGTGAGTATAACTATAGCAATTTTATATTTCTGGCACAACTATTTTAAAAAATGTTGTCTTAGATTGTAATAACCTTTCCAATAATATGACATTTTATTATGAAAAGAAGGACAATTGTGATTTAAATAATAGGCACACAAAACACAGCCATAGTAGAATGAAAAAAGAAAAATACTACAATCATAAGTCTGATTTCCTCTCAGATGCCTATAGATGTTTTTTTGTATGAATTTCCATGGAAACACATTTACAGCATCACCACTAGAATACAACAACTGCAGTTAATAATAATAAAATAAAATAATGATAACAATTGTTGTCATTAGTAACAGTGAGGAAAATCATGATAATTAAATACATTAAATATCCCAGTTCTACAGCTCAAACACCTCTCTCTAAAGAGATTTTCTTGAATTAGTACTGTGTTTGTTGCTCTGAGCCTGTCATAAATGGTGAATGACAATGCAAATCAAGGTATACTGTCTTGCACAAATTTAAGTTCACCACTGTCCTGAAAATGACATCTAAATATGGCATCTTTTTTTTGTTTTTAAACTGGTGAGGCCTGGCAGACACAAGCAAACCAAGAACACATACGCTTAAAGATATAAAGACACTGATAGAAAAAAAAACTAAAGAGCATGCTGTTGGAGCAATTTGTAAATTTGAAATATATCTACAAATATATTTCCTTATGCTATTTGAAATTATATTTTCATTTTTGGAGGCCAGTGAATTAGGTTCCATGTCTCGACATTAGAAAAATAATTTGGTTATGTTACTGTTAAGTACACAAGCATGACACAGGCTGGATATCTGGTTTGCAGATCTATCATTTTACAATGAAATAAACCTGAGTAAAAATAAATGATGGGTTTGTCTGCTGCATATTGCACAGTATGCACTGTTAATGTAAGTGGAGAACATCATGGGTCCTATGGATGAGCCTTGAGGAACACCCTTTGTTACAGAACAGGCTAGCAGGGGTGTTCCATATGACATATTGGGTGCCATTGATTAAGTATTGCTGAATCCCATCAGAGACCACAACAGCCAAAGTTGTTCTACCATCTTTAGATGTGAAGGAGAAATGCAAACAGACTCTGAAGATTGCAGAAGGAACACGGAGCTCTTCATCTTCTGTCTCGTACAGCAGCAGCGCGTTTATTCTTAGAGCTGTTCTCAACAAACGTAGCTACAGTGTTCTGACCATGAAAATCCTGTTTGGTCCTTTCTTCCACGCCTAAAATGGCAGCGCTGCTCTGAATTGTAACAAATCACAGAAAGTAAAAAAAAAAAACAAAAAACAGTGCCACAGAATTTGAGTTTTTTTCCCCCAAAAAGAAACAGAATTCCAGCCTCCATCTCAAAAGCTCGGTCTATTCCTCATGAAAGCTTCATCAAGGCTAATGCTTTATCTTAGTTCTCTGTGCAACTTCCATTCTAAGTGGGCATGGTGCTGACAAATATTAAGGTGCTACAGACAGAGTGCCTTTAATTACATGTCAAAAAGTCTAACACAAAACAGAAGGTTGATTATAATGAAATCTGCCATTTTGTTGGATTTATAGATTTTGCATGAATTAAATGTGAGGTAAAGAACATGAATGTTAAAAGGGGCCTCTGTGTTTACCAGGTAACACTACTTGCTGTATCTTAGAATTTTTTTCCCATCATCCTTCTTGGGGACATTGTGATATTAGCTGCAGACTGAGGAACTTTGCTGTAAATGTGTGTATCAAGGTCCAATTGTACTTGTATGACATTTACCCAAATACCCATCTCTCAGCAAGCCAACATTAGGTCAATTTTCTGGTGTACCTTCCCAAAGACAAATCTGTTGTTACAACTAAATGTATTTTAATTGAATATAATATAAACCCTCAGTATAAGAAGCAACAATAACAGAATTCAATGAAATCAATACCTTGCTATCTCACTTATAAATCATACATCAATATACATTTGAGATAGGAGACTTGTGTTTGTACCCAAGATTCATAATGACACTGTATGGAGGGCAATAGAGGAAGCAGTAGGCTCTTGTGGCATAACTATAGGAACCAACCCAATAAAATAAGTACACAGTTTTATAATGCCCAATTCATGCCCAATTCCAGTGTTACACTAAAATGGTATCCATAGTTTTTTTTCCCAAACAACCACCACAAAAAACAGTGTTATTGTACAATATATGTTGATTACCATGAGGTATTTCTTGGTAACACATTTTTTAAAAATGCATAATAAACCAATGATTAGATCATTTGACATTTTTTGTGCATGTAGTTTTAAAATCAGTTTATCTGTATTTTGGCATGGTTTCACAATCAGATGTTGTAGTATTGTTTTAATTTCTATCTCTATATTATTCTGGATAGAAATATGTCACAGAGACTATGACTTTAACATGGAATATGAAAATACAGTATACTATCTATTTAGATATATATATATATATATATATATATATATATATGTGTGTGTGTGTGTGTGTGTGTGTATATAAATATCTAATATATATATATATATATATATATATATATATATATATATATATATATAGACAGAGGCAATGCTATGTAGATGGTGGTGACTTCCTGAAAAGAAAATATGTGAAGAGAACATTCGTCCACCTTACAATTAAGGTACAATTTTGACAAGACAGGCTTTGCTGTTTACTTTCACTGATCTGAAATGTACGCTGTATGCCTTCCACAATGTGAGCAACTGCAACACTAGAGCATGAAAGGTAAGATGGACGTTGTCGATCTGGTGTGTAGCACTTCCGGGTTACCCGTGAATGGTGCGGCCTAGTTCACCGGAACTTACGCAGCACTGACACTCATTACCTGGGTTTCCATAGAGACTGCCCAAGGAGCATGTGCACAACCCAACTAAAAGCATGAATTTCCTGAAATCCAGCCTTTCAGCTCAGAAATGACGGTGGCATACCCTACTACTGAGAGCCTGCACATATTGACATTTGCAGTGCAGTCAACAAAACCACATCGCTAAACACATCGACCGACCACTACAGTAGTCTGACAACCAATCAGCAAATGCCATACAGAAATAAATCAATCTGTACATAAGCATGATCATTTGGAAATATTTATTTTTGTTTTAATTGTAACAATATTGTCCAATACTCCTCGTATTGCCGTATATTAAAAAACAGTGGCACACCCCCAAAAAAAAAATCTCTGCAATTGGATGGATATAGATACACAATGAAAAAAAATGTTATTTTTCTTTTACATGTACTGAAGTAAGGGATGAAGATATTTCAAAATTGAATTAAGCTGGTAAAAAATACAATGCTAAAACTGAACAACCTGAGAATTATCTAACCACTGTTAACAGGGATGCGGCTCTATCTGACAAAAAAATGTTTTTGTAATGCTTTTATCTTACGGTGAGCAGTTTTGTGGGGTAGAAAACGGGAAGCTATTATTTCGTGAATAATCCTCCTCTCCTTGTCAGGTCTGATTACAATTGATTGCACCTCAACATGTTGGAAAATACATCTGCGTTCATCCTTCACTGCCTGTAGTTTTAGCCAGTGCTGTGTGTGCCGTGGGCCCCCTTCACCATTCCTCTGACATGGTGTCTAATCCCTCTCTCACTGCCTCGCTGGTGCATTTGTTTTCACCTCCTGCTTACATGCATGCACAGTGTCCACTCCGGAGTTCACATCCTCCATTTAGATTTCATAAACGTCTTGCAAACGCCCCTATTTTCTCCCATTCTCCTTCTCTGACAGCCTCCTTGTCCTTCTTCCTCTCTCTCCCTCTCTCTTTCTCTCACTCCCCCTTTTTCCTCCCTCTTTCCACATACACACCCTTACTGCTGTCACCCAGTGATCAGGCAGTCCTCAATCTGTATCTTGCAATTTCACACCTATAAATGCGTGGGCCTTTTTGTCAAGGCTTGTCTTTTGGAAATTAGAGGTCAATCACCTTTGCATTGTGTAAAACAAAAGAAAGAATAAACCGATGTATTTGAATGAATGTCTGGAAGGGGAGATAAGGACTGGTTTAATCTGCTTTTTTTCTTTTTCTTTTTAAATCAAGGTCTTTCATGGCTGTAATAATATGGCTTGAGTAACAGGGTGGAAAAAGAACAATATCATTATGTCTTATTTCTTGATACAGTAAAGTGTCTGACTCAATGTATGTTCTTGGACAGGTACCTAGCCACCAGTGACAGTCATCTTAATAAAATCATGTAATACATTTCTCCATATGTTTTCCTCTTAATTGGGATATTTTTGTTCCTTTTGTTGTCATTGATGTTTAATGCAAATGTGATAACAAAATTATTACACTGAATAGATAATTAAATAAATATTTAAATAAATACATTCTGGAGTCTGTGGATGTATTTATAGGAAGTGCTTGACCACCTTCATAAATTGTATTTAAATGTACATTGTTGTTGACTTGCATACATGTATAATATTTATACATTTAATACATATCTAAAAACTATACCTTGAAAGCATATAACAGTAACAGCTGTAATTATAAGTTTCATCTGTATTATATTATCAGTGAAAATATACTCATATTTTGAATTGAAGTGGCAAATATTTATGATAACTCCATGCCATATGATTACAAAAACATTGGTGTTCTGTCAATATTTTGCAACTTCACAAATGGTCATAAAGAGTGCAATTTTAAAAATATTCCATAATGTTAAGCACACCCGTACGCCACTCATTTTACGAGTCCTTACGAGGAAAAAGATGACACGGAAACACACGGATTAAATTGTCATTCTACAGTGATGTAGTTTTCACGAAATTTAAAGAACAGAATAATTTAAATAACAACCTTAGGTCACTTCCATAAATACGTTATCAATTAAAACATTTCACATTTTATTTTGTGCAATATATATACTGGGAAAATATGTAAAATATATAATCCCAACAAACACATGAAAAGCGATATCATGAATGCTATATTAAATACAGAATGTGCACGTAGAACATTTGAACGCATGCGAAACCTGAAGATGTGACTAGGTAACCAAACTAGTTTCATTACAGCGCAAATCCTGCCTTATGCGTTATAGCCTCTTCTTTCGTTCGGGAGTATTAAGCAGCAGCAGTACAATGTTGCAATCTTTAACATATACCGAAACTATCTAATGGTAGAGAACAAAGTAAAGTACCTATGAGTTACAGCATTTCTGAGATTATTAACTTCACAAAATAAATGACAACTCACCATTTAAGATGCACTGGGAAAAGATAATAGCCGATATCCACATGCCCCGCTCCGTTCAATCCCCAAGCTATGTTTTTTTTCTTCTCAGGCGGCCCCACTTTCTCCTTTATTTAATCTTTATTTTTCTTCAGTTTGTCGGTTGCAATATTATAGAGGTGTTAGGCAGGAGAAATCAGTTCCACTGGTAGCTCTCTCTCGCTTCCTCCCTCTCTCTCTCTCTCTCTCTCTCTCTCTCTCTCCTCCTCCCTGTCGTGCGCGCCTTGGAAGAGGTATGTGCGTCCGCCTGTGATTGTCTTGGTTAAAGCTGTCATCCAACTCTACGCCTCTCTTGATGCCGCTAGCCCGTGTCTTTCCTATTTTCCTGGTTTTCAGGGCGATGCTGGACTGGAAGCTGGCTTCCTTGAATTACAAACCAGGTGCGATGCTGAGTCTGAGCGGTGACTAAAATGCAGGTCCAGCAAAATATACACAGGTGGGATAGGAGAAGCACTAAAAACGTATAATATTGCACAGAACTCAATTTTAAACAAATATAAATTAAAACAAAATACTTTTAAAAAACTGACAGTGATGCATTAACAATGTAAAAAAAGAGTTCGATCAATTTAGTCCAAAGAACCCAGCTTGGATAACCTAAAGCAGAGGTGATAATTGTTACACTCCAAACTCAAACCTTCCTCACCACCACTCTCCATCCAGCAAGCAACAAGCACCAAACGCATCTTCCCACTGCCGTTTTAATCACATTGGTCCCTGCGCTAACCCTCTCTGCCTCAGAGCATTACAGAATAACCCTCTCCCCTTCCTCTGCAGCCGATTTCCTTCTTCATTGCCTTAAAGGTGCAGAGGCTCTCTGCTCGCCAGTCTCCCTGAGCGAGGCGCGAGACAGCTGAACACGCTGACTGGAAAGCCATCTCTTAAAAAGGACAGACTCGGGGTTCGCCACGGCGAATAGGCAGAGATGCCTACATTGTCACGCAATAATTAGTTAAATATACACGTTTACACACGGTCTACTAACGTGAAATTGCATGAAACATAGTAAAAGGTGTGTACAGCTGTAAAACATGGTTGAAATTTTTTAATCTTGTGTCGTTTCATTGTAATGTATCCAATCAAATAATTTATTTGTGAGTTGATATTTTCATTTCTCTATTTATCTCATTCATTTATGTAATTTATTTCTTTTTCCAGCAATGGGTGGTGGTGGGGTTGGGTGTGTGTGTGTGTGTGGGGGGTGCTTTTTCTTGATGACCCCTAAACATGGTATGTTTCATTCTCATTCAAGAACTGGCCTTGGTAAATTTGAGTGATGGCCCATTCTGCTTGAAGGGTAGTGTGTGACGATTGTCAGCCTCATTCTCGTTCATATGCCAGACCAAGAGACAAACCCACTCAGAAACAACAACAGATGGATTTGTGAATACATTCCACTCAGATATTACTGTTACAAGGTGCTGCAGGCAGTAACCATTATTGCAACAAACTGTTCTGAATATATTGGTAATAGTAACCAGTGGAATACATGTGACATAATATTCTGCAAGGTACTATAGTTACAAATGCACTATGTTTATGTTTTTTACACAAATCATGACTCATGCAAGGCCATGATAAGCTAGGCCATCCTCTGTCTTTTGTCATTTCTGCAACAGTTTCTGGTATGAAACTCCAAAGGGGGCTTTGTAGCATTTATTGTCATTAAATGGCATTAAACAAAGTCAAGTGAAAAACAGTAAGTAATGAAGGAAGCATCTCTACAAGCTAGAGGCCTGGGCATTTAAAGGAAAATGGTAACTAATAAAAATTTCAATGTCACCCAAACTGAGTCAACAGTTCATGGCTCATGGTGTATGCAAGCCATTTTGCTTGTCTCAGTAAGAGGAGGAGAACATCGTGGAAAACTCCAGTTGAAATGCAGCACATAGGATATGAAAGGACAGATTTTTGTTAAATTTGAATGTGGCCATATTACAGTATAGCATATATGGATTCAGTGTGTTGTTTTGTCATTATAAGAAGCAAATTTTTCACCATACATATATGGCCACAGGAAATGATGGGTAAAAAAACTATGATAGGGATAAACGTACCCAGTAGCATCAATGTGTATGGATGTCAGTCATTCTGCTGCATTTACACATGAAACAGCAGTAATATTTTAAGGTTCACTGTTGCTGGGGCATATTACTAAATTGTAAATATAGACTGCATCATTTTTTGAGCTCCAGATTACAATGCATGCGTGTATCCTGTTTTGTATATCACCTAGTGAAATTTCTACTGAGCTGCTGACATAATATCAAAATAATTTTCATTTTACCATTTTATCACAAAATTATTTCAATTCCTTCAGATAGATACTCTCTCAGGATTTAATTTCTAGCGACATCATCAATTTTATTTTGCAATTCCTTTTACACATTTCACATGCTTTGTAAATACAATGTTACAAAGGGCTTTTGCACAGTCTGTCAGCTTTTTTTAGTGGATATGTTAATAGCTGTTTTCAGCAGCTGTTTTTTTAACCAGTTTCTTAACAGCATCATTATTGTTATTATTCTGAGTATTATTATAATTATTACGTTGTACCTCTGTGGTTCAGTTGTTAGGTATAGATGGTGGATCAGAGAGGACGGTGAATTGTGGTTGTTATTTTAATCCAATTTGGCCTGTCTTTGTTCTGCCTCTGGTACTGTCGAACTGCAGTCTCTCCGCCTGTGTGCAAGCACTGTCTGATGGGCTTAGCGTCCACATCAGACCTACACATACACTCCGAATGCAAGACCTGTCACGACAGAATGCCTGCAGCCACCGATCCAGAAAAAGAAAAGAAAAAACATTCAGCTTTGCAGGGGCAATTATGACAAAAAATAAAAATAATACATGCACTGTAGAAAATGTGTATTTATTATTTTTATTTTTCTTGTCTTGGGGGAACCCATGATCACCATATATTAATTTGCCCTTGTAGTTATTTCTGCCCCTCATTCCCAGCTCAGTGAGAAGGCCTGCTTTCTGTGGAAATAATGGAGTGCCTTCCAGGTTATCAGCCGAGCACCAGGACTGCGCCTGTTGTCTTCGTATGCTGGTCTGCTGTGTGCAGCTCTAACCATTCCAACTGCCTTCACAGTGGTATTATTAGCAGCCATTTATTGAATTGCATAGCTTACTGCTCTGACGTTTTCATTTTCCCTGCAGAAACCCAGCCATGTGTGTATTAATCCATTCTTTTATACATCTACACATATGATACAGTAATACATGTGTCTCTTTGCTTCAGCACATATGTTAATGAAAGTTAGAACATACACAGTTTAAGCTTAACAGGTAATTATTGTAAAACTGTGGATGTAATTTTCCTAATTTCATAAATTTGTAGGGAAAATAAATACCAACCATTAAACAATTTAAAATTATAATCCCTAACATCATTCTGAAACAAATCAATGAGGTGAAAAAAAACAAAATCATATAAAAAATAATCTAATTTATTTTGAAACTGACACATCTGACAGCATACACAATGCGGTTCATAGCTTTGAAAGGCAGCAGCACTATAAAGGCGATCATTGTGCTTAAGGGGGAATCCACTTGTATTAAGGGGCTGCTAGCCTACAGCATGTCATTGAGGCTCACAGTGAACACAAACCCAAGCAGACTGTTCTCTGCTGATTACTGGGAGGTTGTCCTGATTCCGGCTGAGAGAGAAATAGCTTGTGGATGCACCCTTTGCATGTGGGGACAGGAGAAACAGATCTGGCAAATATAGGGAGACCACCTATGAGACAAGGGAGCTCATGAAGGCTCAAAACAGGCTCTGTTATTTGGATGCAGTACTCATTCCTTGCTATTTAAGGATGTGACTGCACATCAGTAGATGTACATTCACCACTTACCATAGGTTGGCATTGTCCAATAAGAAGTCAATTTCTTGGGGAAAAAAAAATTTGAATGGGAATGTGAATAACGATCAGGGAGATCGATTTACTCAGTTGCCACTCTGAACAGACCTATCAAAATCTGCCTTCATTGTTGTCATTTGTAAACATACATGTAAATTTTAAAAAATGTATTCATGTTTTTGCATTTTATAACTGTGAACATTGTCCAATGTGAACATTGTCCAAACAATGTAAGTGATGCACCCACCCACCCCATGGTGGAAACTCTTTCACACCCTTATAAGGGTATTAATCACATGATATCATGTAATAATTCCATTAAATTTTATTTTGAAAATTAAAATGCTGGGACTCAAAAACAGTCACTTGAGAATATTGCTGATTTCTTTGGAATGTCAAATCAGGATGTTTTAATTGCAAACAGGTGTTTTATATTTAGGATTATGGTGGGGAGTGGGTTTTAGGGGGCTACAGAGGATCACAGGCACATTGTATGTGAAAGCATTCAGTGGAATAAATAAGATTAGCTGATCACACCACCAGCATCACCCCCCCAGCCTACACACCTACACACGCACATGTCTGAGGTGTATTCTTCCAGCAGGTTGCACAATAGTTTTAAACCCAGCGAGTGGATTCTGAAGAGATGCTTCATAATCTTGGATATGGAAGGGTGCATGAGAAATTCTTTTGAGATGACCTGTTTACTGAAGCGGCTGTAAGGCTTCTCAGCCATTTTCATGATGGCCTGAAGAAGAGAAAACACTACTCATTGCAAATGTGTACAAGCATCTTTAGTGGACTTTACCAAAATACCAGAAAATCCTGGCTCATTTCAAGGGACCTATTGATCAATAGCAATCAAATTAGGTAATTTCATATTTTCGGGACTCCGCATACTCTTATACAGTACTGCTTCAATTTGTCTAGTAATACCCACATGATAGCCGCTACTGCAGGTGTTCAGGTTAGAGATAGTATTGGGTGTCCTCTGTCAAAAGAATTTGTATTTGTATTGGAATTTATTATTCAAATAAATATATGGTACATTTCTTTTTAAATAGAAGGTCCTTTCTTTAAGATGAATTTTTAGTTTTGCATAACCTAAACAAGCTTGACTTTTAGAAGTGCAGTGTTCTATAGGTCGGCTTGTCCATTGTTTGTGAAACCCATAACCCCAAAATGTCCTACAGCACTTCCTTGTCTCAGAGGTAGACTTGGTATAGGCTGAACATAAATGGGACTGTCCCATAAGTAGGAATACATAATACATAAATGGTGGTGACCATTACAGCCACAAAGCACTGGCTGTGGTAGATCTCTAACAACACTATAACTGTATGAAGCTTACTTGTCTTGCACAGTGTTAGGCTCTTGTGTCTAATCAAGGAACACAGGAGGTAGGACGAGAGTGCTTTGAGGAGATGGAAGCTGCCTTTACATGGCTGGACCAAGCAGACCTTGATGTCTTACAGTCTTATGGTTTGATGTGGAATGAAGTGGATTACTGTCTGCTCTAATTATTCTTTCATTGCTTAGCAGTTCCAGGAAGGTCATTCAACCTCTCAGAGAAAACAGAAGTGCCTTGATCTGTTATTTCACATTTGGATCATCCTCATCCTTTCCTTGGATGGGAAATATTCATACTAGCTGGACAGAATGCTTATAAGAGCTTCAACAATGTTTTATGGCATTTCCAAGTTGCAAGGCCCCTGAGAGTTAAGCAGCGGCCTAGTAACACTATAAAGAATCAAACTATGTGCCCTCTTTTAGCTGGGTTGCTCCCTTGTGTCAGCCTGGAGTTGTTTATAGGCCACAGAAATGCACGTTGTGTAGTTCAGAAGACTTTTGTCCTCCTAAAAAGAACAATGCATGGAAGACGTGTTCAAGCAGTAGATGTATTTCCTCTACAGTAAAAGAAATATAGACACAGTGATCCAGGGTATGTAGGATTACATACCTGGTGAGAAGGTGTTACACTTCTATTATGCTATCTTGCACTTCTATTGACATTCTTGCAAGTGGTTCTGCAAGAACAAGTTAATGCAGAGGCTATATCGGAATAGCACAGCAAAACTCAACCACCCACCTTATCAAATCATCTTGAAAGATTACATCAACAAATTTTGTTTGATATCTGGCTATATTCACCATATGTCTCCATGCTTTAACTACACACAGTAAGGAACAATTAAAGTATCATATCAAGGGTTGACAGTCATAAAGACAGCTGTGTATGTGAAATAGGTGCAGTGCAAATATCCTTTTGAATCACTGGTTTCCTGGTAAATGTATCATACAGTTCTTAGGTAGCAGCTGGACAGTGCCTGAAACTAATTTGCATTGCGAAATTCAATGCAAACAACCTAGCCAGGCAAACAAGGACATTCTGCTTTTTGTGTAAATGATGCCGTAGTTAACCTGTATGTGTAATACTCAGGGATGTATGCAAAGAGGAAGCTACTGTTGCCAAATAAGAAATGTGCACATTCAAAGTACAAAAAAGTAGTTGGTATAAATTTAAATTCTGAATTAAGAAATCGAGCGTTGGAAATTCACTTTCTTTCCTATCCTTTCTCACCTCAGAGGGGATTATGCATATCCTTATCCTTCATAGCTGCAGGTTCATACCCATTAGAACTCATTTTCTTTTTTATTTTATAGTTTCTTTTCATAATAAACCCATACTTATGCACAATATTGATAGAAAACAAGGGAAAATAAAACATGAAGGGAAAAATAAACAAATCCTTTCACAGAAGGGTTGAAAACATGTAACAACACAGGGAAAACTACTGTACATCTCTGACCAATCATTAGCAGAAATATGGTTAATTAAGTTCATTTTAGGAACATATGCATTCAAAATACGCTGAAGGCTCCATGTATACAATATAGATGATTTAAGTGGGAGATATGAAGTCACACTGTTCATGAAGAATATGTCCAAAAGAGGACTTGATTGTGTTACAGTAGCTGTTATTACTCTGTAGGGCTTACAGGGAAAATCTGGATCTAAACGATTAGTAGCCTTCTGTTGTACAGTAAATGAGTAACTAATGTTTGTCATTTTTTTGCGCTCAAAACCATACCTATATTTCTCAAATTATTTTCCCTCTAAAGCTCTACACATGTGCACTAGTAGAGAATTTAAAATTTGCAAATTTCATTATCAACTTATAATACATATTGAATATTTTATAAGTTCCATATTGCACCCATTTGTCTTATCACAGAGTCTAATAATACAAGCAAGATGCAGAGCAATATTTCAGTGGGTCAAATCAGAGTAGTCTGTTGGATAGAATGGATCAGCTTTTCAATCAAGCTCTCATTTATAAATCACCCCTTTTAAATGTTTTTTTTTTCTCTAAGATATATTATGGAGAGGTTATGACAAAATCAAAAGGCATTAACATCATTGAAGCCTAAATCACAGCAATGCAAACATGCGATCAATAACATGGTCAGCACATTTTCAGAAGATTTCCACATACAAGCATGGCACCAATAATGAATGAGAATTCCAGTTTGTTTCCCACAGATGCCAAGTGAATGGTTTCTTTTATTCATAACACAACTATTTTTACAAAGTATTTTTTCCTTCCCTTCTAAAACCACTGAAAGAATCTTTGAGTGAATTGCTTTTTGGGTGGAATTAAAGGTAGATCTAGGCTGATGGAGGTGATTTGATGAGGGCACAGCAATACTTTACTTTGAGTGTCTTACATAGTTTGTAGAGGTTGGCATGATTTCGCTTGTGTGTCCACAAAAAACTGAACATAGCATGCATTGAATGTCGTGCTACCTCTATTTAGCATAATGCAGTAAATAAGATTATAACGCAGGCTGCCTGGGGGCCCCTGCACTCTTGCCTATTTCAGGACGGGGGGGATGGCAGTGGGATGAGGGTCAGATCCATGAGGTGGCAGGCCGGCATCCTCTTTCGTCTCCCAAGAGAGGGCTAACAACTTCATTTGGTAAATTAGGCGAGAAACCTGTATGCCGGCCCTCGTTCGCAGGGCGGGGGTTCAAAAGAATTGCTTTGAGGTTTGATTTCGTTAACTGTGACGGCGGGCCGGCAGGTCTCCACCGTCATCGTTTTGATTAGTTAGTCATCAGTTATTTCCTCCCCTCAAGATTATATGGATGTCACGTTGGAAGATTGAGCTGTAATTGGATCTGTAGCCTTGAAAAACCTGGAAATGACAGGGGCAATCAATGACAGACCTGGGGTCTCACTGCTCCAAAGCACTCAAAGGCCTTAAATGCCATCTGATTCATGTTTTTATTTATATAAAAATGCATGCATATTCTTCATCTGTGTGATTGAAAGGCTAATGGAGTGTGAAGTGTGGCTGAGCAAGGGGGGTCACTTTATCGCTATATTAAAAAAAAAAAAACAAACTGACAAACTCACCCCACAGAATAGGAATGTTATCTGTGAGTTACTGTGGAAACAACTCAAAAACTTTTGGGATGAAACAATTTATGAAATGAAAAGTCAGCTTGAATATTAAAAGTATTAAAAGTGACATACATACATTAACATACATGAATTGCCTGCAGAGTGGTCATTTCTTGAAAACCAATTACAAACCTTAAAACTTATATTTTGCCCTTCAGATAACTTTCTGTGTTCAGGAGGTGATGCTTTGTCTGGTGTCGAGTGGCACTGCAGCTTGACAAACACAAAACACAGATTTCCAAAAAAACGTTTATGAACGCACAAGTGGGCCTGTGTAAGCAGGACCTGTTAGAACTGTTTTGCCATTGTTAAAGGGTGCAATCAGTGCAAAGTGTCCTTATTCCCCAGACTTGGGAAAGCCACGTGACAGAATTAACCTTTCCAGCTCGCACTGTACGGACTTTTGAAGGGGACCCGTGTCTCCCTCAAGGCATCTGTCTCCCTTTCATTCAAACAAGCCCTCTGAAGCTCGGTCTTTTTTCACAATGAAACACAGGCTCGTCTGTCGCCAGCGTAATGTCAGACGGCCGTCTCCTTGTGCCCAGTTGGGCTTCGATTCCCTTTCACTATGCCACCTATTAGCTTGGAATAGAAAAAAAAAGCAGAAGTGTTGTAAAATGATACCCTTTGTTATCCCAAACAATGGCGCTCCGAGACAACAAACTGCACACAAGGGTCCAAATATAACAGTGTGCAGGGTTTCAGGCCAGCCGTGCTAACCCAGCATGACACGTAATGACATGCTAGTGCATCTGAGAGCCTGGTCGAATCACTCAATATCAAGACACATGCAAGCTCTATAAATATCTCAAAGAGTACTTACTGTGACAAGTGCTCATCAACAGGCGAATACCCAAGCTTGACAAAACACCGCTGTGTGTGTTATTGTCCTGGAGATGAGTGAAGAAGAAAAGCATAATGTGTGATCTGCAATGCATCTGTGATTTGTGTCAAGATATGACTGGACAAAGAACTGGCGCAGAGACACTTTCCTGTCTACAAAGGAGACTGTTTTTTTTGGCTTCTCACTCACTCATTTTAAGAAGGGCCTCATCTGGGCTGTTTCACTGAAAATGCCTTTAAGGTCATTCTGACTTGTACTGCATCTCTATAGCCTCAAATGGAAAGAGTATCGTAGAAATGTACATCACTCACTGAGCAACCTGTGTTCTGGTGGTTTGCTTTTTTAGCAGGTCTACAGCTCCAGTCATCACTTTTAAGTTTATTGCAACCACATGGTACCTTTTACCAAGACCCAGATCCACAGCCAAATCCTTATTATGTCAGACACCTGTAAATGTTCCCCGAGACCCCTGTTGTGGCCAGAATGCTTGGCCAATATGAACATCAATGATTAGAGTGTATCTACATAAATTGCTGTGATCCAGGTATTACAAATTGCAAATATGGAACCTTGAATCTGCCAGCCATGTTAAAAAATCCTTGTACACATGCCCTGAAAAACTCAAGAATTTCATTCACTTAAGAGCATGATTCATTATCTACCAGCTATTTGACTTACAAATTGCCATCTTTGTAAGTTCTTGAATAAATAAAGTAGAGCGTACTGGTGATGTGTCCACACACATTTTGATGATGGATCATTTTTTTCTGTGACCATCTACTTTCAGTTTTGTGTCTGTATGGTTTGTTCACTAGGCTCGTGGCCAGACCTTTTTTATCAATGATGGCCAGTTGGCTCTGACTGGGAAAAAATATGTGCCCGTGACAGCATTTTACTTTGGTCACCAGCCAGCCGTACCCCTTCTAGGCATTAGATACTTCAGTCAGAGTATTTGGATCTGTAATGATTTTTACATTATTGAAGGTTTTTAGCCATGCTGGTAGTGAAATGGCTAAGTACTGTACATCATAAAACCATAACTTTAGACAGAATCAAAATATATTAAAAGCAGCTCTGGATGTCTGATTTTTAAAAGGAACGTGAAATGAAGTTACCATCCAAATTTAATGAGTCTTCCAGAGTACAAAATGGAGAAGTTGTGTTCTCTGAAATGTAATTCAAAACCATTAAGAGCCAACAATCTAACTGTGCCAGATGGTTTGACCACAGATATTCTATTTATTATGACCAGATATTCAACTCTTTATGCCCCATGTTCAAAGTCTCTGCCACTGTTGAAACTGTGGATGTTCTGATTTGCTGGCTGTTTCTTAAAAGGGCGTGGTCTGAAACAGAACATACATAGGTAGTATAGAAATGCAGATGGCACTGGAACCTCCTGTTGCCAACCAGAACCTCTTAGCCAGGGGATGGCAGGAGGGAATATCTGGTAATAAAAATAGACAATCTGTGGTTTCAGGGCCAAAGCTCATTAAGGAAGTGTCAATGTGAGCTTGTTTTCACAACACCAATAGAAAGAAAACATCCACTCGTTACATTACAAGCATTCCCCCTCAGTCACTAGTTTTTCTTGTGCCAGAGAATTCATGTTTTCCTTACCATTGCATAATGTTTATCATGCATTTACTCTGTCTATGTGTTTCATCACATGATGCTCCTTATTGCATAACTTGGGAACAGTAGGAGGATTAAGTTTCACCACAGGTAGCATTGTATAACATGTTTACTACACAGAAGTACACATCATGAATTGACTGACATATGTTTGTGTGTCACTGTTGTAGACTTTGACAGAGAAACACCTTCCTTAAGCTCCAAATCCACAACAGCTCTGCACAGACAGACTGCAGTGCCACCATTTTGTATTTTACCAGTTGTGTTTTTAGTATAAAGGAGTATTATCTTTGGCAATGTTTTTCCTTTTGTTCCCTGGAATGTGCACATGCCGAATTGCATACAGTTTCCTCCAGGTATTCTGTTGTTTGTTTGCTTCATGGTAAAAAAAAAAAAACCCTCATTTTTATTTAAACATGTGCAGTCGCTCGCTTCTCCTCCCTGCTTGACCTGACAGCAGGCTCTCCCGGAGCAATCTAATTTCATGACACCATAACCCCACCCCGCCACTGCGACTGCTGCCAGCCTTCCATTGGCTGGCCTCAAGGCCCCGAGGCATGGAGCAGCATATCTGTTTCGAGCCTTGATGTGCTAAACTAGGGCACTGTGAGAATAAGAGTGAAGGGAAGACGGAGAGGAGCCGCGCCGAACTCACTGAGAAATACTTCTGCCACGGCCCGAGAGACATACCAACCACTGACGCGCCTCCCCAATTAAGGGTGAATATACTTCAGTGGCCCTTCTCCTTGCAATATTGTGTTAGTGTACTGTATTGTTGTTGTTGTTTTCTAATTTTATGTCTGACATACCAATACATACCAAGCATGGAAATGTAGTTTGTAGAAATAAACCAAACTGATCTTGGATTTAGAAGAGAAGACAACTGTACATGCTTTCATGGAAAACTTTGTAGGATTTCTCCATTTCATGAAATAAAGTTTTTGTTGTAATATAAATATGATTCAATAATTATTGTTGTTGTCACTATTCTTGGTTGTTTTGGTCAAGTACAGTGTTTTTCAACACAAATGCATTTATTTCAGAGAGAGATAGCAAGGGAGGAGTATTAAATGAGTGCAATTGCAATAAATAGTAAGTGCAAAGTGAGTATCTCTTATGCAAATGGTATGGCAAAAAGGTGCATAACTTTTTTGTGTCTGTTAACTTAGAGCAGTCTCCATGCTGTGCACATTTCTGTGCAGGCCTGCTCATCTGCTAACATGCAGCTGGTAAGCTCCATAATCAACTCATACAGGATGTGGATATATAGTAGCAGCCCACTCTCACATGCTGCGCTTCGTTATTTAGCAACATTGCTGCAACAGCAATGGTGCGTCCACATCTTTTAACTGATCTATACACACTTGGGAAATCTTGTGCAAATCTTTAGAAATAACTGTCAGCAATGTTTTCGCCTTGGGAAGCCCCAAGCTCCCTCCCTGCACTCTCACAAAGACCTCATGTAGAGGCTGAACAGGAATCAACGGCTGCGAGCGAAACAGGACGTTAACAAATGTGCAAGCATGGCGGCAATAATAATCTTGAATTTGACTTCTCAGATTCGCCGCACCATCCAGCGCGGGGTTGCAGTGTTGCTTAGTAACGACGGCGCGTAGCTGACTTTATCTGTGTGGTCATAAAAATGTATGAAGTCCCTTTATTTCTTTTCCACAGCATTTTATCTCCCTCGCTCTGAACACAAACACTGGCGTGCGGCCAAGAGCGGTCGCATGATGCTTTCGCTTCTCCTCGCCTGCGCAAAGCCGGCGCACGCGTCTGCCTGGGAGAGGCAGGAGCGTAATGAATGGCTGTCTGAGCCGGCGTGCAGCCGTACGGCGCGCGCTGCTCGGGACAGGGTGGGAGGAGCGGGTACGAGGGTGGATCGGCCATGACATAGAGAAGAGCTCGGAATGACTGGAACTTAAGCACATATCAGTATATGAATATAAGTTAAAGCCATTCAGCCCATCCAGGTTTGCCATTTTCCCTTTAGTATCTAGCAGTGTGTGAAGTCTAGTCTTGGTCCCTGTTTCTGCTACAAGTCTTCATATGATATTCCATTTATTATAATTATCAGGTCTATCTGCTAACAAAACCCACATGAATGTTGGATCATATATTAATAACAAAATTAACTGTATCTCACATATTTCAATGATCAGGCGCTCCAAAAACAAAGTGAGCAGTATATTTGGTGAGTTAACGTTTATTCTCTTGCATATTCTTACAGAGATTCAATCATTAATGCAATGAATGGAGCAATACTGTTTATCTCTTCATGTTATAATGATAGAGATAGAAAAAAAAGAAGATATAAATACAGACCAAAAACAAGCACACTAAAGCAGGGAATATTATTATTGTTTCTTAATTGTTTTTTAGCTGTAGTTTGTTTGCAATCAGGGCACATGATGTGCATGAGATAGACAGTTGAACGAAAAGACAGCTGACATTCCTCAAATGAAAACCCTGAGACTGTGACCTTTTTGATCTAGCGTGTTTTGCACACCTGCTGCCTGCTTTTTGTACTCAAGTATGGTGGCATTTCCTCCGTTTGATTCTACCCCTGATAAACCGAAGCACAGAGGAACTGAAGCAAACACGCGACAACGGTCTACTTTTCGACCGTTATGCAAACACATTCTAATGAGATACCAGACAGAAGGTCCTCTGTCTGCAATTTTAAGTGCACGCTGCCTCAGGCTTTGCTGGCCTAAGAAGAAGCAGCTCACAGTCTCACTGTCCCCTGCCCCGAGGTTGTCCTGGGTGATCCTCTGAGCATTTTGTAGTGCTAAGTGCTGCTCCACTGCTCCCAGAGGGCACACAGATGTTGCATTGGCTGTTCCATCACCATGGTCATGTTGGCATGGGAACATCACACAGCTGTGTACCTGCCATGTACAGTAGAGTGCCCATCTGTCAGACCGACATGGAGGAAGGATGGCACAGATGGCACATACGAGGTACCCAGGGGAAGGGGGGTGGTGTCTGGATGCTAAGTGCTAGATATGGCAGGTACAACTGCTCCCATTGGTCCTTTGCTTGGGTGATCTGCCCAAGGGTGCCTGCCTCAGTGTTGATCCCTGTGAATCATTATTACAGTCACTTTGCATGAATTAGTGCTGTTCTCATGGCTTTTCATATATAACAGCCCTGTACATGTAACCTCACTCCTGTCAGGACAAACTCAAAATGATGTGACATATACATATATGCATATATACATTAACGAAATAAATAGATAGAACAAGTGTAAATTTCCTGAAACTGTATTGTTAATAGCACATGATCATTCATAGGCTGAAATATCCACCAACGACTGATATTGTCTGAGGGAAATGAAAGCTTGTACCACAGTGATGTTGTCCATAGATACAGATATTGTATATTGTATAGTGTCACTCTTAATGAGAAGCTTTACATCTGAAAAGCACATACAGTCTGGAGTGTCAGGGGCAGGCGCTGAGTATCATGGCAGTCCGCCACTATGTGTTCCTCCCATTCGGTTTTGAGAAAACACCGCAGCCGAGGTGATCCGAGACCCAAGAAGCATCTCAGATGTGTCATCTGCTGTCTAGGCATCAAGGGACCCAGGCTGTTTGCTGCTTTCTCTGCTGTCTCCCTCCCCTTTGAATCGTGTGAGGCTCTGCCCTGCCCAGGTGTTCGCCGCCGAAGATCTCCTTTCGTCTCGACAGCTGTGCCGCTTGTTCCCTGTCAAGTGGGGGGTGGCTGCGGCAGGGAGGCCATTAAAATTCAGCACCAGGGCGATGTGGCACTTTCACACGGCCGGCTGCAGACGCCCCCACTCCGAGCGGGCCGAACTCCCCACTTTAATAAAGAGAGGGAGCGAGGAACGGGGGCCCGCGACGTCCACATCACCGACAGGCCCCCCAGTCGCGCTCTCTCAGAGCCCGGCACTCTCGCCGCGGCTCCGGCCTTTCATGTCGAGATGAAAGCGGACACGGCGCTTCGGCGAGCGAGTCTGAGGCAAACTTGTAGCTTCTGCCGATGCTCAAAAGGTTAGATGCAAATCCTGCCGCTGCATCTCAATGCGCTTCTTTCCCCAGACTTTGAAACCAGAGTGCTGGGAAATGAGGGCTCTAAGCTGCTTTAATTAAGATTCCACACAAAATGCACCTCTCTGCTGTCCATTACCACAAACAGAAAGGTTCGGCTGAAACAAAGTTGTTTTATTTTTTCATAATAAAATAAGCACAGCTAGTCCTAAAGAAATTTTGATAATGAATGCTCTGTATCTGATTTCATTGCAAATGATTTAAATAAAAATATTTTTGTTGATACAATAAAATGTATAGTATATATTTTAACCCATTAATAAGATTAATTGCAGTAGTACTTAGAGTTAAGCCTTATTACTTTTGGGAATAATACCCATGATTAACTCCCTCTAAATGTATTTATTTTAATCTTTTTTTTTCCTTTGCAGAGGAGGGGTTAGGGTGGATTTTGTAAATTCTTTGATTTAGCAGAGCATGTTAAATCACTCATGGGTGACCAAAATTACACAAGGGTGATCTTTTCAATTTTAACATCTTTCAGTACAACTTTTAAAATATTTTGCCATATATATGTATGTTTTGTGTATTTAATGTGTAAAAGTATATATTTATGTATGTTAAGTATCTATATGTATATTAGTATGTATATTATTATGAGACAGCCCTTTGGCAAACAAAGTATGCTTCAGTTGTCGCAACACAACCTTAATATCAATTGAAGTTTTGCCATGATTAACACTAGAAGGTTTGCAGAAAGTCAGAATGAAACACTTAATACCAAATGCATTGCTAATTTGGGGGTAGACAAAAAAATAAAAAAAGTTAAAAATAATGATAAAACAACTGGATGTGTAAAATACATTTGTGAGCACAAGGGAAATACATGACACATCAAAACTTCTGCTTTTTCACTCTTGAATGTTACCCAGAAGTTTTTTTGTTGTTTTTGTTGTTTGTTTTTTTTTTAGGAATATACTCAGAATTACCTTTAAAAATGGGTTTGTAAAGTGAAAACTGTTCTCATGTCCAAGCCGGTAGCTGTTGCAATCCCTCTCACAGTGGGGTGACCTGACCCCCCAAAGGGGGTAGTAATAAACATTCAGATGAGTGAGCTGAATTAAGAAATTAAGGGTCAACAGAGAGAAAAAGAGCAAAGGGGAGGAGTAAGAGTGCCTGTGGGTCTGTGGAGGAGAAGCGTGCTAAAGACTTCCTCACTGCACGTCAGTTTAGATACTGAAATTCTCCTGCCTTGTCCAGGCAAACCAGTAGGCCCACATTTAGTCTGTGGTCAGACTGGGCTGCAGTACAGATCGGACAGTGCGTGACCCTGGTTGCCAGTTGCGAATAAAGAGCCAGGGCTACACAGGGGCAGAAAATGAGATTTAAGACAGAAACATGTGGTGAGGTCATTATGGTACATCCCCCGTAATCCCAGATTGTCCAGCTCTTCCCAGGCTGTAATTACACAGTATCCAATATCGCATGGAAATGGCAGCAGATGCACTGCGTCTAAGAGGAGCATTATGTACTTAGAGATGTCCTGGTAATTCTGCTTCTGGTGATTACGGCGCTGCACAGCAAGGGGCGGGACCACGTCACACAGACGCACCGAACAGGTGGGATCCTCCAGAGAAAGAAAACAAGGCAGCCCAACTGCTGTCTGACCAGGCGGCCGGGCTATGAGGAGGGCTCACCAGCAGGGGGCACCATGGGTGTGCAGGAGAGACTAGATCCAAAACAAGCGCAGTCACGGATTTCAGACCTTTGGCCCTTCGGTTTCAACATCTAGCATTAAACTGTCTGTACTGTGCCACTTTGATACAGACAGACTGACAGACAGACCGACATGGAGACGCACCAAACCAAATGCAACACTTTCAAATCATAGTTGTTATTCTAAGGGTTGCAATCACTGCACTGACACATGCTTGGCAGGCATGAGCTGTTGTCTGTGAAAGGACCAGAGCTGTCTACACCATCACACCAGGACTGGATGTTTATCATGAAAGACAATTGTCCATATGTGACAAAACAATAATATCAATCAATGTCTGCAAAGAGGAAAAATGTGTTTATGAGGTGAACTGCCAACATCTGAGAGACAGTGCTTTTTGGAGACATTGATGAGTCAAGCAGTAAACACATTTTCATTGTAATGTATCATGTGGGACCTGTTTTCTGGGTAAATCTTGCTTGATAGGCTGCACTAGAAATAGCTGCACATGTTTGTTTGTATGTGTGCGGATGAATGTATATATATATGTGTGTGTGTGTGTGTGTGTGTGTGTGTATATATATATATATATGTATGTATATGTGTGTGTGTATATATAGATTATCCCCTATCTTTTCTATTTTGTTTCACTGCAGCTTTCTGCTACACCCAGTCGGTTTGTAGATAGTTAACATGATATAACTATGTAACTGTATTTTCTGTGGTAAAATAAACAATAAATCAATACAAAATCTTCACAAAAATAAATACATGAACAATTTGATGTGTAGCAGAGAGTACTTATAGATTGAAAGCAAACTAAATACAATGTGCAAACTTTTAGATGCTGTCAGATTCTCAGATAGAAGAGAGCAAGACCTGTCAGAGGAATCAAATGGAATATTTCTTCAATTTAGACCTTCATGTCATATTTATGGTTCTGTACTTAACCTATAAAAAACTTCACATATTAAGAATTCACATATATTGCCAATAACACATATTCTGTAGTTTTTGTTAAATGTGGAGGATGGCACTGATATTGCAAAAAATATTGCAATACTCAAACAGTTATTTTCACATTAAAATAGAAAATTGTTTTAGATATTGAACAAAATACCTACAATATCTTGATTAAAGCAAAAAAAATTCTCACACAATTCACCAAGCAATAAAAACAAACACCATTACAACTGCATCATGAAAATGCAAGGGTATGAATAAGCGGGTTAGGGAGGGGCAGATGGTCTTCTTGTACTTTCATAGGACCAGTGTCTTTGGGGTAAAACTGGTCTTCCACCTTGCTATGCATCATATTCTGCTCAGTGTTAACCTATGCAAAGATCAGGAAGCACATTTACAGTAAATTTGCACATCAGACCAAATTCTAATGTTTCTAATCTGTCTAATCCCCTCTCCAGTGTGTCAAGGCATCATCATACAGAGTAAGGAAAAGGGATGGAGTACCCTCTTCTGGGAATCTGTGGTATTGCAATAACAACACAAGCAGAGCACAGATATCTTTGACACCACATCAGTGGGATTCTGCATCTCAGTACCCTAAACCAGGCAGATATGCAGATGTTGTGTGATTTCAATGGAATTACATTATCGCTGGCATATGTGTTTATAGTGAAATGCTGAATACTGCTGTGAAGTAATGAACTGTGAATCTGGACAAATATGAATTATCTATCAGATTGTGTTCCCATGGACCGGTGTAGGCCTAAAAACATTGTATGACACAAATAGCCATATTAGGGTGGCTGTTTCATTCATTTTCACTCACAGTATCTGAGCTGACGTGGCATCACATTATAGAGATTCCATAATCTGGTTTGTACAGATTGTTCAGACTGATGTTGTCTGAAGCATTTCAGGAGAGCCACCTTGCCCAAGGTTATTGCAAAAGAGCTCCACTCTGGAATTGAACCTGCAACCTGCAAACTGTCGGTTTAATGGACTCAACGTGAAGGTGAAAAGCTGAACATGTGTTTGTTGGACTATATGTGTTAATACAGTTTGAAATACATGTGCTATCTGTGTTTTCTGTATGAAACAATTTCATTGTATTCCAAAGGGGACAATCAATCTGACCCGCGTTTAATGGTAATAATCCAGAAATACCAAAGTTGATTGTTACAACCTTGTTTTACACTCCTGCCCTTTCACAGCAAATCTGACCCAGCTGAGAGGCATTGTCTCCTCAGTATAAGATGACCTACAAAACCAACGAGACTTTTTTCTCCACAGCTCCAGGACCACAGTGTTTCTTGCACTAAAAAGCCATGAGCCATGACTCAAGGTATCAACCTCTAAAAAAAGCATTAAAAAAAACAGCCTGGTAACAAGCTCTTCTTCCTCATTGGTTGCGAGAGCATAAGCGTTTGACATACCCTCAGAGCAAATTACACACACGGTTTGATTTACATACACACGCACACTGCTGGTGAAAATCAGACTGGAGTCAGGCCTATAGTTTCTTCCGTTTGAAGCCTATTTAGTTTCTGTTTACCTAATGATGAAGAAAAAGATTTGTCATTGGTTTCTTTAAGAAATATAGTTGATATTGACAGTTGATGGCAAACAACTCCTTATCTTTTCTCTGTATATATGTACAGAGATTCTGTGTTGCATATTTTTCAATTGTATGCTTTAATTTAATAGTATCAAACTCAAATAAGGACAACGATTAGGAAGGTGTGCTTAAAAAGCAAACAAATATATTTCTACTAAAACCTCTATATGTCCATCTGAGATCATGACAACAGAGCAAATTGAGGATGGATTTATATGGAACAACATGATTTTTTTGCTTTAGGATGAGCAAGAAATTACTACATTTTGTGGATGCTATATGCAGCATGTATCACATATAGTACGTAAAAGTCAACATCAAAACAAACTTTCAAATGTTCTTTGTCAGTCATTTGTTTCAGATCCTGAAGTCTGGTCATTCCAGTTTCATTTCTAAAGAAAAAAAAAACAGACGCACTGTATAAAAGGATAATGAATTTCAGTGACAGATTTATACAAATAGGACAGTCATGAGCTCAGCTAATACCCCAAGCTGTATGAGAATGATCACTTGTTACTCCTGTGTCTAAAGTGTAATTATGTCAGCCTCTTGCGGGTTACATAATTCATTCAGCTATTAATGCTCTGTCACTGTTCTCTTGAATATCTTTTTACCCATCATTGAACCAAAACCACCTACTGTTCTCCAGTGCTTTGTATCTGGTATGCAACAGTATTGTCCCCTTTCCCTGCAGTACTTTGCAACATTGCTATGTTATTAGCCACGGGTATGAGTGCTTAACAGTCAATCAGCATTTGTTTGTCAACACACCAGGTTTCTCTTGCCAATGCCTCAATATTACAGCACTAAAAAAAACTAAAAACAACAACAAAAATGATAGAGTGAAAAACAGCCCTAGCCGTGATGTTATTAAGGGCCCTTGTGCTTAAACGAGCCGATTTTCAAATGAGCCGCTAATTGCCACATCTGTTAACCCGTTGAAGAGGCTAAGGTGTCACCAGAGTGTTTCGCATCTGCTAATTGGTACAAACAGGTAGCAGATGCATTCTCAATGACTGAGCGGCTGCCAATTAGCGGCGCAAGCTCAATGAGGGGTGATTAGGCAGCCGCGCCGATGGGGCGCCGGGGAGAGAGGAGGGCGGGGAGGGCTGAGTCAGTGGCGGCGCTGCCAAAGTGTCAGAGAGGGAAGGAAGCGACGGAAGGAGATGCCTTTATGTGGAATCCAGGTTCCCAGGAAGCGGCAGCTTGATTCGGTTTGATTTTGCTTTCTGTGTGTGCAGATGAGCCATCTGCGCGCTGGCGTAGGAATTCATACTGAGGGCCGAGACGATGGGATGGATGCCAGAATGGCGACGTAACAGCGGTGGAGCCATCCACCAGCTTCGTGAGAGGCAGCATTGTGTATATTTTCATATGAAGTATCACTGGCACATGACATGTGCAGAATTTGTGTGCACTGTATGAGTCAAATGTCATTAATGCAACCAGTTTGGTCCCTGTTTCTGGATTCACTTGTACCGATAATGCCAATAATACAAGAAGATCATCCCCTGATATGTGCCAGCCTAATCACTTTCAAGCAACAACAAACACATTGGGACCAGTTGCAACCAAAGCAGCAGGGGTTTAAACCTTCAAGTTTAGACCACTAGACCACTGATCCCTATGGGCCTGGAATGGCTGTCAATCTCATGTTTGATAAAGGATTTAAATACCTTGTGGAGGCCTCAAGGGGCCTTTTCCACTGAAAGAATTTGAGACATAATTCAATTTCATGCTTCCCAAGGACAAAAACAGCAGTAACTGAAAAAAATACACAAACATATATGAAACGTTTATTTTTAACCTTACAATGACAGAGGCTTTGTCCAAGAAAGTTTTCCTCTGGCCTTTCAAAACAACAATATTGTTGACAGTGGAACCAATGAGTTGTGCTGGCTCAAGAATGAACTCTATCATGGGAACCATTATTTGAATATCCTTGTTCTCTGTAGTGTCATTTGCCTTACCTGGGACAGAATGTATAGAGCGTCCACTTTCAGGAAGTATCTTTTGTGCTCAGATGAGAGGCTAACCACAACACAGCAGCTCATACTCTTGCAGTCTGTGACAAATCCGAGGTCAGTAAGAAACATGGCAAAATTGTCAGTCAAGTACTGCTGTCAGTGTAATGATTAAGAAAATAACTTTGTTTCTCTGTATGAAGGACAGACCCAGAGAGGTAATAACCCAATTTGTGAAAACATTTGATTGCTTCTCCCAAACAAACAGGAATTCTCAATATACAAGTGCAACAGCATACACATATGGTAAGCATTATGGTAAGCATTTTAAAAGTTTATTTATCACTCACAAATATTCTGGTATTAACAATTACTTCAAATGACAGGATGCTCCTGCAGTACTCTTTCTACAGAGAATCAAGGTCTACTGGCATATATTTATCCTACCATAAAATAATGATGCTAAAAGGCTGTGTGATAACATGGATAATGGAGGAGCTGGATCCACATCCGCAGAAAGTAACAGGCCAGCAGTGGTATAGACTGGGAAACCACACTGAGAGGAGGACATTTTGACTGCTAGCATGGCCGCCTTAGACCATAATGAGGGAATCATGCTGTGTTTGCCCCTCTGCTGACTGTTCTGCCTGCCTTGGGCTCTTGGTGTTGTCTCCATGACAACAACCCTTAAGGAAAATCACAGACAAGTATTTTTTGGTCCACCACCTCACTAAGAAAGGGCAAGAGAGATGTGTAAGTGGAGTGACAAGATAACTTCCAGGAGGGAAGGCATCTTTGAGAGTGAAACATGCCAAGAGAACCCGGAAGGAGACAGCACAGAACAGCAAATGCTGTAAGATTTATTTTTAACTTAATTGTAAGAAGCATTTCCTGTGTATATATATGTGTGTGTGTGTGTGTGTGTGTGTGTGTGTGTGTGTATTACTTTCCCATTTTTTGTATTGATTCTGTCAGCCAAAATTATGAATTCAGTAGTCAGACATACAAAAGTAAATAATATACCTTTCAAAAAAGTTTCTTCTTGAATGTCAATGAGGAGCAACAAAAAGTTTAATATTACTATAACCTCATTCACTCCAACTCTTTGAAGGAGCCTATTTTTCTAGCCTGGTTAGTATTTCTCCACTAGTCCACAGTTTCCACAAAAATGCTGTCTCTGTCTGTGTCAGGTCTTTTTGGGACTTTAATTCAAGAACCCCGCTAAGAACCAGTGCCTCTGTATAGCAGCAGTACTCTCCTTGGTGAAGAAAAAGTTTGTCTAGAAAGTTTTTAAATTATAAGGATGCAGGATGGTGCTGAGATGAAGAAAGACTGTACTACATGTAGGCAAATACATTTGGAACCTACAGCTTATACAATGTTGCATAAAGTGGAAAAAAGGAAGAAAAGGTAAATAAATAATAGCAGCAATATGCCAGTAACTATATTTAATACAGCTGACAACTTTTCTTACCCACCACCAGTAGGTGATCCTCTACTCCAGGCCTGTTCAGCAGCCAACAAGGTTTAGTGACATTGTAACTAAAGGTGTGGCAGAAATAGTTATCAGGACTCTGGCCCACTACTTGTAACCTTGATCCTTTGACACTTTGCTTCCTGAGTGAATCACAGCCAGATCTCCTTATCTCATGACAGACAGGTGTCTGAGATCCTTTAGTTGGTATGATTCTTGACTGTGGAGTAAATGTTGTCTTTATTTGTGTCTGTATTTGTTTTTGTTGTTGATGATGCTGTTGATTTAACGATATATTGCATCCTAGCACACCTTGGTTGGGTATATTAAAATACCTAAAAATAGTAATCATGACAAAATGAAAATAACATAGGAGTGAGAGCAGAACATAATTTAAAAGCTGAAAAAGATCTTAAAATTTGTCTTTATAACAGAAGAGATTAGTTTTTTCCTCTTCGTTTTCCTATTTGTGATTTAGAGAAACGGAGAGAAGGGAAGTATCTGGACTATATACACATCCCATTTACTATGGTATGTGGTTTATTCTCCATAGGCGGAGCTATGAATTTACGAAATTCACAATAGGAATCTTCCCTTTGTTGAGGCCTTTAGTAAATGTGTTTTAACAATTAAGAAATTAAACATCTGTGAACAATCTTTGATAATTTAATATGGTATATAATTTGATATTAAATGTGGGGGAAATTGTTCATTAAAGAAGGCTATTTGACGTTGTATCTGACAACCCATATCCTTGTACTACAGCACTCTGTGTCCCACTGTATACAATTCAATGACAATTACAACTAAACAATTTAATTAAGTGTACATTACTGTCGTCGCCTTGAAATAAAGCTTTATGAATGAAAAAAAATCATAGCAGTTTGCATGGCCATTAACATATCCAAAGTATATTTTTGCCATTCAGATATGTCTCATCAAGCAGGATTTCTGGTTTATGGCCATGCATGACGCCCTGATAATATGTCAGTGTCATCTCAGCGGAAACGGGATATATTCTCAGACCTGAAGACATGGTATTCCGCAACGGACAATCCATGGGGCGTAAGTCCATTGCATATGTTAAAGGATTATTTTATAGTAAATCAGTTCTGATATATTGTGTATCAGGCGCAATGCTCGGTGAACATAAGAAATATTATTGGCTCACATCAGATACTGTTTTCAGAATTTAATTGAACTGCCAAACTATGTATGTGGCTACACCTGTTTGCGCGCACAGTTAGCGTCTAGTTTATGGAATTTGTATTGTATATGATGGCAGAAGATTTTTAAAAAGTCAGCTTGCTTTTGGAACATATAAAGTTATTGTTACATTATTGTTTTTTTTTTTTTTTTTTTTTTTTTTTTTTTGAATTTGATTATTTTGTTATGAACACTTTATTGAACGAATATAATATATATAAATGAATGCAAATAATTTTCTTTTTTTCCTCACAGTGCACGTGCGAATTGTTATGTTCACCATCTGCTGTCTAACAGGTTGGGTTTTGGGCCAATTACTTGCCCACGTTTCAGTTAATATATCAATAACACCGGCAGCTATACACAGCGAACAAATGGAGGCAATCAAGCGCAATGCAAGTAAGACGAGCTCTTTACATACCATTCTGCCGTTAAACCGATACTGTATCTCAGTGGGTTTCGACCTAAATACCTTCTCTTTTTCATTTAGTTCCACCTCCCAAAAGACAGAAGTGCAATCGCTGGTCCCCGTGTCCCAGTAGGAACTTTGCTTTTCAACTAACAAGTGGTGGAGGAGCCCAGAAATATCCGAAATTCTGTTTCGAGGACGAAATGTTAGTATCACAGTTACGTGGAGGTAAAGTGAAGACTTGACGTGAATCCTCTCCTTTTGTCGCATGAGTATCGCCTGTAAGAAAGGGCTATATCGGTCACCACATTTATGGTTTGCGTACTTTGGTCTGGTGAGATTGCACCTTTGCATACGTTTTAACCATTCCAGTCTTTTCTGACAATAAAATTGAACAGAGAGCAGAACAGTGAATGCTGAAAGTATAGTCTCCATTATGTACATCATAAAAGCTGATCTATTATAACTGTTGTTGTTATTACTATCAGGGTGCGAAAACGGGGAGCAAACAAGGAGTCCGAGACCCCTTGATTGACACTTGAGACCCCCTGAAAGCCTCAACAGCAAAATTTGGGGGAGGGGGGTCTCTGGAAAAAGCACATAAAGCACATTCTTCATTTCTTCATCCATAAGTATTGTATGTTTGTCTGACGTTACCCAAGTTGCCAGATCGTCTATGAAGCACAATCTACACATACAATCCACACACTACGTACAATTATTTATTTACACATTTATTTAGCCTACTATCCTACACCCCCCACCCCCACTGAAAAAACCCCCCGTATTTTGAAACCTAAATGTTTGTACAATGTTGATGGGGGAACCCCCCGATTGCCACCGGGTATTTCGCACACTGATTACTATGCAATAGGTGAATTTAACTATTATAACAGTGAGAAATTATTGATTGTTACAAAGCACTGGATATTGTACTATATGAAGATTATCAATGAAATATGCAGTTTTTGTGTCTTTCTCTGCAGTATTTTGGAGGAACTGAATGCAGGAAAAGGGATTAACATTGCAGCGGTTAATGGTAAGAATATTTCTGTTTGTTTTTTTTATGTTAGTTGCTTACTTTAAAGACACATTTTGCTGCTGTTTCCCCAGCAAAATTATTCAAAGATATTAATGACAGCTTTGTGTTTTTCCCTCTCAGCATCTTCAGGGAAGGTGATTGATACCACACACTTTGATATGTGGAAAGGAGGTACAGTATGGTTATTAAATGACAAGATACATATCAATAGAAATACGTAGACTGCCTGTGTATTGCATGCTTTTGTTTCTGCTCAGTAAATGAGGCACAGTCATTATGCATTTAAATGAATGGAAATTAAATGTCCCCAAATCTGCTAATTGCCTTACAGTAAGCACAGAATTTTGCTCTATGATCTATGCTCATTTGAAGCTCATGAAAACAATAACCATGACATGACATATTATGCTCTGTTACTACTGATAAAGTAGGTTTCTGTTATCTAGGCCTAGATTTTCTGTATTGTACTTTGCTCTTAACTTTGGGCAGTGACTAAAAGTGCTTATTTTTTCCATAATTACATGACATTTACATGACATGATTAAAGTGCACTCACTAAGGTTGATTGGAAATGTTTTGTTAGAATAAAAAATGTTGGATTTGCCTAAATCCATATTTAAGATGGAATCCATGCCTGGTCTTTTAAGTGCATCAGAGACAACAGGTGGCACCAGATCAAAGCTACAGTCTTGCATACTATAGCCCCTGCAAATTAAAAAAAATCAGTTGGCTTATTGTTGATTTAGCTTTCAGTGGAGTGTCAAGTCCAAAGCTTTCAGCTTAACTCTCATTATTAAAAGTAAGTAATGTACTGTAAATGGCTTCTCATGCTGACACCACTTCAAAGCAGGGTCCCAACCTTACCTTATCAGGAGCTATGCCGTTCCTCTCTGCATCATAGGCCTCTGTTCATTTTCAGCTATCTGCGTTTACTCAAATAGGAGCCTGTTCCTGTTCAAATAATTGACTAGGCAACTCCCCTTTCCTTGTGTACCCCACAGAACATAGCTGTTTGGATCCTTAGCTGAGCATTGAGATTCTGTAATTCCGTCCTGTGCCACCAGCACCAACCTTGCTAGCAGTAAGTCAAAGGCATGAATAAAATACATTAAATCCATCATGCCTCTTCCAGATAGGGAGCATGACAGGACAGACAGTGGGTCATCCAGAAACAGCTTGGCCTGACACTGCTCCCAGAGGACCTTTATTCCAGAGCTGCCAAAAAGGAAGCTCACAAGAGAGCAGAGAAGAGATGTAGAATGCTGTTTGGTGCAGTGTCAGACACCCCCTTTTTCTGAAATCTACGTTCCATATAGCAGACTCTGCAGGGTTTTCTTGGTGCACAGCGTGTGACGGAGTGCCGTCACTACAGTTGAGTATGTGCTTTGACTGCCATACCAACGAGCCTGGCTCTTTGGCGTCGCGGTCAAAGTCGCATGTTTGGTACCCCGTAGACCCGGGTTCTAGGCCGGGTGGGGTGACTGCTCTCGCCCTTCGCTACAAATGGTGTCAGAGTGGGATGGCCGGCCACAAGGCCATCGGAGGCGTGCCCGGTGTGTGAGCTGTATGAGGGACCCCTAGGTTAGGTTGACCCTGGTGTGAGGGACCCCAGAGATGGGTGAAGCACGGTGTGAGGGACCCCAGAGATGGGTGAAGCACGAGTGAGTGGGGCACCCTGGGATGGGAGAAGTACGGCAGTGGAATGCGTGAGGGACGCCATGGTGTGTGAAGCGCATGGGCGCGCTTCCTGAAGGGGAGGGCAGTGTGATGGAGTGCTGTCACTACAGTTGAGTATGTGCTTTGACTGCCATACCAACGAGCCTGGCTCTTTGGCGTCGCGGTCAAAGTCGCATGTTTGGTACCCTGTAGACCCGGGTTCTAGGCCGGGTGGGGTGACTGCTCTCGCCCTTCGCTACACAGCGGTCACCCCTCGTAGCACCTCACACAAGGAACACCCCTTCCTGAGGTTCCTGCAGGCTCTGTGACATTGTGTCGGACAGGCTAGATCAGTCGCCATCTCTCCTAGACCAGCCTTCATGAGCAGGGGGTAACTGATGTCAGGTGTTGAGTCGCTGTCTTTGACTTTCAGCAATGGCCCTAATAAAAGTACCCAGCTGGTCAACCTTTTTGGTGCTGCGAGGGTATGGTGTGGATGATGCTCCTGAGATTATGTCCTACCTTAGTTAATTGAGAAGCTGTCCAACTTAACATGTGCAGCACACCAAGGATAAGCAGGCGCTTAATACACTCAAGACTGTGGTCCTAGCATCTAGCCTGGCTAACAGTAATGGAATTTCCATGCCATAACTGGAAGATTCAGTGTAGTCTGTAGTCCGTAGTCAGTGTAAAAGTATGGGAGAGGCTGTGTGTGACTCAGGAATAATATAGCAGCAGTTGTAGCATTGGCCACATTAGAACAGTTCCACGCAAGTGTGACTGCTTTTGACATTAGTCTAGCTAGATGGTGCATACCTCTGAAGGAGCTCTCTTCTCCTTTGGTTCCAAAGGCACAACGAGCATGCAGCATGGTGTCTGCTTTCCTCTGTCTCAGTGCTTCCATTGGTATCAGTGTACTTGCTATGTTTGGGTGCTCTGCATTGTAGAAATCTGCACTTGCCATACTGTTTTACACCACCCTATAAATTTGTCACCATAAGCTTTCAGCATGTTATTTTGTACCAGCATGATGCAATACTGTGATAGAATATTTCTTCATCTGCGTAGTCAAATGGAGCAACTCCCGTACATCACAGTTTTACTTAAAGTACTTAAGGAAAGTGTATTTTCTATTTATTGTTTCACTGTGTATACCAAGTCAGCATACAAACCTGCCAAGTGGCTTGCTAGTACTTGGAATCCTTGGATACCCTGCACTCCTCAGTCAGGGTACAGGCTGCAATTCTTTGAATCTTCTTCTGCTCTCTACCACAAATGGCTGGCGATCATAGCCTCTGTTTTACACCACTAGTGACAATCTGAGGGGGGTCCAAAAAGAAGGGTGACTATCACATGCCATCTTTGGTGTGAAACCAGAGTAAAGCTTTTGGTAGGTAGAGAACTGTATAAAAAGTGATTTTGGCTGTGTATCACCCTCTGGACAATCTCGACAGTCTCATGGCTGTATTTTATCACTCTCCATAATGTCATAGGTACCCAACAGCATGCATTCATCGGGGCATTGGGAGTTCTTATATGCTCCCCAATGTCTGGATGCACTCATCTGTTGAGCATGGGCATTCTTGACCATCAAGCAAAAATACAAAACTTCCTCCAAAGGTTGCTATACACTGCTGTTAGTCACATGCAACCTATTGCCATTTTATGACTTGATATTAAAAGTCTTTGTGACAGAGGCTTGTTGGTACCAGCAGTAAATGCTGTCATCTCCTCAGTCCTTTGGCTCTCTTCTTCCTGCTGACTTGCCCCACTAAATGAGCCCTGCTATTCCAGGAAAGTGTAAATCATTTCAGCTTGTGATGAACTTATCAGGAAAACGTGGCTCTTTAAGTTTACTCAACAGGTGATTTTCACTTGCCTATCATGGGAAACTTACATGTGCTGTTGAAATTTACAGATAACTCAGGGGCCATGGTGAAGTTCATTCAGCAAATTCCAAACAGATCCTTTGTGCTGATGACGACATTTGATGAAGGAAGCACCAAGTAAGTAGGCCACCTTTAAAATGCCTCTTAAACAGCTGTCTCCCTGGAATACTATGTATTCACTACCCTAATTCTTGGTCTTTTCCTCACAAAGGCTCAAGCCTGAGGCCAAGATGGAGATAGAGAAACTTGGCAGTACTCTTATCAATAAAATTGCTTTCCGTGCCAGTTGGGTCTTCTTGGGAGCAAAGGGGTTTACACTCCCAGATGTCTTAAATAAGGAGAAGGTAGGGTGTTTTTGTCAATTTTTTATTTCATATAGGTTCTCTTCTTTCTGTGATTGTTTTTAATTCTTTGATCTATTGCAGCCCTGTAATGTAACTTCTGTTACCTTCATAGATGATGATTAAAAATAGTGTGGGGATTTATTACACATAAGTCATGGATGAAATCTTTGATTTGAATAAGCCCAAGATTACTCCATATAAGCTTTTTAAATGCTTAAGCCACCCATGACTTTTTTCATATGGCATTCTTACATTTTAATCTGATGCATTGTCTTAAATTATAACATTTCAACTGCAATTGAACTGAGATTGAACAAAGTCCCTTTTATCTGAACCCCTTCAGAATTTTATACTTTGAGGTAAAGTGTGCATCTTTCTCATTTCCCTCATTTCCATTTTCATGTAACCAGATTTATTTTTCCATTGTGTTGTTTTCAGATCTATTTATCGAACAAAAAAACGAACAAATATCGGGGCTGGCCAACAGAGGTACAAATAGATGGATGTGTTCCACAGCAGTAGAACCATGTGATTCCATATAACTGTAAGGCATCATTGATTTTGTATCTGTATGATATACCTATGTACTGCTTAAATATTTAAGTTGGATAAGACTGGTCATAAAAACTCATAATAACTTGTTTTCCTTTCAGTTGTTCAGGTGCATATAACCCTGGGTTATATGTTCCAAAGTACATATTCTGCTGTAAAAGTGTAAAGATATTAACACGTGACATAAACCTGCCAAGCAAGTGAACTATGATAAAACTATGATGGCAATGGTTTGCTTGAAAAACATTGTCTTTGCTGTTTGCTTATGTATGGTTGGTGAAATGCCCAGTGCATCAATAAAGTACTGCAGAACATGAAATTTGTGTATTTTCAATGAACAGTTTCATCTCATTTTTTATACTCATAAAAACAGAGCAATAAGCATAATTGCATGTGTTAATACACAGTCACAGAGACAGTTTAATAACAAAGTTTAATTTTTTGACAATCCATATTTACATAACTGTCCATTCAAATAAATATATGTAATATAATAAATGATATGTGATTTCATGATACAATAATAATCTCCACATTCAGGAAATATTCATAATGTCACAGCATGTTTTTAACAAAAAAAAATTCATTATTGTTTTTGTCATGTATGTACATTTATACATATATATTGTGGCATTCCTGAAAAAAAAAGCTCTCATATATGATGACATACATCAAGAATATTTTGCACAATGTATCAATTATTACCACTGTCATATATGCACCTTTATGCATATATTTTACAATAAATGTATCTTAATATGTATTCTGTAATATATACAGTAATTTGGATGATATTTCTAATATATGCATATTTTGACAAAATTATTGCATAGGGAACATGACACTGATTTGTTCAGGTGGTTAAAAAGGTAGCATAATATAAGGAGAGACAAAATTAAGTTACAGTTGTAAGTTTTGTTTTACATATGTCACTTTTGGACATTGACAGTATACATACAGTAAAAACTGAAAATTCAGATATTATTTCTCTGAGTTAAAAAAAAGATGTAGGAAACACATGCATCTCTAGTACAAATGAATTTAAAAATAGGCAGACCAACATGTATTGGTTTCTTCATCAGCAGTTTATGGCAATCCCATCCCATTTTTTCCTCAGGGATATTTCTGTAATGACATTTGACATGTAAGACAAGTGCATTTTCTGAACGTTCTGTCAGACACAACATCTTAATACAAAAAGATGGTAATTTGTATATCTGCAGACAAGAAATGGCTGCTTGGGTGGAATGGTTTGCTTTACCTGCATTTGTTCATAGATCCAGCTCAGAAAGAAGGTCACATTCCCATATACGCCTGGCTTGTTCTTAAGGGCACAACCGTAACCCCAGCTTGTGTCCCCAACCAGCCACCATACAGAGTTCTTCTCTGTCACCAGAGGTCCCCCACTGTCACCCTGCGAGACACAGCAATGCCACATTTACAGAAGAGAAAAGCTGTCCCACATAAAAAGGCTAACAGAACTGCTTTTTTCATCTGTCTATAGGGCTACAATACCCTGTAAGCGATTCATGTGAACCATACAGTCTGTTGATTACGATTACATAATGGTACAAAGTAAAGGTGACGGAAGACATTATCCCATTCATGTAAAATCTGTGTTTTTATATAATAACACACGAAAACAACAATGGAATCCAAAGGAGGAAAAGACTCCCTGGGTGATAAAAAAAAACATTTCTTTACAAACGTTTTGGTAATATTGATATTTAGTTAAAATGGGAAAAGATTATACCACAGGCTAAAGTATCAGCAAACTTTCCAATGGCAGTGTTTGCCCAGCAAAATGAGACCATTGTTGTCATTCATGTTAAGTTATATACAGCCAGGTTCTATACACTGAGTAAATGACATATTCTCTTGGATGGTGTTCTCAAGTACTGCATACAAAGGGGTTGGTTCTGTGAGCGGAAAATTTGTCAAAACGTGAAATGCATTATTAGGTGGATCGTACAAAGTGACATATTGTAAACTGTGTTACACAAATGCAACACTCAAACTGTAATATTGTCACAGCACACATTGGCACATTTAAATTAGATCTACAACACACCTTTCTCAGGCTCATTGTTTTATTATTATTGCACACAGTTTCCATAGATAATTCCATAGATTCCATAGAACATAAGAGAAGCTGAAAACAAAATGGTGTGCTTCATATTACCTGACATGAGTCCACTCCACCTTGTAGTTTGCCAGCACAGATCATGGTATCAGTGATTTGTCCATTATATACTGCGCGGCTGTTGCATGTAGTTCGATCTATCACTGAGACCTGAGCTTCCCTCAGAACTTCTGACCCATGTCCTGAAATACAGGCAACCAAATATCAAAATATTGTCAATGCCAGTGGGGTTACCTGATTTTTCTTGTTATTCTTATGCTTTCTTATCCACTGTGAGTGTTGATAAGATGGTGCAACAACATTCACATAGACTCCACATGAGCATTTGCAAAATTATTCAATTATGCTTTGATTCAAAAAACTTATGAGAGTTCTCAGCGGTGAACAGAGTAAATAGTTAAAACTTAAAAAGTTTCTCTTGGAAAAAGTAACTTAAATTATAAATTAAAATACAATATACAAAATACAAATAAAATACAATCCAATGCATTGTTCTTGAAAGAGGTATATGTTCTTGTACATATGTTTTTGGTGATATAATCCAAAGTAAAACAATTGTATTCATTACTTGGATTATCAGAGTTTTGAAAAAAAAAAGATTTTTTTATTTCTCTTTCACAGCTTAGAAGGCACTGCACAATAAATTGTTTCTGGTAATACATTACATATCTAAATTTGCTGATATACTGTAGTGTGCAATACACATAACATCATGGTCAGAATTCCAAAGCATTCCAAAGCATTCTGTATCATCTCTGGGCCATTACTGACAGAATCTATGAATTTTCTATGAATCTGTCTCATCTGCGATACAAGCTGGTTGTGAATGGAAATAGTCTGTAACCCTTTCACCATATTCTATGCGTATATTCTTGGGAAACCATTAAGAAATGTTTAACTGCTGAGCCACAGATCAAGAATTAGCAGTGGCAGGCAGTTGTGTTCTATTCTAATAATCAATAAAAGCAACCACAAATTTGCATGGCTTATACACAGATGCTAGGCAAAAAACTCTTCCTGGGTGATTAAATTGTCCTGGTTATTTGTTTCCTAATGAATCTGCACAGAAAGGATTCATGAAAGGACAGATTGGGCCCATCTAACCTGGTGCATCTTGTACTTGGGGGGAATGATAATCCACCCCAAAGACTTGACCTGTTGGGTGTGCAGCCCAGCACCGTCCACTTCATGTTCTATTGTCTCTAACTTGGAACAGTGCATTCCAGTTAGGCAGAAGAAGAAAGCACGCTGCTCAAGTTTGGTGCTAGCTGATATGACCTTAAGCTGTTATGTTGCAGAGAAGATGGCAACATGATACAGTTCAAATGAGGCCTATATCGAGATCACTGTGGAAGCTGCTTACCATCACTCACAGTGGCTCCCCATCCTGAAATCCAGCATTGTAGAGGTGCATTAAAATTGAGACCAGCATTAGGCAAGCACACTGGCTTCACCACATCTACAGCAGGTATGAGAAATATATACTGTGTATTACTTTTTGACATCACTTCAGGAAACTACAAATGTACATCTCTGGTTCCACATGTCATTTGTCCAGGAAACATTTTACAACAGTTTAAACTCTGTTCATAAAACCTTCCAAAACTGTGTGATAATCTATTCATACATACATGCCCATCAATAGAAAAGCTAGAGAAGAATAGGTAGAATAGTGTACTGTTCATTTGCAAAAAGATAAATGTTGCATTGAAATGAATATCAGTTTCTATCTTCAGCAGGGAGAATGTGCATAACATAGTGACACAAAACAACTGCATTATCTGTGTAAACCAATTCAAATGTATGAGCCAAAAAAAAAAGAAATCAAAGTGGTACCTGACACTGTAAGGGGCTCCCTCAGTTTCATGAGAGCAATATCATAGTCATTGGTCTGGCTGTCATACTTCTTGTGGGAGATGATACGTTCAACCGAGTTGCCTGGATTATAATACATGTCAGTCTGGCTGAGATAGCCCGCAAACACAGTCCAGTCTCTTGGGTTGGGGTTCCTGTAATGCATGACGGGAATGAGACAGACATTTTGGAACGAGAGTAATAAGAATAAGTGAAAAAGCATGCTTGCCGTGCCACTGGACTCACTCTGCTACACAATGAGCAGCCGTCAAAATCCAATAGGGGGTGATGATGGACCCACCGCACAGGTGCTGGAATCGGAACTGTAGACTGACCTGCCAGGGCCAAGCCCCCCTGCTGGCCACCTGGCCGCCCACTATTCGCGAGCCCGTGCGGTGTGTTCTGGAGCCACAGTCTAGAGACGAGACACAGGCAAAGCTCACACATTTCAAAAGGTACCTTATTTTGCCCTGTGCCTGAATTCTCAGCTTCAACAGTGAAAACAATATTCCATATTATATAATACAATACTATGCTACTATATACTATTATGTGTTCTATTGTGTATACACTGTAATCACACACACACACAAACACACACACACACATATATATAGTATAAGTATATATATATGTATATGTATATGTATATATAGAAGCGCACATTTCTGTTGAGTAATTCTGACCCTCAGCTGAATGTCACCTTTTGATTTGTCACCTTTTGCTGACACAATACAACCAAAATAATGGCTTACCAATGCATTGTAGTGTGACCACCGCATTAGCTGAGCAGGAGTTACTGGAGGAAGGAGAACAGTTGCGCCATGAGAATCACACAGTACAGCCTGTTCTTGCTTAGATGGTGACAGTGTAGTACGTTCTGCCACAGTAACATTGGAAAAGCACATTATAAGTGGGTTAAATACAATGTATGAGAAATTGATAAAAAAGTTTTCGATCTCTGACCCACTGCCTGTAAATACTGTAGTTTTAAAACTAATGAGACCCTTAAACCCTGTCAGTGACGTCACTCTCTAAAAACTGCCTGGGCAGTGCCATCCGTGTTTAATGGCTCACTAGGCACAATGTTAATGGTTTAGGAAAAAAATCTTATAAAGCACTTAGTTTACTACTTTATTTTTCATATTGCCTCATAATGAAGTAAAGCTGAGCAACATGGCCACTCTCATTTGGAAATTTCATAATTTCATATATATTTCAAATAAACTGGGGTTCTTTAAATGAAATGGCAAGTTTTAAACAAATTATTCTTTGAAACATTCATGGTCAATGATTTCACAAGAGTTTCCCTGAACCCAGCTCTGTGAACCTGATGTCTCAGCACGTACACCTCCAGAATGGGTGTTTTGACTTTGTCCGGAGAAACACACTTGAGATGGCTGAATAAGGCCCAATACAATTGCCAAAAATAATTCTAATAATTCACAGTGATGATACTGTATTGCGATACCCACTTGCTGCCTGCAGTACTTCCTCATTGAAATGTATACTGCATAATGAAGCTTGCTAACTAGCTTCTAGTAGCTAACAAAGCATGGATATTAGAGTGCTGAGTAAAGAATATAATTTCTGTTACAATAATGTACAAACACATAATACATAATACTGTGCCACAAAGGTGATGGATTTGAAAAACAAATAAAACCCCACAAGGTTATGGTAGCTGGTGATAAAATACAGAATGTGAAATTTCAAACAAACACAAACAACCCATCTCTCAGTGAATTTGGCCAGAGTGTGTTCAGGTATAGCAAGAGAGAAGTGGCAAATAGGCATTAATCTGCAGGGCATCTTTCTTACCTGCTGATGAAATTCTTATGCATGGTTGCAGGGCTTGATGTAGATGTTAGTTTCATGTATCCGTCAGAGCTTCTTGAACCTGACTGTATTTGTCCCGATCTAACATAGGTCTCTCTGTGAAGAATACACAAGTAAAATTGTCTCTGAAATCTGTTCACTCATACCATATATCCTTTCCTTGCCTTTATTTTTATTTAGTATTTTTTGACACTGACATTGACATTTGACATTATATAAGTGTAACAAGAAAGCAGGATTGTATTGTTAAAAGCAGTTAACTTTTCCAAACAGTGGACAGCTCACCTACTGTATCCGATCTGTGCACACATTTCCCTCCCATAGTTATTATCCCATCTGTCAGCGCACACAGGCTTCCAAGACTGGCTTTCAGGTGAATACATCTGAAGTACAAAATCTGCACCATAGAGTCGAGCTGGAAAACAAAATGAAGAATGGTCTTTGATTCAGCTGTATCATATATGGCACCTGGGCGGCAGTGTAGCATAGTGTTTAAGAAGCAGGACTCGTAACCAAAAGGTTGCCAGTTTGATTCCCTGCTGGGGCACTGTTGCCGTACCCTTTGGCAAGGTACTTAACCAACAACTGCCTCAGCATATTTCCAGCTGTATAAATGGATAACATTGTAGAAAAAAAAAAACTTTAACCAATGTAAGTTACTCTTGATATGAGTGTCTGCTAAATGCCAATAATGTAATGTAATGTTAGCTCCACCACAAAGGATTTCAAACAGCAAACAAAATACTACACCCAGCACACTAACAACACGGTCAAGAGCAGGGCATCGGCACAAAAACACTTACAGCACTGAGCTTCATCCTGCCCCTCTGGACAGTCCTTCACTCCATTGCACCATTGAGAGGAGCTGATGCACTTCGTATTGTTGCCACAGGTCACCCCAAAGGCACACTGGTAGGACACTGAGGGGGCAAAAGTGGACAATGGTACAGTATGTCACATATGACAATGGAGTTAAAATGAAATACCAGAGAGAGCTGAGCGGTCATTGCTTTGGAAAACAAACGGCCTTAAGGGTACAATCCAAAACCTTGGAAACTCCTCTTGCTCAGTACTTACAGAAATACCAAAGTAGAACCGCAGTGGCACCAAGCACAAATAACACAAGGATGATAGAGGCTGTGATGCACTTGCAGTAACTTCTTTTTGCCACTGAAACACATGAAACAATAGTCAGTCACATGAATTCAATTTCAAAACCTTCTACCTATGATAGTAAAAGCGCGACACCTGCATGGGTTTCATTTGGGCTAGTTGAGTTCTGCTTATGAAAAACAATGATAAAACACCCTCCACAAACAAAAACAGTTTTGGTTTGTGAATACAATGTTAGTATAGGCTGCTAGTATGACAGTATGAACTGTCAGGAATTTCAATTGTCCAGAAGGTGTCTCAGGTACTGTACCTTTGTGATTGTGGGCAGGGGGCAGGGGCCCCGCGATGGAGGTGAAATGAGTATTGATTGGTTGTGGGCTATATTGGGGTACGCTGGAGGGCGGGTGCTGAAACACTCCAGGAGATGGAGTATAGGAGGGAGGCTGGTTTTCTCCTTGCTGAAAACCATAGTTGACATAGTAGGGACTAGACCTCTGCAAAATAAAAAAGAAACATATAGAGTTATAGGAACAATAACACCAACATACTGCATCCTCTAAATTAAAAGCATTTAGGAATGCCAAACAAAATTAATTGAATAGGTTTTTATCTCCATTTTAATTCATATTGATGTGACTGTTGACTGATCACTGAACTGTTCATGGTATTCTCAACAGCAATCACTTCAGCTAATTTAACAAATGATCGTTTCCTCTCTGCATGCTATCGTTGGTAGTTAAAGCCTTCGGTATATTATTTGGAATGTTCTTTCCATTTCATTTGGCTATCTGAGAGAACTTCAACAAGTAATTCGACATTCCATGACAATTTCCCTGTTATAAACAAACCTAAACAAAGCCATGTCTTTCTACTGAGAAAGAAATTGCTTCTCTCGATTCCTGTTGCCCTGTTCTACAAGTGAAAACAGTTAACATGATAAAGACAATAGACAACAATAGAAGGAACGTACCGCATTAGTTGTCATGATTTTTCTTGCAACCTTGATAGCAGAACTCCTTTCTCTGGAACTGGCGAGTCCGTTTGAAAAGAAATTTTGAAAAGGATTGGTCACAATCAGTGTAAATATCATAAAACAAGAGATCGTATCTAAGATATAGAGATCTTGGATACAGTTTAAATACTGTCAGACAACTGGATCAGTCAAACATCTTGACCTTTAAAAGTGTAGACAAAAAAGTAGTTGTTGCCGTACCTCAGTGAACCTCGCCTGTTAGTGTTGTAGCAAAAGGTAAATGACCTCTTTGAAAAAGCAGTTTTTCCCCCTTACACTCTAGGTAATTAACAACCAGCTACAACCATGTACAGGCCACTCCTTTGCTTGGAGAGTGAATGAACAATTCACTTGTGTTTGCAAAGTGAGTAAGTGCAAAGGCTCTTCGTTATCTTTCTTTCTGTCACCTGTCGCTACATTTTTGCAATCATTCACAATCTTGATAAGTAGGCCTACGTTTTTAAGAAGAAATGTGTAGAGGAGGACAGAAAGGTTCAGCACATTTTAATAACCTGTTTTATGAAAAATCAGATGTGACTTTAAAGAGTTTGTCTAATGTTATCAAAGTAGTGGGCTTTGTAAAAGTAAAAATTATTTAAAAGTGGACTACAGTATTACAATTTTCACTGTTCCCACTTATTAGCATCAACAATCCTCTTCAAATGCCAGGAAGGAGGAGGGTAGGATGTCCACTCCTCTGGCATTGTCATTGATACATTTAAAGCAACAGATAATTACTGGCTCAGTAAATGATCAGACATCATGGTCCACCCCATAGGGTCATCAATATTTTGTTAATACATAATTGGCCAACTAGTCACTAGTCACTAGTTTCCTACAAGATCACACAAAATACCAGTATTTCAGCCAGGATTTTCAAATATAACAGTAGCAGTCACCATGCTAAAACAATAGAGAGATAGGGCGGCAGTGTAGCATAGTGGTTAAGGAGCAGGACTTGTAACCGAAAGGTTACCGGTTTGAGCCCCGCTAGGGACGCTGCTGTACCCTTGGGCAAGGTACTTAACCCACAATTGCCTCTGTAAATATCCAGCTGTATAATGGATAACATTGTAAGGAACGGTAACCTGTGTAAGTTGCTTTGGATAAAAGCGCCTGCTGAATAAATGTAATCTTAATTTAAGTATTATGTGACGTGTTCTTCAATAAAAGGAAGTAAATGAAAAGGATAGGCATTTAGAGATCTGTTATTTCCTACAGGTAGTCATTGTGGGTGTGTAGTTTGTCACATTAGTGCAGTTATATAAAACATAGGTTATAAAATAGGGAGCTTTACAGGAAAGAAAACCAGTAATTCAGTTGTACACAACTATGTAGTTAATTATTGATCAAGACTTCATTTCATATGATCAGACATGGATGAGTAATGAATAGCTATGTATGTATCCTACTCTTTATGAAAAATTATATACAGCGTGTATGTTACAGGCTAAAATCCAATATATTATACAATCATATACATTATTAAATATTTGAATTACTACTTATTTTTATTCTATCCTTTGTTATTTTTATGTGTTTTCTAATGTTGACAAATTAAATATAATTATCAAAGACATTCATTATATACATATATTGTATCTTGTTTCCCCTTTATGAAACCCAGTTTGAAATTACCAACTGTATATCTCACAGCGACAACTACTGTGTTCAGTTGAAATGAACTCAGTTCGTCAATATGCTTCGAAACACTCACATGCAGCCAATGGCCGTTTTTCAAAATACAGGTCACACAGCGCATTACAGCAGAATGGTCATGTACTGGAGGACTGGTGCTGCTCTACTGATGAATCACAGAGTGTCTGAGGGCAGTGAGATGAGGAGGCTACCCACCCCTATCCCCACTGTTTGTTTCAGTGCTGTCAGCTATAGGTCATTGCCAGTGAATGACACAGTTGGGATCAAACCTGAGCTGTGTAGCTCAGGCTGCATTTAAAATGAGAAAATGAGTGCTTTAAACACTGAGGTACTTGGGAGCCCCTGTATATTGTATCTTAACATTAATTGACAAAAATGGCGTTTTCCTGAGGATATGCAAAATCTTAAATAGGCTTAGAGTGATGCATTGGTATTTAAATGTTTTTTAACATAGTAGTACATAGTACATAGTACCAGAAGACAATGGAGTGTAGATATTGGCCTATATGACTTAGTATGCTATTAGATACTCAGAGGAGTGTGTAATATAATAAAACCATACAACACCTTTCCTGTTTGGTATCCTAAATAAACTCTTATCATACAAACAAGCTTCAGTACATTTTTAAATGGTAACCTTGAAGATATGCACAGGATGTTGACATACAGTAACCAGCAATACTAAGGATTGTAAATGGGCTGTGAAGCAGGGCTGGGTTTACAGTGACTGCAATTTCCTCCTTCCCTGAGCTTACTTAGAAGAGGAATGTTCATTTGAATTACTGTTCTAACAATCCTACCACAATGCATCACCATCAAGATGATTTTTGCCTTTTCCCCCCCAAAAGTTTCTTCCCCAAATGTTGCTGCAGTGTGAATTCCAACATGCTACCTGTATTTGGACTGCATGAGTTTTGCCCCCAAGTTAACAACTTTCAGTTATGCCTTAGCTCATCATCACTACATTCACATAGTAATAGAATGATTTCATGCTTTGTGCAGGCATTATGAAAATTCAAAAAGGACATTTCTAAATGTAATATCAATCTATGCTGAGAGTGTGGTACTGTAAAGTAAGAGCAGGAACCAGACGTGAAGTGTGTTTGTGGGCCTGGTTTGAATGATGTGGATTGAGTCTGGATAGATGTGTCGCATAATTCAATCAAAGTGACCTGTGGATCAATGGGCAACAGGCATAATTAAATGGTGACATTTTGGCAGCGGTTTTGGTATAAATGGCATAAAAGAGCTCTGTAGCATCACTGTGAATCATGTATCTTTAAATACTTTGTCTAAAGTATATCTACGATCTGCTGTATGTGGGTTTAAAGTATCTGGAAGACATGTTGCTTGACAGCATCCTCTTCATATATGCTTGATCATTATACCCCTGTATACACATTGAGCACAGGATAGTGGACTTCCGTAATACTTCTTTGTCTGATTTTACCCTCTCAGACTTTGGGGACACAACTGCCCTTATTTGTGTCAAAGCTGAAATGATACCATTTCTGACAGAGACATTCAAATCCAGTTTCTTCATACATTTGACACTGTTGCATTATTGCAACACTCTTTCACTGTGAATAAATAACCAGAGAACCTGGAATGAATAAGACTGCCAACAACCAGATATAATGGCAGGCTCTCGGAATGTATACACAGCTAGAGGTTTATGGCCTTTGTCTAGCTTGCAAAACATTAGGTCAATAATTAACCAGTGGCATGACCAGATTTTCAAAGCAAAAATAACCCTCAAGTGAATAGTACGTCATGTTCTGGGATTTGTCTTACAAGACATCACTGATTTTCCCTAAATGGGACTTCCTGTGAAAGTAACTGAAATATTTGGGCAGGAACTCTTTTAATAACAAAGCACTGTCATATGAGCTGAAAGATGAATAATAACACTATGAAACTCCCATCCCTTTAGTGTGAAGTATAACAGGGAAAACACTGTCTCCAGACACTTGCTGAGCAACATCCTTATGTTATCTCATCGTAACAAGCTAAAACTGCCAGGACTTGATCTAGTCACCAGAGGCGTATATTTGTGACTGGAAGAATGGTATTCTGATTCTATTTCAAATAGTTTAAAGCACTCAGAGGTCAAGTGTCTGCCCTTGAATATTGAGGGGCTGGCTAATGAACCACTCTAGGCATCAGCTACTAAGGATGTGTGACTTACTCAAAGGGTACAAGACACGCTTTCTATGGACACAATGATTTTTTTTAAATTCCACTAGCAAGGAAGAGTGGCATCTATTGATCAATGTTTGACAGAAGAAATAATAAAAAGCAGAACATTGTGTACCACTCAAACCTTCATATTAAAAACCTACGCTACCATAAAAAGGAAATTATTTTTAAATCAATATCTGTACCATATTGCTGTATTATAGTATTGTAAATATCTTGTATTCTACAAAATTGGTACTGTCAGAGGCAGGGCAACATCTATTATCTGTCTCAGTGGAGTACAGTGTAAAATAACACCACACACAGTCTTTATGCGAAATTACACTAGAGCTGGCCTTACTGAAACTTCCCTACAGTATATGTCCAGGCCTATGTCATAGGCCTATTTAGGTATTCAGCTACAGAGATGTTTTAATTCAAGACCTGTACAAAAACACAAAAAGTACAACATAAACAGGAAGCGTGTATACTAGGATGCTTCGAAGCCTCTGTCTGTGTACCCGGATGTCAAGCCATGCCATCTGACTAATTACGCTTGCCTGTAGTAATTCGCTAGACAAGGTCTTAAAACTACATTACCCGTGTTGCATTTCCTTCATATGTTTTGACAAGTTCCGGGTAAAATGTAATGAATTTCCGCGCCATTTTTGGGGATGAACACAACCTGGGACTTTGGATGCGATGCACTGAAAGAGACGTAAAAACGGCTAAATTAGCTACGTATACAGCTTACTAGCTGCACTGTTGTCATTCACGCGAAAATGCGCGAGTAGTGTCAAGCTGAAAACCCACTACCAGGAATTAGCGATGTTGTTGCCGTCTGACATTGCCAGGCTTGTTTTGGGTAAGTCTGAGCTGCTGATCTCGATGATCTTGCTAGCCAAGCTCTCACAAGGATATAATTTCAACGTTTGCTATCTATCTTGCTTCCCTCCTAGTGTATCTTGTTTTCCGGAGGGCCTTTGACAGCTATCTGTCTAGTTAATCCGGTTTCGTGATTCATTTTTGTATGCTAGCTAGTTGCTAGCATTGCAAATGGCTGCTCATTGTAGCATTTGTTTTCACTCGTAAACTGCTGTAATGTTAGCGGGCGAATGGGCGGTTTGAATACGCGTCAAATTAAACCTGTCTTTAATTTCATACTCGGTTGTTTTTAAAGGATATCTACAGCAAGAAGGACTACGGGCCACAAGTCAGGCTTTTATTCTCGAGAGTCCGAATTTAAAGGAGTACGCGGAGCACAGTACAGACGATGGAGCTATTCCTGCTTGTGTATTTGTAAGTGTGCTGAGTTTCTCATGTGTAAATGCCTTGTTTTCATTGTCTTTAAATGTGTAAAGGATATGTATCATTCCCACTATTATGATTTTAACAGTCACCCTTTGAGTTAGTCAAATCAAATGTCTGCCCTGTGTATGCCCTGGGCTAATTATTATCATTACTACTTTACAGTCCTTGTTTGGGAAAAACCTGACGACAATTCTGAATGAATATGTTGCAGTTAAGGCTAAAGGTAAGTGTGAACCTGCGAAGAAGACGTTAATGTAACAGGGTATGAGTACATCCCCCCTTTACCCCGTATTTATTACTGTTTTTTGATTGTCAATGTATTTTATTCTTTAAAGAATCATGTCACGAGACTCAAGTGCCAGCAATGATGACCTCTCTCTGGAAAAAATTAGATTTCACCCTCAATCAAATCAAGTAAGGAAATTCTATTTGAATTTATCATTTGTGTATGTGTGTGTGGTATCTGCTAAAATATTCATACCCTTGTATGAACATTTTCTATATTTAAAAACAGAAACAACTTTGCCATTTAAATTGGTCACATCGAAATTAAGATGATTATTGAAAGTGTAGGCCAGAATGCAACTCTGCCTATGAACTGTTGCATGGCAGAGAATGGCAGAATCATTTGTCAGGGAAGATGTTTTGTCATATGAGGTCTTCACAGTGTCTGTAATATACTGGCTACCTACACACTAGTAAAAGAGCTTCCAACCTGCTATATGGTAAAAGTTTACTTAAAATATACATTAAAAATTGTTAACAATAAAGAAAATTTATAATAAGTACATATGAAATGGAAAAGATTTATGTGCTGCCAGCAAATGGGATTTAAACCCTCCTGTTTGCTGTGAAGTGACCTGTGCAGCACCTGCACTTGTAAAGCACTGCTATTCAGTTATTTTGCGAAGTTTTGATTGTGGAAACACAGTGCTTAATTGTCCTCAGCTGCAGGCACCAGATGGACAACACGCATGTCTTCACCATCTTGATATTCCCAAAAAAGTAAAAAGAGCTACTACATCTTGTTCCTCTGGAGCATGTTGGAAAATGATGCAAAGTTTTGAGTGAACTTCCCTTATTTGTTTAGGAGAAACAATTCTGCAACAGCTGCGGCTGTTGGGTGCAGTCTGTTGTTAGGCGTGTAGCTGGCTTTGCATCTGGGGATTGCTTATGAGTGGTGGGCTCCAGCAAAGTTGTATTCTGTTGACAGTGTTTGGAAACATTGCCCTTGGTTGCAACATGTACAGTTGTGTAGGTAATCTGTAAGTCCATCAGGCATTTTTGATTTAGCAGTACTCCCTTTGACTTGCTTAACTTTTATCTCCATAGATCTATGCAGAACTCTCCAGCTGTTTACCAGAATCAGAGGCGTAAGTAGCTCTTTACATGCTTCAGAAGTGACAGCAATCCCAGTAGAAACGCGTAGTGTGGAAATTGTGTCCTGGAATCAGAAAGACACATACACAGGAAACATGAATGACATGGCATAGGGTCAAAGAGTGGTCTGCTGTGAGATATCAGATGAGTTATACTTGGATAGAATGCCATGTAGCACAGTGGTGTCTCTTTGACTGTTGTGTGATGAGCTGCCTGCCGCATTCTCTATGTTCGCTCCAACCGCAGTCCGTACGCGGAACGGGATTGTGAATATGAGGGGACAAAGAGCGCTGTCGTCCGCTCGACCCCCGAGCACGGCTCTTCTCTCCATCCCTCCCCCATCCGGACAGTATGACGCCAGCCCTCTGGCTACCCCCCAGGGCATGCTGGGACATTCCACGCCTGTCTGTTACAGCTCCTTGCAGACAAGGCCCTCCCCACTCTGCGTCAGCCAGCCTCAGATTCAGGACGGAAGCCGACTCATCATCAACGTGAACCGTAAGCAACGCATGCACAAGCACACAAATAAACCATGCACCATGGCAATAACTTAAAGGGATCAAGGTATTGCAAGATATCAAACATGATTTTGAATGCAGAGGTGAGCAAATTAGAAACTCATATTTTGTGTTTTGCTTCTTTTCTTTAGGTCAAAAAGGGTTTTAGTATTTACTGTTTTTGTGATACAAATGTTCAAATGACAAATATGAGAACATGGTAGTACTGTAACAATGTGTATTGAAATCTGTTAAGACACTGAGTATTAATGATTGTGATAGTGATGACACTTATTCACTCTTACTTTATCTAAAAACTGAGCAAGGCGTAATACAGTCAACTTCTGCTTGTCCGGTAGCAGATCATTTGTGGCTGTGGCTAAAAATATATATATATGTATGTATGCACAGTATGCTTTACTTTTACTTAAATACCATTTTCACCCTCTCCAGTTGTTGACTGTAGAGTTACAGGTAGCTAAGTGTTATATTGTCTTTAAAAGACAATTGTCTCACAAATGTTAATCAAAGATAACAGAATCTTACTGAAAGACACATGGCAACATTAGGTACATAAACAGTTAAAATGAAAGTCTGTAGATTATCTTTGTTTTTGATTGTCTGTCACAGTTCCTCTCTGTTAGCCTGGTAATAGGAATGACTGTGCGTGGCAGTTGTAATTTATGCATTGTCTGTCTACCTTTAAAAATTCTTGACGCTGTATATGGGAAGTGAAGGGAAGAGTCAAGAATTGTTTGATTTGTCTATACAGGTGAGTCGCCTTTGCATATTGTGGTTCCAGATCGCAGAATTAACTCTGGACCATTATCTCCAGGTCGCAGGAAATGGTAAGGACCATTTACAGTCATGTAAAATGAAGTAATTTGTAGTAATTTAGTACTTTGTGGCTGTATTTGCCTAATCCAATGTGTTTGTGCCATCTGTGACACACATCATGCATGGTTTGTTACAGCGACTCCCCGAGGAGGAGGGGAGGAGGCTTGTGTGGCCCGAGTGGGACAGGAAGGGCTACTGCTCCCTCTAGTGGCCAAATCCCAGACCAGGAGCTTGAGACAGACCAGGACAGTGTTACAGAGAACTTCCCTGTGAGTTTAATGTGCAGAGAGGTGATTTTCATATTGTAAAGATTAGGTGGTCATTTTAAGTGTATTCCTCTCTGAACTCTCCATGTATATATTCTGAATATCTAATCAAGGAAATCTAACAACTAATTTAAGAAAGCTATATTAATTGCAGGCAGAAAACAGTATGTAAAGAACTGTGGTATGATCAAAGCTTTGTCTGAGAGGAGTACATTATTAATTTGTCTGTTTGTGTTTTCAGCAAATGGTTATTGAAAATGCTCGAGAGAAGATACTGAATGACAAGTCTTTACAAGAAAAACTTGCAGAAAACATCAACAAAATCCTGGGAAGGTACTGCAACTTTTGTTTACTTTGTATTTGGTATTGCACTACATTTTGAGTGTATAACATAGCTTTATAACTGTACCTGTGGAAATACCTTTGTGAAATCTGCTGAGTATATATTGAATTCAAGCAGCCAGCAGTATAAATGTACATCTTTGTTGTACAGCCAGATTTGAAGACTAAATGATCCATCTGAATTATTACCAGCCATCTGAATTTAATTATGCTTGATGTGCTTTGATTGGCTAAATGTAAGAAATGCTGTTTACATCTCAGAAGGACAGGTAAACATATTTATTTTTCTGAAATAATCTTTTCTGTCTCATAGCTGTGATCATAGCTAGTGTGCTTATGAATGTTTAATATGGTTCATTTGTTTTTTGTGCCAGTGACACAAATCCACAGTCCTCTAAACAAGTGACGTGCAGTACTGTGGTGCAGGATCAGTCCATTGATGAAATACTTGGCCTCCAGGTAGGGCTTCATTATTTCTCTGATTTTAACTAGAATGTATGAGATAAATGCTGTCTGTATGTTGGATCAATTTTCAAGCAAAAAACACACGTTCTCAGTTTAGTATATTTACACCGCAAAAACTGTTCTTTAACACTCTTGAAGGTATGTTTCTCTTGATGTTGTGTTTGTACTTCTTCAGGGGGAGATCCACATGACTGATGACGCCATCCGGGATATTTTGGAGCAGACTGAGTCTGATCCTGCCTTCCAGGCTCTATTTGACCTATTTGATTATGGTAAGTGATAAGAGGTACTTCTCGATTTCATAAATCTGTATAACAAAGCAGTGGGTTATTCTTGTGTTTCTCTGAATATTGGTGTGTGGTACAGCAATATCATTTTCCAGGCTGAAAGTGAAGGCAGAAACAATGTAATATTTGCCTGTTTATAGACCCAGTCTTGCTTAATTGAAACTATATATTTGAAAACATACAGTTCACTGTAGTATTAATCTTGATCCCATTTCTCTAAATTAAGGGAAAAACAAAGAGAGTGAAGGAGATGGCCAAGGTGATACAAGCCACAGTAACACCACCCAAGAGAGCGATGAAGCTGACAGCTCTTCTCAAGCCGAGGATCCAGGTGGGGGTTGCCCTTCTCTTTTAAATGGATATCTCTTTCGTGTAGGACCACACCTTTTCTCCGCTGTGATGACTGTTTCTAGCTGTGTGTATTTGTGACTGGTAATCTGTAATTTAAGGTGCTAGCCAAGAAGAACCAATATCTGGGGCAGAGACAAGTTGTAGAGCCTTGAGGACAAGAAGCACACAAGAACACAAAAACAAGAAAACTCGAAAAACGGCACACCCTCACTCCAGCACTTCAAAGGCGACTCCAGCGGCGACCCCCTCACGTCCTGTGAATGAACTCCGACCGAGTAAACGAGGCTCTTCCCACACGAGGACAGGAACAGCTGAAACCAGGCCTTCAGCTGGGAGTGATAAGAAATCCAGCACTTCTCGATCTACAGCACGGGGCACCACTGGCAAGGACACTAGTTCATCACCGGCAGGAAAAGATGTGCCAAGCTCCGTGCCTCTTCAGGAAGAAGGCAGCATGGAAGTCGATGAGGTAGCAGAGACTGTGGGGTTAACTGATACGCCAGTCCAACCTTCAGCTCTCCAAACAGATGCCCAGGAGAGCCTGCAGACCTCTAGAGATCCTGGTGGGGGGAATTCACATCCATCTGCAAGTGGTGCAACACCGTTTTCAGCTTCAGCTGTTGTCTGTGCTCTATCTGGAAACACCCAGGCTGTCAGGTCGGCTGAGGGGCAGACCCAAGGGGTCCAGGCTGATGTTCCTCAGTTTGAAGGTGCAGCACAACCTGCTGGATCACAACTGCATCCAAGTCAAAGCACAGCCCTTCCTGTCTCTCCGTACAGGCTTGATCAGCCTAATATGGCTGGAACAGGACACTCTCACTCCTCCCCCTCTGAGGCAACCACAAAGGGGTACCATTCTAATGTTCAGACACCTGCCACCCCTGATGCCTCGATCTCAGGGATGGCTATTCCTGGAACCTCATTAATATCATTGTCTAATCCCACAGTCAAAGAACCAGACCCCAGCAAAATAGTCTCTCTGAAGATCATAGTGAGCGACGAACCGGAGGAGCAGTCCGGCGACTCCGCCCTGAGCCAAGCCGTCTCGAGCATCACCGGGGAGAGAATCCCCACCATCATTCTCTCCTCTCCTGCCAAGTCCCCTGCCAAAGTCCCTCCAGCAGCCGGCACACCTATAACCCAAGAAGAGACGGTCCAGGCCGTCTGCTGCTTACAAGGTGCAGACCTCAGTTCTGTCGCAGGCAAAGTTGGGGAAGCAGGCCTCGCCGCTGATGAGAACGTTCAGCTGTCTCTTGCTGGCGAGTTGACGCAGGAGGCAGGGTTCATCCAGCTGGTGCCCGGCACCGCCTCCAGCAACTACTTCATTATGGCGGACCCAGCGACCGTCAGCCAGCAGTCCAAGGTGATGGTGCTTCCGGGCTGCACCCCACTGGGGCAGGTGTCCTCTGCGTCACATGTGCTGGCGACCCCGCCCCGCCCTGTCATCTCCGTAGCGCAGGACATCTCTCAGACCTACTCACCTGGTAAGACACCCAGCTGGAGATGGGGTTGCCTTACAGCAGACTCCACATATTCAGAGTGTCAGGCTTCAGTGGATTCTCTAATTCCATTAATTATAAGGAATTTAAATTCAAGGGCCTTGTCATTTCATTAAATGCTATACTGTTATGTTCAGTGTCATTGGTTTTCCTTAACTGCCGGCTGAGATGTAATCACATCCATCTGTTACTTGCTACAGCAGTTTTGCTAACTGTAAGTGCTTTCAGGCTCCACACTCTTCATATCCTCTCCATCCCAACCAATGTTGCAAAGCATGATGGTCCCTGTATCAGTTGTTGGGCAGAGCAGTGTGGGGAAATTTGCCGTTGTCCCCAATCAGGTAAAAATGAAAGTTACCACTGAGTTGTGTACATTTACATTTATGTGACAGTATATGTTTGTAAGTGTAATTTGGTTAATGTTACAGCTATTGCAAGTGACTGCTCCCGCTGTTAAAACACCTGCAAAAGTAAAACCAAAACCAAAACTGGCCCCCAAGGACAAAACAGTTTCAGGTGAGGCATTGCTCTATGGAATGTTTACAGTTGATGAAAATGTCAGCTAAGCTTTGAGTGAAGAAATATTATAATGTCAAGATATAAATGTTAAATAGTAATCCATATGTGTGTGACTGTTTCAGGCAAAAGTAAAACAAGTGTATCAAATTTGGCTATGAAGACTAAGGACCCAAAGTAAGTTTACATCGAAGTGGAAACCAGTTTGATTCATGTTTCCTGTCTGTTATGTTTCCTGTATTAAAGATTATCCTCCTCTCCTTTGTATCTGAATTTTAGCCTGCAGCAGTTGTCAGCAGCTCCTAATCAACAGACTGTGGGAGCAGCGGTCCCATCCCAGCCTCCCGAAGCCACAGAACAGCAGAAGCCTCCAGAGAAAGCTCCAGCAGGACAGGTTCCGGCCCCTGGCTCCAGCCCCCATCCTCACAGGAGGGTGCTCTGCTTCGACGTTTCAGCCGAAAAGCACAGCTCTACTCAAAGTCCCGTTCAGGGAAAAGAGACCCCTTCGCCCTCTAGGGGAACAGTGACAGTTGTTCCTGCTGCCCCTGTTTCAGCCTCTCCTGTCCAGCAGAGTCAGAAAGAAACTCCCAGTGGTCAGGCAGCTGGTGGCAACAAACTCAGGGCAATACAGCCAGCCATTCTGCGTGGCAGCAGGACACCTGATGCAAAAGTGAGATCAGAGATGACAAAATGCACAGACAAAACAAAACCCTCAGAGACCCTAAAGGAGGCAGAGAAAAGCACCACGGAAGAGTCACTAGGTTTGTCCAGTGATGCTGTGGAACAGGGGACAAAAACTCAAAGTACGGGCAGCAGGAAGGACACTACTCAGCCAGAATCCTCTAAGAGAAAGGAATCCAGGAGGAAATCCCAGCAGTTGGAAAAGAAGGATGACGAGGGAGTCCTGTGCACTCAGACTTTCAAGTCTTCAGCTCCCGATCAAAAAACACTGAAATCAGCTGGAGCCAAGAAGCAAGCTGAGGAGAGGAGAGGAGCAGAGGTGTGTGAAAGTGTACAAAAGGGCAAGGAAGGGCGGTCAGAGAAAAGGAGTTCCTCCCAAGGCCCTCACAATGTCACAGCCAACAAGGAGAACGAGGTGGAGAGGGGCAGGGGGGAGCCGCACCCAGAAAATGCCACAGGCCAAGGGGAATCGCCAGCTTCCGTGGGCTGTGCAGCGCCTCCTGCACAGGGCAATTCTAGCAGAGCGCCAAGCATGACCAGCCCCCTCACCAAGCAGGCTGCCGAGATGCTGCAGGACATCCAAGGGCAGAACCCCGCTTCCACGCCCTCCAAGAGGCTGGCGTGTCCCGGGCTGCCCCTTCCCAGAACCCCAGGGTCCGGGCGCCACCCGGAGGAACCGGCAGACTGCATGAGAACCCCCATTCGGCAGAGAGCCGGGCGGGATGGGGAGGGCACGCCCAGACACCTCCCACCGCCCGCCACGCCTGACATCCCCACCTGCAGCCCCGCCAGCGAAGCTGGCAGCGAGAACAGCATAAACATGGCGGCTCACACGCTGATGATCCTCTCCCGCGCCGCCATCGCCAGAACGGGCACGCCGCTGAAGGACAGCGTACGCCAGCAGGGGGCAGCCTCCTCCACAGCCTCCAAGGGCAAGAAACGCAAGATGGCAGAGCCGCTTACCACCCCCACTGCCAAGAAGGAGTCGCAACATTCTGGGTCAGCCACCAGCAAGAAGGCAGCTAAGGTGAGCCTTTATGTGTAATCTCTTTCCCTTCAAGCCCTGTTTGTTTTCTCTCACTGCGTCGATCCCAGCATTTCAGAACATTGATTTCAGTAAAATTCTACAAGGCAAACTATTAATAGATGATAGACTAAAGGGTTACTGTGGTGTCTTTGTACCTGGATTTGCTACTTCCCTCTTTGTTATAATTGAGCTGCATAGTCAAGGTGTCAGCTTGGATAAAATATTAGGACTCGCACTACACAATTGTACTGACTTGTTTTTTACTGAGCAGAAGCAGAAGAAGATGCTGGATTCTTTCCCAGATGACCTTGATGTGGACAAGTTCCTATCATCACTGCACTATGATGAGTGAGACCTGGCAGATGGAGAAGAAAATTCTCAAGTAGGACACTAGTTAGTGAATAGCCCTAGCCAGGGATTACCCCATACAGGAGCTGTGGTGGTCCTGTGAAGACTTGCTGATATCAGGTGATCAAGAGGGAATGTGAAGTCTAGACAGTCAGATGAACTGTGAGGAATGTGGAAGGACACAGAAATGCAATTTTTTTCCTTTTCAAATAAACCATTTTTGGTTTCTGTTTTAGTCTGTCATTACTTGTGGTTCCTCAGGTATCGTTTTCTTTACTCTTCCCTTTAGAGCAGTAGGCTACAGTGTAGCATGGTGGTTTTGGAGGTGGGCTTGGAACCACAGCACAAGTTGGAATTCCAGTGTGGTGTCTGCTGTTGTACCCTAAAGCAGGATACTTAACCTCAACAGCTTTTTTTAGTATCCAACTGTATAAATGGATAATGTGTAATAATAGACTCCTGCAGGTCACCCTGGATAAGGTCACCCAAGAAAATAAATGGGTAATTCCAGCAAGGCAGTGAGGCATGTCGTTCTTATGGCAAGAGTCATGGAGTAGGGTGTGTAACTACACTAACTCCATGCAGAATATAATTTTTTTGGATGGGTTTCATTAACTCAGGCTAGGGGGTCTGTAACGCTGCACTAATTTAACAGTTAAACAGTAAAATGATTCATGTTGAATTTCTCTCGACTTTTTTCCTTTTTGTCATTGTGTGCCAAATTCAGATTAATTTTATATTTTCTGAAATTGTTTGTGTGAGTCATTATGAAAAGGAAACATTTTCTTCTGGATATTTATACAGTACATACTGATTTTTGTAGGTCCATTTTCAATTAAAAGAAATACTTTGTGAAACTACAGGGTTTTTGTGTCAATATGATCTGCAAAAAAAGACATACACCTGGACCAATTGTTGATGAATGCGTATCACATGGGGCACACAGGCCAGAGGAATGTGCACAACGTGTGCTGAAAGAAACACCCCTTCTCTGGCATGTCCTCTGTAGCAAGTGAGCTTTGTGACCTTTGCTGTTATTTACAGTTCATGCTACATGAATGTAGCCATAATGTAGGACAGGTCCTGCGCAAGATTAATCCACAGTAACACACTCAGTGTTGGCCAACTGAAGAAGGTTAATTTATGAAGCTGTACACAGCAATTAATTGAACAATACTGTTGATGTCAAGAAAAGGTAGGTCTGGGGTTGCAAAAATCTATCAATGCATGAAACAGAGTAAAGGACAAGGATTAGCTCTTGCAGGAAAAAAAGTTTATTTTGTTAAAAAGTTGTAACGGTGATCCATAAATATGGAGTCATTAGCTCATTGTGAAGGAGTGACTAACATGTAACCAGAGTACCTCTGCTGTAACAGAAACAAAGCTGCTGGTATCAATATGATTTCAGTTCATAAATATGAAATACACATACTCATCTGCATCATGTACAGTATACACTGAAAGTATGCAGACAGTTAATTGAGAAAGGATATTCTAGCATTTCTGAATGAGGATTGAAGAAGCTCCACCTCCTCCATTGCAAATCCCCGCAAGTCCATACTGCCCTTCTTTCAGATTATGCACCATGTGGCCAACAATTCTTGCCCCAGACATTCTGCAAAAAGGGTGGGGCAGGAAAAATATATCAGTGTTGATCCTCATGGAACAGGTGTCCTAAATAAAAGGTCCGAATTGCTGCTGGTTTCCCCAATGAGGTAGTGAACAGACACAAGTATAGAATGGGTTAATTCAATGTATGCTGTCATGTGTTGCCAACTTACCCAATGGGGTGGCCAAGGGACACTGCACCACCATTGACATTGACTTTGTTGGGATCAATGTCCAACATCTTGATGTTGGCCAGAACCACAACACTGAAAGCTTCGTTAATTTCCCACATTGCGATGTCCTCCTTTTTCACACCACTGGCCTCAAGGATCTAACAAACCAAAAAAAAAAAAAGTTAAACTGCACAGACTTTTTTATACATTACATAGCACTAGCACAAAAAGCTTAGGTAAACACTACGTAGTAGCAGGACTGTACCATTCAATACATGTGGATACAGTAACCAACAGTGGCTTGGGACTGGTTTAAACCAAAAATGGTAGTCATAGCAACAAGCTCACCTTGGGTACAGCATAGGCTGGAGCAATGGGGAAATCAATGGGTGCAACAGCTGCATCTGCAAACGCTGGTAATCGAAATATTCAAAGTCAATAAGGCTAAAAAATAATGTGCAGTGTTAGTCAAACAGCCTTAGTCTTTCCACAGTTACATCACTTGGGTCGGCAGATTACTTGTCACATCACGTAATCATCCAATGGAAAAATAAACGGGAAAGTCAGTGGGTTTAGCAAGGTGAAAGTGCAGCCAATAATTGACATGCCCCGGTGACACTGTCTTTACAAACTGCAGACCGTAACATTGTGTAATCAGAGTCTAGGTCAAGGGGTGAAAAGGCATACCAACAATCCTTGCCAGTGGAGTGACGTTGAGTCTCTTGGCTGCATCTGCTGTCATCAGAACTAGGGCAGCTGCCCCATCGTTCAAAGTGCTGGCGTTGGCTGCTGTCACCGTGCCTGTATGTCAAACCACCAGAGAATAAACGTGGACTCCACATTCGAATCAGTCTATCAAGAATTAACAGGGAATTTCCTAGCATAGTTCTCACAGTAATACAGACTGACAGCCTCCTCCCCAGTAAAGTTACACCGCCTGTCAAGGGCAAGGTAATGTCAGAATGGGGACAAGTGGTAGATCTGCTTACCGTTCTCTTTCTGGAAGACAGCCTTCAGTTTGGGTACTTTGCTGAAATCCACCCTTCTCCATTCCTCATCCTCACTGACAACAATGTCAGGCTTCCCTACAAGTCAGCAAAACAGCAATGGCAACAAGCATACTGACTGTGGGCAAGGCTCACTATCACACACTGTCATGTAATCCTTGTCAGATACTATACACAGGGGAAAAGAGCAGAGTGGCAGGCAGGAGTTACCCTTCTGTGGGATGTGGACTGGGACTACTTCTTTGGCAAGCAGTCCAGACTCCCATGCTGCTCTGCTTCGTGTGTAAGAGTTGATGGCGTATGCATCCTGCTCCTCCCTAGGAATGCTACTCTTCTTTGCAGTGTTTTCAGCACAGTTACCCTTTGAGTTGAGACAGAAAGAGAAACTAGTCCCCCAAAGGAACTGAACATAGTGGTGAATGCAAGAGACATTCACAAAGATTTCACTGACCCGCTCTTTTAGATTGCTACATCTCCCAAAAGCAATAAACAAAAAATGTAAACCCATTTACAACACATTAATTAAAACCAAAAATGGCCAGACACACACATACCATATGAATCTTGTTGTAGACATCGGTGAGCCCATCCTTCACAATGAGATCCTCCATCTTCACCCCTCCATAAGGGGGGGTCTCCCTGGCCATGGTGTAAGGTACATTGGACATGCTCTCCATCCCACCAGCCACCATCACATCCTGTCACAGAACAAAAGCACCATCATGGAGGATTAATAAAAAAAAACTTAAATTACTCACTTGCCAAAATGTCCCCCCCCATGTTGTCTATGGTAATCATGATCCTAAAATAAGCATCTCTTTTAATCAGTCAATGGTGTAACACTTGTTGACAAAACATCTTAGTAAAACTGGACCCAAGGTAAGTCTCTGCTGTAAGGTCCCAATGGCAAGGCAAGTCCTTTGTTACCTGGTGCCCACACATCAGACTCTGAGCTGCCATCATGATTGACTTCATCCCTGAGGCACACACTTTGTTGATTGTGGTTGCTGGAGTTGATATGGGTAGCCCTGGAGAAAGAAGGCATGTGCATTACCTGATGAAAAAAGCTGCTAATCCAAAAAATGCTATTATTCCCATTACGGTTTACCTGTCAAGCAGATGCCTACATCTAAGGAAAGTTGTATTAGCTTACATTTGGCAATGTGGTATATTAACCATTGCCCAAGGGACAGCATACATAAAGACTATTACTGAGCGTACCAAAAACAACAGCACCTAAGATAAATACACCTTCCCTTCTGATAGCAACAGCAGTTTCTTGTGCTCTCTCAAGCACTTTGACATACTGTGATACAAAGCTTGTGTTTGACTTTGGTGTAGGTAGAGGCACCTGATAAACATTAAAGTACCTGCACCAAGGAGGGCCTGTCTGGTAGGCGCCTGTCCTTCACCTGCTTGTAGCACATTCCCCATATACACCTCCTTCACCTCCTCTGCAGGGATACCTGGCCAGGATACACAGTATGCATGTCTTCAATTGAAACATTTCTGTAACAATCCAACACTCTTAGTCTTAGTCTGTTAACCTGTTGTGCTTGAAATATCCACACATTTCCTGCAATAAACCAGGAAAAACAAGGCAAGGTCATGTGTCGTGACGCTACAATTTGAAGAGTTCTCAAGTTACTTAAGCCATTAGTGCTGAACAACACGCACATGGAGTTCCTAATTTGGCCGCAGAGATGGAACACACTGGCTGTTTCCTTTATAGTAACTGCACATTAAGTGTTACGAATGAACATGCATTCGTCATAAATACATCCTCTAACTGCTCTTGCCCAGGAAAATTCAGGAAACTGATTCCCGAAACGCACTTGTCGCAATGGTTTTCCGCGTCAAATCTAAAGGAGCAATTCATTGTCTTCCTTTTCTCACCAGGTACCTGCTTTTTCAATTGCTCCTTTTATCGCAATGGAGCCAAGCTTTGTTGCAGGCACCGTCGAAAGGCTTCCTTTGTATGACCCCATCGGAGTCCGTACGGCACTGACGATAACCACCTCCTAAGGAAAAATATCATGGGGAATAACCTGTTAAATGAACGCACATACTGTTTACATTTGACTCAAGGACAGACCAGGCACTGAGAAAGGTGTTATGGATATGTCACCACATAATTTATGGTTGAACTAAAGCATGCTAGTGTGAAATATATTTTACATTCAAACTGTATGAACCATTTCCAATAATATAGCTGGCTAATTTACTCACATTTAAAGTGGGACGAGACGCATAGCTCCTGGAAAGGTACTTGTGCGCCTGCAAAGGAAAACAGACTCGTTCTGCTGTAACTCCATTGCAAATACATTGCTATAAAGTATAAAAGTGTTACAACTTCTGCTCCATTAGAAATGTCCCTGAACGTGTTCAATGCCAGTGGCAAGAAATATGATAGCTAGCTAACTAGATAGCTAGTAGAGAGTCTAACTACCTAACTACGTAACACCGGGTAGAGAACATGTTGTGGAAAGAATACAGCTAACTAGCAAACAATAACTGATTTGGTTCTTGTCATTTTTAATGACTGACTATCGATAATTTGGACATCCATAGAGTTGCGAGGTAACTTCAAAGACTGAAAGGCCTTGGATTCAAATCTGACTGGGTAGCAATTAGTAGCTAGCTAGCTGCAGCGTAGTCAACATGCACACGTTATGCACAAGCGGTCCAAACCAAAATATTGTGTGCTCTACTTACCAACAGTCGTCTACACAGCTGGCTATGCATGGTGAAAAGTCCACTTGACATGACCTAATGTTAAGACAAAAATAAATAAACGCTTTCCAACCGATGGACCTGTTTCACCTTCAGCTTTCCAGGGCTGCCAACGCCATCAGCCAATCAAAGCGAGAGGTGTGTTAGTACGTCACATGTAATGAGTACGGTGTATTGTGGACAATGTAGTTTTTGGCCTGCGGAAGGCTGTGTCAGCTGAGTCGTCGAATTTTCTGTGTCCAGCTTCCAGTCTGTTGAATGAGTGCGAGGAGTTTAACCAGTCGAGGGAGCAGGGTGTCTTCTTCATGCAACTTAAGAGATGGCTGTGTGCATGGGTCTTGCAGAGGGAGAGGTTGGGGCTGATATAATCTGGCCAACAGTTATATCATTATAAATGATATTCAATGTGGAGGTGGATTTAAGAGTCCTGACAGAGATGCTATCTGAGGCATTGAGAGAACCTGCAAGCACCTGCAGTGTGAGTGGCACTCATCTCTTCAGGTATGCATTGGCGAGTCTGAGACTCCTCTGTGGCAGAGCTGGTTTGGCATCTTATATCCCATGGCTTGATTTTTTGCTGGGGACACCGTTTGAGCAATGTCATCTCAGTCTTCACGGCTGAAATGGTGGAAATTTACTATGCTCTGGAATGGATAGTGCAAGCTAAACTGTCAGAGGTGGTCACATGCTCAGAGTCTGCGGTAGATCTGACGGCTATTCAGAGCAGACGCTCAGCAGCTAACCGTGATGTGTTGCTCCACCTGTTGGTGCTGTTGCCTGCACACAGTGACAGCATGCCGGATGGGCTTTGTGTGGGTCCCAGCGCATTTAGGTGTACAGGGGAATGAGGGAGCAGCTGAGGCCTCTAAAGATGCATAGGAGGACTAGACATTGTGGGGGTGTACTTATCTTTCAGCAGGGCTGAAGTCAAGAACAGGACATGGGTGGGCATAGGTCACAAATGGCAGCAGAGGTGTGACATGGAAATTCGGGGTAGACACTTCTGTTGTATCCATCAGTCTGTGAGGGAGAAAGGACCTGTGACTGGGAGGGGGAAGACAGGCGGGGGCTTTGGTAACCAGATTGTTATGGGAAACCATCATGACAACCTCTGTGAACAGTGTGGGGGACCAGAAGCAGTAGCACATGTACTTCTAAAGTGTGTGGGCTATGCTAGGGAGAGGAGAGATTTATTTTGCAGACTGGCAGATATAGGACTTTCATCCTGCTCTGCGTGGCAGCTTCTGGGATCACAGGAACACACTCTAGTGTGTTTCACCCGGTTTTTAGCTTCCTTAACACCACGGGTTTGCATTCCAGGGTACAAGTTAGACTGTGGGCTCAGAGTCTGTTTGACTCCTGGCCACTGGGTGGCAGCAATATGCTACCTTGCATTTTACGCTGCCATCGAATCCATCAAGAAGAAGAAGAAGACAATGTAGTTTTGTTGTAAAGCAAGCACATTCTGTGCTGAAGTGCCCCATACTTACTACATACTACATTGTAAGCAAATGTAAAAACAAATGTGCACATTGTAAGTGATGTCCATCTGTTCTGAAGCTGATGAAATGTGAAAGGTTGGTCATTTGCCTTCCCCTAGACTGAACTCACCCCATAATGTTAACTTGATCCTTCTAGAACTTTGCTAGTTTTGCGTAGTTGTGCATGTACAGATGTAATTCAGCTGATTCTTAGTCATAATGCATTACATTGGCAAGTGTAAGCTTTCTTTACACACAGGTTCAAAGAGCAATATGTTTAAACAGAATTTGCCACGTGTTTAACAAGAATACTGCAGGGTGACCTCAGTGTGTTTGAAAAGGAAATCAATATCTCTGAACATGCTGACCTTGCTGCAGTGCATGCTGGATAAACAATTTATTGAGTCTGTTTTAGGTGGATACTACATCCATGCGAAAACATCACCCTGGCAGTGATTGCCTCACTTCACTAAGGATTATGGATTGTTGAATGGCTGATACAGGCCCAGGGAAGAACAGGATAACCTTGCCAGCTTTTAAGGGAGAGTTGTATCAGCATGCAAGCACAAAGGTACAGAAAGCTATTCCTGACACAGAATCACAAGCTAATAACTTGCTAAGCTAAATGTCATGGAAAGGTTTGTAAGATGTCTTTACAGATTAATGTCATGTGAGGAGTTCACAGTGTTCAGCAAGAAGCACTTCAGGGAGAATACTTCACAGACCTGTCATTACTCCATCCCTTGGGGACATGAGATTCAATTTTCTACATCCATTACAGAAAAGAAAGTACAAATGTTCCCTCAGGTAGTCAATATTTTTCACAAATCAAAAACATTATTCACACAAAATTACCCTGTCCTTTTGATTCTCATCCTTCGTTACACAAGAATTTAAAAAATGTGTAGACATACAGCAATGAATATCTAGGATGCCAGTTACCTCCTGGTTTTGATTTTATGCATTGAAATGACAAAAGATAGAGTTTGATTTATAAAAGGATAAGCTCACATTAATTAACTCAATTAGCTGCTTTTGAACATTATGGACAGAAAATATACACATGTGAACATGATGGTCTTTTAAAATGCAAATTTATATGGTTGTTTTTATTGTTTTATGCTTATGCGTTTTCTCCCAGCCCCATTTCAGTGGAGGAATGAACACACGTCTTTGAATGAGTGGTGCTTTTAGCACCGCTAATCAGACTGCGGCTTTGAGTCTGCTAGCAGAGTTATAAGGCATTTTGTAAGGCCGATAACTGAGATCTCCAAATGCACAAATAACACATTATCCATTGGACTCATTCCATGTCAGACTTTAAAAGTTAACTATAGATATTAACACATACTGACTTTCAAAAGAACCTTAATTGCTATTTAACAATTATGAGGTGAGCTTGACAGTGGGAGAGCTTATGGAGATAATACAGAGTGTTTTAGAGGGTAACAGCTCTAACAGTAATCTTTGTTTTGCCAACAGTGTGCAAGCACACTGAGATCTGTATGTTAACCTAAGATCTGAATGCTGATGTGAGGAAATTTACATGTTACAACACAGCATTCCATGTACTGTACAGTATATCCCTGTAATTAGTGTAGGAGTGTTGTGGTTTTACTCATTAAACAGAACACCTCTTTGATGGAAAAATACTTTATTGAACCTTTGAGGTCAACCTATTTACAGACACATTGAAGTAGATTGTCCCTTTTAGTTGTAACAATAAAAATATTAATAAATACATACTTTTAGTGTCATTCAGACCAATAAAAAGATCTCATTTTAGTAGCAGTCCAGCCATCCGTAGTTCAAAAGCACACGGATCACTCTTCTTGAATTATAGTGGTACTCACTCTGCCGAGCACCATCTGAGAAGTAAAGGTAGCCTATTGGAGACAAAAGACAATATTAGTGCTGTTGAGAGGAATGAAGAGTGGTAGGTGGGCATGGTGTGAATCAGTTACAAAGTGGGAGAGAAAAAGTTCAGAAACAGTTCAGATACAGATCTCTTATCAATAATATTGGCCCTAAACTAGAACAACTTCATGTTTCTTTACTCCTGACTACAAATATTGTACTTACCATAGTTCTCAAAAGCAGCATCCACCTTTGAGCCAATTCCTGGGAAATCTTGTGAGATGTATCTGGGATACCCACGGTCCATTTTGCCTCTCCTTTCATTAAAGCTGGAAAACATTTACAACAAAAGGTTTAGCTTTTACTGCTGAATGCCATTTTAGTTTGGATTCATTTCTCATTGCAAGGCCTGACATGCAAGACACATTTAAAATTTGTCTACAACATAGCACTCACCTCCAATATCTGTTTTTAACAAAAAAGAGAGTTCTTCCAGTTGAGGCCACATAGACAGCTGAGTCTATCTGGGTGACCCATGAGGGGAAGCCGAAGTTAGAGATGGGTTTGGGATAGCCAGGTAGAATCGTGCTACCTCTTACCCCCCAGTACTCTTTACCTGCAAATATAATGGGTTCAGAAATGAGGAGTCAGGTCATTCAGAGTTGGAGATGGATGTGTAACTAGAAGCTTTACACTGGAATTTCAATGATTGGTTACTGTTGTGCCCTGGACAGTGGTAATCAACCCCAATTGCTTGAATAAATATAAAGCTGTGCAGTTTTGTGATTAAAAATTAATAAGCTTTTCAGATCAGCTCAGACAAATGCCCTTGTTTAGCAGATAAATAATGTAATGCTGTTTCTCACCAAATGAGTACAGGATAATTGAAGCAATGTGTGTTAACGTACCGTTGAAAAGAAAGGCAACATCTCTGCTTGTGAACTCGTAAGCAGCATCTACAGAGTGAATGGGAGGCCAGGTGGATTTAACTGTCTTTAACTGGACACCACGGTAATAGCCACTTTTCTTCCAGTAGTACCTAACAGACAAACAGAGATACAAACAGAGATATATATCAAACAACCTAGCTAAGACCAAAGAACCTAGCAAAGACAGTTATATATATATATATATATATATATATTTTTTGCCTGACAGGACACGTAAGAAGTAAAATTCTCAGTATGAAAGGTTTTCTTCTGTATTTATAAAAATGAGATGCCATGAAAAAGGAATTGTATTTATTTATGAATGTGGATCTCCATATTTTCTTTTCCTTTGAAAAGGAAAGATCAAAAAAGAAAATAGCTTGGGTTAATCACTCACCCATTTTTGAAGAAGTAAAGCTCTCTTCTAATGCTGGTAGCAGCATCGAAAACCAGGTTTCGGTTGCATTGGTCTGGTTTGGGTTCTGGTTTGGGGTCTGGTCTGGGCTCTGGTTTAGGGTCAGGTTTAGGCTCAGGCTTGGGCTCAGGCTTAGGCTCAACTGGTGTCCGAACACCTGAAGACAAAAGGGAAGGATTATATTATTTGAAATTCCTTCATCATTCTTTCTTTAGCACACTTAAATTTCTTTTAGCTTTGTTCTGTGTTGTATTATGACACTGTTTCAACCGGTAGAACAGTTACCATATAAAGCTTGGACTCCCAGTCTGTCATCCCGAGGTAGCTGATAGCCTCTTGTGTTCACGTACTGATAGGTGGGGTACATCAGTGCACTCCGGTCCCTTGAGTGGTCAAGCCCTAGAGCATGACCGAACTCATGGGCAGCCACCAACAGCAGATTCACTCCTACACAGAGAGGTCACACAGTGAGAGATATAAATGACAGATTACATGGGGCTTCTTAGGAAAGCTCAATTCCACTTCCTTGATCTAGTATGGTGTAATTATCTATACCTCTCTGACTGAGAGTCCACTGTTCATCCTCATCGAAGTGTGTGTCTCCACCTTGACCCGGCCCAGGAGAGTTAGCGTGGGCCAGGACACCACTAGGCCCGTCGAAGGGGTAGAAATCCCCATGATCTGAATGTCAAAGGGAGAGAATGTTACAGTTTAGTGAATCCTGGCAAACTTTCCACTTAGTGTAATTAGGACACATATCCTTCTCTGTACTCACGTCCGCCTTTAAACAGGATCATGATGTCTGCAGTGCCGCTGTAGATTTGCTGGAACTTCAAAGGGATTACATCGCTGTACAGTTTGAATGCCTGGGCAATGGTGGCATCCACCTCTCTCTGGCTCAAGTCTGATGTGTACTGGGTTATTCTGTGAGTGATAGTACAGGGAGCATATATGAGCTGTAAATGTATTTATTCTTTTATACATTGCTTCTCCAGTCCTTATGACTACCAGTACTAAATATCTGTCCATACAATAAGCCTTTCATGTGGTTAAAGAGGTTTAGTGCCCCTCCTTCTGGAGATGCATTACATAACCTACTGTGCAGAATGAGATGTTTTTTTATCAGGTGGCACAGAAACTCAATAATACCTGTATGTAACCATGCTCTTCTCCCATTTAGGCTTCCCATGAAAGTGTCCATATCTGCTGACGTCGGAGACTCCACACCGCGGCTTCTTCATCACCTCCAGGGTGTTGGAGTCGAGTTTCCCAGTCACCTCTAATCCAAAGAACTCCTGCATCGACTTTAGCCTCTCTGTAAAGTCCAAAGAGATCCGTCTGGTGTTTGAGCCATTGGATGGAACATCTGAATAGAAGTGAGTCAGGTAGTCCTAGACAAAAGTCACGACAAAAATAAAGTTAGTTATGCAGTTGCTGCCAAAGAAAGCATGTACCAGCTTTTAGTAACTGCTGGTTTGGCCTTTTAAAATCCAGTTTCTACTCAAATTTCTACTACTACAATTCCTACTAATACTATTACAACTCAAGCAACTGGCGTTTGATGATGGGTCTGACTGACTGCCCAGATCAGCCGACGTTGTTGTGTGATATTAACACTGAATGGCATGACTTGCGATGCAACGTTTATTCATTTATAAATACCAATTGCAACATGACATGATGCAATAGAAAATATGCAAACATTATGACATATGATCAACTTCCTTACATGATGCTGACATGAATCAATAGTGTGTTACTACCTACATGAATGAGGGTGGCACAGTGGCACAATATTGAAAGCATCGCGGCATAGTGTTTAAGGAGCTGGGCTTGTAACTTGCAGACTACTGGATTGTTTCCCAGGTGGGGTGCTGTACCTTTGAGCAAGTTACTTAATTAACCCATATTGCTTCAGCAAAAATAAAGATGGATCAAGTGTAAGGCAAGCAAATTAATGTTTAAAAAGTAAATATGGAGCAAATGCATTTCATTGCAAAGGAATGAATGTTGTCAGTACATTACCTCTGCTTTTGCCTGATCCTCAAGAGACAGAGTGTCACCGTTACTCGGAGCTGGGGCAGCCTGACAGAGAGTGAAAACCACCACAGCGATCAGTGCTGAAACCATGTGCCGATCCATTGCTGCTAACTTCTTCTTCTGCAGAGAAGAAAGACTCTTTCCTCCAGGCCCGTCCACCTCCTATTTATGACCAGGGTGTGCATGGGTCTGTTGTCGTCACTTCCAGAAGACACAACAATTCCCATGTTTGGGCGGCCTGATAGGCATCCGGTACGGGAATGATTGTTGAATGGGGCATTCCAGGAGGTGTCTGGGCAGGCCTGTGCCCTGAGGATCACTGCAGTGACGTGGGTGAGGGGGCCCATACAGCTAACTTTTGTCTGCAACAGATCTTGGAACAGATTAAGAGATGATGACTCTTGATGTTAGTCTCCTTTATATAACTTCATGACAGTGTAAACAATCCCAACCAATTTTCATGTGACGTTTGCATACCTATGTTGTAAAACTGTGCTCATGTTTACTTATAGGTCTATGTGTTTCAACACTTATTTTGGAATTTAGAATTAGAATTTAGAAGAAACTGAACAAATTAAAGGAATAGTCTGCTACCTTGTTGTCTTTGGCTCTGTTTTTACCCATTATATGTACATCAGATATGGAGATCCTATTCAAAAACATAATATATTCTTTATTATTAACATTGATAGTATGGATGTAATCAAGCGCCACTTTACTTACAGCATTAAAACAGGTAACTGCTCCTGTTGAACACTCACACGAATGCATTTTCCTACTTGATCTGTCAATAATTTTTCTTTAGCCAAAATACATACCATCTTTGATATTTGAATGGGTTCAGAATTCATTTTTGTTTACAGAAGACTCAAATGAGTACATTTTTAAACAGTTTGACCAAAAATGTTTGTCAGCCAAGGCAAAACTTGCCTTGTTTTTATTTTTGTTTTGTTTCCCAAAGGGAATGTAGCACCTGAGCCTAGGGGTTCTAATGACTGATTTGGTACACAATAATAAAATAAAACTCACAAGGCTATTAAGGGATGACTAGAAGAAAACTTTTTGCAGCATTCTCAATTGTGACTTCATTCTAATTTTCAAATGGAATTTGCATCACATCACATGAACGCTCCACAGGGTGGCGGTAGACATCAACATTGACCTCATTCCAGGTGATTTTGCAATGCTACTCAAATTTACATGGGACTACACTGACACTACACTGAGGTGAATTAGTGGCCAGGGAAATCAGAAATGACTAGTCCTAAGTAAACACCTCTCATTTTTGTTTGTGTCTGACTGTCATTAAATTTTAATGTTGCAACAAATTACAGGCTAGAGCAAGGGGCAACTCATACAACTCTGGAGTAGTATGATCCAGAATCTGAGTTGGACTTGGTCTGGGTCACCTCCAAGAAGGTCCTTCTACTTACTACCTTACTTACATATTCTCTTTGCAGCCCTATGGAGCATAAGGCTGCAATATGTCCATGCCATGCCAGGTGGTCTTGGCCACTTTTTCAGCTTCACCCCAGGTAAGCCCAGCCCAAGCTTTGTCAATTTCTTGCACTGGCATCCATCAGAGGGAAGTCTTGGCAATGGTGTTTTTCTTCTTCATTCATCAGGTGTTTTTATGTTTGCAGAAAGAGGATCTTTCTTTGTGAAGTGAGGTGCTACAATACTAAATGGACCAATTCACTAAATTTCTTTTTTAATTTAAACATTTATCTTTAAGCAAGTACACTAAGTCAATAGTATTATAGTTCTTGGTGATTATTACATTATCAGTTGCAGCAATTGTTTTCAGTGAATAGTCGAACCAGTGACTAAAGACCAAAATCCTAGCTAAATATTGCTTCCATTAAAAGGCTTTTTGTGTGCATTATTTATTTGGGATGCTTCATTGAGGCCTACCTCTAATACACTTTTCAGACCACATGAATATATACCATCTTTACCCTTTTACCTGTACTTAGTGTAACTTGTACTTAGTGTAACTTTTACTACACTGACAATCCCATGTAAAATATTCTTTGTTATTTACTTAGAGTGAACACCTTCACTCTAATTAAATAACCTTCAAACAAAAAACCCTGGAATCAAACTAATTCTTCAATAAATATATTGTATTGTAAATATAGTAGCTACTTGTTTGTTTTGGCTATAAACTATTATCTGTATTTATTCAAAGAATTGAATATTTCTTGCCAGGAAGCTTTCTCAGTCACCTGCATAGTGGTCAGTGCATACAGTTTCAAGAACAGATGACCAGCAGTATACATACCAGGGTAAGTATCAAAGCAGTATGTGCTGGAAAGTCTTGTCGTTGCACAGGTCAAATTAGGAGCTGAGGGTCTGATGTGATTTGGGTTTTTTTTTTTGTTTGTTTTTTTTTTGTCTTTTGTGAACTCTTTGACTATTATGGTTTTTGGTTTGGAATAGTATAATAAATAAATGAAGAGCTCAAGTTGGGCAGAATAAAGAAATTTAAATTAATTTTATTTATTTTATCTTTATGTGTTGGGCAGAATAAAGAAATTAAAATAAATTTTATTTTTTTAATCTTAATGTGTAATGTGACCTTGTCTACGTATTTCTTTTATTAACTGCCTGTCTGTTTCTTAAGTTGTTGTTCTTGTGTTTTGGTGAGCCAAAGACAAATTTCCATCCTGGTGGACAATAAAGATATATTCTATTCTAATTGAATATAAACTAAGTAACCTTTAATTATATTGTAATTCTTTTGTACATACTTTCCCCACATCCTAGTCATGTCCTCTGTTTGTTCTGGCCCCAGTGTAGTGGAATGAGCTTGCCATCTTCTTTTTCAGACTGAAGACCTACCTGTCAGACTGCACCTTCACTTCTCTACCAAACTATTAACTCTCCTCCAATTGTGTAGTTTTACTATAGGGTATCTTGCATTGCAGTTATTACATGCCATGTACGCACTAAAGTCCCAAAAGTGCTACGGACTGATGCCTGCATGAACGTAGTCATTTGTGTCCTGTTTGAACAGTCTTTTACTCCACTTTATTAGATGTGCTTTGTGCTCATTCTTTGTAAGTCAGTCTGGATAAGAGCATTGGCTGATTGGCCAAGTTCAAGATGCAATTTTTGGAAGGTTTACTTCAAGTTAAATATAAGACAAAGGAAGCTATGGAGTTAATGAATAAAAATTCTGACATCATACACTGTGTGGATGTGTAGTAATAATGAATACAAATAAGAATAAGAAAGAATTATAATAAAATGTGTTTTGGAGCTGAAAGTGTGATATCAAAATATTAGGAGACAAGATGTCAAACTCAGGGGGAAGTCAGTTAAATGAACCAAGGAAAAGGTTTGCAGATAATCTCTGACTGATGTGTTACACTGGGTGGCAGTGTAACATAGTGGTTAAGGAGCAGGACTCATAACCAAAAGGTTGCCAGTTTGATTTCCCCACAGGGGTACTGCTGCTGTACTCTTGGGAAAGGTACTTAATCCACAATTGCCTCTGTAAATATCCAGCTGTAAAAATGGATAACATTGTAGAAACCTGTAATTGATGTAAGTTGCTCTGGTTAAGAGCATCTGCTAAATGCCAATAATGTAATGTAATGATTGACTCAGATGAATGCCAGTCTATACTTAAATGTGTGAGACACAAACATGGAATAACAAATATTATCTATTAATTGCACAACTTTGTTATTTCACACACTGGAGTTGCACAGGCAATATCATGTTTGGACAAAAATATAAATTCAAATGACAACAACTGTGGGATATTTGGATTTATTTTAGCTGAGTATCAAATTAAGCTTCTTACTAATACCACTTCCAGTATGTATACACAAATAGAAATCTAACATACAGTACTGTTTTAAGTACACAGCATGTCTTTGATTTGCATTCACTTTCAGGTGACATATGCCTTCTCTGAATAAAACAAGCAATATTTCAATGGTGTCAAGAGATCCAGGTTATGAGATTCAGAGACCATTTGTATATTATATAACCCCTTATATATTATATATCATTCTAAGAAAATATTGATGTAGGTCAAGATTTAAAAAGTAAACTAGGGAAAATAACAGATAAGATAACAAAAACACATTACACATGGCGTGAAACACTCAAAAAAACCTAATAGGCAGACCGTTGCAGTTAATAATATTGGTTGTCATATGCTTATTCATTTAAGCACTATATGCTTATTCATTTAAGCAACCATATGACTAGCAACCAAAGAATTTTTGTAAATGCAATGCAGTGAGAGAGTGAGCAAGAGAGTGATAAACAAGATGGCAGAATTGTGACTGAGGAACATATACAACTAAACAAGACACAAACAAGGAAGAAATATGTACGCAGTCATTCATTGACACTCAGATTACCCCAGCCTAACAATTATATCTGAGGGATAGCTGAGAATAGGGTGTGCAGTATACCTACGGGATAGTTAAGATCAGAGCCTAAAGTATACCTGAGGGATAACTGATATTAGGGCCTACAGCACAGTGTATCTGAGGGATAGTTGAGATTAGGTCCTGCAGTATAACTGAAGGGATAATTGAGATCATGGCCTATATCTCGTGAAAATAAGTACTGATGGTGTTCAGCTCAGTCACACACATCTGTAGTTCATCAGATGCCTCCCTCATCTTCTGTATGAATTTCCTTGTTTCTGATTTTCGACTAGAACCTGATGTACGTGTTGAACCTTCCTGTCTCATGGCATGTATCTCCCTGGCATCTGTACTGATGAAGTAGATGTCAAGAGCAACAAATACACCTGCAAGTACACCCGTAACTGCCTCTGCCACACGCATAGTTCTGCCTGCTTGTGCTGACACACTGCCAAAGCTCCTACTGACTCTAAGTCCAGCCTGGCCTAACCCTCTTCCAGTAGACATTGGCTCCCCATCACTGATCGATTGGTTTGCTGTCGGTGCCCTGCTAACATCATCAATGATCTGGAGGCACGCAACACATGAATCCATCTTATCCTGGACCTCATCCAAAATGTTTTGTATGCTTCTGCGGTCTATGAACTGCTTCACTGTGTTGGTGATGTTTGAGGCTGCACCAGTTGCCCCTCCTGCTGTAGCCAGTCCAACACCCACACCGGTTACAATCAGAGAGGCACCCAGAGTGAAGGGGGCCAGAATGAGACCTGTGATACACATGATGCCCCCTGTTGCACCCATTACCCCTCCACCCAGACTGACTGCTGTGGTCTTATAATGCATACGCTCCATTTGGTCAAGAATGTCTTTCAGTTCATTCACTTTTTGCTGGAGTTCTTCAACAGTTGTCCTAAACTGTAAACATAGAATTTATATTTTACAGCTGTAATTAGCCTTGGTTTGCATTGATTTTGAAAGTTGAAAATTTTGAATTTCCAAATTTTCAATAATAGGAAAAATGGCTTAACACTACTGGCACGTGGGAAGATTTAACAGCTTACCCTATATTCAAGATTTTTTACGGCATCTTATGAATTATACTTTCTGCAAAATGTAAAAAAATAAGAAAAGTTTTCACCTTTTTAGCAAGGAATCGTAGAATGAATGGTTTCCACAGTATGTCATTGACAGAAGGTCTGTTTGCTTCAAAAGTCTGCAGGAGATCATTCCCAAGATCATGAAGATCTAAGGAACGATCAGACATGAGTGGAGCTGGACCTCTCTGCAATCTGGCAATTAAATCATTTTCAGAAAATGCTGAAAACTGAAGCAGAAAGGAGTCAGTCAGTCATTACAATCATAACCAAATGTGTCATCTGAAGATTATGTCCAGTGTATTCATTTTTATTTATTTTTATTTTAGGATTATGCAAGCTATGTTCAGTCATATGAAAGAACTGCATGGTTTAACACAACCATATCTGAAATGAAACCAAGGTAACATTCCATTAAATATATAGATTTGTTCTATGATGCATTGGGTAAGGTAAACAGAAATGAACATTTGAACTGTAATGATGTTCCCTATGATTTCTGGGGTTTTTGTATATCTGGCATATCTGAAAACGTGTTCACTATCTTCTTTGTAAAATGAATTTTAATAATGGAGAGCATAAAAATGTAGTTTCTTTGAAGCTTGCTTGGATTTTTTACTTGAATTCATATGAATATGAAGTTGCTTTGAAATATACTGAGCAAAGCTGCCTCCAGAAAATGTGTCAGTTCATTTTTGAAAATTAGTATACTAAAGACTTGTAAAATAAGTACATAAATAAATTAAATAAATAAATAAATAAATACTCACTGCAGGCTCAAGCATGCACAATTCATACAGCACACAGCCCAATGACCACACATCACTGGAAAAAAAAATTAAATATATACTATATAAATGTATGTAATAAATGCATACTATGTTCATCCAGTATTCTTGATGAGAGGGTAAAAAGGCCAACTATCTGTGGAAGAAACTTCATGTGAATATAATCATCATCTGACACTTACTGCAGGCAACACCTCCAAAAGGTCAAAGTTAATACCCATTTCATTGTAGTCAGTAAGAACTTGTGCAAACCACAACATCATTAAGGACAAGAACCTAAGCTTCACAAATATTTTAAAGCTTAGCCAAAATGGAAGGAGGAACATCTGTTTTAATTGCCGCTTGGACCAGGTCACAGCAATATCACCATCCGCTTGAGCACTGCTAGCTATTGAAAAGGTTGATGTAGAGAATGTTCTCATCCTCACTGCTATATTCGAGGCTGTGCTTCTTTTTATGCTTTTTCCCCCTTTATGCAGCCCCATTTTGGAAATGCCAACTGCGTATTACTCTTATCTCACTGCAACAGCCTCTGCAATCATGTAAGAATCCTGAAGCGAGACAAATTCAAAGCTGTGCTACACTCACATTCAATACGATACGTTGGAGTGGGTGCTGACTGGAGAGTAAGACGTTACGCAGAAATCATCTGAGTAAATTAAAAGTGTGAAGAGTAGCAAGGTGTCTGAGAGAGGTGAGACAAGGACACCCAGGCTGACATAACCACCCCTATCAGAATGAAGCAGATTTGTTTCATCACTGTGAAAATTGTCAGACTGTGCTCAAAGTGAACTCTTTCATAGCTGAGCCACACAGGATCTGAAACCACGCTTCTTAAAGCCAAAGCACTACAGAAAATAATATTTTGTGTCAATCACTCTGCTTAACAATTTCTGTGGTCAGCTCCAAAGTGACCTTTCTGCCCCTTAAATATCTTTTGGTTAGAAAGAATTCACTTTATTGGGACATTGTTCTTCATTTCTCAAGGCAGAACATACTACTTTGCTTGTAGTACACATTGACACAGAAGCCTGTGCAAACACTTGAATCATGATTGGTCAAGAGAAATCAAGAGAAATCTTAATATATTTTGTAATTAATTGTTATTAATCAAATTTTCATTGAATAATTAATTGTTACTTAATCCAAATTTATTTGATATTGAATGTTTTAAAATAGAAACAATCTTTGAGAACTGACTTGGCATTATGGGAGCTCAAACTGATTCCCTGGAAGCCCCTCTACATAAAGTGTTTTTTTGTTCAGTACATCTAGGCTCTAACATAATGGGCAGTGTTAATAATCACAGCATCCTCAGAAAATGAACTGCTGGAAAGGCATTATGCATTTTTCTCTGAAACAATAAAAGAATCTAATAGGCATTTTCTAACAAATCTAAATTAAATTAAAATGTCTGTTTATTTATGCTAGAGTTGTTCTGGGAGTACAAAACTTGGGAGTTATGTTAAATAAATATGTAAAACATGTTCAGAATATGCAGCTCATGAAAAACAAAACAAAAAAAAAATATTCATGTCAGTAGTTCTAACATATATACATTTTACGTAACTAAATTTGTTCCATCATATGTTTCCAGAAAAACAAAAGGAAAGGGCTGCACACACATAAACAAAATATACTGACATGTTCATTTTTGAATAATGAAAATGATTTGTGGTTAGTATTATCAACAAGCCAAAAGGGATTCATTTAGCTCCATTACAATAGCTTCATTACAATAAACTGTCAAAAAAAGTTGCTTTATGACATAAAATGCATGCTATATTTTAACAAGCAGCAATATTTTTGTTTTTCTAATGCACAAGATTTAATATAAAGTACCTTTTCTCATTATGAGGATTGCCTCTCAAAATCTCCAGAGGTGTGTAATGTTGCAACTGCAATTCTGATGTTGGCAAAGTGCTGGCAGAACAGAAACAGTTTATTTAGAAAACAAATCGATAGGATCAGTGAAGATTTTGCCTGTCTGATGGAGGTGTCCTTAAACAAAATTCATGTAGATATCATTGGCAAATAGAAATGAAAGAGTTTGTGTTATATATTGGTTTTGTCCAGCATTAGATCGCTATTACTTAGATTTCTGGTCAGTGATTGGGAATTACCTCCACAAAATGTGTAGGTTAGGATTTTATCTAATTGAAAAGCACACTTTGACAGTCAGATCCAGACAGGCTTAAATGGAATCCTCTTTCATCTGAACAATTTCACTTTTAATCAGATTTGATATTACAGTACTCACATATGCAGTGGTTTTCATTATTGCTTTTATCATTCAGACTATTCTCCACTCATGCTGCTATCATGGCAGGTGTTGAACTACTCGGAACAGACAAAGCAAATACTAAAGCAATTGCCATAAATAATACAGAATCCTTTTTTCTGTAAAAAATCAGGCTTGTACTGCAACAGTCATCTAGGCAGTCACCAGGCCACATGCCAGAATTCAATGTGAAATTATGTGCGATATCTTTACTTGCAGGTAACACAGTATAACAGCAGTTGTGCTCTACAAGATAGGCCAGCTCTAGCTCCAACTCTTGCTATCCTTTCTTTAAGTAAAGTAAGGAATATAATATACTCATAACCCCTGGGAAGTAACTGGTCAGCTCCTTTTATGTGTTGTGACGATTTATATAAACAATGTGATTTCATGTGAAAAAGTTAGCTCTTTGCCAATTTGAATCAGGTCTGGTTTAAATATTCCAAGCAATTTACAAGAAATAGTACCTGTCAAGGCCTCTTGGAATTCCACTTGTATCCAATCGAATTACTCCAGCTTTGGTGAAGAAAATGTTCTGATTGGAAATGAAATATTTCAAAACTTTTATAAAGGTGAAACACATTGTTACTGAAGAAAATAAAAATTTAAATGGGTTGTGTCTTTTAAACCAAAAAAATGTTTCCATTACATCATTGTTTCAGTTTGAAATAAAATGTTCATTTGTTTATTTATTTATTTAGCTTGGATATAATTGTTATTTTCACAGACCCCTGATCCCAAAACACCCAAGAAAAAAAACAGAAAACATAAAATATTTTGTGTCTGGATTTTTCATGGACTTTGTCCATTTAAAATTGTTCAATATTACTTCAACGTGCATGTTCCTTGTTTTGTATACGGGGGTCTCTGAAAGGCTCCCAGAATTTTGAAGATTATAATTCATTAACTTTTCAATTCCATAACAGAATCCCATCACAAACAAAAAAAATATCCTTTTAATATTATTAGCTCAAAACATGGCATGTCTGAAACATGGTCAGGTAGAAAGAAATAATTTCTTTCAGTCATAATTGTCTGTACCTGAGGTTTTAGGTCCTTGTGAAGAATGCTGTGCTCATGCAGATATTGCAAGGCCATGCAAATCTGTACAAACCAGTCTAGGACCTGTGAATTTAGACATGGATAGTGAACTTTATTATAACTATTGCCACTGGAAAAGAAAATAAAAACATTTTTCTTATTAAAACAAAGATAATGAGGAACTATCCCTATCACTCTAAACTGTATGACTGCAAATATACTTCTGCAGGAGAAGCATGTTCAGTATTGTGCAGTCTTACTTAATGCCTACAGTTTATAATTACCATACTCAGATCTTTCTGCATTGGCTTACCTGATCCTCTGAGAACTGTTCTCCAGTTTCTCTCTGTCTGGTAATCTTCTGGGAGAGTTCTCCACCCTCACAGTACTCCATGACTACATACAGTGTATCCCTGTCTGTTAAGGGAGCATTATTTTCATGTTTATGAACATGAAAATGAACACAACTGTAACTGCATATGCATGCCATGCTTTATTTTTCTGAATATATAATTTAGAACAACAGGTAAAGCTATAGGGAAAGACAAGGTGTTGGCAAGGACAAAATTGCCACCCCTGTGGACAATGCCACACTGAATTGTGTAAAGCTGTTTGTTAGCTGCCAATTGTGGCAGTTTCACAAGTATTGTTTTAAATCAGGCTTGTTCTCTTTATTGCAATAGCTTTGAAAGCTTTTTGGCTGTTTTTTGTGATTTGTGAGAAGAAAACCTCCTAAATCAGATACATTAAACAAAGGAAATTCAGGAACTTTCAAACAATTTGCAGATAGACAGTCAGATCTGACTGTGGGCAGATATCTAATAACTTTGTTGTTGCTACATTTTGTGCTGAACTTGATATTGCACTTTTAGGTAACATGCAAACTCAGCAGCTAGTGATAAATTAAAGATAAATTAAACCCAGTGTCACCACCTCAACAGTTAAAATTAAACAATTATCTTATTGTAAAACAGTTTATTAATTTCATTACATTACATTTAATGGCAATACCTTTAAGTGTCTCTTTGCACTTTAGAATGTTGGGATGTCTCATATTTGTTAGAATATCCACCTCTGCCAGTATGTCTTCCTGGAGATTCCTGGGCACCTTCAGCAGGAAAACATAGCAAGCAGCATATGCCTTCTTAATTTTTGTTTATGGTATGTTTTTGTTTCCTAGCATTTTGACCCATACTGATAAAGCAACAGAAATAAAAGCATGTCTCATACCATCTACAAACCTCTTTACTTACATTATTTATTCTGATCTCCTTTGCAATGTATTGCTTTTTAGTTTTATCATCTTTCACCCGAGCAGTTCTCATAAAATATGTCTGTCCGACTTCTTCCACCAGGGTGTATCCATGCTGCTTCAGAAGGCTCTGTTCATTTCCCATAGTGATAAACTCTAGATTCAGGATAGGGATATTTGTTCAGGCTAATGGGACTTGGTGATACATTATATTGTTTGTATTGATATGAACCATTCAATGTGATTATTGTATTATGTAAGGAATAGAGTATTAAAGGTTACACTCATTTACAAATATAATGTTTCATTAAAAAAAACAGTGTTATATTTCCAATTAAGTGTTTATGTGAATCTTTTTTATCAAATGCATTCAAGCAAATTTTCAGTGGTTTCCTTCAATACCTAGGGCAGGACTCTTCACTTTGCATAACAGGCAAAGGATACCTACTTTTCTAGCACTCCTTTTCTATACAGTGTCATGTCAAAATAAAACTTTTTTCCTGATCAACATTAACTTTCACTTTCAAAATTAAAATAAATAAATCTTACCTTGTAGACTCTTGTTTACTCTTTTGGTGGAAATAAAACACAGGCATACAAAAACAAGTCATGTAATTTGCTTCAAATTTAGTCCATACACTTTGTCAGAAAAAAAAAACTCTCAAACATACGACCTGTGAATTGAAGTCAGACTGATGAGATGAAGATGTTAATGCTGCTCATATGAAGGCACTGCCACTCCCTTATTGTTCCCTAAGCAGGGAGAGGCAGGAAGGTGCTACTGACAAAGATAAGAGACAGAGACAAACCATTGGCTTATCAGGGTGTATATCAGTCAATCACATGCAAGTCATTCCATTTCAGGAAAAGTCTGTCCTATGCATGTGATGAACATGAAAGGGATCCACAAATCTGCAAGTGAAATCTGATCCCCTGTTCTCACACAACCCACTCTGAAATCACAACTGAAAGTGCTCTGCAACCTGCTAATGTACCACCTTTATGCAGAACTCACAGGCAACTACTTTTGCATTCCATTACACTGGCACAGACTGAATGCAAAATCGCACTCATTTGTATTTGATTGGCTCCTGCCAGAGTATCTTTGCAACCAGGCATGTCTTGTCCATATGTTGGGAACTCAGCACTGAGCTGAGATGCAAGGTACCCACACTCAAAGATGCAGAAACGCATAACAATCACCAATATCACATTTTCAGTTTCACATGTGCAAATCATTCCATCAGGTGTTTGTTACAAAAAGTTACTGAGATCGTTACTGGTTTGGTTCATTGAAGTAAATAAAGTGAATAAAATAATCTTGATGAATTTTGATCATATACGTCTGGAGAAATAGTTGAGCCGCATTGTCTATTGCTTTTTGATCTTCATATAAAATGACACACAACACACAAAGAGTAGAATAAAATGTGATACCTGCTTGTCTATATAGATTAGAAAAATCAAAGGGCCTCCAAGGAGAAACTTCCAGAGTGCGTTGATCAACAACATGAATATGTAGAGTGTTTCAGGATGACAGTTTAAAGTATTATCTATGAGATGACAAGTATGCCATGCTTAATTGAACTGTTGTCCTCAGTGACATTTTTTTCAGTAATATACATGTCATCATCTTTAATTTAAAGGCTATAAAACTGCTAGACATATCTGACATTTTTTAATGATAACCTTTTGCAACATTTCAGACAGATTGGTATCACCACATCTAAGCACATACACACAAAGCGTTGTATGTGGTATTTAGCTATGTGTTATTTTTCTTTTTTGAAGAGCTTACTTCCTCATGTTTTCACAATGAAATGCATTATCTTTACATACTTACTCACAGAAGGATAATAACCACATTATTATTGTTGTTGTAAACCAGGGGTTTTCAAAGTCTAAGACTGTGGGCCCCCCCAGAGAGCAGAAAAGCTACTGCGTGCACAACCCCCACAAACACACACACACAGCCATTATTGTTATTATTTTTCATTATGTATGCATCATTTATTATGATAGTATAAAACAACAAATATCAGAAATTTCTGGAATATTATGAACATGTTCATCTGTTCTTAACATCTTATATTTTTAACACCTTTTAAACATTTTCAACATGCTGACAAATGAGACAGTTTTAAAAACGCTTAATGTTGGTCTTATTTTTTTAAGATTTTAGTATCATTTTTAACGTTTTGAACACACTCATCTGTATTTAAGAACTTTTAAACACACTTTTGAACACAAGTTAGATATGCTGTCAAACTTTGCTCACACTTCAGTGGGAACAATGATTTTGTGTCTTTGATGCGCAAAGGCGGCTGACTGCACTGCAGACAGGAACAAGCGTAAATCATCTTCCACCTGTAGTCTTGAGCAGTTTTTGGTCAATGCGGAAAATCTGCACTCACAGAGGTAGGTGGAGGTGAAGGGGATGACCATTTTTACAGCCTTTCTGGAGAGGTGCGGGAACTCGGTCTCCACAGACAGCCAAAAGTGCACAAGTGACACTTCACTCATCCTTTTTTTCAAGTCCATATTGGAGGTCAGATCGACGAGGGCCTCCTCTTCTTGCAGGGTCAGTCCATCACTGGGTGTCACTGGGAAAGAGAATGGATTTCTCACCCACTGATTTGCCAAGGTCTCCTCTCCAAAATACTCTCCAAACTGCACACCCAGCCCCTGCAAATGCACAATGACCATCAGCTGTATAGAGTCCAGCTGCAGGCCTGCTCTCCCCACAACATCTTCCAAAGTTGGGAACATTTCCACCGAGCCCGTTCAACACGAGCACACCACAAGTCCAGCTTTTTTTCTGAATGCAGCAACTTGATCATGAACTGAAAATACATGGCACTCTTTGCCCTGCAGAGAGGTGTTCAACGTGTTAATCCGGTCAAATATATCAGAAAGATAGGCCAACTTTGCAACTCAATTCATGTCCCCCATGTGCTTCACCAGTGGGGAGTTAATTTCGGCAAGGAAGAGGAGGACTTCCTCGCGTAAATCACACAGGCAGGTGAGGACCTTGCCGCGGGACAGCCAACGGACCTCAGAGTGCAGCAGCAGCTGTTGGAAGTGAGCGCCCATCTCAGTGCAGAGGATGGAGAAGAGACGGGCATTCATGGCGCGCGATTTGATTAAGTTTACAATTTTTACCGCCTCATCCAGTACCTCTCGCAACTCCGTTGGCATCTTCTTGGCCACTAAGGCTTGACGATGGATGATGCAGTGATTCCAGACAGCGACGGGGGCAACCGTTTGCACCTGTTTCACCAGACCGCTGTGACGGCCTGTCATTGACCTTGCGCCGTCAGTACATATTCCACAACAGCGGCTCCAATCAATATGATTCTCCCGAATGAAATCATCCAATGCCTTGAAAATTTCTCCTGCTATAGTGCGAGCTGGCAGGGGATGACAAAACAAAAACTCCTCCTGAACACTGAGCTCTTTATTATAGCGCGCATACACCATTAACTGGGCACAATTAGCCACGTCGGTCGACTCATCCAGCTGAATGGAGAAGAAAGCGCTCTTACGAACATCATCCAGCACCTGTTCTTTAACATCAGATGCCATGTCTGAGATGCGGCGCTGGATGGTATTGTCAGACATTGGGATGGCATTTAGCTTGGCAGCTGCAGCTTCTCCTATCATTGCCAAACACATATCTTTAGCAGCAGGGAGGAGTAAGGTTTCACCAGTGTTGTGGGGTTTACCTGCCTTTGCGATGCGGAAGGCCACGAGATATGATGCTTTGGTTGCCTTAACATTCACAGTGCTAGAAGTCTCAATGGATCTTTTCTGTGACTTAAGTTCACCCAGCTTCCTCTCAAAAAACTCCCGTGGCTTGGTCACTAAACTTGGGTGTTTTGTTTCAATATGACGCCGCAGTTTGCATGGTTTCATGCTGTCATTAGCCAGCACCACTTTGCACATCACACACTGTGGCTCTGGTGGCTCTTCAGCACCAATCCACGAAAATCCAAATTTTAAATAATCATCATCATACTTCCTCCATTTTCTTGGTCCAGATTCTTTCTCCTCTCTCTCTCTACGTACCACAAATCGATCCATGCCCCACACATTCATTAGCTAGCTTACGTGTTAGTTATTTACATTTTTTTTTCCTTTTCTTATCTCCCGTCCAGTGATGCTCGCCCCCCCGATATACTCTGGCGCCCCCCAAGGGGGGCACGCCCCACACTTTGAAAACCACTGTTGTAAACATTTTCAAACAAAGCATTGTCACTGCTTTGACATAGTTGAGAATTTGTTTGATGTTCTTTCTTTTGTTTACAGATATGTGAAGCTGGGCTCCAGAGTGGCCTAGCTGAGCACCTGTCTCACATGAAGGTTGAGCAGTGCAGCCTGAGTTTGATCCAAGCAGGCAATAACCTACAAAAATGAAACAAACTGGCTTAGTCCTACCAGGATCAGGGGTAAGTAGATCAACCAAGGACTCCTCCTACAATTCATTAGGCTCCCATGATTTAATTGGAGGATGTCAATAGAATAGCACCTACCCTCCAAATAGAACCTGTATTGTACATTTTTGGTTGCAAGATTCTTTTACCAATATTTATAAAACTTATCAAAGAATGTTGCTCAGAAATATGGCCTGTTCTTTCTTCATCATTTTGTTCATAAATAGCCATAATGAACAAATTGATCAACAAATTCTGACAAAACTTTTGAAAAATCTTTGAGTACATATTTATAGCCAATGAATTTGCACATATGCTACATATTATGCAAATTAGGTTAACCCCTGAATGGATTGACTGAACATCATGAAAATCAGTACAGCTTGTGTATACCATATAAAGTCCTTTGCTGCGCATTAATTAAATTTGGGTAATTACTTTATGTGCTGACCATTTAAAATATGTAGCCTGCTTCTGGCAGTTTCCACTAACAGTTTGCACATGCAATTAACCCAGTTATTGAAAAATGCTGAGTGCTTGCACACACTGTACACACATCTCACAAACTGGGGAATTGCAGATGTAAGCTGGGTGCTACATGTAATTCATATATTGACTCAAACACACTCATCAAATCTGTGTGAGTCGCAGGGCCAGATGTAGCCTGCTTTGACTGGGGGTGCAGTGAAAATTTCTGGGGGGCATCATTTAAATTGCAGTCATATAGTCATAGTCACTTTTACCTGCCACACGTGTGATTCAGTCATATTTTTGCATTCATATTCTATGTCAAATCAAACACACATCCACTCCTAATAGGACAGCTTAAATTTTCTTTTCTTAACAATTTTTTGGACATCTCTGAACTTTTTTCCCTCCTTTTTATCATTTTAGGTTTCTCTTTTGTTAATTACCTTTTATCCCCATAACGTTTGTGATTCTGTCACATTTTCATATCACAGCATCAGTTTTCTATTTTTTGGGCAAAAACTCTAACAAATTCATGTATGTTTAGATTGCAAAAATCTAAACTGAAACGGTTCAAATAAAAAGAATGAACCAAAAGATGGATTATCGCAAAATCAGACTAGATTTAACTAGCCTTCTCCTTGCGTAATGGAGCTAGCTACTTCAGAAGTACTTGACAAGCAACAAGTTCGCAACCACAGTTTGAGTGACAAAGGCGATTGACTTGTTTCTGAGTTTTATGCTGCCCAACCAGCCATTCAGAAACTAGTGGGAAAACAATGTGAAGAATGGAATGAACCCTTTCACACCTAACTTATTTTTATGCTATGTAGCGCACGTGTTACATTACATGGTTTGTTATGTTTTCATTAGCTTTATTAAGCTTCTCATAGTTTTCAGTTAGCATTTGCTATATTTTTTAATGTTAACTCGATGTTTCCTCAAAGCTAAAATTAGCTAGAATTTTTCCAATCTAGTGTTCTAATCGCACCGGTTTTAGCATATGTGCTAAACGGCAAATCACACCGGTTTTTGGCTGAAGGCATGCGTAGAGGGAGGACTGGGGAAGGCGTGGCAAGAATCTGGGGGGGCGTAGGCCTACCCAGTACCCCCCTGTATCCGGCCTTGGTGAGTCGTATCACTGTTCTTTATTTGAGCATAGGATCATCTCATCGCCCTTAATCTGGTAGCGAACAAATGCCTCATTGTGGAGGACGCAGTCAACCAATGTCATCTTGTACACCCTCTTTGCTGTATAGAAAGCCCTGCCATCTGCTATGGATTTTTGATTTCTCTCTATGAGTGTCTTATTTCTGAGTAGCATCTGTGTTGTGTCTGCAATTTTGTGTATATTGAGCATTCTCCTGTCTCATTGCATGTTTCTACTTGGAACAGATAAGAGATTAGGGCCTACATTATATAATGGCTACAACGAGGTAGTGGCTTTTAAATATAGCCTAGACTCTGCCACCCTCTGTTTAGGGAAGGGACCCTTTTGTTTACAGGGTTACTTTCTTGTAGGAATATGAAATAATCTGAAGGAGGAACACTTCACAGACTCAAAGAGGGGAAATTGGCAGCAAATGAGTTTATTTAAAGACAACTGCAGCATCACAAAAAACCAAGGTAATGAAAACCAGAGGGGTAGTAATACCATACACTACCATAGCTACTTAAATGAAAAGTGTATTACTCAGCAACGAAGGAAATCAAACCAAACCAAAGAATCTCTGCAGGCTTCTCCCAAATGTTGTGCTACTTCCAAGTTTAGTCATCTGGCTATCATCTCTAAAACAGTTCCTGCATACATTTTTGAAACATGTGACCCGACCATGTTGCTGTCTTGGCTGAACTGCACATACTCCCGTTTATCATCTGGATGACACCTCTCATTCACTCCTGATCAATTAGCGTTCCACATACATGCAGGAGGGATAGAGAATGAAAGGCAGTGAGAGAGAGAGGGAAAGCAGCAACAAGCAAAGAGAGATAAACAGCAGCTGGCAGAATTAAAAGTAAAACAAAAAGCAAGGGAGGAATGTCTATGTAATCAATCAATGAAACACAATTTACCGTCAGGGCTGCCAGCTCTCAGGCATTGAGCGTGAGACTCACGCAGTTGACTCAGATCTCACGCTCTCACGCCACACATGCCTTTTCTCACGCTAACTTCGTCTTCGCTTCCTCCGATGTAAAATGTGTGATTTTTAAGCGAAGGAACAGCAGTGCGCGCATTGAAATGCGCGTTCCGGTGGAGCAGCCAATCACAACGATCTTGTGGTCGAGCAACTAACCGCTGAGCATGAGTGGAGCGAGGCTGGAGGAACAAATACATAAAGAAGGTAAGTGCAATGGTCATTTGTCTAATTTTATGAATTGAACTCAGGATCTGTCCATGTAAAGTTGTAGAGCTGTAGAGCAACGGCAGCTGAGCTGAGCTGTGGTTGACTAGAGAGTAATCAACGTCAGCTCAGCTTAAATGATCTTATTTATAATATATTCATTTTCATGCTTCAAGTGGGAGCCATCCCAATCAATGATCAAGGCTGCAAAATCAGCCACCAGCACTTACGACAGAGTAGGGGTGAAACGGTTAACGATTTCACGGTAAACCGCGGTAAAATTCCCGACGGTTAGTATTACCGTTTCAAATTTTAATTATCATTAAAACAGCGGTTGATTACCGCGATTTGAAAAAATCACGTTAAATACTGTTCAGCATCAACCAAAGTTAGCAAGTCTCCCAGACACAGACGCGCAGGCACAGCATCCAACGTATTGTGTCAGTGAAAACATGGCGGAAGGCAGTGACAGCGCTCTGGAGCATTATCATGATATTCTGAAATGACCTACAAATAAAGCCTATATTGTACCAAGACTTTTAGAAAACAACATGCACAAGCAGACTCGACTCTTCCCTTTGCTTGATTTGCGATAAGGCATCCTCAGCGTCCTCACTTGGAAATTCACGTCTTTCTCACAAGCTCATTGAAGCAACTGGAGCCGTGCATGGGAATGTTGGACCAGGTAGCTTAAGTTTCGCGTTTAAAAACACGTATCTGCACTTCATTTTAGAGTGTTTTTGTAGCCTGAGAAAGTAATGTCATCTATAAAAGACATAGTAGACTATTGTACAATTCATTTCATGTTATTATTTTAATGTTTATGCAAATAGAAACTGCATAGTGCTGCTAATTTTATTTGTGGTTTTTAATATAAAACTTGGTGAAATGATTTTAGTTTGTGTATCAGTACTTTTTGAACATTTTCAGCACATTTTAACAATACCGCGATAATACTGATAACGGTACACGGTATATTATCGAACTGTTCGGTACGCCCCCTACGGTTCAATACGCACACGTGAACCGCAGTAATACCATATGCCTGTCATTTTTATATACTTTCCAAAACTTGCTTATTGCGCTGCGGACTACACGCACGTTGTACATTCAGATCCACAGAACATCTCTGGAGCCAGTCAGAATTTCCCTGGAGCATATCAGCGCTCTGTATGCAAAGAGGAGCTGGAGAAGAGAGGGGAAAATAGAAACAAACATTCTCCTGTACGGTCACACCAGTGTGATTTGCCATTTAGCGCTTATGCCACAACCGGTGCGGTTTAGGGATGAAACTAGTGCTGGGCGGTATGACCAAAAATTTGTATCACGGTATTTTTTAAGATTCTGGCGGTTTCACGGTATGTCACGGTTTTTTTTTTTTTTTGCATGACTGGGGCTTTATATAGGTGTGGGGCTACTATCAGGTGTACATAGAATATAAAAACATTTTAATTTCATCATGTATATAATGAAGGCTTTGATTACTATAGGGTTTGCTTGGCCCCACAAAATACAATATTGAAGACACAATATATGAAGGAATCAGTATGCATGAAACAGCTGCAGAATGTAAACACTTTTTTATTGTGCAAACTGCAACGTAGTAAAAGCATAATTTAAAAAATAGATACGCCAACAACTTTAACATTGCTTCCTTTTCAAAACAAAATGTTTTAAGATAGTTCTATAAACTATAACTGCAGATACAGCTCCTCTCTTGGGCACAAGTTCTTCTGGTGCATCTCCGGTCTCACTTTCTTCACTCCATCTCTGTTTTCTGTTCTTTAATCTACCGTAGCGACGGAGCCTCTCCCAGCTGTTAACAGACTGTTATGCTACCTGGCTAGCTAGCGAGCTGTACCCAGTATGCCGTTCAGCGGTGTAATTTTGTAAACGTAAAATTATTAGTGTTACGCAGTGGCGTCTGGTGAGCTGGAAACAGGGGAAGCGGAAACAATACCTTTAAATCTATCATTACTTTCAACCTGTTTCAACCTTTATCCTCCTTGATTAACTATAAAACAAATAATTCACAGAATAATCTACACCAATCGCGTAAGTAGAATAAATGATTATACTCAAAAAACACAGAGATTGTCTGAAATGTTTGTGCTATTATTAAAGCAACAACATGAGATTGTATAATTAACAAGGATGGCAATTTGAATAATTAAGTGGCAAGTAATCCCAAAGCTTTCTCTTAAATGTTTCACATTATAGCTTTCTTGTCTTACAAAACGGAAGCTAAATTTAGTTAAATCGAATTAAATTACTGAGAATAAACTTTTAGGTTAGGTTGAGTGCAGTGAACAATAATGTTTAGAACACAGACCTCACAAAAGCTGTGATGTGTCATGAGCATTTAACGTAATTTAAATCGATAAATAGCAGGCTTGTTAATTAATCTCACGTTGTATCTTTTGCAAGCACGCAAATACAGATTTCATGAATGCATGTTGCACAGCAGTTTTCAATGACACGTTCTTATGTAATCCTTTACTTTGACACTGACAAAGTCACGTCCACGATTAGTTCAAAAGAGCTTAGTTGCGTAAGCTTATCAACAACGTGCTCATATAACCTAAGTAAAATATTGCATTGTCACCGCTGTTTTTTTTTTTTTTTAATTAACGCTAAATAAAACGAGACAAGTTTTCAATATTAGCTGTGTGCCGTTATCAAGGCAAGCAAGCTAGCTACCTAGCGGGAGGGAACTTCAACTTCAGGACCGCTGATGTCGCATTAAACGCGATGATATAAAACTACGTGACGTATATTCAGAAGAATATAATCGTTTGTAAAGTCCATGCACATTAACTAATTAAGAGGTAGTCTCAGCTGTAGACAGAACTTGCGAATCGTAGCCAAATATACTTTAATTCTCGTGCACAACCGCCCCCGCCCCAGTCCTAGCGGATAAGTCCAGGGCTGAATTTCTTTCCCACTACACCCCTGTGTGTCACAAATTGTTGTGTGCCATGGTGTTTTGCCCTGTTAAAGAGTAAGTTGTGGGAAATTATTGGTTATAAAGTTTTAACCGTTAGTAAGACGCACAGTTAATAGGGGTCCCCTCTCAATACACTCTGCACAGCGCTCCTTAGCGCTTCTAGCAGCGAACAATATTATATAATTTGCTGCCTACTGAAGCGTTACAGCTGTTTCAGCTATGCTACGGTATGGGGTATATGAAAAATTCATACCGTACGGGAAATTAAAACCGGTATACCGCCCAGCACTAGAAGGAACGGTCACCGGTTTCACGGTAAACCTCCGTAAAATTCCAGACAGTTAATATTACCGTTTCAAATTTTAATTAGAGTGCATGAAAATGCACTCTATTGTTATCAGAATTAGAGTGCATGAAAATGCACTCTATTGTTATCCGAATTTTTCTTCTTCTTTTTCTTCTTCTAACCAATTTTGTGCGTTTAATACAGCTTCAACCGTTTAACGTAGAAACTTCATTCAAACTGTGTTGCGTAGGTCTTACAAAGGACACTTATGCTATGTATTTTTAATTTTTTTAACATTTATACTTTTTAAACTATTAATTAAAAACTATCAAAATTTTCCCCATAGACTTAACATTGGCCTTTATGACATCACAATAGAGCCATTAAGCAATTAGAATCTTGTGGCAGCTGTTCTGACCACCTACATCTGTTTGATGTAGGCCTATATACTTTTATCTATGTAAAATTAGACTGTTTGCATTTTCATGCACTCGTAATTCCCTGGAATTACATTCTCTAGTTATCATTAAAACCGTGGTTGATTACCGCGGTTTGAAAAACTCACGTTAAATAATTAAAAGTTCAATAAATGCATGATGTTTCCAAAGTCAATGAGTAATCGTGTTAAATAATTGTGATCTCAATATTGACCAACATAATTGTAATTATGATTTTTGCCATAATCGAGCAGCCCTACTAGTCAGTCATGCTGCAATTTTTCTGAATGACGCTGAATAAATAGTTCATTCTTTAAAGGGTGACGTGTTTTTATTTTTTCTTCAATATAAAGATAGATACGAAACCCGAAAACCACGGTACATACCGAACCGTGGGCCCACTGTACCGTTGCATCCCTACTATAATCGTGATATTAAATTTTCATACCGTTTCACCTCTACAACAGAGCACATGAGAATTTGTGAACCTGTTTCTGTTAAACCTTCTGGTTGTGGGGCAGTTTCACCTGTAAACTAGGTTCAGGCTGGGGTTGCTGTCGCAGTGGTGTGTCAGTCAGGACACAGGAGTCAGGTTTCAGGTTCAGAATTTTATTGAGAATTTGCTTTGTGTGGAGTATGTGTGGTATGTATGTCCACCTTACAGAGGATTTGTTGGTGTTGTGTTCTGTGTGTGTGCTTTCTTCAGCACAGACGAACACAACAACACAATACTCTGTCCCCAAGGGTTTGGTCTCCCCAGTTCTTGGCCCCGCGGGTATTGGTGCAGTACTGAAGTGGGGGAGGTCACCACTACTTTTATATTGTCCCATATCCTTGGCCCTGTTGGGGTTCCCATTGGTGGCCAAAGGATATGGACAGATCAGAGGGCAAATGGTGACCTGGGGGCTGTCCTTGGGGGTGCGTCTGTGCCCAGGTTACTTGTGTGTGTGTGTGTGTGTGTTGGGGGGTGGTCCTGCTGATAAGTTGAGCAGCAGGACCAGTTTGGCAGGTTACAACTGAATCATAAACAAAGGGGTATGTGAGAGGTGGTAACAACAGGTAAAGGTATAGGGAAAGACACGGTGTTGGCAAGGATAAAATTGCCAACTCTGTGGACAACAGTATGATATGCCAAAACCCCATGGGTTTAGATGGCTTTTGTTGACATCAACCATTCAATTTGTATTTTTACTCATGGAAATACAACAGCTACTAAAAAGAAAAAAAAGCACAGAAACCACATTGCAAAAATAAAACTAGTGGTGAGGAGACCAATGGGGTAGAAGTAAAGAGTGGGAAGGCATTGTCCATCTGGCTACCCCTCTGGTAGGGATTACCCAACTGAGCCACTTTCAAGAGGTGGCAATGCATCTAGCAGATTATGCAACAAATGGTGCATATGCAGTGGACAAGGGGCAGAATATTAAAATCTCCATATACAGCATCAGGAATATGGCCCTATGAACTCTGTCAGGCTGCCTTGTCTGCCTTGACACACTGAATTGTGTAAAGCTGTTTGTTAGCTGCCAATTTTAGCAGTTTGACAAGTATTGTTTTAAATCAGGCTTGTTCTCTTTATTGCAATAGTTTTGAAAGCTTTTTGGCTGTTTTTTGTGATTTGTGAGAAGAAAACCTCCTAAATCAGATACATTAAACAAAGGAAATTCGGGAACTTTCAAAAAATTTGCAGGAGCTACTGAAAATATTGGCTAGACAGTCAGATCTGACTGTGGGCAGATATCTAATAACTTTGTTGTTGCTACATTTCATGCTGAACTTGTTGCACTTTTAGGTAACATGCAAACAGCTAGTGATAAATTAAAGATAAATTAAACCCAGTGTCACCACCTCAACAGTTAAAATTAAATGATTGTCTCATTGTAAAACAGTTTATTAATTTTAGTACATTACATTTAATGGAATTACCCGTAAGTGTCTCTTTGCACTTTAGAATGCTGGGATGTCTCATATTTGTTAGAATATCCACCTCTGCCTGTATTTTCTCCAGAAAAACATAGCAAGCAGCATATGCCTTCTTAATTGTTGTTTATGGTATGTTGTTGTTTCCTAGTATTTTGATCCATACTGATAAAACAAAAGAAATAAAAGCATGTCTCATTCCACCCAAAAAAAGTCTTACATTTACTTACTTTTTTATTCTGATCTCCTTCGCAATGTGTTGCTTTTTAGTTTTATCATCTTTCACCCGAGCAGTTCTCATAAAATATGTCTGTCCGACCTCTTTCACCAGGGTGTATCCATGCTGCTTCAGAAGGCTCTGTTCATTTCCCATAGTGATAAACTCTAGATTCAGGATAGGGATATTTGTTCAGGCTAATGGGACTTTGCTATACATGATACTGTTTGTATTAATATGAACCAGTCAATACAATTATTGTAATTGACACGACTCGGGCAGGGACTCAGTCGCAGACCAAAGAATGCCGGCAGGCAGAAATCGTCACCGTAGAAACAGGCAGGGGTCAAAAACCAGAAAGGCAGTCCGAAGGGCTAAATCCAGAAGGCGGGTAATGGGGCAGGCAGGGTCAGACAACGGGCAGGCAGAGGTACAGGCAACGGGGCAGAAACGGCAGGCAAAAGACAGTTCAGAAACAGGCAGGTCAAAAACGGGAAAAACAACGAGAGAAAAAACACGAGGCAAATGCGGGAACGAAACGGGCAGAAGCAACCGAGACGAACTGGCAACAGAACAGGGATGAACAGGGCAGATATAGGGCAGGGCTGATAACGGGAATGGGAAACAGGTGCGCAGGCAGGCAGGTGAAGATAATGAGGGAAACAGGCGGGCGGAGACCGGGCGGGGAGCGGGGCAGGGCAGGAACACAGAGAAACAAAAGCACATGGACAGAAAAAAAAAAAAAAAACACAACGGCTAGCGGGCGGGAGTACTGACAGTACCCCCCCCCCACGGACGCCCCCAGGCGTCACAGCGGGCGAACCAGGGTGCCGGCGGTGGAAGTCCCGAACAAGGGCAGGATCCAGGATGTCCCTAGCAGGGACCCAACTCCTCTCTTCGGGACCATAGCCCTCCCAATCAACCAGGTACTGGAGTCCGCGTCCCCGGCGCCGAACCTTCAGCAGACGACGCACGGTGTAAGCCGCTGCTCCGTCGATCAGGCGGGGCGGCGGAGGAGCCCGGGGAGCAGGACAGAGAGGGCTGCGGACAACAGGCTTGATCCTGGAGACATGGAAAGTGGGATGTACGCGGCGGAGGGAGAGCGGGAGCCTGAGCCGAACCGCTTCACCTTAGTAATGGGAAAGGGTCCAATGAAGCGGGAGCCAGCTTGCGGGAGTCTACCCTAAGGGGAAGGTCCCGGGTGGAGAGCCACACTCGCTGACCCAGGCGATAGCGAGGGGCTTTGGAGCGGCGGTGGTCCGCAAACCGCTTGGTCCGAGCCATGCTGCGAAGCAGTGTGAGCCGTGCGCGTCTCCAAGTACGGCGGCAGCGTCGGACAAACGCTGCTGCCGATGGGACGCTGACTTCCTCCTCCTGGGCAGGGAACAGGGGAGGCTGGTAGCCCACACAGCACTGGAAAGGGGACAGGGCTGTGGATGCAGAGGGCAGGGAGTTAATGGCGTATTCCACCCAGGGTAGGTGCTGGCTCCACGCCGCGGGCTCCTGGGACGTCAGGCAGCGCAACACCGTCTCCAATTGTTGATTCGCTCGTTCGGTCTGGCCGTTGGACTGGGGATGAAAACCAGAGGACAGACTGACAGTGGCGCCCAGTAGCCTGCAAAACGCCTTCCAGAACTGAGAAGTGAACTGGGGACCCCGGTCAGACACGACATCGGTGGGCAGACCGTGCAGACGGAACACATTGTGAACGAGTAGCTGGGCAGTCTCCTTGGCGGAGGGCAGTTTGGGTAGAGGAATGAGGTGAACTGCTTTGGAAAAGCGATCGACGATGGTGAGGATGGTGGTGTTACCGTCTGATGGGGTCAGGCCAGTGACGAAGTCCAGGGCGATGTGAGACCAGGGTCGTCTGGGTACAGGCAGGGGTTGAAGCAGGCCGGTGGGTGGTTGGGTGGATGTCTTGTTCCGGGCACAGACCGAGCAGGCGGCTACGAAGCTCCGTATATCCTCCGTCATGGTGGGCCACCAGAAACGCTGCCCGACGAATGCCGCCGTGCGACGGGCACCGGGATGGCAGGCGAGTCTAGAAGAGTGCCCCCACTGCAGGACCTGGGAACGGACAGAGCAAGGAACAAAAAGAGGGTTAGGAGGACAGGAGCTGGGACCCGGCTCGGTCCGGAGAGCGGCGCGGACGGTGGTCTCGACGTCCCAGTGCGCCGCCCCGACAATACATCGGGCGGGCAGAATGCTGCTGGGCTTCTGGTTTTCCTCGGTGGGGGCGAACTGACGGGAAAGGGCGTCTGGCTTACGGTTCTTGGTGCCTGGACGATAAGACAGGGTGAAGTCAAATCGGGCAAAAAACAGGGACCAACAGGCTTGTCGAGGGTTCAGGCACCTAGCCGACCTGACGTACTCCAGGTTCTTGTGATCGGTCCACACCAGAAACGGCAGACTCGCCCCCTCCAGCCAATGCCTCCACTCCTCCAGCGCCAGCTTGATGGCTAACAGCTCCCGGTCGCTGATGTCGTAGTTTTGCTCAGTCGGCGAAAGGCGGTGGGAGAAGTAAGCGCAGGGGTGGAGCTTGTTGTCGGCCGCTGAGCGCTGAGACAGGACGGCCCCCACACCCACGTCAGAAGCGTCCACCTCCACCACGAACTGCCTGGCAGGGTCTGGCTGGGTCAGGATGGGCGACGAGGTGAAACGAGCCTTCAGGTCGCGGAACGCTTCTTCGGCTGCCGGAGACCAGGAGAAGGCTTTGTTGACAGAGGTCAGAGCTGTGAGGGGAGCCGCTACCATGCTGTAATTACGAATGAAGCGGCGGTAGAAGTTGGCAAACCCGAGGAAGCGCTGCAGCTCCCGACGAGAGGTGGGGCGTGGCCACTCCTCCACCGCTCTGACTTTTGCCGGTCCATTTGGATGCTCCCTGCCGTGATGACGAAGCCAAGGAAGGAGATAGTGCTGCGGTGGAATTCGCACTTCTCCGCCTTGACGTATAAATGGTTCTCCAGCAGGCGCTGGAGAACGCGACGGACATGTTGAACATGCTCAGACCGGGAGCGGGAAAAGACGAGGATATCGTCCAGATACACAAACACAGAACGGTTCAACACGTCACGAAGGACGTCGTTGACAAGGGCCTGGAACACGGCAGGGGCATTAGTTAAACCGAATGGCATGACCAGGTATTCGTAGTGCCCGGATGGAGTGTTGAAGGCAGTCTTCCATTCGTCCCCCTCTCGGATCCTGACCAGATGATAAGCGCTGCGGAGATCCAGCTTGGTAAAAATTGTAGCCCCCTGCAACGGCTCAAAAGCGGCGGACAGAAGAGGCAGGGGGTAGCGGTTCCTCTCCGTGATGGCATTGAGACCCCGGTAATCAATGCAGGGGCGGAGTCCACCGTCCTTCTTGCCCACAAAGAAGAGACCGGCCCCAGCGGGTGAGGAGGACGGACGAATAATGCCAGCGGCGAGGGATTCCCGGATGTACTTGTTCATAGCTTCCGTCTCTGGCAGGGACAGGGAATACAGGCGCCCCCTGGGCGGTGACGAACCGGGCAGGAGGTTAATGGCGCAGTCGTAGGTGGCGCGGGTCTTGCTGAAAACTGGCTTCAGATCCATGTACTCAGGGGGAACTGCCGACAGGTCCAGGAATTCCTCAGGAGGTGGGGCAACCGGAGACACGGGAGCCAGAGCGTCGCGAAGGCAGTGGGAATGACAGTGTGGGCTCCAGCCCAGGATCCGGTTTTCCCTCCAGTCGATGTGGGGATTGTGCTGTGCAAGCCAGGGGTGCCCCAGAACCACGGGAGCTTGCGGGGTGTCGATGATGTGCAGCACAATCTCCTCGCGATGGTTGCCAGAAACAAGAAAATTGACTGGGGGTGTGGCGTGGGTGATGCGGACCAGCGGGGCTCCGGTGATGGCATGGGCCTCCAGAGGTGAATGCAGCGGGACCCGGGGAAGACGCAGACGAACCGCCAGGTCGGCGTCGATGAAACTCCCGTCGGCCCCAGAATCTATTAGGACGGAGACCGCGTGAGATTGATCCCCGACAAGCAGGGCAGCAGAGAACAGAGGACGGATATCAGGGGACTGACGGATAGGAGTGACGCTCACCTGTAATCCCCTTGCTACGGGTGAGCGTCGGCTTTTACTGGACAGGTCGACACGAAATGACCGGGCTGCCCGCAGTACAGACACAACCTGGTACTGATCCTTCGCTGACGTTCTGCGGGGGACAGGTGAGTGCGGTCGACCTGCATTGGCTCCGGGGAGGCAGGCAGCGGAGAAGCAGGGGTCGGTGCTGCAGGCGCTAAAGGAGGGGCTTGAACGGGGCCACGTGGTCCGTCAGCGGCTCTCTCCCTGCGTCGTTGCGTCAGGCGCTGGTCCACGCGGATGGCCAGATCCACCAGGGCGTCGAAGCTGAGGGGCAGTTCCCGGGTGGCCAGCTCATCCTTGATGGGCTCAGCGAGACCATGGAGGAAAGCGTCGTACTGCGCCTCAGTGTTCCAACCGCTGGTGGCCGCCAGGGTGCGAAAATCGATGGCATAATCCGACACCGACCGACGCCCCTGGCGGATCAGCAGCATCTCCCTGGCGGCCTCGCGACCGTGCTTAGAGCGGTCGAACACCTTCCTCATCTCCTCAGTGAAGGCAGAGAAAGAGTGGCAGAAGGGGGCGCCGGCGTCCCAGACCGCAGTGCCCCACTCCCTGGCACGACCCGACAGCAAGGTGATGACGTAGGCAATCTTGGCTCGATCCGTAGGAAACGTGGATGGCTGGAGCTCGAAGATGAGGGAGCACTGAGACAGGAACGACCGGCAGGTTCCTGGATTCCCTGTATACGACTCCGGGGGTGGCAATCGGGGCTCCCAGCTGGAAGGTGTGGGCGGGACAGGCAGAGCGGCGGCAGCAGGCTGAGAGGGAGAGCTTTCAGCTGAGGTAGGTCTGCTGGGTCCATTATGGCCAGTTCGTACTGACACGACTCGGGCAGGGACTCAGTCACAGACCAAAGAATGCCGGCAGGCAGAAATCGTCACCGTAGAAACAGGCAGGGTCAAAAACCAGAAAGGCAGTCCGAAGGGCTAAATCCAGAAGGCGGGTAATGGGGCAGGCAGGGTCAGACAATGGGCAGGCAGAGGTACAGGCAACGGGGCAGAAACGGCAGGCAAAAGACAGGTCAGAAACAGGCAGGTCAAAAACGGGAAAAACAACGAGAGAAAAAACACGAGGCAAATGCGGGAACGAAGCGGGCAGAAGCAACCGAGACTCTGGCAACAGAACAGGGATGAACAGGGCAGATATAGGGCAGGGCTGATAACGGGAATGGGAAACAGGTGCGCAGGCAGGCAGGTGAAGATAATGAGGGAAACAGGCGGGCGGAGACCGGGGCGGGAGCGGGCAGGGCAGGAACACAGAGAAACAAAAGCACATGGACAGAAAAAAAAAAACAAAAACACAACGGCTAGCGGGCGGGAGTACTGACAGTAATATGTAAAGATATACAAGTATAATGTTTCATAAAAATAGTGTTATGTTTCAGATTAAGGGTTTATGATCATCTTTTCATCAAACCTTGCATAGCATGCAAAGGACACCTCCTTCTCTAGCACTCCTTTCTATACAGGGAAAATGTAATATTTTTGTCAAAGTAAAACCTTTTTCCTGATCACCCTTTCACTTTCAAAACTAAAATAAATCTTACCTTGTAGATTCTTGTTTACTACTCTGATTGGAATAAAGCACAAGTATACAAAAAACAAATCATGCAATTTGCTTCAAATGACTTCCATACTCTTTGTCAGAAAAACAGTCTCAAACAACCTGTGACATGGTTTCAAATGATTATAAATAAATTGACAGTCATAATGATAAGATGAAGATGTTGATCCAGTTTATATGAAGACAACGCCAGTGAGAGGCAGGAAGGTGCTGAAGAGGGTCAGTAGAACCACCTGCTACTGACACAGATAAGAAAGAGAAAGAAACCATTGCTGGATGGAGCTTATCAGGGTGTATATCAGTACATCATTTGTTCCATTTCAAGAAAGCTTGTCATTTGATAGTGTGTTTTCATGCATAAATGTGAGACCTTCATTTCTATTCATTTTATTTATTTGCAATTGGCAGATAAGGAGCTATTAAGAAACAAGAACTGTGATATCATACCTTTAACTTTGAACTCGTGCACTTAATGCACTTGTACAACACCACAAGGATTGTACTTTTGTCCACATTTGCAATCCATTCCACTGGCATGGATCGAACATTGATTCATTATTTAGTGCAATACTGCACTTACTTGTACTTGGTTAGTTTCTTCCAGAATATCTTCATAACTAGGCACAATGTGTTGTCATTATGACAACACCAAGTCAACATTTACATTTACAACATTTACAAGTTTTTCTGCAGCATTTTGAGTGGAATATTTTGGTGTTGGATAGGATTCAGTTGAATACACCTATGTTGCCCAAGTTCCTCAGGATGTGTGTCTAGAACATTTCAGGATATCAGCTTAAAGTATTGTATATGAGATGGTAATGAAGTATGCCAGGCTTCATTTAGTTTTCGTGTTTAGTGATGTTGTTTCAGTTTTTCATAATCATGGTTTTGTTTTAATCTTAAGGGCTTAATCTGAGGGCTAAACAGCTGCCAGGCATTCTTTACATCTGATTGCATTTCCTGATAATAACCTTTTGTGACATTTTAAAACAGATCAACTCGCATGACCACATAAACATACAAATATTAGAATATGGTATGCCACCTTGTCAAATTCTAAAGCTTTCAAGGTTATTTCTGCATATTTTCACAATGAAAGGTTATCAGTGCACTTGCCTCTTGCAAAAATGACTCTCAGAGCCAAATGGGGGCACTATGTAAGTGAATTGAAGGTGCAAATTTAGTATTTCTGCAAAGTTTGCAACATGTTGGCTGGTTTCCCCATATGGTCATTTACAATATCAACTGCGTTGGAATACTTCACTTTGGGGTAAATGAACACAACATTAACAAAGATCTGTCACTAGAGAGATAGTATGGTAATATAAAATGCTTTACCAGTAGTATATAAAAAAAAACAATACATATGTCTATAAAATTGTAATTCAAATCTTTGTTAAGTGTATAATTGCTATGTTGTCCTGTCAGGTTCAGCAAGTACTGGTGGAGTCATTGCAGTAGGGGGAGCTGCTGTGGGAATGCCAAGCAAGCAGGTATACTCTACTTTGTATTGTAATTATTTGTTTGCCATTTTTCTTCTTTTCTTTGCTGTCCATATGTCATTGTGCATTTTTAGATGTATGACACACTTAGCTTTGCATTGTCAAAGAGACATTCATCTACGGGTTCTTCTTCTACAGACCTGTGGTTCTGTCACAAAAGAGGTTTCTGACTTGGCCAATAGTGCACAGACATTCATGCTTTTGAAGAAATTGAAAAATACATTGACTTTACTGGTCCCTGGGAACCCTATCAATTATCATATTACAAAATGAATATCCAGGGTCACAGAGGCTTCTGACTGGTTTTGATTACCAGTCTCTGAGTTGGTTCTGTGTGGCCTCTGATTGGCTTGATGTATAGGTTGTCCTCACACCTCATATCATATGAACTTCAGGTCAAAATTCAAGAGACTCCTGGTTTACCGCATCTAACCCATACAAAGCTCTCTCAACAGGGTACTGATATTAGTGATTACTGATTATTACGGCTGGCATTAGTTTCAAAATGCTGGTGTTCTGCCACTAGCTGGCGAGAGGAACATCTCCTCTGTTACTGCATATCAGTTCATATCAACCATAGCAGGGCGGGGCAGCATGACACATTATTCAATCACATTGAACTTGACTTGATACTGTGCACTTACCATCATTTCCTTTGTTTTAAGTGTTTCTTTTGGCTAACATTACCATCACCCAGTCACAGGGTGTGATATCATGTCTTGATTTGGTTTTCATTTGTGATAATAGAACCATCTTTCCATGAGACATGTGGAAACATATGATAAATAAATGAATAAATAATTAAATAAATAAATAAGCACATTCACTTTCCTGACGTATAAACACGTGTTACCAACTTAATAGGAGATTTGAACATTTTATGTAGGCTTATAAAAAGGAAATACATTTCTCTTGATACAATATCAAAAGAAACAAAAACATGGGATAAATTCCTTTTTGTCAGACACAACTCATTAGTTTCTTTCTGAAAATTAGTGTTCTAGCTGCCAGTAGATGGCATACTTGACCTCCCTAAAACGGTATTGGATTTGGCAGTAGTTGCCAACCCATTTCCTGGATTCCCACAAACCTGCATGTGTAAGGTTTTTGTTTTTTTTTCCCAGTATGTGTTGCTTCAGTCCTTTTGGATCTCATTTATTCTATAATTTTATTTCTGATCTTTAGTACATCAATATAACTATTTGTCACTAGTAGTGGTTCTCAATAGTTATCATGTGGGACACAGTGTATGGTGATTTTCATTGCAATTGTGTTAAATTTATTTTTAAAATTGTGCTATTTACCTGCTAATTGAATACTAGTGTGAATTCGAAATTGAATATCTGATCATATGTCACAGCTGAGTTCCTAATGTGTCTTAAAATGGGTGGGTGCTGGTTGTATTACTATTACTCACAGTATGTTTGTAAGAAATAAGGAACAACCTGCTCTCATGAAAAACAGGCACAGAATCATCCTTGCACAAGAGCAATATTGCCTCAATAGATGAACATCTCTTTTCAGATGTGCAGCAAAAACTCTTTGCCATTCTTGGAGTTCTGAAACTCCTTGACAAGATAGGTTTCTGTCTGAGAAAACAATAACATAAAGTAAACAAAACATGACATTTTCAGGCTGTATGATGCATTTTTGGAGTGATAGTTTTTCTAGAGTGTATGTATTCTGTATTATATTATTGGCATTTAGCAGACACTCTTATCCAGAGCAACTTACAATGTTACCCATTTATACAGCTGGGTATTTTACTGAGGCAATTCAAGGTTAAGTACCTCGCCCAAGGTTTTTCAGTGCATAGTCTTTGATACAGCCTGGGTTCAATCCCAGTTGCGTCATCAGCCAACGGTGACTGGGACCCTTAGTGGTGAAACAAAAATTGGTTTCATTCCGCTGGGGATATAAGGAAGGATAGGTTGGTTATGATGCTCGTTCTGTAGCTTTATAGTGACCCCACTGGTCAGTTGGGGAAGTGGGTGCTGACAGCACATCTCAGAGGAGAGCGTGTGCTAGTCTCGCCCTCTCAGATTGGTGGTAAGTGTCATAGCTGCAGGTCATCTATGACATAATTGGGCATTTGAAATTGGGGAGAATTGTTATCACAAAAGATATCCACTGGGTGAGATGGGAAATTTTATTGTGGACTGGATGATTGAGGGGGTGCCAGGGGGAAGTCAGACAGTTGAAGGAACAGGGAACAAATGAGTCAAGTGTTTAATCTGGACATAATAATAAAAACCAATGCTCTGGAAAGCCCCCACTCACTCAGAGCTGACGTGACATCACATTCTACATACTGAGTCCTGAAGGTGGGAGGCGTGTCTTCAGGGAGATTACCTGTGCTTTAGTGGCAGGTAATAAAAACATAACCTGGAACAGCCCGAGCAAGGTATGCCGAATGGTTTTCTTTCATGTCCAAACAGGACACAGGGCAGACAGCCTTACATGAAAAACATACCCTCTGAAATCTGAAAAGCATGTAATCGTTTATCTTAGTTTATCTTTATCATGCTGAGACCCTTGGAGCATGGCAAATATAATGCAGTTGAGGAAACATGAAGTAATTATGGTCTCAACTGTAACTGCAGCAGAATTTTTGTTACTGTCTTCCATGTTTTTACTTTAACTGATAGTGTCATGAATATGTGTTTCTGTATCAAACCATAAGGTTGGTATTCTACAGGTTGTGAATAAAACATTACTGTAGAAAATGACAATAAAAATAAATTATTTTCTTCTAGGGGAATTTTTTCAGGGTTGTGGTCTTTAGTTAAATGAAACCCTTAGAAAAAGTCACTTTTTTCATAATTTAGTGGTCTTAAGCAATTGTGAACATTTTCAAGGTAACCGGAAATTCATCAGATGTGTTGAAAAAATCCTCAATTCCCCAAACACCTGTTTTACAGTTTGTTGGCAGTATGTGTCATCTTAACACAGAGGCCCAGGGGCTTGATGGTGTAAAACACAGCAATGTAATTGGCACCTGTGCAACACTTCCTCTGACTTTCAGTGCTCAGTGCTGTATCACACAGATGTAATGTCAGAGAGAACAAATGTTACAGAACACTATATCATTAAGTCCATAGAAATGTCTGATTCTCATATGCATTTACCAGTTTACTACTAATTTAACATTGATTACTCATGCCTATGACTCTGGAAAATGCCCATAATTTGGAATTAAATGCTGGTAGTACTGCTTTCATACAAAAATGCTGCAGATATATTGCACTGATTGTAGATAATGGACGTATGCCACTAGCACTGGATAAACTAGAGGCAGACACTCATTGCCGCACAGTACTCACATTTGCAACAACAGGGAGGCCTGGAGAATGCTGGTCTGTAAGGGTGCTGCGCTGTACAACAGTGACCTCCACCGCTGCCGCAGACTCAGAAAGGAGAGAGCTACAAAAAGGGCCCAAATCATATCCTCAACCTCCTCCTCCTACCCCTGCCCACACTGCCCCAAAATATGCTGTTCCAGGATTGGCCTCTACACCCACCTGAAGACCCATAAGGACCCAGAAGGAGGACAGTCTTACTCAACTTCGAGTGACCGCTGATGGTGTGTGTGCAAGCGTGTGTGGTGTGTTACGTCTGTAGTAGTTAGCGATTGCCTGAGAAATCATCCAAAGCTTTAGCTGGTAACTTATTTTTGTTGAAATATATGAGTTGTAAGAAACAAGTAAAACATAAATGTGTAAATGTGTAAAAGTCATGTTTCATCACAAATAAGATGTGAGATATTCTTGTTTGGAAGGAACTTTAAGGCTTTAAAGATGAAAATGGAAGTGGCACAATGAAGTTCCTTGAAGAATAAGTGGGCATAAGACCAGATTTATCTTCCTTTGTAGGGTGGGAGGTCCTGACAGTGGTACCAGTGGTGTTGTTTCCTTTTCACCGTCTAACATACCCCCATGAATTATATTACCATGCCACATCCTCTGGTATATGCATATGTAAGTGTGACTGAATGATAATCAGTGATATAAAATAGGCAATCATCTAAAAACATGACAAAAACAACCATTTACATATGCTTTCAAATGTTTAATGTACAAAGTATAACAATACAATTGAAACTGTAAAAAAAAAACTATAAAAATGTAACATCTGTAAAATGTCAAAACAGCCTGAAATCTGTATCTGTAATCAATTGATACATGGAAATTATCTTTCAATCGTGCTGGTTGGATAAAACACTAATAGTATCAAACATTGTGCCTATAAATTAAATTGATAAATTAGGTACAGAACAATTATAATAAATTAATCAAATATATCTTAAATAAATAAAAAAACATTCAAACTGATTGATGACAAAGTAGTCAAGTATTCATTCTTTAAATTAAGATTTCTAATTGATTCATTTTTGCTCAGTCAAGCAACATATGGTGACAAGCCTAACAACGGAGGAAGTAGCTGGCCCTCAACACCCTGTAAAGTCTCCTGCTGCTGGAGCCGAATTCAAACAGGTACGGTCCCTTGAAGAGGTACGTAAATCCTGAAACATACAGAAGAAACAGTACACAATCACAAAAAGCTTTTGGAAACAAATTTTTTAAAGTAGCCAAAAAGTCAAACTCAGTTTAATGAATCTACAAGCGTTGCAAAGCAACAACATGGTTCATGAAGTTATTTTAATCAGCTTCAAACTATAAATTCAGCCAGAAGACTGAGATGCTCTAGTAAGGCATTGCAGTTACATTGCAATGACTGCATCTGCTGGTTGAGTGTCTCCCTCTCACCTCCGCTCTGAAAGGCAGCAGTGACTTTCCCCCTCATGCCTGGAAAACCCTCTTCCACTTGTTTGGGGAATCCTTCATCCATCCTCTTTCTGGCCTCATCATAACTATGGAAAAGGATACAAAAGGTAAGTGATGGGGAACATAAATAATTAAAAGTGAAAAGAATGGCAAGTACTGGTCTTTAACGAGTTTTATAATCATTGTGGCATGTAATGTTTAAGAAATTGAATTACTTAGAGCGTTGAACTAAAGTGAACAAGCATTTGATTAAAAGTACTAACCTGTAGTAGTACTTGTCAACAAAGAACAAAGTCTTGCGGGAGTATTCGTCATACAGGGCAGCACTGATTTTCTGCACTGTGTTTGGCAGACCCATCTTGCTAATGCTTTTAGGATAGCCTCTCACAATATCATAGCCAGAGATGGCCCAGACCTTCTGACCTGTAAATTGAAAAAGCATCAAGCATTCAAAGTATGAATAAACTTAAAATGAGCAATGTCATTAAAACAAGCCCAAGGGCAAAACTGAGATCACAAACAACATGAGTGTCTCACCTTTGAAGAGGTACACTGTATCTGTTTCTCTGCTCTCATAGGCAGCATCAAGGTTGTTGGGAATTTCGGGCCAGAAGCTTTTGATGAGTGTTTGCTGGGGCTTCCTGCTCTGAGAATAACTCCTCCAAAGGAATCTGAGACAGAGGATACAGGCATTTTTGCTATCATTTCTGCTGTCTGTTTTACATGTTTAAGGCAAGAGATAAGTACATTCTGTCTTCTAGAAAAATGATATAAATGATTTGGTTGTAATTTGGACAAGACAGGTTACAACATTTTACTGATGAGGTTGAAACTGTATTGTCTTTCGTTACATTTTAGGACCATGATAAAATACGACATGGTAATTACATTTATATTTTTCTTGTTACCTGCCCTTGAAAAACAGCTTCTCTCCACGTAGGGTTGTGACGGCATCCATGACCAGGTTGGGATCACAAGCGTCGGGGGTCTCAGGGTGAGGCTCAGGGTCAGGTTTGTCAGGGGTCACATCAGGGTTTGAGCCTGGTGATCAGAAAAATCCGGCGGGTTAGATATTGGACAGCATGCTACACACAGGAGAAAGTACTTCTACTGACACATAGTGAATGCCCTGCCAGAACTGATTATGGAGTTTTTACTAACCATAGAGAGACTGTATTCCCCTCACGTCATCCCGGGGCAAGGAAAAGCTGTTGGGGTCAGTGTAGCTGTAGATAGGGAACATCAGGGCACCAGGGTCGTCAGAGTGGGACAGCCCCAAGGCGTGGCCAAACTCATGGGCAGCCACTAGGAACAGGTTGTACCCTACAGAGGAAATTGTCAGACATTACAATTACAATTACTTAATCACATTTCTGTTTTTTCTGTGATACCTTTCTATTTGAGATCCACTATTTATATTGTTTTCCCTTTAAAACAGCTGTGAGTGTGAAATCTTTAAGTTGCAGGATGACTCACCGTTTGAACCGGAGGTGAAGGTCTCATCTTCATCAAAATGTGCATCCCCTCCAATGCCAACAGAAGGTGCAAAAGCATGAGCCAAAGTACCACCTGGTCCATCAAAAGGATAATAATCTCCATGTGCTGCAAAGAGAAAACATTTTTAGCATTTATAGTCATTTGGTGTCCTACAATTGTCCTATGTGTGTATGACTACCTTATACTCATTCTATTCTCACTCAACTATTGCAGAATATGAATGATTAGGTCTTTGTGGATGAATAAATACTAGAGATGCACGATAACTATCGGCACCGATAATTATCGGCCCGATATTGCAAAAAATTACGTCATTCAGATAACTCAAAATTTTCGCCGATAAATAGAACCAATATAAGAAACCTAAATTCCTTGGATAATAATAATAATAATAATAATAATAATAATAATAAATGTTCATTTGAAAAATTGGAACTGTTCTTGTTTTTATTGTCATTACAACAGTATTAATATCATTTATATTTGGTTAGGACAGAGGCAGAGCTATAATGTTAAATTAACAATAAATAAATAACAAATAAATTAATTTATCGATTAAAATTACTTTAAATGCTCAAAATAACAAGGATGGCCATTTGAATAATTAAGTGGCAAGTAATCCCAAAGCTTTCTCTTAAATGTTTCAAATTATAGCTTTCTTGTGTTAAACAATTCAAATTACAAAACAGAGCTAAATATAGTTAAATCGATTTAAATTACTGAGAATAAACTTTCAGGTTAGGTTGAGTGCAATGAACAGTAACGTTTAGAACACAGACCTCACAAAAGCTGTGATGTGTCATGAGCATTTAACGTAATTTACATCGATAAATGCCATCCTTGTTAATTATACAATCTCACGTTGTCGCTTTCGCAAGCACACAAACTACAGACAATCTGCGCTTTTTCGCGAGTGTAATCATTTATTTACGATTGGTGTCAATTATTCTGTGAATTATTTGTTTTATTGTTAATCAAGGAGGATAAAGGGGAACAGGCTGAAAGTAATGATAGATTTAAAGGTAGTGTTTCCGCTTCCCCTGTTTCCAGCTCACCCGCAGCCACTGAAAAACATACGGAAAAAACCTAACGCCACATACCGGGATAGCTGTTATTGCGCTAAAAATAGCTGTGCGATACATCGCGATGGCTATATCGTGCATCCCTACACTGAAGTGTGTATATAAACTATAAAAAATGTTATCGGTTATCGGTACTGGTTATGAGAAGCAGGAATTTATCGGTTATCGATATCGGTTGTAAAAAACAGTTATCGTGCATCCCTAATAAATACAAGATATTCACAAATGTCACCACAATTTTGTATTTCAGATATTCCTGCATATTGTAAAGCAGGATCAGAAGGAAGGACAAGTAACAGCAAGCCATTGGGAACATTTGTAAAACTGCCTTCAATGGTGAGGCTGGTGACGTTTTTTCAAGTCACTGGAATTCCTAAACTTAGTTTGCCTGCCCTCAGGAAAGGATTACAGGCAATTACTGCAGAGTCCTGAAAACACCCATTTACTTGAAAAAGGAATGTCAGCATTGTAACCCATATTTTACAGCTCATTTGTTTCACTCTCTGGGGACTCATTCTCAGAACCCATTTTAACTGTGCATGCTGAATACTCAGGTTAATCTACATAACGATCCTCTAAAAATGATCAAAACCATCTGGCTTTACAATGTAAGTACCAAACTTTCTTGTGATGGTTATTATATCATTCAAAGATTTAAAAACTTTTTTTGGGATTGGTTTATTTTTGTTTTGGTCCAAAGGGTCTGAGAGCTTTACAAAGTTTCTGTGATCAATGTAGCTGGTATCTGTGTTTTCAGTAAGCATGTTGACAGCTTTTAAATACATGTTTTTATAGTTTTATAATTCACTCAAATCAAAATGTCAGAATGTCATTAATTAAAAAGATGGTTTTGAAGTCCACTGTGTTTTTCTTTACCTTTGGCGCCGAAGGAGATCATGATGTCGGCTGTGCCAGAGTAGATGCGGGTGAAGCGAAGTGGAGTGACTTGAGCCCAGACCTGCAGGGCTTTCTGTAAGGCACTGTCCACCTCAGACACCGACATGTCAGGAGTGTAGTTCTCAATTCTGGAAGACATGCAGACTTTAGTCAAAATCGTGGCCCGACTGAAGAATTTTGTTTCATTTTCTTATCATCTATGTCACAAGAGTAACCTCACACGTACAGGTGAGAGCATTACTCCTTATTACCTGTAGGTCAGCTTGTTTGTTGGCCACTTGGGGTTGTTAGGGAAGGTGGAATATTTGGCAACATCGGGGACCCCACAGCGAGGCTTCTTCATCACCTCCAGAGTGTCCGCGTCCAGAGTGCCGGTCACCTTGAGTCCGAAGAACTTCTGCATCTCGCTCAGTTTCATGTTCATCTGGCCGAAACTGCGCCGGAAAGTAGGCTCCGTCTCCTCCGTCAGGTTGTAGAACCTCTTCAGATAGGTCTATAGAAATGACATGTTAGGTACAGTAATTTAATTCAATGGCTAGCACAGTGATATTCTTACCACTGAAACTACTTACTCAGAAAATGTCAAACAAAGAAACAAAGAATATTAAATCTCACCTCTGCCATTTCTTCATCTTGCTCTCTGCCATTAGGTGGCAATATCGGGACACAGTGTGCCGCTATGGCTAGGCAGACTAAAATGCTCACATTGAAAGTCTTCATGTTTTCCTCAAGTCTCTGATTCAGTTTGTGTTGCATTCAGCTGGACCTGTGCTTCTTAAATACACTCAGACTCTTGTATTGAGCAAGAATTTATTGAGTCATCAGCCTCAAAATTCCATGATCAATCAACAGGAAGGAAGTACAGCATTGACAGCTCATTGGCATGAAATATTTTGGTGATGTTTGTTAACCATTAACATTGTTTTTCAATTTTTTCTTCAGTTGTATTTTTATACAATTTTCATCATGGTTAAGTTGTGAGTTGACATAATACCCTGCTATATGAGGTGCTTTGAGGATATATTTATGAAACATTGTGAATTTCCAATACAAGTTTACATCGATCAATTTAGAGAATTCTTCTTTGATTTCTCTGACTCTTTTACTTATCATTTAGTGTTTTTTTTGTAATTTCTTATGACCTTTTAACTTGTATAAAGCTTGTTTCCATCAATATACATCTATAACTAATACATGTTTCAACATTTCACAAAAGCTTTTGGACCAAAATGTAAATGAATCTTTGTCTTTGTATTTTTAATTTAACATAATAATTAAGTACTCCTTAACACTTGTCAAAACTTGTTACTAGAAAAAAGAGTCTATGAAGTGACAGGGAATACAATTCACACAGTATGAGATCAAACACCAGTAATGAGACAATTTAAAGCAACAGTGGAAATATACTGAATCATTTCCTGAAATGGACATTTGATTTTTTTCCCCATGTCTTTACACTCTGTGGGGACATTGAAATCATTCAATATTGATGTTTTTCTTTTTTGTCCTGTCTGATACTCAAAATTATATAATTTTTCCAATAATAATAAAACTTTATTAAAGAACATGGCTGTGAACACATCTGGGCTTTACACAACTGATGTAAAATCTTTCCACAGTCTTACAAACTGTAACCTTTTATGTTGGTTTTTATTTTGAAGCTTTTGGATGAGCCAGTCAGTCGTATACAATCTTAATCATTGGATTGGACATTTATACTAAAAACAATCACTGAAAATATATTACTTTTTGAATATGCATGGGGTATTTTTCATGTTTACAGCTGTTTAAAATCAGCTTTTAATTTGACATTTGAAAAAAAAGAAGGCAGTGACAATAAGGTTATTAGAAATGCAAATTAAAATAAAATAAAATATTCTAAAATTAAAGTAAAATCAATAATATATATTACTGTTTGTAATACCTCTGTGAATGACTCACTTTTTCAGCAGCTGGGCTCTGTGCTCAAGGCTGATTTCTGTTTTTTGTGAGAAATATCAGCTTCCTTACAGTTTTATTTAGTTAGTATTTTTTGTTATCTTTTGTCAAAGATTAATTGAGACAGCACTAGTGTAAGTGTTTAGTGTTCTTTAGATGTGGGAAGAGACAACAGTATAAAAATGGCCATGTGAAAAACCTGTTTGTAAGTATTTCTGTGTTGAGGGGGAAGAAAAGCCCTCCAGACAAAACATCTAACATCTCTCAAAGAGATGTCAAAATAGAGATCTCTAGGCAACTCCCTCATTGATTCATTCTTTAACACTATAACATCCCAAGGCTGAGTCACCGATACTTTCACAACACAGCCTGGTAAATCATCAGTTATCAGGTGCTCAAATGAGATTCAGACAGTTAAATCCATCAGTCTGTGGGAATTATACTAGTCATTTTATTCTGGAGTTCTATTTTAATTTACATGTCATCACCATGTCGACATACACCTTTAACAGGCGTTTTATTTCTTTTAGTTGCAATTTGATTTATAATATAATGTAATCTGTGCACATTTGCATATGTACATGTATGCAGCTGAAATGTGAAAAATTTTCATCATACTGCGATGAATGGTGAACAATGTCGTTTGAGTCTACATACACCTATTCAAGTGAATTCCAGATAAATTGCTAGACAGTGCTTCAATTTTCAGTGCTTCTATACACTTATAAAAGATATACATATTTTTGAGATGTAAACATGGTCAACAGAAGAGTACTCACTGATGTAGGCAATGTGTGAAAATGTTTGACTCTTGTACCATCTGCATTACAAACAAGTGTGAAACATTTATGAACATAGGTGCAAACAAATTCAAGTTTTGTTTAGCCTACCAATTCTACTGGTGTCATATTACAGCTTTTCAAGGGAGTTCAGATCCCTTCCATTTGTCCTCCTGCAAAGAGAGTGTAGGATCTGACTCACAAGGAGAAATTACCCCTGGAAATACCCCCTGGAATTTTGACTGCTTTTACGAATTTAAGTGTTAATGGTTTTGTGTTGTGTGATTTAAATTCCTCAGTGGGGCACTGCTGCTGCATCTTTGGGCAAGGTACTTAACCCAGAATTATCTCAGTTAATATCCTATAATATGTAAATTGATGAGTGCTTGTTATGCATCTAAACATAAATGTATATATATTACCTGATATAATTCCATTCATTTCATTCCAAAATTGATAATTGTGTGAAGAATGCATGTGTCTGACGCCATGTGTTGGCTAAAGAGCCTCACCTGCTTGATTAAAAAAGTATTAAGTACAGGTGTGCGCCTGGAAAGCTAAAAAAAATTAAAAAGTTAAAATTAGTAGCAGTACAAACAGAACATGGTGAAAATTTGTTGTGTCCATCTGTAGATGAGGCTATCCTTTTGGAAATGTGTAACCCAAGAGGCTGTTAAGGCACAGTTAAAATATGACTTCACCTATCAGTTTGTTGCCACATTTGAGCAGTTCATTTACATACTATACACATTTTGGTGCATCAAAATTCAACACTCTTAGTTCACTTCCAAATCTTGGCTCAATTGTTTAAATCCCTACCCTTGTGCATATAATCATCAAGGTTTTATGTATAGATTCTAGGCAGAATCTGATTTCTATCCAAAACAAACAGTCAAACAACTGGGTTGTAAAAGTGCCATAAATGTATGTCGAAACATTGATACCTACAGAGACAGTATATTTTTATGATAACCACACATCTGAGGTTTACTGGTATTTGCCTGAGTCCATGGGTTCTTAAGTTGAAGAGTTATAGTTATCAGGTGTAGGCAAAATTAAGGCTGGTCTCTGCTCAGTTTGCCATAGAGTTATGCACTTAATATGGCTAAACCACTAGCTTTCTCTAACTGTTGTAAGATGCACAGTATCGTACATGTTGGAAGGTATGTCAATAATGGCAATAATTGTTCTATCAAACAGGTATTGCGAGAATGGCAAGGTTGGGAGCTGACAGGAAATGGCAGACTTTTCTCTGTGTCTGCCTGTGATCCTTATGAAGTAACTTATGATCACTGGCCATGAAGGAGGCAAGGGGTGGCTGCATGGAATATTAGTTTAAAATATTCCCAACAAACAAAAAGATGAAATAGGCCCTTGGCCAAGGACGTCTGAGGTCATGACTCTCCACTCCCTGTCATCACTATTAGAGGGCATAGTTGTCATGGACATGTCACACCATGACTCATACTCATAATGAGTATTTTCTCACAGACACAACACAGTGTTCGGGGTCTTACTTTTTTAAAGTAAGCATCTGTGTGGACGTGTCAAGAGAAATGATTACGCTTTCTACAGAGGAAAAACACTGGCTTTTGAGTCTTACAATAGCCTTAAGACCAAACAAAGATATGCAGTCTATCTATGGCCTATGTATATACTGTAACTAACTTTAAAATTCACAATACTTAAGGCACTTCATGTACCTTAATGTACATATCAATGTATATAAGGTAGTCTGTTAATTATAGCAAATGCTTTCCATCTGTTTACAATGTAAAGAAGAAAAGGCTTTTCTGTCAAATTTGTTCATGTGTTTCGTGGCTATGGAGTGCATGGAACCTTTCATCCTTATTTCTGTAGCATAGTGGTTAAGGAGAAGGACTCGTAACCAAAAGGTTGCTGGTTCGATCCCCGCTGGGATGCTGCTGTTCCCTTGGGCAAGGTAATTAACCCACAATTGCCTCAGTAAATATCCAGCTGTATAAATGGATAACGTTGTAAAGAACTGTAACTGTAACGTTGTAAAGACTGTAAGTCGCTTTGGATAAAAGCGTCTGCCAAATGAATAAATGTAAGATAAGGACAGCCTTGCTGACATATATACCTTTATCAGAATAAATCCAATTTCTTCAGCTACTATGGAATTACGGCCATTGTCAGAAAATGACAACCTGGGTGATAGGGCTCAGTCTGTGCGCAAAGTGAATGCCTTGATAGATAGAACCTGAAACTATACTTCTTAAGCTAAAGCACTATAGACAAGGGATTTATGTTAATGCATTTCCATCAGAAGACAATATTTGGTGTCAATCGCTCTGCTGAAAATTTCTGTAATAGGCTCCAAGGTGATCTTCCTTCACCATAAATATCTATGGGTTAGAAAAAAGTCACTTTATTGTAACATTATGCTCAATTCCTCAAGACAGAACAGTACTGTACTTGTAGTATACAGTGACGCAGAAGCCTGTGCATACAGGTGAATCATGACTGCTCAAGAGAAAATCTGTAGTTATTAATAATTAATTTGTTAATTAATTCAAGTTTTCTTGGAATGTTTAATCTCTTGACCTGTAGGCAATTATAAGTGTATAAAATTGGACTGTACATGTGTGTTGTTTGATCTGGCCTCTGACAAGTATTTAAAAAGTAATAATGTAACCCTCTGAGAGCTGTAGTGCCAAACTAGGCAATATAAAGAGTTGAAGCTGCATGTAATGTTTTTTATATGTTACATATACTTTCTCTCAGATCTTTGTTTGATCTTTCTCTCTCATCATTGTTGATTTGGGTGGCGCTCCCCTGGAAGTAGGTTGAGGGCAGTCCCTGAGCCAGCCTCTCTGTAAACAGCTGTGTTTGTTCTGTTCAGCATAGCTGGGCTCAAACAACATGAGCAGTCTTAAAAATTACATTATCTTCAGAAACTGAACTGCTGGAGAGGCCTTTTGGGATTGGGATTCCCTAAGCAAAACAGTACCCTCTAAACACTAATATGAATCCAGGCATGTAAGTGTTTTCTAACTATATCTGGCATGCAAACATCTAAAATTATTTAAAATTACAGATTACTTGCGAAAAGGTTGTTCTGGGGGTTCCTATTAGCTAAGTAAAACATGTTCAGCATATATGGCAACACAACTATGAAACATTTTTCATATTAGTAGTTATGGCAGCATTCATGCATTTTACCTCACTGCTTTTGTTATATCTTATGTTTCTAGGATACCAAAAGGAAGGTTTGCACACATTACAAAAATATGCTGATATGTTCATTTTGAATCATGAAAATTATTTGTGGTTAGCATTAGCAACAAGCCAAAGGGAATTCCTATAGCTCCTTTATAATACACTGCCAGCAAAAAATGTTACATTATGGTATCGAATACATGCTACATTTTAATAAGCAGCAATATTCTTGTTTTTCTCCTGTGAGGAATTTTATAAAGAGTAAACCATATAAAGTACCTTTTCACATCATGAGGCTTGCCTTCCAAAGTCTCGAGAGGCGTGTAATGTTGCAACGGCAGATCTGATGTTGGCAAAGTGCTGACAGAACAGGAAAAGTTTTTATAACAAAATGATAACATCACTGAGAATTTTTTAAAAATCAGCTGTCTGATGGAGGTGTCCTTATATTCTGCTCACTAGCCCTGAAGTGAAATGAATTGGAGGCCACTGATTTTAGGTACTCACAACCCCTGAGGAGTGACTGGTCAGCTCCTTTTTATGTCTTGTGACTATTCACATAAACAATGCACTTGCACTTACATATGAAAAACTAAGCTCTTTGCTAATTTGAATGAGCTGCAATTTTATTGGTTTTCATATTAGCAGTAATATAATAGACAAAGTACCTCTCAAGGCCTCTTGGAATTCCACTTGTATCCAGTCGAATTATCCCAGCTTTGGTGAAGAAAATGTTCCGATTGGAAGTAAAATATTTTAAAAATATAGGTGAAATACATTAATGTTGCAAACAAAATATACAAACAAAATATCAACAAAATGTAAAATTAGTTTGAAATCCAATGTTTTTTGTTTTAGCTTAGATTTAATTGTTTTATTCCAGTTTACAATAAAATAGAAAAACTAAAATGCTTTGTAAGTATTTAGATTTTTTTGGATTTTTATGATGCTTGGCAAAGTTGTACAATGTGCATGTTCAGTCTGCAAAGTCTACCCTGAATTATAAAGATTATAATTCATTAAATTTTCAGTTCTATCATAGAATTCTGTAACAAACAAACATAAAGAAGAATTTAAAAAGAAAAAGAATAGACCACTTGTAATACTATTAGCTCACAACATGGCATTTCTGAACATTATCAAGTAGAAAGTTAAATACTTCCTTTCAGTCATAATTGTCTATACCTGAGGTTTTAGGTCCTTGTGAGGAATGCCCTGGTCATGCAGATATTTCGAGGCCATGCAGATCTGTACAAACCAATCCAGGATCTGTGAATTTAGACATGCATTGTGAACTTTAATATAATTTGTTAGTTGCCACAGGAAAAGCAATCAAAAACATGTTCTTATTGAAACAAAGATAATGATGAAGTATCACTTTCCCCTAGACTGTATGAATGCAAATACACATCTATAGGAGAAGCACTTAATGCCTACTGTCAGGGTTTCAGAGACTGCTGCCCACAACAACTAGCAGGCAGCCTCGTAAACACTTGTCTGATTTATTTTTTGCCTGCATCTTCCCCAGACTGCCACCAGAGGTCCCGTCTTCCTGTCTGTGCCTTGTGTAATCTAATTAATTCAGTTCACCTGTGGTTAGCCCAGTTGTGTGTCTTGTGCTCTATATAAAGACTGCTTGTTCCCTGTTTCCTTGCTCAGACTTGAGCTGTCCTGCCATGTGGATGGTCCTGTGCAAATTTAAAGCTTGGTGTTTTTGAGTCTCCAGTAAAGTTTCTTTCTTTATACATCATCTGTGTTGCTGTGTGGTCTCTGCTATTGGATTTCTCCCGACCATGTATTACATCTACAGTGTACAATTACCTCAGATCTTTTTGAGTTGGCTTACCTGCTTCTCTTTGAACTGCTTGTGATTCTCTCTCTGTCTGACAATCTGTACTGAGACCATCACAGTACTCCATGACTACATACAGTGTATCCCCATCTGTAAAGGGAGTATCATTTTAATGTTTATGAATTTACATAACTGTAATCACTTATCTGTAAATTTCTTTCATTTTCCATGTAATGGAGAAGGATTGAAGTTTGATCTGGGTGTATCAGTAATGGGAAGGAGCAGGGCTCGCTGGTTCAATTCCCTGCTGGGGCACTGTTGCTGTACCCTTAGGCACTCAGAAATGTGTCAGTGAATATCTAGCTATATAAATATACAGCATGTAAAAACTGTAACTTATGTAAGTCACTCTGGATAAGAGTGTCTGCTAAACAAAAATAATGTAATAAAATGTAATTTGGCAAGAAAAATTCTGTAGCCTGTCAGTCAGTAAGCACACCAAATCCAGTTAGGAGGGTCTCCCTCAATAACAAACTGTTCCTTATGTTAATACGCCTTTTGAAAATCATCTGTCTCAAAGGAGGATGGCATATTTGCAAAATAGGCCCAAGCAATGTTGTTAATAGCGAGCAAGATATATTTTGTTTTGTAACTTTGTTTAAGCCACTGTGCCAATGCATTAGTAATCCTGATAATATTGTAAAAATTAATTTTGCAAAAGTGCACTGAAGTTCATTTGAAACAAAAAACTGCTAAAAAAAAACTGCAGCTGATCTTGCCATCAATAAGACATTTACAAGGAAGTGGCATGCAAAAACTTTTTTTCTAGTACATTCTTTAAGCAGAGCTGGGTTTACAACATGAAGTGTACAAACAAAGCATTTGTTTTTTGTAAATTGAATTAAGTGAATTAAACAACAAGTAATGTATTTGAAACACTTAGCGAAACTTGCATTTTCCCAGTACTATGATTTTGAGCACATGGTTCAAAGGCTCAAGAATTCATTGTAAAGAATAAAGCTCTGTGGACTCTCATTTCTGCACTGTAATGTTAGCTACTGTAAATGTTTCTCTTCACAGACTAAATAGTGTGAAGTTATTTCCCAGCTGCCACTTGGGACAGTTTTAAGGCTTTGTAAGTGTTGTAAATTAGGCCTGTTCTGTTTTGAAAACCTTTTTGGTGTTTTTTGCTTGAGAACATCTTCAAACGTCTTCAGACATGCATGAACTTTGCCTAGGAATTCAGCTCTGACTGATATCTCACTGACAGATATCTGAAAATTTCTTGTAGTCCAAATCAACTTTTGTGCTAAATTTATCAAACTTTTAAGTAACATGCAGATGGAACATCTTGTGACAAATCAAACCAAGTTTCACCAGCTCAAGAGCTTTGTTTAATTAAGTTATCCCGCGTCACCCCTTTACTGAGATCCCTCTACTGGCCCCCGGTTGCAGCCAGGATCTGCTTCAAAACCCTGTCCCTCACCTTTTCTGCTGCAAAAAAGTCCACCCCGACCTACCTCCAGGACCTCATCCTACCCTACACACCCACTCGACAACTTCGCTCTGCTACATCCGGATGCCTCGCTCCTCCCACCAACAGAACGAAAGGCCCACGCTCCTCTCATCGTCGTTTTTCCATCATCAACCCCCAGTAGTGGAATTAACTCCCCACCCCCCTGAGAACAACTACTTCACTCCAACCTTTCAGACGTGGGCTGAAGACACACCTTTTCAGACTATACCTGGACTGACACCATTGCCATTTGACCTTGTAAACTCTAAGATTCTTGGCTCGTACCTGTAGCACTATCTCTTACGTTGTATTAGTAGCACATCTTTGCCTAGGTAGTATTGCAGCACTTCATTGTCCCACTGACTGTATTTGATATATGTAACCTCAGATCAGATTAGCTCTGTCTCGTTACACTGACCTTGTGCTCAGCTTCAGCACTATCTGCATTGTATGACCTGTACACATCTTGCCCTTGTGCCTGTTGTTTGCCCACATCTGCTAAGCGTCTGCTAAATGAATAAATGTAAATGTAATTAAAACTCAAATATTTTCTCATTGTAATACAATTTACTTATTTCGGTGTATTATATCCAATGGCATTACCTTGAAGTGTCTGTTTCCACTTTTGAATATTGGGATGTTTCATATTTTTAAGAACATCCACGTCTGCCTGTAGTTCTTCCTGGAGATTCTTGGGCACCTTAAGCAGAAAAACATAAGCAGCATATGCCTTCTTCATTTTTGTTTAAGGTATATTTTTGATTCTCCACATTTTGATCCATACTAATAAAAAAAGAAACAAAAGCATATCTCATGCCTCCTATAAAAGTCTTTTTTATTCTGATCTCCTTTGCAATGTATTGCTTTTGATCTTTATCATCTTTCACCCGAGCAGTTCTAATAAAAGATGTCTGCCCAACTTCTTCCACCAGGGTGTATCCATGCTGCTTCAGAAGGTGCTGTTCATTTCCCATAGTGATAAACTCTAGATTCAGGACAGGGATATTTGTTTAAACTACTTGGACTTTGCTGTACATGATGCTGTTTGTATTAATATGAACCAGTCAATGCAATTATTGTAATATGTAAATATATACAAATATAATGTTTCATTAAAAATAGTGTTATGTTTCAGATTAAGGGTTTATGCTAATCATTTTTGTCAAATAAAACCAAGCAAATTTTCATTGGTTTCTGAAAACACCTAGAGCAGGACATCTACTTTACTATACTTGGAAAATGCTAGTATTTTTGTCAATGCAAAATCATTTTCCTGGATCACCCTTAACTTTCACTTTAAAAATAAAAAATAAATATTACCTTGTAGACTCTTGTTGACTCCTTTGGTGGAAATAAAGCACATGTACACAAAAAACAAGTCATACAATTTGCTTCAAATAACCTCCATACCCTTTGTCAGAGAAATTGTCTCAAACTACCTGTGACATGGTTTCAAATTATTATTATGATTAAATTTAAGTTAGTCTGATGAGCCAAAGACTTTGATGCAGTTTATATGGAGACAATGCTACTCCCTAATTTCTCCCTAAGCAGTGAGAGGCAGGAGGGTGCTGGAGATGGTCAGTAAAATCACCTGCTACTGACAAACAAAAAAAAGAGATAGAAACTATTGCTGGTTGGAGTTTATCAGGGTGTATATCAGTCCATCTCTTGTTCCAGTTCCAGAAAGCTTAAATGTGAGAAAGCTTAAATTTGTTGCATAAATGTGAGATCTTTAATTTAATTTTATTTGTATTTCTTTTTTTGGCAATTGGGCAATAAGGAGCTATTAATGAACAACAACTGTGTTTTCCACTTATGTTGTATGTCACATATATCTCTGGGGAAATGGGTGAGTCAGAATTGTTTATTGCTGTTTTAACTTCAAATGAAATGAAACAAAACACAAGAAGAGTAGAATAAAATGTGCTACCTGCTTGGTTATATAGAGGAGGAAAGTGTCAGGTCCTTCAAAGAGAAACCTACCAAGTGTTTTGCTTCAATATGAATATCTAGAATGATTCAGGATATCAGTTTAAAGTACTATATATGAAATGGTAAGTATGCCATGCTTCATTTAGTTTTCGTGTTTAATGATGTTGTTTCAGTTTTTCACATTCATGGTTATGCTTTCATCTTTAATCTGAGGGCTAAACAGCTGGTAGGCATTCCTTACATCTGATTGCATTTCACGATAATTACCTTTCGTGACATTTTCAAACAGATTGACCCCACATGGCCACATATGCGTGCAAATCTTTGAATGTGGTATGTCACCATGTCATTTTTTTAAAACATTCAAGGTTACTTCTGCATGTTTTCAAAATGAAAGGTTATCAGTGCATTTGCCTAGTGCAATTATGACTCTCATAGTGCAAATGGGGCCACTGTGCACACAAAACAGCTCTACTGGCCATACTGTATTGCTGGCATTTTGAATAGTTGAAAAACATTTAATGTCTGTCAAGAGTTGGACCTGTCTGCATGTTTTGCAGCTGGTGACAAAATAATGTTGACTGGTACTTGCGGAAGGAATATTTCCTTGTTTTTTTTTTTGTTTCTTTTTTTGTGCACCCACATTCAAAGGTGTAGAAAAATGTGACATATGTACATCCACCTGTTTTAAATCTTGATAATCTCCCCTGTATGCTCTATGGACACATTTAAAACTTGAAAGTGTAAGGACATCAGTTTAATGTTGTACCTGTGAGATGGTAAGCGACACATGTTCTTCTTATTATGGACTCCTTAATCTAATCTCTAAGCCAGCAGCCGTACCACCTTGTACCCTCCTGCCTGATGGCTAAGTAGGGTTGGGCTTGGTTAGTATTTGCATGGGAGGCCTTTTGGGAAAACCAGCTTTCTGGTGGAAATGGTGTTTGGGGGGCAGTCTTTCGTCTGGACCCAACAGGAGACCAATGCCCTGGTGCAGTGTTGGGGAAACTGTGCTGTCTTTCAGATGCCATCTTTCCTGAGACTCTGTGGTCAATAAAGATCCCGTGGCCCTTAAAGAATCTGATAATCCTCATGGTTAATTAACTAAACAATTCCTTCTCCAAATGACTCCTCCCCCAAGCTGTCATTCTAAAAACTCTTTGTTCTCATTTGACCCTACCTGTGATTGCATTTCATAAGCATAACTTAATGCCTGACCTTTTGCAACTTCTCAAAGTAAGACAGCCTCCATGACCACACACGTTTCCAAATTTTTGTACTTATCCACAAATTTGTGACATCCTCAATTATCCAGGTAGTTGAAGATCAAAGAAATATTCTGGTATCTTACCCCCACATTTTTCTGGCTGTATTGATGATTTTTGTGATTATGTTCTTGTTTGTTAATGTGAGTTCACTGTACCAAATGAGGGTTGAAGGTTGTGATATTTTCAATGAACATTTTATAGAACAGGTGCAGGATTGTGTTACTGAGGTTTTAACATTTATGCAGAAAATGAAATCAGTGTCACCCTTTGTTGTATGTGGCCTGAGTGTTTGAGTTCTAGCTGAATTGTTAGCAGCCGTGGGCCATGAGGCAGTGACATTCATCAACTGTGTCAAGGTTTTCACCGTCAATGTGGCCTGGCTCCAGACTGACTGTCTTGCTGAAATCAATGATCATATCTTTGCTTTTTTATGTTTAGGTAAAGGTGATGAGGTTTGCTTCATTCTGAGGAGTTTTATTTCTCTCCTATACTAATTGTCATTATTTAGTGAATTTGGTATGAGCCCTTCTATTGCTGTACTGCTTGAAAATTTGATATTGTGGCAAATAAGGGAGTTGTGTTTGCCATCATTGTTGTGTAAGGTGAATAGAACTGGAGAGATAACGCCCCCTTGTGACCCCTATGTTGGCTATGATATGATTGTGTTAACTTTGACTTGGATGTCATCAGTGAGGAGACGTTCTACCTAGCAAAGGATGTTGCTGTTCATGCCCATGTCCATAATATGCAGATGGCATGCAGTTTGACTGTGTCAAATGGCAAAGAGAAGTCCATACACAATATGCAAGTGGATGTTTTTTTTGTTTGTCTCGTTTTCATAGATAATTTGGGTGAGACACAACAGGGTGTCCTCAGTTTTGTCACAAGGGAGATAGTATGGCACTATAAAATGGCTTTACTATTAGTATAAAGCTGAGAAACATATGTCTATAAAATTGTTGTTTAACTCTATATGTTAAGTGTGTAGCTGCTGTGTTGTCCTGTCAGGTTCAGCAAGCAGTGGTGGAATCATTACAGTGGTGGAATTTGCTGTGGCAATAGAAAGTAAGCTGGTATACTCTACTTTGCAATGTAACCATTAGTTTGCCATTTTTCATCTTTTTTTTCACTTTTTTTTTCAAACATGTACAATGCAAAAAAACATACAGCAGGGAAATGACATAGACAATAATACAAGGGGAGAAAAAAAATAGATTTAAAAAAAAAAAAAAAAAAAAACAGACAATCAGACAGACAGACAGACATACAGACCGACATGAACAAGACCAAGCATTCAATATAATGGGTTGTATGGAACTTAATGGGGGAGTTTAGGTGCTGATGTAGATGAGATCAGACAGTAAGATGATGAAAAGAAGAAAATGAGATTTTGATGAGGGTTTGTGATCTGTGTGTGTGTATGTGTGTGTTGGTGTTGGGGGGGTTAGTTAACAGGCAAGTCTAAAGAGATGATAAAGGAGCCCCAAACTTTTTCAAAGTGTGGGGTTTGATGCTGGAATGTAATTTGTTTCATGGATATGTATTCTTTGAGGAGGTTTAACCATTGCGTGATGTTTAATGTATTTCTAGTTTTCCAGTTTAATAGGATAGTTTTCTTGGCGATAGTTAAGGCGATGAGTATAGGTTTTGTATTTTGGATTGTTGGGTTTATTACTGAGAGATCTCCAAGTAGACAGAGGGAAGGAGATAGCGGAATGCTACAGCTCATGATAACGGAAATTCTGTTAATGACTTCTTGCCAGAAACGTTGTGTTGGTGGGCAGAGCCAGGTGGATTGGAGGTAATTATCTGGGGTGTTTAATGTGCAGTGTGAGCATGTGTCGGAGTCTGTGAGTCTCATCTTATACATCTTGTGCTGGGTGATATGTGCTCTGTGGATTACCTTGTACTGTATTAGTTGTAGGTTAGTATTGTTAGTCATTGTGAAGGTGTTCCTGTAGATTTGGGTCCAGAATTCGGTATCAGGAGTGAAAGATAAGTCTTCTTCCCAGGCTTTGATTGGGATGGAAATTGTTGAGGCTACGGTGGATATTAGTTTATATAATTTGGAAAGAATTTTCTTTGAGTTGGTTATTTTGTTGATTCCTTCTACTAGGTGGCATGGGAGTAACTTTTTTATTTGATATATTGATTTTAGATTTAAGGACAGACTTTAATTGGGGGTACTGAAGGTATTGTCCTTTCCCGACATTGTACTTCTGGACCAAATCTTGAAAAGTAATGAAATTGTTATTCTGGGAAAGGTGGTGGAGATGTGTGATACCACTTTGTTTCCATGTGTTGAAGATAAGTGGTGTTTTGTTGAGCAGAAAGTCAGGGTTGTGCCATATTGGAGTGTATTTACAGGGTTTCATTGTATATTTGAAGATTTTGTTGATTTTCCACCAGGCTGTCAGAGTTGTTGAAATTACAGTGTTGTTAAAGCAATTATGGTGTTTTATGGTGGTGTTGAGAAATGGTAGATCAGAGATTGAGATTTCTTTGCATTCTGACTGTTCTATTTCTAACCATGAGCTGTTCTGTTGGTTTGGGTGAATCCAATTGGTGATATACTGTAGTTGATTTTGCCAGATAATAATTTTGGAAGTTTGGAGCTTCTAATCCTCCTTGAGTTTTGTGTTTCTGTAATGTGGCCAATTTGATTCGGGGTGTTTTATTTTTCCAATAGAATTTGCTTGTTATGGAGTTTAGTGAGTTAAACCATTTAGTGGTAGGCTGGGTCGGAATCATTGTGAAAAGGTAATTAATTTTTGGTAGTATGATCATTTTTATAGTTGCTATTCTGCCGATTAATGATAGGGGTAAATTTATCCAGCGGTTTAAGTCATCTTCTATTTTTTTTATTAATGGAGTGAAGTTTAGGTGAAACAACTCTGATAGTCTGGGGGAAATGTTTATGCCCAGATACTTAACATTACCAGTGGGGATGGGGAGAGGTGGGCTCTGAGCTGCAGCATTCCAGTCATCACCACATATGGGCAGAATTGTTGATTTTGTCCAGTTTATAGCATAGTCGGAAAGTGCGGAGAATGAGTTAATGAGGTTGAAGGCCTCTTGTAGAGAGTTAAATGGTTCTTGTAGATGAAGCAAAACGTCATCCGCATAAAGGCTAATCTTGTGATGAGTGTTGAGGGTTTGGATTCCCTTGATGTTGTTGTTTTGACGTATTGCAGCAGCGAGAGGTTCGATAAACAGGGCAAAAAGTGATGGAGAGAGTGGGCATCCTTGCCCGGTTCCCCTGTGCAGTGTGAAACTCTGTGATGTTAATCCGTTAGTAACAACTGTGGCCATTGGTGAACTGTACAGTATTCTTATCCACTGAATTCTCCGAAACCAAATTTGTGTAGTGTTCTGAATAAAAATTTCCAATTTACTCTATCAAATGCTTTTTCTGCATCTAATGATACAATTATTGTTTTCATTTTGTTTTATTTTGATACATTAATTAGATTAAATAATCTGTGCATGTTATTTGATGAGTGTCTTCCTTTGATGAAGCCGGTTTGATCTGGATGGATTAGTGATGGGTTTACAGTTTCGATTCGGGTGGCTAGTGCTTAGCTGATAATTTTGAGATCTGTACTGATGAGTGATAGGGTAGCTGGAGCAGAGAGTTGGGTCTTTATCAGGTTTCAGTAGTACTGAGATGAGGGCTGTGTTCATGTGTGGTGGAATTGTTGAGTTGTGTTTAATGTTAAGTACCATTCTGAAAAACAGTGGAGAGATTGTTTTCCAAAAATGTTTATAAAACTCGACAGGAAAGCCGTCAGGTCCTGGTGCTTTATTGTTTGGCATCTTATTGAGTGCTGTGTGGAGTTCATTAGCTGTTAGTGGTGTGTCTAGTTGATCTGCTTGTTCCTTGTTAAGTCGGGGTAATTCTATATTACTGAGGAAGGAGTTAATATCTATTGAATTGGGTTCCTTGTCAGGGGTGTATAATTTGCTGTAAAATTTGCTGTATTTCTTGGGGTGACTGCATGGTTTTCCCTGCCAAGTTCCTTATGACTGGTATAGTTGATTTTTCTTTATTTTGTTTGAGTTGGTTAGCCAGATATTTTCCTGATTTTTTATTGTGTTCAAAATGATCATGTCTGGGTCTTTGTATCAGGAATTGGGTTTTTTATTTATGATATTGTTGAGCTGTGATTTAGTTTCTGTCAATTCCTTCTGAACTTGGTCTGTGGGATTTTTAGTGTATGTGTCATTCAGTTCTTTGATTTTTTGTTCAAGATTTTTTTCAAGTTCCTGTTCCTTTTTTTCTTGTATGATGAGTATGATATAATTTTTCCTCTCATTACTACTTTTGCTGTTTCCCAAAGTAGTGTGGATGAAATTTCCAGAGAATCGTTTATTTCCATGAAGGATGCCCACTCTTTTGTGAAGAATGTGTTGAAATCAGAATCTTCTAGCAAAGAAGTGTTAAATCTCCATCTTGTGATGGGTTGTTTGAGTTGTCTGGTGTTTAGATTGAATGATACAGGGGCATGATCACTGATTAAGATGGGATGAATTTTGGAATCTGAAATATCAGATATAATTGAGTTGCTGGTGAGAAAAAAGTCAATACGAGAGAATGATTGATGGGGCAGTGAAAAGTGTGAATATTCTCTGGTTGATGGATTTTTCAGTCGCCAACTATCGGCAAGACCAAAATCACTCATGTATTGTTTTAATGCTTCCGTGGAGTGCCAGTTTCTGGTATTAACGGTGGTGGATGATCTGTCTAAAGTGGGATTAATAACTGTATTGAAGTCACCTCCAATTATGATTGCAGAATTTGATAAGTTGGATAATGAATCGAAGAATGTATGGAAGAAAGCAGGGTCATCTGTATTGGGTCCATATATGTTTGCAATAGTGAAGTTGTTGTTATTAATGGAGGCATTGATGATAACATATCGCCCTTCAGGATCAGTGACGGTAGTGTTATGGATTAATGGAATTTTTTTGTTTATTAAAATTGTCATGCCTCTTTTCTTAGAATTGTAAGTTGATGAGTATACTTGATTAAATTGTGGGGTTTTCAATTTCTGATTTTCAGATTCTGTTAAGTGAGTTTCTTGTATCAGGCATATGTCTGCCTGCAATTTGATCAGGTGGTTTATAATTTTAGTTTTCTTTGCCTGTGAACTAACCCCACGGATGTTCCAGGTTACAAATTTGAGTGAATTCATTGATATGGCTTAGGATTGATTTTACAGCTATGTGTTGTACGTAGAGATTTGTGTGTGTTAGGAATATGTGGTGGGTATGAGTGTAAACATTTATGGTTAGCGTGTGGTGTATTGACATTTGGCGTGACACTGATATTTCTGTGATAGTGGATAGCGGTTCGGTAAAAAGAAGGAAGAAAGGAGATAAAAAGGGGTGAAAGTAGAGATATTGACATCTGGAACAGGTTCATCAAAATGATCCCCGTTACAACACCATACAAATTCCCCTTTACACATGTTTCTGAAGTTACCTTTAACAGTAAGACACAGAGAGACACGAAGACAGAGACTGTTATTAAACATAAAAGGAGAGTCTGACAGAATCAGAGAGAGAGAGAGAGAAAGAGGGAGAAAGAGAGTGAAAGGAGAATGGAGAGAGAGAAACAGAGAGAGATAGAGAGAGATAAAGATAGATAAGTGTAGTGTTTGTTTAGCAGTAGACAGCAGGGTGTAAATTTAAGGTTTAGTATTCATATTGGCGTATGGGCTATTGTATGTTTTGGGTAACTAAATCCAGGTGGTGATGTTGCGGTCACGGTAGAGCTGCCCGTCGACGTATAACTTGTCCACAGACAATGCAGCTCGTCTTCCCTTTTCGCGAAATTGCTTCAGGATCGGGAGAAGTTTTTTTCTTCTCTCTTGTACTTCTCTGGGAAGCTGATCGCTGAGGCCATAATTAGTCCCTTTCAGTTCTCTTCCTTTGCTTTTTACAAGTTCTTTTTGCTTGTAATGCTTCAAAATTTGATATTATGGGTCTCGGTCTTTCATTGCTGGTGTGTTTTGTGCCGAGGCGGTGAACTCGATGAAACGTTATTTTGTTTACAGTGTCCGATGGTAATTTCAGGGCTGATTGCATGAATTGCTTGATTGCAGCTTCTGGCTTGTCTGGTGTTTGTTCCAGTATTCCAGAGAAGATCAGGTTATCGCGCATGCTGCGGCATTGGAGATCTAAGATTGTTTCTTTCATTGCTTTGTTTTTGTTAGCTGGATTAGTGACTTGGGCAGATAAAGTTGTTACTGTTCCTTTTAATTCGATGTTTTCTTTCTGGAGCGTTTCGATTTGCAACTGGGAGAATTCGAGACTGGATTTCAGGTCTTTGAGGTCCGCGTGCAGTAATTCCAGTATTGAGAGTTTGTTGTTAATAGAATGGAGTACACTGACCTCAGTCGTGGTTGTTTCATCCTCCATCTCGGTAGACCAGTCTTGTCTTGGTTGTTTTTTGCTGGGTTTAGCAGCCATTATGTGCAGGTTGTAAAAGTAGTCTTCGATGAAGGAGAGCAGGTTATCCACGGTTGAAGAATTAGGAAATCCAATGTCGGGAACAGTACAAGTGACGAGAAAAGAAAAAAACATCCAGGCGAAAATTTTGTTTGCAGTGCTTCTGTTTGCCTGAAGTTTAGGAGGACGTCACCATGTTAGGTCTCACCCGCTGTCTCGCGATGTTCACACACACGTCATCCTGTGATCACCCAACTCCACCATTTTTCATCTTTTCTTTGCTGTATACAAGTCAAAAGGTGAATCATCTTGATGATTTGTTCATATACAAGTTTATCATCACTTGTACATTAGCAATGGTCCTTCAGCTTTGGTAACATCCACAGCCTTCATTATGCTTTCTTACAGTGTCTACATATTGTAGATGACCATGTAAGATATCTACCTCCTAAATGCTAACACCTTCCATCCCTCTGTGTTACCATATGAGGATATTTATACAATATTTTCTAAATCCCTTAGAAAATAATGATTTCTATTCTGCACTTTCCACGCAGGTGGCTATCTGCCCATGCATACTGGACTGCTGGAAAATCAGCAGGGCGGGGCAGCATGACACATTATTCATCACATTGAACTTGACTTGATACTGTGCACTTACCATCATTTCCTTTGTTTTAAGTGCTTCTTTTGGCTAACATTACCATCACCCAGTCACAGGGAGTGATATCATGTCTTGATTTGTTTTTCATTTGTGACGATAGAGCCATCTCTCCATGAGACACAGGGAAACATGACAAATAAATAAATAAATAAATAAATAAATAGCACATTCACTTTCCTGACCTATAAATAACTTAATAGGAGATTTGAACTTTTTATGTATAGGCGTATAAAAAGGAAATACATTTCTCTTGATACAATATCAAAAGAAACAAAAACATGGGATATATTCATTTTTGTTAGACACAACTCATTAGTTTCTTTCTGAAAGTTAATGTTTTAGCTGCCAGTAGATGGCATACTTGACCTCCCTGAAACGGTATAGGATTTGACAGTAGTTGCCAGCCCATTTCCTGGATTGCCATAAACCTGCATGTTTTTTTCCCAATATGTGTTGCTTCAGGTCCTTTTAGTCTATAGATGAAGATATTATGAGATTATATTCAGTCCTACAAACACAGTCAAAAACTTGGACTACCCAAACCTTCTGGACTAAAATGCATACTTTTTAGGATCCATTGGGTGGATCTCATTTATTCTGTAATTTTATTATTTCTGATCTTAAATATTTGTCACAGGCAGTAGTTCTCGGTAGTTATCATGTGGGACACAGTGAATGGTGATTTCCATTGCAATTGGGTTAAATTCATTTTTTAAATTTGTGTTATTTACCTGCTAACTGGGTGGGTGCTGGTTGTACTACTATTACTCACTGTATGTTTGTAAGAAATAAGACTTCCCATTGCAGTGATGACAGAGAGAGGAAGGAACAGCCTGCTCTCCAGAGAAACAGAGGCACAGAACCATCCTTGCACAAGAGCAATATTGCCTCAATAGATGAACATGTCTTTTCAGATGTGCAGCAAAAGCTCTTTGCCATTCTTAGAGTTCTGAAACATCTTGACAAGATAGGTTTCTGTCTGAGAAAACAGTAACATAAAGTAAACAAAACATGACATTTTCAGGCTGTGTGATGCATTTTTAAAAGATAAAGTCCCATGTTAATATACCCTTAATGTCAAAGTGTTTTAATTAAGCTTGTTGATGCATTCCCTGTTGCCAAAGTGAATTCCTATATGAATAAATGCAAATTGATCATGTCCACTGAGCAAGTCTTTGTGCTCAGTGAGCATGATATTGCAAATGAGCCACTTTAGTCAAACTTGCACTTTACAAGTTATACTGATGCTGACAATTTCAAAGTAATTGTTTCCCTTGTAACTCAACAATAACATGTCATGGTTTGGAGAACAAACAGGTCACCTTTCAGTTTTTCAGTGCGTAGTCTTTGCTACAGCCTGGGTTCAATCCCAGTTGCGTCATCAGCCAATGGTGACCAGGACCCTTATTGGTGGAACAAAAATTGGCTTCATTCCGCTTGGGATATAAAGAAGGATAGGTTGCTTATGATGCTCATCCTGTAGCTTTATAGTGACCCCCACTGGTAAGTTGGGGAAGTGGGTGCTGACAGCACATCTCAGAGGAGAGCGTGTGTTAGTCCCGCCTTCTCGGATTGGTGGTAGCTGTCGTAGCTGCAGGTCATCTATGACATAATTGGGCATTTGAAATTGGGGAGAATTGTTATCACAACAGTGAGACTAAATCACAAAGACCCACTCACAAAAGATATCCACTGATTGGGTGAGATGGGAAATTTTATTGTGGACTGGATGATGGAGGGGGTGCCAGGAGGAAGTCGGACAGTTGAAGGAACAGGGAACAAATGAGTCAAGTGTTTAATCTGGACATCATAATAAAAACCAATGCTCTGGAAAGCCCCCACTCACTCAGAGCTGACGTGACATCACATCCTACATACTGAGTCCTGAAGGTGGGAGGCGTGTCTTCAGGGAGATTACCTGTGCTTTAGTGGCAGGTAATAAAAACATAACCTGGAACAGCCCGAGCAAGGTATGCCGAATGGTTTTCCTTCATGTCCAAACAGGACACAGGGCAGACAGCCTTACATGAAAAACATACCCTCTGAAATCTGAAAAGCATGTAATCGTTTATCTTAGTTTATCTTTATCATGCTGAGACCTTTGGAGCATGGCAAATATAATGCGGTTGAGGAAACATGAAGTAATTATGGTCTCAACTGTAACTGCAGCAGAATTTTTGTTACTGTCTTCCATGTTTTTACTTTAACTGATAGTGTCATGAATATGTGTTTCTGTATCAAATCATAAGGTTGGTATTCTACAGGTTGTGGATAAAACATTACTGTAGAAAATGACAATAAAAATAAATTATTTTCTTCAAGGGGAATTTTTTCAGGGTTGTGGTCTTTAGTTAAATGAAACCCGTAGAAAAGTCACTTTTTTCTTAATTTAGTGTTCTTAAGCAATTGTGAACATTTTCAAGGTAACCGGAAATTCATCAGATGTGTTGAAAAAATCCTGAATTCCCCAAACACCTGTTTTACAGTTTGTTGGCAGTATGTGTCATCTTAACACAGAGGCCCAGGGGCTTGATGGTGTAAAACATAGCAATGTAATTGGCACCTGTGCAACACTTCCTCTGACTTTCAGTGCTCAGTGCTGTATCACACAGATGTAATGTCAGAGAGAACAAATGTTACAGAACACTATATCATTAAGTCCATAGAAATGTCTGATTCTCATATGCATTTACCAGTTTACTACTAATTTAACATTGATTACTCATGCCTATGACTCTGGAAAATGCCCATAATTTGGAATTAAATGCTGGTAGTACTGCTTTCATACAAAAATGCTGCAGATATTTTGCACTGACTGTAGATAATGGCCTTCTGGTTTACTATGTCTCTTCAAGAACAATACCTCTACTCTCATGGTTTCATTTTGGACATATGCCACTAGCACTGTATACACTAGAGGCAGACACTCATCACCGCACAGTACTCACATTTGCAACTTTGGGCTTTTGTGCTGGAAAATTTCAGTAGACTGCGTCACTGGTCAGGGAGGGAAACTGAGCACAAATGATGTATGTTTCCATTTTTGTCCACTTCCACTTAGTTTGATATAGTAATGAACCCGCTGAGAGCTACCACTGATTGAAATTTCAGCTGCCCCCGCTTTCAGTCAAACCAGAGATTGCACACACATACACCTGGAACCAGATGGCATAGATTATTCAAAAAATTATACTTTATTAATAATTCATAAGCCAGACCCTCCGCTTGCAGGATATAGAGTACAGGACCAAATAACAGGGACGGGATACCCCACTCAGTGTCTTGAACAAAAGGCTACCACACTTAATAAATAAGCACAACACAGCAAAAAGCAAAACCACCGCAAAGTCACAGTCAATATAAGGCACTTTTCAAATTACAGCCCACCCCACACAACATAGCCGCCCGGCTAGATGCACCCCCCACACTAATATCCAGCCACAGAGGGTAGTCTGGGGAAAGTTATACAACAAACACCGACAAAGACAACACACAGCATTTAAAAAATGGTTAAAAAGGGAGCTCCCCTCTACGCGTTCAGACCCCCCCTCGGGTCGCGGCGTTTGTGGACTGCTCCTCAGAGACGAGAGCTTTGCCAGGTGTATGAAGCGGGGGAGAGATTACCAATCTTGTACCACAGCGAGCTACAGCACGACGAGTAATCACTTAACAGTACGGTGCTCCTATCCCAACCCCACTACCTAAGCTGCGCTCTCATTTACAATTCCTATCCTAACAAACTATCTTCATCGGCGGCAGCTCTAACAACCGCGACCGACTCAAAAAGGACTCCCAAAACCCCTCCAGCTCCACACACTCGTCCCGACCTCCCCCGTTTCCCTTACCTCTCCACCCTTAAAGCCACCTCTCAGGTGCGCCTCATCACTAATTACTCCCCGCCATTGTTCAGTGCCCCCCACACCCACAATCAGTCAACTTATTCACAGTTCATCACAATATGTAGGTGTACTGTAAGGCATCGCTTAATATTTTTTCTTTATTTAACTGTGTTGGTAACTTTTTTTATAACATATCACTTCCTAAACACTTTTCACACAGTGACTATTTCTGGACTATATAAAGTGCCCTCTATATTCATACACCTACTTAAATGATGTCCATTGATGTCATCTGAGCACCTGATGAGTTGAAAGATGGCTGAGAGCATGAAAATGAAAAAAATGCAAAACAATCCCAAAGCAAAATTGCCAAAATTGCCCTGCCATAATACATAAATTTCATCTATTGTAACTGTGAGACATTCTTCTGTTTGTAATTCAGGTGTAGTCTGGCAAAATCAAGTTGCTTCTTTTTGTCCTTCTTGCCCTTGATAGAGGCTTCCTCTTACCTTTATATGTACAACCTTGACTGATTCATTTTGACACCTGAAAATGCCATTTTGTTTAGGACATCTCCGACTGTTTATTTTAGGAGATCTCCTACCGTTAGATGTGCGCTGGCCTCCTAAACCACTGGTATCACAGCCCATGGTGGCTCCATTGACATGAATCCTCTTGTCAGTTGGTACCAGTAGCCTTAAATTTCTTAGTAATGGACATTGAAGTGGAAAATGGTAGATTGAGATTCAGCTTTTTCTGAATTACTCTACACCCATCTTCCAACTTATGGAAGTCAACAACCATTTCCCTGCAGTCTTCAGAGAGTTCTTTGACCCAAACCATGATAATACATATTACAGACGAATCCTATTTGTGTTACCCCCTTCATGTTGCAAGGAAACAGGAAGCCTTTAGGTGCCTCTGTATAGTTCTAGAGACTTTTATTGAACTTCCAATAAGCAGAATATTGCTGTAGATTTGTTTCTGTGTAAAGATTAAGTGAAGGTGTGTATAAATGGGACCCTCAAGTTTGCTGGATAAAAGTTCATTATTTGTGAACAATCTGAATTTTCCTGATTTTAAGATTACATTGTAATGATTTAAAAATATTAAACAGTAAAAATTATAACTTTTATAGCATGCATTTTGTACCTTTTTAGTGAGGGTTATGAATAAATATGGACGGAGAGTGTGTGTGTGTGCCCCTGGAGGTCAAAAGAAGACATACAAGGACAACATCAAGGCAAACATAAATAAGCTCCACATCGACCTTAACACCTGGGAGCAAACAGCAAACAACAGGGAGGCCTGGAGAATGCTGGTCTGTAAGGGTGCTGCGCTGTACAACAGTGACCTCCACCGCTGCCGCAGACTCAGAAAGGAAAGAGCTACAAAAAGGGCCCAAATCATATCCTCAACCTCCTCCTCCTACCCCTGCCCACACTGCCCCAAAATATGCTGTTCCAGGATTGGTCTCTACGCCCACCTGAAGACCCATAAGGACCCAGAAGGAGGACAGTCTTACTCAACTTCGAGTGACCGCTGATGGTGTGTGTGCAAGCGTGTGTGGTGTGTTACGTCTGTAGTAGTTAGCGATTGCCTGAGAAATCATCCAAAGCTTTAGCTGGTAACTTATTTTTGTTGAAATATGAGTTTTAAGAAACAAGTAAAACATAATGTGTAAATGCCAAAGTCATGTTTCATCACAAATAAGATGTGAGATATTCTTGTTTGGAAGGAACTTTAAGGCTTTAAAGATGAAAATGGAAGTGGCACAATGAAGTTCCTTGAAGAATAAGTGGACATAAGAATTCCAGATTTATCTTCCTTTGTAGGGTGGGAGGTCCTGACAGTGGTACCAGTGGTGTTGTTTCCTTTTCACCGTCTAACATACCCCCATGAATTATATTACCATGCCACATCCTCTGGTATATGCATATGTAAGTGTGACTGAATGATAATCAGTGATATAAAATAGGGCAATCATCTAAAAAACATGACAAAAACAACCATTTACATATGCTTTCAAATGTTTAATGTACAAAGTATAACAATACAATTGAAACTGTAAAAAAAACTATAAAAATGTAACATCTGTAAAATGTCAAAACAGCCTGAAACATCTGTAATAATTTACAGGAATATATAGTAATCACAATATGATACATGGAAATTATCTTTCAATCGTGCTGGTTGGATAAAACACTAATAGTATCAAACATTGTGCCTACAAATTAAATTGATAAATTAGGTACAGAACAATTATAATAAATTAATCAAAAATATCTTAAATAAATAAAAAAACATTCAAACTGATTGATGACAAAGTAGTCAAGTATTCATTCTTTAAATTAAGATTTCTAATTGATTCATTTTTGCTCAGTCAAGCAACATATGGTGACAAGCCTAACAACGGAGGAAGTAGCTGGCCCTCAACACCCTATAAAGTCTCCTGCTGCTGGAGCCGAATTCAAACAGGTACGGTCCCTTGAAGAGGTACGTAAATCCTGAAACATACAGAAGAAACAGTACACAATCACAAAAAGCTTTTGGAAACAATTTTTTTAAAGTAGCCAAAAAGTCAAACTCAGTTTAATGAATCTACAAGCGTTGCAAAGCAACAACATGGTTCATGAAGTTATTTTAATCAGTTTCAAACTATAAATTCAGCCAGAAGACTGAGATGCTCTAGTAAGGCATTGCAGTTACATTGCAATGACTGCATCTGCTGGTTGAGTGTCTCCCTCTCACCTCCGCTCTGAAAGGCAGCAGTGACTTTCCCCCTCATGCCTGGAAAACCCTCTTCCACTCGTTTGGGGAATCCTTCATCCATCCTCTTTCTGGCCTCATCATAACTATGGAAAAGGATACAAAAGGTAAGTGATGGGGAACATAAATAATTAAAAGTGAAAAGAATGGCAAGTACTGGTCTTTAACGAGTTTTATAATCATTGTGGCATGTAATGTTTAAGAAATTGAATTACTTAGAGCGTTGAACTAAAGTGAACAAGCATTTGATTAAAAGTACTAACCTGTAGTAGTACTTGTCAACAAAGAACAAAGTCTTGCGGGAGTATTCATCATACAGGGCAGCACTGATTTTCTGCACTGTGTTTGGCAGACCCATCTTGCTAATGCTTTTAGGATAGCCTCTCACAATATCATAGCCAGAGATGGCCCAGACCTTCTGACCTGTAAATTGAAAAAGCATCAAGCATTCAAAGTATGAACTTAAAATGAGCAATGTCATTAAAACAAGCCCAAGGGCAAAACTGAGATCACAAACAACATGAGCGTCTCACCTTTGAAGAGGTACACTGTATCTGTTTCTCTGCTCTCATAGGCAGCATCAAGGTTGTTGGGAATTTCGGGCCAGAAGCTTTTGATGAGTGTTTGCTGGGGCTTCCTGCTCTGAGAATAACTCCTCCAAAGGAATCTGAGACAGAGGATACAGGCATTTTTGCTATCATTTCTGCTGTCTGTTTTACATGTTTAAGGCAAGAGATAAGTACACTCTGTCTTCTAGAAAAATGATATAAATGATTTGGTTGTAATTTGGACAAGACAGGTTACAACATTTTACTGATGAGGTTGAAACTGTATTGTCTTTCGTTACATTTTAGGACCATGATAAAATACGACATGGTAATTACATTTATATTTTTCTTGTTACCTGCCCTTGAAAAACAGCTTCTCTCCACGTAGGGTTGTGACGGCATCCATGACCAGGTTGGGATCACAAGCGTCGGGGGTCTCAGGGTGAGGCTCAGGGTCAGGTTTGTCAGGGGTCACATCAGGGTTTGAGCCTGGTGATCAGAAAAATCAGGCAGGTTAGATATTGGACAGCATGCTACACACAGTAGAAAGTACTTCTACTGACGCATAGTGAATGCCCTGCCAGAACTGATTATGGAGCTTTTACTAACCATAGATAGACTGTATTCCCCTCACGTCATCCCGGGGCAAGGAAAAGCTGTTGGGGTCAGTGTAGCTGTAGATAGGGAACATCAGGGCACCAGGGTCGTCAGAGTGGGACAGCCCCAAGGCGTGGCCAAACTCATGGGCAGCTACTAGGAACAGGTTGTACCCTACAGAGGAAATTGTCAGACAAATATGACATTTCTGTTTCTTCTGTGATACCTTTCTATTTGAGATCCACTATTTATATTGTTTTCCCTTTAAAACAGCTGTGAGTGTGAAATCTTTACGTTGCAGGATGACTCACCGTTTGAACCGGAGGTGAAGGTCTCATCTTCATCAAAATGTGCATCCCCTCCAATGCCAACAGAAGGTGCAAAAGCATGAGCCAAAGTACCACCTGGTCCATCAAAAGGATAATAATCTCCATGTGCTGCAAAGAGAAAACATTTTTAGCATTTATAGTCATTTGGTGTCCTACAATTGTCCTATGTATGTATGACTACCTTATACTCATTCTATTCTCACTCAACTATTGCAGAATATGAATGATTAGGTCTTTGTGGATGAATAAATACATGATATTCACAAATGTCATCACAATTTTGTATTTCAGATATTCCTGCATATTGTAAGGCAGGATCAGAAGGAAGGACAAGTAACAGCAAGCCATTGGGAACATTCGTAAAACTGCCTTCAATGGTGAGGCTGGTGACATTTTTTCAAGTCACTGGAATTCCTAAACTTAGTTTGCCTGCCCTCAGGAAAGGATTACAGGCAATTATTGCAGAGTCCTGAAAACACCCATATACTTGAAAAAGGAATGTCAACATTGTAACCCATATTTTACAGCTCATTTGTTTCACTCTCTGGGGACTCATTCTCAGAACCCATTTTAACTGTGCATGCTGAATACTCAGGTTAATCTACATAACGATCCTCTAAAAATGATCAAAACCATCTGGCTTTACAATGTAAGTACCAAACCTTCTTGTGATGGTTATTATATCATTCAAAGATTTAAAAACCTTTTTTGGGATTGGTTTATTTTTGTTTTGGTCCAAAGGGTCTGAGAGCTTTACAAATTTTCTGTGATCAATGTAGCTGGTATTTGTGTTTTCAGTAAGCATGTTGACAGCTTTTAAATACATGTTTTTATAGTTTTATAATTCACTCAAATCAAAATGTCAGAATGTCATTAATTAAAAAGACAGTTTTGAAATCCACTGTGTTTTTCTTTACCTTTGGCGCCGAAGGAGATCATGATGTCGGCTGTGCCAGAGTAGATGCGGGTGAAGCGAAGTGGAGTGACTTGAGCCCAGACCTGCAGGGCTTTCTGTAAGGCACTGTCCACCTCAGACACCGACATGTCAGGAGTGTAGTTCTCAATTCTGGAAGACACGCAGACTTTAGTCAAAATCGTGGCCCGACTGAAGAATTTTGTTTCATTTTCTTATCACCTATGTCACAAGAGTAACCTCACATGTACAGGTGAGAGCATTACTCCTTATTACCTGTAGGTCAGCTTGTTTGTTGGCCACTTGGGGTTGTTAGGGAAGGTGGAATATTTGGCAACATCGGGGACCCCACAGCGAGGCTTCTTCATCACCTCCAGAGTGTCCGCGTCCAGAGTGCCGGTCACCTTGAGTCCGAAGAACTTCTGCATCTCGCTCAGTTTCATGTTCAGCTGGCCGAAACTGCGCCGGAAAGTAGGCTCCGTCTCCTCCGTCAGATTGTAGAACCTCTTCAGATAGGTCTATAGAAATGACATGTTAGGTACAGTAATTTAATTCAATGGCTAGCACAGTGATATTCTTAACACTGAAACTAGTTACTCAGAAAATGACAAACAAAGAAACAAAGAATATTAAATCTCACCTCTGCCATTTCTTCATCTTGCTCTCTGCCATTAGGTGGCAATATCGGGACACAGTGTGCCGCTATGGCTAGGCAGACTAAAATGCTCACATTGAAAGTCTTCATGTTTTCCTCAAGTCTCTGATTCAGTTTGTGTTGCATTCAGCTGGACCTGTGCTTCTTAAATACATTCAGACTCTTGTATTGAGCAAGAATTTATTGAGTCATCAGCCTCAAAATTCCATGATCAATCAACAGGAAGGAAGTACAGCATTGACAGCTCATTGGCATGAAATATTTTGGTGATGTTTGTTAACCATTAACACTGTTTTTCAATTTTTTCTTCAGTTGTATTTTTATACAATTTTCATCATGGTTTAGATACAGGTTGACATAATAACCTGCTGTATGAGGTGATCTGAGGATATATTTACAAAACATTGTGAATTTCCAATACAAATTTATGACATTTATCAATTTAGAGAATTTTTCTTTAATTTTTCTGACTCTTTTATTTATTATTGAAAGTTGTTTTTTTTTTAATTTGTTATGACTGTTTAACTTGTATATAGCTTTTTTTCCATCATTATCTATTTTAATAACTTTTAATTCAGACCAATACATGTTTCAAAGTTTCACAAAAGCTTTTGGACCAAAATGGAAATGAATCTTTCTCTTTGTATTTTTAATTTAACATAATAATTGAGTACTCCTTTGCACTGATCAAAACTAGTGACTAGAAAAAAAGAGTCTGCTAAGTGACAGGGAATGCAATTCACACAGTCTGAGATCAAACACCAGTAATGAGAAAATTTAAAGCAGCAATGGAAATATACTGAATCATTTTCTGAAATGGACATTTGATTTTTTCCCACATCTGTAGACTCGGTGGGGATATAGAAATCATTCAATATTGATGTTTTTTTCTTTTTTGCCCTGTCCGATACTCAAAATTATATGTATGTAATTTTTCCAATAATAATACAACTTAATTAAAGAATTTGGCTGTGAACATATCTTGGCTTTACACAACTGACATAAAATCTTTTCAAAGTCTTATAAACTGTAACTTTTTATGTTGTGTTTTATTTTGAAGCTTTGGATAAGACAGTCAGTCTTATACAATTTTAATCATTGGATTGGACATTTATACTAAAAGCAATCTTTTAACACTGAAATTATGTTACTTTTTGAACTTTAATTTGACATTTGAAAAAAATAAGGCAGTGACAATAAGGTTATTAGAAATATCAGTACTAGTGCAAGTGTTTAGTGTTTTTTAGATGTGGGAAGAGACAACAGTTAAATGAATATAAAAATGGCCATGTGAAAAACCCCTTTGTAAGTATTTCTGTGTTGAGTGGGAAAAAAGCCCTCCAGACAAAACATCTAACATCTCTCAAAGAGATGTCAAAACAGACTTCTCTAGGGAACCCCCTTGTTGATTCACTAGAATATGCCAAGGCTGAGTCACCGATACTTTCACAACACAGCCTGGTAAATCAACAATCATCAGATACTCAAATGAGATTCAGACAGTTAAATAAATAAGTCTGTGGGAATTATACTAGTCATTTTATCCTGGAGTTGTATTTTAATTTACAGGTCATCACCATGTCAACATACAGCTTTAACGGAAGTTTTACTTCTTTTATTTGCAATTTGATTTATAATACAATGTAATCTGTGCATATTTGTATATGTGTATGTATGCGGCTAAAATGTTAAAAAATTTTCATCATACTGTGATGAATGGTGGACAATGTTGTTTCAGTATAGGCCTACATACACCTGTTCAGGTGAATTCCAGTTAAATGGCTAAACAGTGCTTCTATTTTCAGTGCTTCTCTACACTTATAAAAGATACATAAGATACATTTTTTGAGATGTAATCATGGCCAACAGAAGAGTACTCACTGATGTAGGCAATGTGTGAAAACGTTTGACTCTTGCAACCATCTGCATTACAAACAAGTGTGAAACATTTATGAAAATAGGTGCAAACAAATCAAAGTTTGTTTGTTTAGCCTACCAATTCTACTGGTGTCATATTACAGCTTTTCAACAGAGTTCAGATCCCCTCCATTTGTCCTCCTGCAAAGTTCTCTGAAGAGTGTAGGGTCTCACTCACAAAACACACTGTGGAGGAGAAATTACCCCTGGAAATACCCCTGGAATTTTGACTGCTTTTAAGAATTTAAGTTTTAATGGTTTTGTGTTGTGTGATTTAAATTCCTCAGTGGGGCACTGCTGCTGCATCTTTGGGCAAGGTACTTAACCCAGAATTATCTCAGTTAATATCCAGCTATGTAAATTGATGAGTTCTTGTTATGCATCTAAACATAAATGTATGTATTTACAGGATCTGTTTGACATATTATCAAAACCTGATAAAATTCTGTTCATTTTGTTCCAAAATTGACAATTGTTTGTGTGAAGAATGTGTGTGTGTGACGCCATGTATTGGCTAAGGAGCCTTACCTGCCTGATTAGAAAAGTATTAAATACAGGTGTGCGCCTGGAAAGCTATAAATAAATAAATAAATAAATAAAGTTAAAATTAGCAGCAATACAAAAAGAACAAGGTGAAAATGTGTTGTGTCCATCTGTAGATGAGGCTATCCTTTTGGAAATGTATAACCCAAGAGGCTGTTGAAGCACAGTTAAAATACGACTTCACCTATCAGTTTGTTGCCACATTTAAGCAGTTCATTTACATACTATGCACATTTAGGTGCATCAAAATTCAACGCATTTAGTTCAGGTCCAAATCTTGCCTCAGTTGTTTAAGTCCCTACCCTTGCGCATATAATTGTCAAGGTTTAGTGAATAGATTCTAGGCAGAATCTGATTTCTATCCAAAACAGTCAAACAACTGGGCTATAAAAGTGCCATAAATGTATGGTGACATTTATTGATTGATATCAATGCCTTCTGTAACTGCGGAGTCACGGAATGTATTGTGCTAAATCCCTTTCGTGCACGTCATACTTTCAGTAATATAGCAAAACAGTTAAGTGGACAAAATGAACATTCGATGGCAAGGAATGATGATAGTATAGCTCATTCTGCATTTCGTGCCACAAAAGCATAAATACTGGCCTAGGACATCTATAGCATGGACAGAATTACTTTTGTCTGCTAAATGAGTTTATTTTGTCCACATAGTACGAAGTGCATTCAGCCTTTTGTCCACAAAATGAAAAGTACCACGGTCAATTCAGTGCACGACAGGAATCATCCGTTTTGTTTTCTGTGCACGAAAGTATGTGCTCTCTTCAATATTTCGTGGACACAATGCTGACGCGTTTGTGTTTTTCGTGGACAAAAAGGCGTTACGGTGTTACATGGTTTCGTAATGAATTTATGCGTTTCGTAACACAGAAGGCATTCTGTCTGCAAAAAAAGGTCTGTTACACTTGGCGCCCCATACCCCAGAGCCATAAGAGAACTGAACACTGACAAACACTGACACTGACTGTTTGGGACCTACCTCAGTACCATAAGTACTTGCAGTTACATTTATAGAACACTGCACATATGTTTACATTTCAACTGCACCTTTGTATGCATATATTCCCAGTTGCACTACTGTACATAGGGCCACTGCAATTCAGTAAATGTGCAATATCTCAGCTGCTAATAATAAGTTTATCGTATCGTATTGTTTTATATCTTATTGTTTTATAGGTTCAGCAAATATATACATTCTATATTTTATTTATATATCTAGCATTTTTTAAAATGAGTTTAGCTTGAACACCTTTCTATTTTTTTAATTGCTGTTTGTTATGTGTAAATGTACCGTAAGGATTGCTACTCAGTTTCGTTTTACAATGCAATGACAATAAAGGAATCTATTCTATTCTATTCTATTCTATTCTATTTTGTTAAGATGCGCAGTATCATACATGTTGGAAGGTATGTCAATAATGGCAATAATTGTTCTATCAAACAGGTATTGCAAGAATGGCATGGTTGCAAGCTGACAGGAAATGGCAGACTTTTCTCTGTGTCTGCCTGTGATCCTTATGATCACTGGCCATGGAGAAGGCAAGGAGCGGCTGCATGGAATATTAATTTAAAATATTCCCAACAAACAAAAAGATGAAATAGGCCCTTGGCCAAGGGCGTCTGAGGTCATGACTCTCCACTCCCTGTCATCACTATTAGAGGGAATAGTTGTCATGGACATGTCACATCATGACTCATACTCATAATGAGTATTTTCTCACAGACACAACACAGTTTTAGGGGTCTTACTTTTTTAAAGTAAGCATCTGTGTGGACGTGTCAAGAGAAATGATTATGCTTTCTACAGAGGAAAAACACTGGCTTTTGAGTCTTACAATAGCCTTAAGACCAAACAAAGATATGCAGTCTATCTATGGCCTATGTATATATTGTAACTAACTTTAAAATTCACAATACTTAAGGCACTTCATGTACCTTAATGTACATACCGTAATGTATTTAAGGTAGTCTGCTAGTTATAGCAAATGCTTTCCATCTGTTTACAATGTAGAGAAGAAAACACTTTTCTGCCGAATTTGTTTGTGTTCGTGGCTGTGGAGTGCATGGAACTTTTCGTCCTTATTATAGATTTGTGTGTAAGTGCCATTTGTCTTAATTCTTGTAATTCTAGTCCATTTACTGTGAACTTTTTTGTCACATGTAAAAAAATAACTGTTTGCTTTCGTAACCCAGCAACCCCATCAGTTGACCTATAGCCTGTAAACAAACCCTACAGTTCCTGTATTTAATCTTAATGTTTATTAAATGTACATTAAACCTAATCTTCATATTTCTGACAGCTTCCATCACTTATTAACATTGATAGATACAGGGAGTAGACAAAATAATGGAAACACCAAACAATATATGAATATGTATGTAACTAATAAGGAGTGGGACCATCCTTGGCTTTCACGCCTGGTGTTCATGAAACCACTCCATATCCGTAACAAACCCTGTAACCCATTTAGTAGTAACTTTTGAGGCCCTTGATTTATTGTTTTTAACAACTGTTGATCATGTTAAGTGTTCATCTATCGCTGCTGGTTGGCTTGCGACCACTGTTCTCTTTCCAGATGGAGTTTTTCCTCATTTGGCATATGCCATCATGATTTTTGACAGTGTTGGCCTTAACACATTGAACGATTTTGCTTTTTATGTGAATAACACACCAACAATTCAGGCACCAACTATTTGGCCTCTTTCAAAATCTGTTGAATCTCTCATTTTGCTTTAAAAACTGACATATTAAAGTCTTGATTCTAAAACATATTTTACACCAGAACCATATTGGTAATTAGTAATGACATTAATATTAAATACATGTGTAGACACCTTTTTAATTGTGATTCAGTCACTTAAAATATGAGCCCTTTTTCATTTGTTGTTTACATTATTTTATCTACTCTCTGTAGTTAGCCACTGCCATTTGTAAGATTATTAAGCCTTATTACCATAGTTACAAAGGAAGTTCCACACCTCTGGCGCCATGCTACAGTTGGAGCCATAAGCGATTGATTAAGGCAGGCGACAGCAGGATACAACCGGGAGTGGGCAATTGGCAACCATCACCCAGACAAAGGAGCGTTCAGCATCAAAAGAAGCATAGGTTGATGCTGCAACGGTGTAAATCTATTGTCTGTTACCATTTGTTCTATGGTATAAAAGGCCGATCACAGTAACAGTTCTCTGAGTTAAAGCTTCGCAGGCAGAAATGCTGCCGGATTCCATCTGCACCAATAAAGCTTTTTCTCCAAGCGTGCTTCTGGTCCAGTTCTTTACTTGTAAAGTAGAAGAAAATCCAACACATTGTAGATGCAGAGGATGTGATATGTGTATAGCTATAAAATAAGAACAATATTGTTTCCTTTGTATTCAGATAGATAGATAGATAGATAGATAGATAGATAGATAGATAGATAGACAGATAGATAGATAGACAGAGCTAAGATATGCTAGTTAACCAACTTACATTTTTCCAGATAGAGAGAAAAAAAATTCATAATCTAACATGAGTTAGCCAGGTAGCTATATAAGTAGTCAAATCACACATGTAAATTACAAATATTTCAGTTTTAAATGTATTTATTTCTAAGTTTCCTGGTTTTATAGCTTTTCAACACACTAGCTAACGAATGCTAGTGTGACAAAGCTTTGTCTTGTTAGTTTTACCACAACTAGGATACAATTGACTGTTTTATTATCATTATACTGTGCTATTTTTAGGCCAAAACTCTTTGATGAAACAAAAAATACAACAAAATTAAAATGCAGAAGTTTATTAAACAAAAATGAAAACAATAGTGCCGATCTGAGAGTTTTTCACAATTAATATAAAAAGTGAAACATAATGTTTTAATTTAATATTTTAAATACACTTAATGCTTTAAAAGTATATTGCTATGGAAAAAGAACTACTTTCAAGCCTTAACATTGCAAATATTTACAAGTAACAAGTACATTATTAGTAATGCAAAACATTCCACCTATAAATTAAATTGACATTCCATCTGTAAATTAAATTGATGAAAAAAACATGAACATTTACAGACATACATTCTCAGGCCAATAAAAAAGTTTAAAACCAAATATCAGTCAAACAGCAAATGAAAAATCTAACAACCCAGGAAGTAGCTGTGTTTCAATACACGGTAAAATGTCTTGGTGCTGGAGCTGAATTCAAACATCTTTGATCCACTCAAGAGATATGAAAACCCTGAAAAAAAAGAAATAGGAGCCAATGATGACAATTTTCAAGAACTGTTTCTGAAGGTAGACATGGAATCAAATGCCTGTTGCTGTTGAAAAAATGACATGACCAGATTCAGCTAACAAGCTTCAATAGTCTAGACACAAGATGACATACTCGGGAAAAAGAGAACCTTTGAAGCAGATGTTTCAAGTGTCATCAAAAGAATGGATTTGATAACAGAACTGGATTTTGCTGAGGGATTCCCTTGGACTGATTCCCCTTATTCAATCTGTCTGTCTCTCTTACCTCTGACTTGAATGGCAGCAGTGATTCTCCCCGTCATTCCTGGAAAACCATCTTCCACTCGTTTGGGGAATCCTTCATCCATCCTCTTTCTAGCCTCATCATAACTACAGAAATGGGTAAAAGGTAAGTGATGGGGAACATTTCCATTAAAATTGAATATAATATGATATACTGAAATATTACTGATTTGTAATAAAGCATTATGCCATGAGAACCTGTGGTATATCATGAATAGGTGCACAGCTAGGGGGTATTGTTAGGCATGACATACGCACATGTTCATTCACAGTACAAATGAGGCTAATTAGGCCTACTGAGCTAAGCCTCCTGAAAGTCTGTCTCTGTTTCTACAACAGAGAACACACATATTTTGTTTTTGGAAAGACAAACAATGTTATTACACTATTGCCTGCTTTCGAGTGATGCTTGCCAGTCAGGCCCAGCACTATCGGGGTGCTTAGGGGTGCATCACAGAACCTCAGTGCACCCCCAGTTGTCTCCTTATATTAGGAGGTCTACATAGTATTTATTACTTTTTTTTTCTTTGACTTTTTGTGCTCCCCCCGTGGATTGCAATTGCACCCCTCTGTATTTTCTCCTGGAGCCGGGCCTGTTCCCAGTAACTTTGTAGCAGGCTCTTTGCCTTGTGGTCACTTATTGACATTATTTCCCTGACTTGAGTTCACTAGATATCATCAGTTATATAGATATGAATATGAAGGAGTACTAGCATGGATAGGGGCAATAGGAACTATGAGAATGATGTTTCATGTAAGGTATGAAATTTGTTAATTTCGGTCTTTCCTCTTGCTTGCGGCTAGCTAAGTAGCTAACTTTAAATTCATCCAACAATGATTACGGTTAATTTAAGTGACAGGCACTCTATGTGCAATGATATTAAAACGATTCACAAAGCCGTCCATTTACCTGTCATATAGCAGGGAATACAGTCATGGCTGGAACACACATTGACTGATAGGAATAATGGGTTGGAACTAATTGTTTTTTAATTGAACATATGTTGCAAGGACTGCAACATTTGATGCAACGCTTTTGAATTATGAAAACAGGTGAACTAAATGCCATTTAATTGAAAGTACAAACCTGTAGTAGTAATCGTCGACGAAGAACAAAGTTTTGCGGGACTCGTCATCATACATGGCAGCACTGATTTTCCGCACTGTGTTTGGCAGACCCATCTTGCTAATGCTTTTAGGATAGCCCTTCACAGGTTCATAGCCAGAGAAGGCCCATACCTTCCCACCTGTAAATGGAAAAATATCAAGCATTCAAAATATGAAGAAACTTAATGTTAGAAAGAGCAATGTTGTCAAAAAACTGTGGTTAAAGGCAAAACTGAGATCACAAACAACATGAGCGTCTCACCTTTGAAGAGATACAGCTTGTCTGTTTCTCTGCTCTCATAGGCAGCATCAAGGTTGTTGGGAATTTCGGGCCAGATGCTTTTAATGAGCACTTGCTGGGGCTTGCTGCCCTGAGAACTAACCCTCCAGAGGAACCTGAGGCAGAGGATACAGCCACTCACTGTATCACTTAAGACTGAAACCCTGCGCTGCTGTTTTGGTTTCTCTAAGATGGTATGTAAGTACCATGCATTTGGTGTAACACCAGACCGAGCTTTCATTCAAAAACAACTGCAGTATTAAAGGTTTTCTCCTTGCTAGTACATTGTTCCTGTTATTGAGACTGAGATTGAAATGGCCTTTATTAGGTCAATACTCAATGCTTGTATGTCTGTAATTGTAATTGTGTGTGTGTGCGTGTGCATGTGTGTGTGTGTGTGTGTGTGTTTCTCCGTACCTATCCTTGAAGAACATCATCTCTCCACGTAGATTTGTGGCGGCATCCATGACCAGGTTTGGGTCACAGCCATCAGGGGTCGTTGGATGTTTACGGTCAGGGTCATCAGGGTTTGAGCCTGGTGATCAGAAACATCAGGCAGGTGAGATATTGGACAGCATGCTACACACAGGACAAAGCACTTCTACTGACACATAGTGAATGCCCTGCCAGAACTGATTATGGAGCTTTTACTAACCATAGATAGACTGTATTCCTTTCACATCATCCATGGGCAGGATGAAGCTTTTTGGGTTAGTGTAGGTGTATGTAGGGAACATCAGGGCACCAGGGTCGTCAGAGTGGGACAGCCCCAAGGCGTGGCCAAACTCATGGGCAGCTACTAGGAACAGGTTGTACCCTACAGAGGAAATTGTCAGACAAATATGACATTTCTGTTTCTTCTGTGATACCTTTATATTTGAGATCCACTATTTATATTGTTTTCCCTTTAAAACAGCTGTGAGTGTGAAATCTTTAAGTTGCAGGATGACTCACCGTTTGAACCGGAGGTGAAGGTCTCATCTTCATCAAAATGTGCATCACCTCCAATGCCAACGGAAGGATCGAAAGCATGAGCCAATATGCCATTTGGTCCATCAAAAGGATAATAATCTCCATGTGCTGCAAAGAGAAAACATTTTAATTAATCGAATGAGTATTTATAGCCTACCAATATTCTATAGCCTTCCTGTATATTACAGTACCAGTCAAAAGTTTGGACACACCTGATTAAGATAATTGGAAACATTCATTCAAAGACATTTGATCTAAAGACTTATGCTTAAATGCTTGAAATTAGTTTCTTAGATAAATATAAACAGTGAAATTGATGCCTATATATGAATTTCTTTCCAGATTTCTTAATTTTAAAAAAATTGTGTCTACTTTGAAGAATCTAAAATGTGATAGTTTTCATTTGTTTAACACCTTTTTGGTCACTGCATAACTCCATTTGTTTTATTTCATAGTTTTGATGTCTTTACTATTATTTTAAAGTGTGGAAAATAGTAAAAATAAAGAAAGAAAGGTGTTTGAGTGCTACATGTTATACACTGTAAGCCATAGATTAGAGCTCCTTCATTCATCTGTCTGGTAATTCATTCTCAGAACCTATTTGACGCTTTATAAAGAATACTAAGATTCATATTTTAAAATGTTTTCAAAATTTTTCAGATGCTTTTGTTTAACAGCATACAAGATGAACTTCACAGAGGTCTCTGTACCTCACATAGCTGAAAGCCATGCAAAGTTTTTACAAGTTTTGAGCAAGTGAGCACGTTTGTTTTGTTCTTAAGGATCTTTAAACATTCTCCAAAATCAGTATGGCTGGAAATCATATGTTTAGAAGGCTGCTTGGTAGTTTTTAAACAGAAAGGTATACACTCTTTACCTCTGGCACCGAAGGAGATCATGATGTCAGCTGTGCCAGAGGAGATGCGGGTGAACTGCAGTGGAGTGACCTTAGCCCAGACCTGCAGGGCTTTCTGTATGGCATTGTCCACCTCAGACACCGACATGTCAGGAGTGTAGTTCTCAATTCTGGAAGACACACACACTTTAGTCAAAATTGTGGCCCGACTGAAGAATTTTGTTTCATTTTCGTATCACCTCTGTCACAAGAGTGACCTCACACGCACAGGTGAGAGCATTACTCCTTGTTACCTGTAGGTCAGCTTGTTTGTTGGCCACTTGGGGTTGTTAGGAGAGATGGAATATTGGAGGACGTCGGGGACCCCACAGCGAGGCTTCTTCATCACCTCCAGAGTTTCCGCGTCCAGAGTGCCGGTCACCTCGAGTCCGAAGAACTTCTGCATCTCTTTCAGCTTCGTGCTCGCCTCGCCGAAACCACCCAGGAGGGTAGGCCCATTCTGGTCGGTCAGCTGGTAGAACCTCCTCAGGTAAGCCTATAGAAATGACACGTTAGGTACAGTAATTTAAAAATGTTACAATAACTATTCTGCTCAGAAAAGGGTAAACTTGACTGGAATCGTATCGAGAAGATTAAATCTCACCTCTGCCATGTCTTCATCTTGCTCTCTGCCATTAGGTGGCAATATTGGGACACAGTGTGCCGCTATTGCCAGGCAGACTAAAATGCACAGGTTGAAGGTCTTCATGTTCTCTTCAAAACTCTGTTGCAGTTTGCATTTTGTTCGCCCAAACTGTTGACTCTTATATATGTCCAGAAAAGGATATTGAGCAATTATGTATTGAGTAAACCCTATGATCTAATTTCAGGAACGAAATCAAATTTTGACAACACATTTGACGAGTATATATTTTAATGTAACTTATTAAAAACTCCTCATTGGAAGAATGATATTTAGCATACATATTTTGACTTTCATTTGCAAGCAGAAAATAGCTGTAATATTCTTCTTTGTATTTTTCTCCATGTCAATGGACACTTTTTTTTGTTCAAAATTTCAACAGACAATTAACATCAGGAAGGAAATGAGGACAGATCTGTCATTAGCAGGAAATTTTGACTGAGGCAATTTGTTAATAGAAGCAACCAAGGAAATGTATCCACTTATGATAAAAAAAATTGTGTGTGTCTGGTTCTTTTAATTTTCCAATACATTTTGCTGTTATTTTATGGTTGTTTGCTTTTTTAAAAATCAATGAGGCCATGCTATGTTGTTCTGGAAAGACTCCTATTACTATTGTAGACTTCTGAAATTGTCAAAAACACAGAGACTTATAGGTTATATACAATGTCCGATATCAATTTGTAAATGAAGGCTAAAACGACAATTAATAGCTAATGCAAATATTTATTTATGTAGCTATATCTTAAATCCTTTCTCCTGAAGATTAATGTTTGATCTTTGATCTTTTAAATAAATCTCCTTTTAATTCAAGTTCCAGTTTTCCACATTTGTAACACATTCCAATTTTGACATATTGAAATATAAAATCCATAATGGGAATGCATTTTATTTGTACAGTACATTTTAAAGTATGTTCAAAGTACTGGAATATACACCAATTTCACCGCTTTTACATATTGTTTTATTTGGGATGTAAAATACACAGTTTTGCATAATTACTCATAAAAGTGACTGATATATTGATATATAAATGAGTTATATTCATATTATATTCAAATATATTCATATTTCAAATTCATCCAATATATTTTACATATTCCTCATAATATACCAACAATACATTGCATCACACATCTGCACATACTCAACTGCTGCAACTACACCTAAGAAACTTGAAGTAACATATATTTGAACCTCATGATCTGACATATATTTCAGCAATGGTTTCTTATGTTTTCGGTTTCCTAATTTCACATGTGAAGATATGCAGATGTGAATACATTTTTTAATGCTTTCTTTTTTAATGAACAGCTGTATGTTCTTTGTGAACACACATTGTGTGTAACGGCACATATAAGGCCATTGTGAAGAATTCCATATATCCTGATACAATAACGTTTTAATATTTTGAATTGCTGCCCTTTTTTAGTAATATTGAAATATACTGTATATCTGAATATATGTCTTGTCATTGTCTGAATAAAATGTAAAGTTCTTGTGAAGTAATATGGTGGTGAGGATTGAGTAGTGCTGGCTGAGCTGGCAGGAAAATATTGAAGCAAAGAATCTCATGCCAGAAAACAACAACAAAAAAGGGGGAACCACCATTAGTAATGATTTACACTGCAACAAGCCAAGCCTGACTCATCAACATGTTACAACACAGCCTGATATTCCTTGTATAGCTCTACCAGTGTCTGACAGTATATACAAATCCCCATGTTATTTAACCACCTTGAATAACCTTATATTGTAATGGTATTGTATTATAATTATACAAAATTCATCTTTTTTAGGAGGAATTGTATTTAATATGTACAGGTGTTCTGTACTGTCCCCATTATGTACCTGTTTCATGTAATCTCATCTGAGTGCCAACTTCCTCCCTAAGAACATTTAGTTGCAAGTCTGTCTGCTGGTGACTGGAATAAACCAGAATTAACAGGGCCAACACAGTGGAGGATGGGTGGCCTATAAACCACAAGAATTCTATGTGCACATATATTGTCCCACTAACCACAGCCCTGTCCAAATAAGGCTTTGATTCTCAGACTCTAAGCAACAATGACAAGTAAATAAAGTTTTGTAGTAAATAAAGTTGCTATTGTCATGTACTGTTTTCAATAATTCAGGAACTGTGGTCAAGTGGAAGAGCAGGTGGGGTGTGAGAAACTTCAGTTAACAAGAAAAGTAAACAAATTAACAGGAACAAAAATGTATGTCCACATTTCCTTTTAATCATTACTGCCAATTTCTTGATTATATGGGTCAAAACAGTCTTTTAAACTTGTGGGAAAATGCAACTTATTTGACAAAGAAACTCCCACGATGAAGCTTTCACATGGTTGTTGTAAAAGATTTTGCATATACAGTCAGAGCATATTTAGAGGATACTGGGATATACACTAACAGTCCCACTCTGTGTCGAGTAAAACAAATGATGACTACATATTCGATGAGGATGAATAATTTGCCATAATAAAATGTATTTATGTATTTTTCATATATATATATATATATATATATATATATATATATATATATATATATATATATATATATATATATATATATATATATATATATGATGTGCAATTGTTTTTTATCATAAAATCCAGTAAACTGTATGCCCTTTAAACATGAATGGATTATGGTGTTCTATCATTCTGTGCCATTTTATTGTTACTGTGCCAACAGAGCATGTCATGATTTCATAGAAAACAATAGAGATGTTCTTTGGCAGCATGATAGCTGGATGTGTACGCTGATATCAGTGGATAACTTTGATGCCACAACATAACGTTTTGATGTACAGCTATTATCCATCCCTCTCCCCTGTCATCTTTCACAGAGTAGTCCTCACTAGCTTTATTTTGATGGAAGTCTGTTTTTTGCACATTTGATCAGACCTAACAAGAGAGGTGGGCTCCCTGTTAGGTCCAGCTCAGTTACTATTGGAGGCTAAGGTGATCTAAAGGACAACATCTGATTTAACTGATGCTCAAGGCTGAAACTAAAGTCACAGTCACAACACAGTCAATGGTCACTGTACCAAATACTGCCTGCTACCAGTCATACTACTTGCACAAATGGATGTGGCATCTTTCACATTTGGATTCCATTCCAACACAAAGTTAATGTGAGATGACTGAGTGAAGGACTATTTTCAATTAGGAAATCACACCACTTAGACATATATTTGAAGGTGGGTGACATATGAACATTTATGAATTTATGAATCCACAGTAAACTTGTATACACTATAGCATTATATCTTAGCTAATATGTGCATGTCCTGCCCACTCACTTATAATATTTCTACATTTTAACTGTAGTATATGCTTGTTTATATACTCTAGGTACTGCACTTAGCACTTAGCTGAAACATAAATAAATACATTACTAAAGCAATTAATGCATGAAGGAATACTTCATTATCTTCACAGATTTTCTGCATCCTCACATGAGCATAAAATGCAATGGCTATACAAAATGCAAGAAACACAACTGTGGTGTAAAACACAATTTCACCTGTGTATGTGATAGTGGGCAAACACAAAATGTAACCCATAGAAGCACAAATGGAATGGAAACACCATCCAAAGCAAACCTTTTTCACCATGCCAGGCCCTGCTGAGAGTCCTTGCTGAACTGCCTGGTAATTTGCAACATTCAAAGCTGGAAAAGCACCAAGTTTGAGTGAGAGCTTTTTTTTTGTAAAAAGAAAAGAAAAGAAAAATCTGCTCTTACACAGAAGATGGCCAGACAAATAATCAGGGGCAAGATGAGCAAACCAGCATGAGGCTTACTCAAAAAGTCCCTATCAATTAATCAGACTGATAAGTGTCCATATCCTTGTCTGGGTTCATTTTTTGTCTTTAGGTTTAGGTATGGTAGTAGTGTTCATGTGTGTTAGTACATCCTCCAATCAAGCAGTGTTTCAGCATGTTCCCAAATTACCAAATGTGTAGATATCTACAGAACTTAAGTAGCTAACAGAAAATCAGTGGGCAGCTTCCTACACAACTGCAGGATTTTATTAATTGCTTTCACTTGGAATTTATATCACAGCAATCAGGATTGGTGGGATTTTTTGGAAAATGCAAAAACTGCCTGGTTTACACACTGCTTAAAACATTTTGTTTCATGACATGATCTTTTCTCAGAAAAAGAATACACTAGTTTCTACATACATTTTGATAAATGAGGCCCAACATGAGAAGAGAAATCTTTAATGCAATCAAATTCAATTTCAGAAGAAAACTAAACCAAAATATTAGCCCTTTAACAAAGGAGGAGATTAGGACTGCAACCTGATACAATGAAACTCCACTGAGATTCAAAATTCCACAACCCTCATACATATGCATCTTTCTTCATGGAAAGGTCTCAGGAAAATGTTGAGGTGTTGATGTATGCTGAATCAATCAATCCAAAAGGGATATTTTTATTATTTATGTAACCATTCAATGCACGCATTAAAATGTATGTTTTTATTGACACTTTAACGCATGGATTTGACAATTCATATAGTATGTTACAAATTCATTGCAAATGTCTTCAAAAATTGCATACATAGATAAACATACTCTACATCTGCATTTCAGCATTTCATATGCACAAGTGATAATTATACAATTTGACAGACTATCACAGTATATTGCTTATGTACAATATGCAAACAATAAATGTCCCACAAACATGCACGTTTTCTGCGCCCATGGGAATCATAAGATGTTTCATCACCTTTCCTATACAAGAAAAATAAAAACAACCCCCATGGTGGACTTGCATTCACTTTCAACACGGGCAGCCAGCCAGATTACATAACATATTGCACCAGTCTTCACAAGAGAAGTACCCAGGAAATTGCTCTATGTGCTTCCGATATGATGGTATCAAAAGGAAACTGTTTGACGAAATGGATGCTGGATCTGGTTCTAGGCCAGCTCATGCAGGTTTGCATGGTGCATTCCAGGGTGGAGGCAATACCTCCATTGGAACATACATGTATTCCTCTTCATTGTCATTTTCTAGTCAATAGTTGGTTAAAAGTCTGGAATATGAATTGGACTGAAAACACCACACCATCATAATGTGACCATTAACAACTGAGAATCTTGGAGACCAGATTTAATATTGTACATATATACAGCATGCATGTAGATATTCAAGTTTGCTATATGTGGTGCCTTTAAAAAATCAAATCAATGTATAACTCAGATAACATACATTTGCAAATAACAAAACGTTCCATCAAGGATGAGTGCCTGCCAAATCCCACCTGTGAAAAACTACAGATAGGAGACTGGGAGTTTTACCTGGCCTTTATAAGACAACAATAAAAATATGATCATATTACAATCTAAATCCTTTATTCAGTCACTGATTAAACTGGTCTGTTCTAGTGAAAACTGCCTGTACGGTATGCATGTAATGTAGACAGTAAATGCAGGCTGACACTATACATACTACACAGCACACACAGTCACACTAAGTGATGAACATTTTACTTGAGGGAAACCAAAAATTGCAATATACCATTTGGTCCTTTAGCACTGTAACCATTTATTTGCATACATTGTCTGGACGACATATTTGTGGATGGGGTCATATTTATACTGTAGATGCCCAGAAAAGAAGTACACAAACCCTGTAGGGACCAACAGAGGATGATTAGGTGACAGAGCCCTGCTAAAAATGTCTTGCAATTTCTGGAAGTTAGCTCATCTTGAATATCATCATCTTACACAAATGTTGTTCTCATTTATATCTTTGTTATCATTATACGTTTATCATACATATTTAAGAATAACCTGTAACTGACACTCATAGGTCATCCTGAATTACAAACTGTAATTGTGACGTAGCTTTGATCAGTTGTGTAAAATGTACTTATTTCTTCCACATACTGTACATCAGCTGTAAAATTGTCTGATAGATTCCAGGTTCTTACCTTCATGAAATACGGCTGCATCCAGAGGCGTTTTAACACCTGGCCATTCATGGGCTGTGGGTTTAGGATAGCCTGCTTCCATCTGTTTCTGCTCTTCATCATATCTGAAACAAACCCTTTCATTATTCCTCTCTGCATCCAAGGAATGCCAAAAATTCTCAGAGCAATTTTTATTTTTTTTATGTGTGGTCGATGCATTCTATGCCATTGTTTGAATTGCCTTTGCATAAATTGGTTGACTTTGATATCAACTTCTGTTAAATACTCAACTGACATCTAAAAGTAGACATTTTCAAATGCTGTTTCAAATGCATTTTCAGATGCTGATTATATTACAAGTGCAGTTGTTAAATCAATGACCTAGGACCAAAGGTTTAAAATTTATGGTTTTGCACAATATATTTGATTTAATACAGCTGTTGTCTGATGTATGTGTGACACATAGACCCATATACTGCGTCACATCTTAAATAACAATGAAATATTGAAGAGTGCACATTATTTCATTTTTCTGTATTAATGCAATATTTATATATATATATATATATATATATATATATATATATATATATATATATATATATTATACTTTACTATTATACTACTATATATAAAACAGACATAAACATTTGACTTTGTATGCAACATAAACACAGTATATTAAAATAAACAGAAACAGGTGATACCTCCAGCACTCATTTCCAGTGAAGAACACTGTCCGCCGTGCTGCCCGGAGGTGAAGCACCGCATCTATTGCTTTCACTCTCTGAGGGAACCCAAACTCAGAGATATCCTTCGGGAAGCCATGTAAAGCTTCCAGCTGCTGCACTGCCCAGTACTGTGACCCTGTAACACAAACAGGGTGCATGAGACACATGTGAAGAGTTAATTTTTTTCTGAAAGAACGAATTGTATATTCAGGTACACTGTGGTAACAGACACATTTGGCATCCCTCAGATATGCATTGCATGTGTGTAGATGCAAGTGTAAGGCCGGGATGGAAGGGACAGATCATTGTAGTTCTGACTCTATTAATAATAAGTTTTAGATACCTTTGAAAAATAATATAATGTTCTCTGTTGTCTCATATGCAGCATTGATATGTGAGGGAACAGCCTTCCAAAGACTGGTTATCAGTGTGATGCCTATCTGATGAAAGTTTGGGTGACTGCGCCACATAAATCTGAAAAAGACAAATATAATCAGTTTCCCATTTGGAAATGTAACATCTTCTTTGGCTTTGCTTAGTAATTATTGTGGTTTCACTGTTACCTGTCTTTAAAGAAGATTAATTCCTGCTGCAGTGTCATAACAGCATCAAAAGACAGTTCCGGATCACACTTCTCAGGTGTTTTTGGAGGAGGGCGCAGACGAGACAAGGTGTTAAAATCTGGGTTGATGCCTGATGGGGGAACCAAACATGAAAAATAAGCATTCAAGAGCATGACAAATTCAGAGTTGGAGATGTGTGGCCAACATGGAGGCCCTGTAGAATTGTTTGAGAATGTTTTGCAAGTCACAGTAGGCCTGCTTTTACAATTACAACTGCTTTTACAATGTTATATCTGTAGCAGACATCAATATTCACATTACATCTCGCATATTAAGAGTTTTTACAGATAGGTTGACAGAGGCAATTCATGTTAGCTAACTGCCTTGCTTGATAATGGCTTAACACCTATAACTCAGTTCAGCTCCCTAGCCATTATGCCACTCACCATGCGCAAAGATATTTATTCATGAGATGTCACCGGAATGTGTGACTCACCATACATCTCTTGAACATCTCGCACATCGTTGTAGGACAGCTCAAACTCATTCAACCTGACAAAGTTGTAGGCAGGGTACATGGCAGAGCCTGGATCTGAGGAATGTTGAAGACCCAGAGCATGTCCAAACTCATGCACAGCCACAGCAAACAAGTTGATTCCTTGAAGGGGAACACAGTCGTGTACTTACAACTTAGTCTATCTTTGTTACACATCACTTAGGGTGAAGACATGGGAATTCACGTTCTAGAAATAAGATCTTCTTTCATACGTTAGAATGGAAGTACCCCTCTCCCTAGTATCTTACCAGTGGAATTCAGAGTCCATGACTCCTCGCTGTCAAAATGGACGTCACCCCCAATGCCAGTTCCTGGCTGGAAGGCATGGGCTAGGATCCCCCCCTTGCCATCAAAGGTGAATTCATCCTCATGTTCTGTGACAGACACTTGAGATTACTTTAGGATAATTGATGCACCCAAATCTTGATACACAGTGCTCTACTAGCTGATAAATGCATTCCTGGAAAAGCTATTTAGCATGCACTGTGAATTTGACAGAAGGGCTCCACAATTCAGTTGAATAGGCTCTAAAGGCTGCTTTGACTGACCGGTAATTATGGTGTGCTATTTGTAAAATTGTGAAATTTCAAATTTTTTATTCCAGAAAATTATATGTTTGTGTATCTAGACAATAGCATTTGTCAGTTTACAGTTATGTTTTTTACTTTCTCCCTGCCTAAAGTATATGTATCATGTTTATTTATTGTTATTTCATTACTCTGAATAGCACTGTGGTCATCAAAAAGGTACATAAATTTAATAGACTGCCTCTGGACTGATTTTCGAGTGGATATAGCAAGAGTTCTGTAAGGCCTTGTTTCAAAAGTAAATTATACTAGTGTATACTAATATATACACTCCCCCCCTTCCCCCAAATACAAGCATGTCTCATCTAATTAATGTAGGATTACTGGGTCAGTATTGAACTGATGTACACTAAAGACCTTAGAAATTCAGTTCAACATTAAGTATTGTTTGGGGAATAGCCAAACAGCAGACCCTGTGTGTCTGACAATCTCATGCCACAGATACTTGATAACGCTCTAACCTATACGGCTTGAAACAGACAGTTGTCTCCCATAGAGTCTTCCCATAGAGTACTTGGAAACATTTGCTGTAATAAACATTTTTTTTATTTCAGTGATTACCTCGGGTTTTGAAGGAAATCATAATGTCTGCTTCGCTTCTTGACCTCCGCAGGAATTGGAGGCGCGTGACATCACTCCACACTTTCCACGCCCTCCTGATGGCTTCTTTCACCTGCAAGGGCCTCATTGTTGGGCTGTAGTTGGTGATCCTGTGCATGTGGACACGCTGGGGTGAATTTTTCTGGATCCTCAAGGATTGACCCTCCTCTCGCACTGTAAAGCCCTCACCTGTAAGACAGGTTCTTGTTCTTCCACTTGACCGTTTCCCCAAATGTCTCCACGTCGGAGAGGCCGCAGCGGGGCCTCTTCATGGCAGCCAGTGTGCAGGGGGTCAGCTCACCGCTCTCCTCGAGTCCGAAAAACCGCTGCATCTCCTTCAGCTTGTCTCGGAATGTGTCCATTTCAGTCGACCTCCTCTGCCGCCCAGGTGTGTGCTTGAATCCATAGAACTTCTCTAAATACTCCTAGAGAGAGATGATTATCAATCAGTATTTGAGCTGGATCTACAATACCTAGTGATAGTCCGGTGACTTTGTTTCTAGTCTAAATGGTCTTGTATAATAAATAATAATGTGGCTGTGTTGATCATATTTTGGGAAAAACAGTGTTCATGTTATACGGCCAAGGAGGTTTATAAAAGTGGGGGGGTGCATGGAGTCTACAAAGAGCGCATATACCTCAAGCAGCCCCACACTAACAACGTATGGGGTTTTCACACCATTTATAATGTGACTGATTACAAATAAGGGAGGACCACCACCAACTTGAGGAAGATTGACTGTGATGCAGAAGTCTGAGAGGGAATCAGGGGGTCTGACAGGGTTTTCAAAAAACTGAATTGGGGCAACATACATTTTTTGTAAGAAACTACGACGAAATGTGTGCTCACACTGGGAGCATTAAGATGCTGTAGGTGCCAACACTGTACTCTCTCCTTTTGTAACCCTCAATGATATGAATATTCAAATTGTATGGCTAACATTATCCTCAGTCATACCACCAATCTCTTGGGACAGATGTGCACACAGCATAAGACATTTCATCATTTGTATAATATGGTGATACAGTAGTCACATATTTTATGAGATACTTTAGCAACACTTTATCAATACACAGAAAAAATAAATGCAAACATCAGTAGAATATGCGACAAGCAAAAAGGCTGTATGAATGTGGTCTTTTAAAGTTGCCCACAATACATTACTCTACATAAAAACAGAGAACACATATAGTCTATATTGCACATGTGCTAACAGAAATCCATGTTCAGAGTAAATTCCAGGAATGCTTGAAACCCTTTAAAAACAGGTATTTGCTGAGAGATCCTGTAATTTAAGACATCTCAGACATTTCACAATACAGGATACTCAGGATATATCCATCATTTCCCTTAACGGAGGAGATATACTTTTCCTCACAAGCAAACACAAACCCCATTCCAAATGATGAGACACTGAAGAAGTGGCACATTTCTTGTGTGGTTAAGCAGTGCTAGTGTTTGAAATTAATTCGGCTTCAATCAATCAATGTGACTAGATCCTGGAAGAACTACAGCTGTGACAACTCTCTCACCAGTCCCTGTGTTTTTCCAATGCAGTGGTCTGCATTAAGGATCTAAACATTTGATCTGTAGCAATGTGGCTTGGGTGGCTACAATGTCCACCACATCCCAGCTTAGAAAGGTCTAAACACATCCGTCAATGCCTATTGTATGAGTCATGCACTTGCTGCAGAAGTGAATATATTATTATCTCAAGAGTGGCAGTGATGGGCCCTATTATAAATACCTTTGCAAACTCCGAGTTGTCATCCTTGGGTCTGGAGGGTCCCAGTGGTATGGCCAAGAACAGACATGGCAGCAGCAGGATTGCCAAGCTCCACCGGAGTGTCAGCATGTTCCCCAGGTGAACAGGTAGCTCCCAGACAGACCTGACTGCTGCCCAGAGCATCCCAAACGCTTAAATGCAGAGTGAGGGGACCACCTGGAACAGAGCCCTAATTACGTGCCCGCCTCGTGTCACAACAGGCATAATCCCGTAGTTCCACATGTGGCTTCATATTTGCATATTGATGTAATCATAAAAAAAAACAAAACAACATGGTGGTTAACCAAATTTAAAAAGAAATTACATATCTGGAGTTTATCACCATCTGCATCAGCCTGCGGTTATCATAACGTGTACTCTCCAGCTGATTTGCATATATTCGGTGACATAACAGTGAAAGCAAGGTCAAGAATGGTTAGACTGGTCATGGTCTCAAAAATGAAATATTTGCTGGCCTTACTGGATCTATGATCTCTCCTCCAGGCAGAAGTCCCACATTTGTATATCATGAGCACAAATAAGATAAGTATTCTTATGGATTATATAAAGACTGTCAAATTATTGCTACTCTTCTGTTCCAAATCAATGTGGTCTGTTTCCAGTTAGCTTCCTCACTATAAAAGTAGGTCAAAAGTAACCATGGAAAGCAGGTGCCAATTAAGCATGTACGCACCCTTAAATATGATCACTATATACTGTTAAAGTGTTGTGAAGCAAGTTAAATGGTTGGAAAGTAAGCCACCACTAATTTAAGGGATTTGAAACAAGAAACATGCAGAAACATGTTGGACCCACAGTAGCAGGTAACAGTGATAAGACTCTTCATATATTGTAACAGTTGTTCATCTTTGTAGTGCAATTCACCTCTCTGCTGTGGAGGGTAGGCAACATATAGGTTTTCCTTGAAAGTTAAGTGTTTTGATACAAAGAAAATAACAGGCACAAGACAGGTCTTCCTCAACAATAAAAAGAACATTACAACAAAAAGAAAATCAAGGCTGTTTGAGGCGAATTCCTAGACTCCCAGAGTCTATAGCATAATTGTTCCAAGCTCTGAAGGTGGTTTGGAATTTCCTGTTCAGAGGTAACCATTTAGAATCGTGACTGACTGCTGAAAGTACACTGGCAGGTTCAAACCCAGGTAAATAGTGTGTCAATATGCTGCACCAGCTGGTTTGGAATTTCCAGTTTATGGCTGACTATGCAGAATGGTACTAACAGTCTACGGCCTTGCGACGCACAGATGATGAAGTCATATCCTGGGTGAGGTTGAGGATATACTGCTAACCAATTAATTAGTTAATTTAAAGTGTTTTTGCTTTCAATCTCTATATGGCATTCATATATCATATTCATATATTTCAGTAACTCCTAACTTCATAACATTGTGTAAATATTGAAAAAAGTAATACTTAAGTATTAAATATTGGTTGGACTGAATCTAGGATTGGAACTTCAGTAAAGATTAAACCACAGTATATGAACACAACTTGACATCATACCTTTTAGGTTTTTTTTTTTTTTGAAGAACAATAATTATAATAGTATTATAAGCCAATAAAAAATTTGGGCCTTTAATTAATATGTCCACAATGCTCTTAGACTGTGCCTCTAATTGTGAGTAAAGACTGTAATTGCATGCAATATTGCAATAGTTTTGTTACTTTGTGATCTGATTAAGCATTAGTCTTTAGGACAGGATGCTGCAAGGCAGTTATATTTCAAACCTCGCTCTTTTGAGACTGTAACAATTTCGATGTCATAAAAACCTAATGAATGTAAATGTATGACAGACAGCGTGTAATTACTGTGAATCACACCCTAATCACAGAGATATAAAACTTGTAGTTAATGGTTGCAGGAACACAGGGATGGGAGTGGTTTCTTAAGACAGACTTGTTCAGCAAGGGAGATGTGTTTGTACCCGTAGTTCCTTCAATCCAATTTGTTCTGTATTACATTTAATTTCGTATATGTGGACCTAAAAATGTGGATTCTGATGTTTCAAAGTTAATACCTCCACTAGCCGTTTCTATATTTATTTTTTCCTCTTCGGTCATTGCTCAGATTACACATTAACTTTTACGACATTATCCTTATAGAGTGCTTTCTTCTTTATAGACTCCCATCCCAAAACAATACTAAGAGCTGGTTGTGTTGATAGTCAAGGCCTATACACAACACAATCTTTGGATTTTTCAGTATGAAAGCTTGCACAGTGTCCTCTGTGATTCATTCAAATGCTGTATCTGATGCAAGTATCAATACAAATCTGGGTTTCTTTTTGCCATCTCATTGTTTACTACATATGTCTGCTTTATTCCATCATGTGGGGTGGTTACAAAAAACAGATACTAGTGCGATTGCTGAAACGTTTTGCATTCCTTTTCTTTTTCCAAAGAATGCTTAATCACATTTTAGACAGCCAGAAGCATCTACTTTATGCATTTCTGTTGAAAAATCTTTTATCGTGGTACCTCCCTGTATTGAGAATACTGATATAGCAAATGCAAACCTTTTATTTGACATGCTGGTACTTGTCTTTGTTGTGTATTTAAATTTTCACAGATTGTACCTACGTTTACCAAGAAACAGTCTATTTAGAGCTTATGGAAATGGAGACAGTTCAGTGTTCCAATTCCATTTTAAGTGCTGTTGACATTTTTTAGTTAGGAAGTTTGTTATGACTTGCTAAGCAAGTCAACACACTACTTCAGAAATTTTTATAAGCTGCCTAACATTTGCCAGGGAGAAATTTGAGGCTGTAATTAACTTTAACGTTTTGCTTGAAAGAGAAGGCAGCACAGTTTTGAAGTTAATCATGATAACCCCTACCATAAAAATGGAGGAGGAATGCATAACTGTAAGTAAGGATGTTTTTCAGTAACTGTTTCTTTTTTAGTTATTATTGCTGTTATTTCATTGTACGTTAAATTATGAGCTGTTGTTCACATCTATGGCTATGGTTATATGTATCATCCTATGTTTTTATATAGTAGCTTCCAGTAAAATAAATCATTATAAAAAATGTTTTTTATGCTTTTACCCTGTTTGGGAATGACCAATTGTACATTAGGATTGTCTCACCATGAAAAACACTGAATCAATGCAGAACCACTGTGATACACTCACACAAAGCCAACAGCAACGTTTCACAATGAGTCACAAAGCACACTACAATGGAGTGGCCACGCATTGGAGGATAGATGCTATTCCACTGACGTCATCCATGCAACTCACAGGAGGCTGACAAATCACAGGGTGCATGACAGCCGTGAGACAAGGAAACCCTGACTGCCCCTGTGCCCTGCAGGACAAAGCCAATTTTTCTTCCATTGTACCAGTTATTCATAGCAAATGACATGGCTGGTTTCAAACCTGGGCCATAAGGACTCTGTGTAGCGTAGTGGTTGAGGAGCAGGACTTCTAACTGAAAGGTTGCTGGTTCAATTCCCTGCTGGGGCACTGCTGCTGTAGCCTTGGGCAAGGTACTTAACCCACAATTTCCTCAGTAAATAACCATCTGTATAAATAGATAACACTGTTAGAAGAAAAAACCTGTAACTGATGTAAGTTGCTCTGGATAAGAACATCTGCTAAATGCCAGTAATGTAAAAGGACTCTGCTTGCTTTCAAACTGAGTGGCTCACAGACCTCTCTTTTGGTTTTGCACCAGTACGTGGATATGTCACAGTGTGTCAACCAGAAAATATCTTTATCTGGGGTCAAAGGACTCACTGTCTTGTTTGGTATTTCACTGGGACAGTTTGGCTGGGGGTAAGGGAACTAGGGCCCTCACACCTGCTATGGGAGTCAGGAAGTTGGTCCTAAATCTGTCAGCTCTTACAAACACTTAATGAGAACATATCCTTGTGAAGTTTTTGTGTTAATACCTGCTTACTTAGAACTTGCAAAACCAGGTTGTGAGTCACCCCTGCTCAACCCCCCTTACCCACGCAACATGCATGCACCTACACACAAACACAGACACACGTACACACGCATGCACACACACACACACAAAAGCTCTACCCAAAGCATGCAGAAACCAAACATGATTTGCTTGTGTTTACATCCACTTAATCATTTGTAAAATCAAGAGTCAAGTCAAGCACCAGTGTTGCATAAGAACCACACTGCTAACTTAATGGCTAATTTGAGGACTGAATAAAAACACCCTGCATTCACTGCTCTGAGTGCCTTTCAGTCCAGTATATAAAAACACATGTGCATGTGTTTGTGTGTGTGTAAAGAGGGACAAGCAGTTGATGACGACACTTCTGCTGCTCAGCAACAGGCAGGCACACCTCAAAACTGTGTGACGAAATGCTGCACACTGACTGTCAGTAATCGCCTACCACAATAAGACGGCAGACTTGCCGTGAGGTGACTCATACATTACGCAAAAATAAGCAGGATCTGTTGAGTCATAACATATGTACGTGCAGAAAAATATATACACGTTTCCCAGCTACTTTATCAAAATGAATGGGAATATGGAACATTCTTTTTTAATCAATGCCAACTAATTTAAATAGCTTCTCTCGCTTCCCTTCTCAGCCTGATTATGCTTAACAAGTCAGATTGTGGTGTTTTGTTGAGTTTGACCAGTAATACATTTTCCCCTAATTATCTTCAACTGGCAACACTTAAGGGCACCTAGTTTGAGAACTTCTTGTCAAAAATCTGTTCAACTGAATGAATTGTCTGAATGATGTATTATAGCGCCCTCTGGTGTTGCTTCTGAAGTATATAAACATATGTCTGGCACTCCAATACCATTGGTAATGGTAGCCTGAGTCTCATTTCCAATATTAAAATAACAATATTTCACATAGACGAATACTTAGGAATACAATCTTGTCTTATTCACAAATGAATGCAATTTATATCTATCTAAGTAAATTTCTTGGCTGGTATATGCATGAATCTGGAGCATGTCCCAGTTGCTTTAAGCCTATGGGGGTCTTTAATACTCAATATCACGATGCATTAACCTTAGCTGTGAGTGAATTTAAGGCAGTATTGCATTTTTTTAAAAATCTTACATATCAATTTGTCAGTGAAATGAACAGATAATACTGAGTAAGAATTTAAAAAACAAAAAGATGAAAGAAACTGACAACTCAAAGAAGGCACTGAAAACACAATGTATAAGTTCACGTCATCATTTTTAAATTAAAATGACACTGTTGCAAGAAACCCCTTAAATACACTGTTCATTAACATGTTGACACAATATACGTAATTAAAGAATGACAAACAGATTAAAAAAATACACAGGACATATTACAAAATTGTGACTTCACAAAAACAAAATCTTTGATTAGTTTCAGCAGGATAACTTGGCATTCCTCCAGTCTTCCAGCCCAAATTCCCCACTATACTCCACTTCAAAATGTTTAATATCTGTCAAGTATGAATAATGGGTAGCTATGCACATAGGCACAGCTTTACACTTTTGAAGAGTTATTGGATATCTATTGTCACAATGGTATTAAAGCAAGATCCCTTCAGAGTGCTTTCATTGTCGATGTTTCCCAAGTTTTAGCCCAAATATAATGCAGAATATACATTGTTTACATTTGCTCAAGAACATCAAGGCAACATGGATTATTCTTGCAGGTTAAAACTAAGGCACACTTTGTAACACTAGCTTAATACCCTCGCAAACCAAAGCAGCTGCAGGATTTATCATCCGCCATGTCCAGTTTCACCAAAATGCCAACATGTCTGTCTTTTGGGAAGCCTGTGCCTGACAACTGAGTCTGTTACACAAGGTGTGCTTCTCACATTGGCACGCAGGTGGACCACTCACAGGAAATAAATGCAATTTCATTACCCCAGGAAATCAGTGTAGAATTCACCTCCCATCTGAGGTAAATCTCAGTCATAGGTCTTACTGCATTTAGTTGTTTAGTTTATGAGTGATACTACAGACTATTTGTGGGTCAACAGCTGAGCCACATTAGCCTCAACAGAATATGTTACTGATAATTCAACTGTTTCAGAGAATGTATGTCATCTCAATATATACTGCATGTATTAGAAGACACATGATGTCCTTATTATTCTATGCATATCTTGTATTACATGTTTTAAAATGTTCCACAAATGTGCAAATGAGTACACCTGTGGGATTGACTGATCTAATTTATCTCATTATTTTAGTGCTGGCCAGCCATGCCAGGTACTTTAAACAAATGTAAACAGCTGGGTTTCTTTAATCCCGTTCTGTGAGGCAAATTCAATCTGACACTTCATTGCTCACTAATGGGGGTGACATCACACACACAAAGACTTAACTCAGTCATCAGGGTTGTGGATAGTGAAGAAATAGTGTGAGTGCTGAAAAGTAAAAATACAGTGTTTGAATTGTTTGAATTGACAGGCTTGAACTGAACACAGAAAATGACATACCATCAAAAGAAAAGAAAAAAAGGTGATAGTTTATGCTATAACTGAACACGGGACAATACAATGAATACAATACAAGGGAAATCAATGTCAGTCACATATCTGATGAGTCACAGTCAGTGATATGGATACCAAGTAACGGTATGAGCACAGCATGAGCATATATTCTTCCATGTAGTGTTACAAAACAGTAATTGAACAGAGTCCCATTACAAATGATTTCTGCAGCAAGACAACTGAGTGTGGACACAGAACTCAGTCTACCAGTACAACAACATAAAGATACTTCATTGTCATATTAATTATGTTTTAAATAATATGCATATAATTCAAAAGAGAGAAAAAATCAATTTTTTACAGGTGGTGAATGAATGTGTCAACAAAGAACAAGGAATTCATTCAAATCCATACATTGATCAACATACTATAAATTACATATTACCTGAAAAACACAGGTTTTCAATCACTACACAATAGCAGTTAATCGAAAAAATCATTTTTAGATTACAGATTTCAGATAATATACAGATATATATAATATACAAAAAAGCATTTTGAATCAGAAAAATAGTTTTTTTTAATTCTGCGATTATTATGCCTAAATGATTATTCATAACACATGACATCCTCTCTTTGAGGATTAAAAATTAGTAACACCGATTAATGGCAATAGCAGTACTAGTAAACAAATTAAAAGCATTAGAATTAAACTGAATTTCTGAGACGTCTGAGTGAGTCTATCTTTAACGTGTGAATGCCCCTATTAATGAACTTGATATCAGTATGATTGAGTTGCATAATTTCAGTCTTACAGTGTGCACCTGGAATGCAGGAGCTGTAAAAAACAAGACCTTCAGAACGTCACAAGCAAATGACGCTTTTCCTGCATTGGTGATGCTCACTTAGATTCAAGTTTTGCACTTGACATGTTGTGCAAATGACATCAATTTAATTCTGTTTAATTCTGTGACACATCCATTGCTGAAGACAAATAAATAAAATGGCACAAGGCAACAGCATCACATTCCTGTCATATTAGTAGGTCTGTTTGTGACCAGCACAAATAGAACCATTGCTTCCCTCTGAAAATAACATTTGTATAGGTAGTCTAAATCTAGACTAATTGAGTCTAAAAATCAAAAATGATAAATTCAGAAAAGCATTCAGAAAAGCACAGACTCTGCTGATATACAAACATCATGATTTTTATGTGTGCGTGTGTGTGTGTGTGTGTGTGTGTGTGTGTGTGTGTGTGTGTGTGTGTGTGTGATGATTAACAACAATTGCAATGTCACAGCAATTTCACTACAGATTCACCACAGACATCTGGCTTACTCTATAAAGTATTGTGAAAGGAAAACCCCCATATTCCCTGAAAACTGTCAATGCTACTCTTGGCAAATCAGTGAGCTTTAGAAAAAGAATCCCTTGGGTTGAGGGAAAGGGAACCTACTGGTCTCTTGTGGTCCGCTGAATACCAATGGCACTGCAGCTGGTGTGGAGGGGTAGCCAATCCTTAATCCCCTCTCTCAGCTGCTCTTCTGGGGCTTAGCACGAATCACAGGCCACACTCCACATATAAACTGTGCACAATTCACATTTCACCACAAGTCATCACATGTTAGTGTATAAGTGTGAAATAACTTTGGATAAAATAATATAAAATGTATAAAATAAGACTGGATAATAAGGCAAAATTGCAGTCATACTGACCTTCACTTTTGGTCTGTGTTTGAGGTAGGTAGTTCTCGTCTGAAGGCTTTGGAACAGTGAAATAAACATTTTTTAAGCGTTAGAATTCAGATTTTTAGTTCAGCTGCACAGTCCAATGACACATTTGGGTTGATTTTCATCTGAGAATGTGGTCAAATGGGAAGAACAGTGGTCTGCTATGACATTAATAAACTGGTGTGAACAACTTGTAAGGCAAAGCTGACTGCCAGAACTATACCTACCTGAATAGAATATGCAGGTAAGATCCCAGCCCTGTTAGAATGTGCCACCAGGCATGGAACTGCGTAACTGCACCAACAACAGGGGGAAGCCTCTGTCGAGTAGCTCTGGGACCGAGAGGAAATCACAGTCAAGTGCAATAGAAGCTGGCACTTTAATTCTTTAGCACAAAAACACTGACTGGAAAAAGTATTCCATTGCTCCACACATTCAGCTTATGAAGTTCCTGCTTAACACTACATGCACAGAAGTGTGTTAGTGAAAAGTCACTGATATATGTGATCGATCTGTTTTATTAAATATTATATTTTTCTCATATATTACATTTTTTCTCTTTTTTTGACTCATTTGTTATATAAACCAGCATCCAGCATATTTTTTGATTACTAAATATTTCTGTTTTGATCATGGTTCATTACTACACACCATGTAAGGTTTTGTCAGATTTGTGCATATCCTATCAAATGTAAATTTAGATTTATTTAGACCATATATATAGACATATTTTAAGAAGGAAACAGTTTCAGGATTAGTCCTTCAAACTGAGTCTACAAAATGCAAGAGAGAAAAAAAACTTGTGTTGGGAAATGTTTGCAATTTTTCTTCCTCGACTTTGCTTGAATTTGATGATGCATTTACCTTAGTGTGTCACACAGGAGATTGTCTATATTCCAGAAAACAAATCCCAGCAGAAACACTCCTAAGGATGTGTAGCACAGTGGCTTGAGCCACGGGTAAACACTGTAAGAAAACAGGTAAATCTGTCAAGAGAATTCCATAATTCACAGCATTACATTAATACCATATACCAAATAGCATAGTACCATTACAGATAACTATATATCAAAATCATGTTGCAAATATTGCCAGGCTCATGGACAGCTCATTTTGCAATACACAGAGACTTACCATGAAACTATGAAGACAGAGCGGAAGACCAAGGAACCAACAAGTAATCCATACATGACCTAAAGAAACAGACATATACCAGCTGCATTATGTAGTGGCCAGTAGATGGCGATACTTTGTTGATCATTTCTATATCATAAGAAGATACAACAGGCAGTACTTCAAAACACTGAAATAACTTAATTGAAGTTTAATGTCATTGTTGGCTTCCTCTTTGTGTAACAATCCACACACTCTTGGGGAAGTTCAAGTAACTGTAACGAAACTTTTTGATGTTGCATTTTTACCACACTGTTAGCCTTTTATTCGGAGCTCCAAACCGTCAAAAGGCATCATACAAGTAAAAAGTACGACTTGTATTTTGCTTATATTTTCATTTTGTATGTATGTGCATATGGGTCACATAACTTAATGAAGCTGTAACATTTGTACCTTATTTTGTATTGATTTATGTGCATCCATTTATTTCCACTATAACTTTCATATTCCCATGTGAAGGCGCACTTTGTTATTGCTGAAACATTCATTTAGCTATACACAATTTTGTGCCTTTTGTGATTTCACAGTTGTCTGCTGTAATTAAGACAATTATTTAAACACCGGTTAGTGTTTTCACACCCCATCCCCACTACTGTACAGTACGTTATAGTGACCTCTAGTGACTTTTTTGCTTTTATAAGCACTCCTGAGCCCTTGTTAAGGTTGAGTGATTCAATATGTTGTCTACAATGACTGGCCACTCCTCATGACATATTCTCTACACACACATAAGACTTTACCATTTAGCTGGCAGTAACTGGAAGTCACAGGGTCCAACCACTAGGTGTCACTAAATTCATTGTAAAATGAGAGCACACTGGTCTTCCGAAAGGTAGAGGCGGCTGAGGTTAATGTTTTAGTCAGTCAGTCTCTAACAGGGTGATGAGCCCTCCTGTGAATGATCAGTGACAGTTTCATGAAAACCACACAGTATAATACAAAATAGTACTGCACAAACATGTCACTGCTCCAACACATTATTTTTACTTTATAACACATCACAGAACTGAAGCACATGGTCCCCAAATTAGAACCAATGATGTTGTAAATGTGAACATCACCTAGGATATTTTCTTTTAATGAGCAGCATTCAGCATATCCTTGAAAAGTGATGCCATTTACCGGACTGTGAATCCCCTCTAAAAGGTTGTGGTATGTGTCAGACACATGAGGCATGAGTGCAGGGCTGCAGTTACAGACCTCTGTTCTTCCCTTCCCTCCTTCACTACACTCCTCTGTTATCAGATTTATCGACCGCCAGACTGGAGAAACAATCTGTTTTGGAGGTGTAATATCCCTGTGTAATATTCCAACTATGGTGCTTTATCTGGTTTTTCAGTTCTTACACATAATCCCAAATTTGGAATGGTCAGTGATATTGTCTAAGAGCTAAAAAGGTTGTACACACTTAGCATCATAAAAAGAATAACCCAGGTCATATGCAATATATTCACACTTAGGGGATATGAAATTATGAGCACACATTTATTCACTGGCCACCGATAATCACTGTAGCACCCTCAAATAATCTAGTTTACTGACAGGATACAGCGCTCAGAGAGCTTAATGTGCACTTTTTCACACTGTCAAATTGGCAGTGAAGTAGGGGATGGCAGGGAGCTGGTACCACTAAAATCAAACACAAATTACTGCCTGAAAAGCCCATAAATCCAAAATCACCCATTTTGAGAAACCCCTAGGATGGATGTGTGATTCTCTGGATGTTGGATATCACAGATTGAATATTCAGTCCCAGCGAAAATTAAGCTTCTTCCAGGGAAATAACTTTGCATCCCCTGGGTCACATTCCCAAAATGTGACCCTAACCCCCACCCATGATACTTTTTGTTGAATAGACCTTTCAGTCTTTTAATGTTCAACTTTTCCTCACTCCTCCCTACAACAAATTAATATTCTACCCAGCCCTAATAGCAAATAAAGGATTTGCTGAACGCTGAGCCACTGGGTGTGGCTTTACTAACCTGATGAAATACTGGCTCCTTCCACTGTAGGTACACCTACAACATTCAAGCAAAGAGTTAAATGTTAATATTGAGAAAGTCATCTACAGATAAAATTGAAGATATGGTAGAAGGAAATGACCAGTTCTACAAAGAAGAATTTGCTGTATAGTCTGCTGTATACCACTGAAAAATGCCTGTTGTTCTTGTGTTTTACCTCAATGATTAATTTTCTTTCGTCAAAGATTTTTTTACACAATTGGGGATTTAGCTGAGAGAAGTAGGTTTTCATGGCAACAAATGACATAAGGCTTATTGCTTAACAAATAAATGTTTACAGTAAATTTAAACTCAGTCCAGTTACAATGACTGTTGCACTCCTCCCCTCTCCCTCTCATCCTGAACAGAAATAATGACTCAGTCATATGAGCTCAGGTTCTGCCACCAGGTTCCACAGCAGCATTGGTGTAGAAAACGTGAGACTCACCACAGTAACTGCAACACTGAAGACCAGCAAAATCATGATGGGCAAATAGCTGATGGACCTCTCCTGCTTGAAACACTCATATCTGCAACAGCAGCACAAACACATGTCATACTGCACAGTCCTTATATTTTAATACACACGTTAATCCATACAGATGTCTAGGCTCGTGACATCTGTATGGAAGTTAGATAGTGCCATCAGCTGTGTACAGACCTGTATCAGTCCAAACAAAAGGAAAATGCAGTGCCTCATTAAATATGCAAAGCAAGTTATAGTATAGCATAGGCATATTTTACATGTAAAAAAAACTGCGGTGTAACTGTGGTTGCACACTGCAGGGCAGATGTGCTCTTACCAGGTCATAAAAGCACTGAACTCATTAATTCTTAATGCCTTACACGCAAACACTTTGTCGAAACATGTGTCTTCCACTTATCAAGGGTTTCCATCAAATCAGCTAGGAGAGTAGCTCTACTCTTAACAGAGGTCAGACCAACTCAATAAAGAAGTTAGGAATTCTCTTGTTTCTATACCTGGGGTGCTGAAGACAAACTTATGTCAGTCATTTTTCATTTTTCACTTTGGTTGGCTCCCCCTCCTCCCTTGACAAATGCTTATTTTGAAAATATTTGCATTGATAAAAACAGCATGACCTTAAAATTCCTTTCATTCCTTAAACAAAGCATCTGGCTGTTTACTAGTATTTTCCTCTCCTTCATTTAATAATCCATAGATATCTATTTGTTAAATAAATGTCAGCAGCGTCATACTGCCTCATCAAATGCTTCTGTGAATAGCTGAAATGTTCAAAAATTGACAAAAGAGGGAGTAGGCAACTACATTTCACGATCCAGTGTTCACAAAATGCTCCCTGGGATCTGACTGTGGAATGATGTCTACCACACATTCATGCTATGGATTTTCCTTCATGTTTCTGAACAACTTATTTTTAAGTTCAATGGAACCATCAAAGTACAAAGAAACGCAGTGTAACCAACAAGAAATCAAACGCACTATTGTGTCAGACAAGCATTCTTCTGCCAAAGTGCACGACACAATAATGAATAAAGGACATAAAACAAACAATCATTCGTAATAAATGTGAATCAGAGGTAATAAGCTGCAGATTCTCATTATTCATAATAAAGAGATCAGCTGTATAATCAATATAGCTGAGCGGGGTGACAAGTCAAGAATCTGAAAGAGCATCACAGCAAGGCGGGAAGGCACTTGGCAATAGTTTAACAGCAAAGAGCACTTACAGGCAGTAGACAAAGACACAGCAGCTGTAGATCATGGGCAACTCATCAAGTAACTACAGGAGGGAAACAAGATGTGGGAATAGAACAACGATCCACTGTTAAAACAGAATTTTTTGTTTATTTCCATTTCTGACTCTATTTTCCCCCCTCAGCCTATGATGTTCTGACATTTGGAGATAGATGATCGTTTTTCACAACCACTGATCACATTCAGTGTCATTTAACAAACAACCAGACTCACGCTTCAGCCTGTGTTAAAATGCATTCTGGGATATTAATAGATGCGGTTTATGATTTTTAGCACCCACATCAGCAAACACTGACTGCAGAAGCAGAGTGTGGTGGTGGATTGTAAGGATCCTTCAGATACAGGGGAAAGCAGCTCACCTGCATCTCATACTGCAGTGTCATGTGGAAGCACCATGAACCAACACCAACCGCTAAAAAAAATAAACAGAACTGTCGGTGAAAATTAAAAACACAGCTGGATTTCAGTTTTCGGGTGTCTGCTTTGATAAATAATATGCAAATATAACTAAATGCACAAAGTATAATAGTTGCATGTGTACAGTTGGATTTACAATTACTTTTACATGACTTGACTGCATAGACTCAAAGTACCTGTAAATTCAGCATGCTTACCTGCAAGTCCCAAAAATGAAAACACGTAACAGATTTCAAGGCCATCTTTGAGAGTCTGTATGGCACCATATATTGGAGGTAGAATCATGATCAGGTTGCTCACAGTGTTCCCTGTTAGAATGAAACATAAAAATGCTTCAAGAGATTGGACATACTTTTACATTGAATCCATCAATACAGAAACTTAAGTGGTGTGAAAAATTTGGCTTCCATCTCCATTGGCTGGTAATGGTAACATTTAAAGAAAGAGAGGAATTCTTTGCATGAAAGAGTACAAAATATAGAATCCAGAGAGTAACCCTACATAATTTACAGAGGCCTACATTCTGAATCGGTTTCCCAAATCCAAACACTGGCCAAAAAACAAATGTGATTCATATGTCTAAGGAGTAAATTGTGTTGACATTCCCTTGATAAAACATTCCACATATACCAACTTCAATATGTAAAAAATTAAAATCCCTCCAAACCTTTTGTTTAAACTATACACAAGCTATAGTTGCTGGTAGTGTATTACACTGTAATTATTTAACGATTCTACCCATCTTAAATGAAGCCTTTTTCAGTTCTTTTGTGTATTCAGAGGCAGAGAGAAAAAAACTTGTTCAGCCCTCCACTGGAGATTTGTTGACAAAAGTGAATTTGTTGTCTGATGCACACCAGTGGTCTCCTCGGACACAGATATTGTGCTGCTTTGCTGATGCTTCGGAAACTGAGATCTGTCCAGCACAAAGGAAAAGGACACCCAATAATGGGAACAAAATCATTACAAAGGCTCCCTTTTGTTTGTCTCCCTTTACAAAAAACAGCTTTAGTGAACATTTTCTTCAGCACTTTCTTTTCAGCCTGATACTGCAGTTGCCATTTAGCGAGAAACCTTATCCCTAAACCACATTAGAAGATTCCACATCCAACAAGGTTGCCTAAGGAAAAGAGGCAATCTTATAGCAAGTTGTTTACAGACATGTTTTATGGCTGAGTAAGTATAACTTCATACATATTTCATAACCAATTAAATAAAAATAATTCACTGGACAAGATACATATTTATTTGTTTATGTAGTCATACTGGTTTTAACTTGATTAAGACAGACTGGAATTGCAATTCCACTTACTGTGAGCACAAATTCCTTATAGCTCTGTGATTACTTTTGAAACTACAAGACTAAGAAAAAAAGAGCTGATTGCATCTTTTAATGAAACTGAAGATCTGTTTCACCCACAGTACACTAGACCAATGTGATTTAGGCTCCAGGATCACCTATGGAGGTGGAATGCAGATTCTGAAGCAGAAATAGTGTGGCCATTTTGTTTTTATCTCAATAATCCTTCATTATTTTCAATTACCTTGACCTAGGAAATACTTCATCATGCAAAATGTGATTTTAGAAGCAGCCTAGATGGAAGTCAACAGCAAAAGTCACAGACTATGATGAGCTGTTTTATCCATGGAATTTCCCCGAGTTAATTTAATTTACCGCTCAATGTCCATGTCTCTTATAGATTTTTTTCAATGAAATGCAATTTCCAGCCCATACATTTGTATTTTTTAAGGTTAATAAAGTTGATAACATTTGTAACTAACTGTATCAATGCAGATGAATTATTGGATATATGATGATGATGATGATGATGATGATGATGATGATGATGACGATGATGATGTTTTTATGTATTCTCTCATGAATCTCAATACTATATTTGCAGTGAGGGGGATTACCACTACCAATTTGTTAGCAACTGAGCAACAGTACTATGCAATAAGTTCACAACACAGTTGCAGCAGGTGGCGAAGAATCTCACCAGTTATGTCGAGGATGACTACAAGGCCAGACTGAAATTGGCCAGGAAAGCAGTGACCATTCCCCCATCCCCATCCTAATGTCATTCAGGGTGTCGTGGCATTTTAGAAATAAAAGCTATCGCAGGATGCAATGGTTTGGCCCCTTTGAAACAGATTCTGGCCAACCCTGCTGCACTGAACGTTTTAATAAAAGGTCTCATCGTTAAGGAATTACTGTTTGATGTGCTTTGATGACCTGAACAAACTGCGTTTCTTTATTGACATTTCCACTCATACGTGGCGACAATGAACTGTATACGCTCTGTTATGATATATGATTTGCCTCGCTACAGTGCTGTACGTACCGTATTCCACTACACCACGTGGTATTTTAGAAAGGTAGCCAATGTTAGGTGAAAGTTTATGGCTCCCGTCCACGGAATAGCAGCTGCGTACCCACGCGTGGATATGGCGAGTAGAGCACAGGGGATGATAGAGAAAAAGAATGTTGTCTACTTACTGATTCGAGCACGTTTGCTACTGCGTACAGCATAGTCTTAGTTCCGTCACCCTTTCAAAGGACAGATCAAGGTTAACCGCAGGTTCAGGGCGCTACAACGCTTAATACAAATGTAGAGGAGCAGGTTTTTCATTCCTCTTGTCCGACTTTCTGAAACGATTATTATCGCTCCAGGAAAAATGACACGTGTGCCGGGTTCTATCTGATCAAAACGAAATCTGAATGAATTAAAATGCACGTATTCATAACAGAATTTTAAGTACGCAGTTTTTGATCACTGTTTACTTGAAACGATACCTCTGAAACTAAAAGCAAAGAGTTGAAGCACACAGACATTAAAACAAGCACATGTTCAAGCACAACACCTGTAGCTAACCTTAACGAAGATGTATACTGTACTTCAGCCTTTTGGCGTTATCAGCGTCTATGCTGCATTATCTTGCATGTTATGTTGTTTGTTGTATGTTAGGGCCACATATACAAAAAATGGCAGAACATCCTGACACACAGCTAGCTACGAAGCTAAATGATCGTGATCATTGTTGCAACACTCTTCTAGTTAAAGACACGTTACAGCAACTGACGTCCTAGAAAAGATAATGCCCACATCGGTCTGGTTCAGCCCGTAAAATCTGTCAATTTTTTAATCGTGGTTGAAAATCAACACCTCGGACATTACACTTTCATTTCGAATTGAGCGCTGTTTCTCGTTGACACCTCCCAAATGGCCTATCTCGCTCCACACACTGCAGTAAAAGTGTACGGTTATGTTACCAGTCATATACCGTAGTAGCTTCATTCAGAGACAGGCCTCCGCATGACTGTGTCAGTGTTTATTGCCCTCTGCGTAAAACTGCTTCTTTCGCTTTCGAAATGTGCATCCCTGGTGTACTTACAGAATTCTGCGATGTAAAAGGAGACGACATAGTTTTCTTCACACCAGTCTAATGTTGAGGTTGGCGGACCCCAGAATCCTTGCCTCTGTACCGAAGGAGCCATGATGGTAAAAAGAGCAGTTGGTTATTCACGGGAGGGGTGTTGAATCACCGTAGTAACGTACTTTTATCTCCATTCAAGCAGGAACTGCTGTAGGTGATACAACCTGATCGCAGGTGTGGGTAGACTTAAACACGTACCCAGATGAGGGAACTGATGCGTAGTCTGTCTTTTTTCATTGTACTTAATTTCGTTCGTACGATTAGACTGAACTGAACTCCACAATAACAAAAAACTCATTTTAACAGGAATAAGCCACCAAAGCTGTCGTATTTCTTTCCGAATTCTAACGGTATTGTGTAAACACGAATGTGCATTTTTTTGCATTCATTCATTCAATAATGCATTCATGCATTAATGTATGTATTCACGCTTTTTGTATGTCTTGCGGTGATTTGATTTAATTATTTATTTAATTATTTATTTGAACTTGTTTTTGCGACTTTATTTCAGCTGAGTCAGAGGGGCCTCGTAGGTTATTACTGCACAAATGGGGACCAATTGGCATGTACATAACAGAAACTTACACTCAGTGACCGACAGCAGTTGACTGAACTGACAGGCAAGCTTAGGGGTGATTTGTTTTTGTGAAGCTGAGCCAAAGCTGTTTCTATAGTAAAGGGTTTACACTGTAAACAAACAGAGCCATTGTTACCCTGTGCAGGACAATGGTATTCTGCCTGGAATTTCTTTGTTGCCCTCTCCCCATTGACTCAAATGGAAATCTATAATTATAGTTTCATAGAATGAAACCAAACACTTTTAACGGTAGCAGAATTATTTCCTCCATTGTATTCATTATCATGCTGGGCTGTCTGGATATGTATCTAAAAAGAAGCTGTTTTCACCCATTGGAAACCACAACAACCTTTAGAGTGATAGGACTTATTCTGAACAGTCAAAATGAATATTAAGGTGCTCTATGACAATGCATCCAGCTGAATGAAGAGGAAGGTATCCCTCTCTGCTCATTCATCATGCACTTTGTCCAAAAGAGCAAAAAAGAACATCATATCTAATCATGAATCTTTCGGTGTCCCAAGACTTGAGTAGATAAAAAGGACTGTTGGATGTACAGATCACGACACTAAAGAACCTTCACCCCACTAAACTGTATTTCACTGCAGAGTATCCGAGATATGTGGCTTGCACAGTGATTAGAATAGGTGCTACTCGTACCTGCTGTTTGGATGGGATGAGCAGAAAGAGCAGTACTGTGCCATTTTCATTAATGCGGATTTTGAATGCATACTTAACATATGCAGCACAATAAACTCCTATAAGAAAGCATGCATGTACAGTAGCAGTCAAAAGTTTGGACACACCTGATTAAGATAACAGGAAACATGCATTCAAAGACATTTTGATCTAAAAACTTGTGGTTAAATGTTTGAAATTCCTTAGACAAATATGAATAGTGAAGTTGATGCCTATGGATGAATTTCTTTCAACTTGTGTCATTTCATAGCTTTAATGCCTTTTGCTGGGATGCTGGTGGATGGCGTAATGAAAGCGTCAGAGGGACGAGGCTGTTCCAAACCCAGTGGTTTATTTACAGGTGCCCCGATTACCAATGTAGGATATTTACAGTGCAACATCTACAGGAACTAACAAACAACAAAAGCTTGACAAAGCAACAAAAAACACAAAAAGAAAGAAAGATTATACTAGAATTTTGCTTGTGGAGGTAGGCTATACCCCAACAGGCCCTATAGCACACCCTAGGAGAGTTGGCATACTCTCCCAGCACTTCACCTTCTGGAAAAAAGACACCCGAGGGTGCTCTACCCAGGCCTTAAAAACCTGAAGCCCTTCCCCCTGGGATACAGCAAACATTCAAACACATTATTTGCATTCCATGATTCACAATTCCTCATAACTTCACAAAAAGTAAGACGACTGCTAATCGAGTGTAACACTATTTCCATCATACAATAAGGGATACTGTACATTTAAAACAACCATAAGAAGCCGTATGTTCACCTCTGTATGATGTTTGGTTCAGCCCGGGCGAAACCCCCTCTTTTTGAAGTGCTTGGATTCACCCGCGCCCCCCTTTTACAACAACACCATGGCGAACCGGTGCATAAGGACCTTTTTTGTCCCCCATTTACTAATTACAATTACCATAAAGAAACAACGATTACTTCTCCCCCCTGTGAAAAATTTAACAATAAACGAAATGCTTTTCACACACATTCCCTTTTTGATTTTGAGGAGTTTTTTTTTGTTTTTGTTTTTTTTTGTGTGTTTGATTCGCCGGTAGGTCTCCCCGGCGTCTCTGTACATGGAAGTTGCGTTAATTCGCATTTCAACTTTTAAAGTCCGTATCTACAGTTTTTGCATAACTACCACCTATTCCACAGCTCTTTACACCCATCCACCTACAACTAAACATTTTTATTTTTAAACTCGCCAATCCCTCTGATGTTCCGCCGGCACCGGGAATTTACAGGTTCTCAAAAATGTCTTTAATGAGGTGAAATGGTATCGATGGCGTCTTTCACAAACGGCAAGTTTGTGAAAAGTGTAATTTTAATGTATTCAATAGGTCTTAGCTTACACTGTACGTGCTTACATTGAAACAATTTGGAAATATGAAAGGTGCTTTATAAATGAACTTCTTCTTCTTATTCTTATACTTATTCTGCTCCTTCTTAATATTATTATGATTATTATTATACAGTCCCTACAGAGTGACATAATATTAGCTGTCTTTGACATGTATTATTGTCAGTACTGCGGCATCTTAAGCCAGTTTGTTTTTGTTTTCCTCGTCCATGTGCTCTTGTTTACTGTTTCCTTGTGTTCCAGCCCTGCCCAGTTCTCCGCCCTGTCCCCGCCCACCTGATTACCTGATTGTCTCCACCTGCCTGCCCGCGCACCTGCATCTCCTCATCAGCCCAGCCTTGTATCTACCCTGCTTGTCCCTGTCTTGTTGCCAGTTCGTCTCAGTCTTCTGATTCGCTACCAGCTGGTTTTCCGGTTTTGCCTGCCGGTTTGTTAGTCTGGCCTGTTTGTCTCGACCTCGTATTCTTGGATCTTATTTTTGGTATTGTTACCTGTGTTTTTCCTGGTTTTGGACTTAGCCTGTTTTGACCCCTTTTGGAGTGTGCTTTGGACTTAATAAACCGTTTGTGTACCTGTCTTCCCTGTCTGCGCCTGAGTCTCTGCCCGAGTTCGGATAGTTATGGGAGAACCATATTGGACTTGTAAGCCTCATTATTTAGTCATCAGTAAATTGTACTTATCTGTATCTGTTACATGTTTTGCAAGTTGGAATTCTTGCAAATATTACAGAGGAAGGCTAGATAAAGATCTTTTAGTTGTATTCACTATTGTGTAATATTGAACTCATCCAGTCTCTTTCAGTAAAAGCAAACCATACCTATAGGTGGAAGCCTTTTTATTGTACTACACAATTGCTTCTGCATCTTTACTTTGCTTATGTAAGCAGAAGATTGTAGTCCTTGTGGACCTATATAACAAATGCACAATCCCTTAATGCTGACATTGGAAGGAGAGAAATTCAACTGCTTCCTGATTTTGAAATAATTAACAAAATGGGAAGTATACAAATATGGTTCAATAAAAAGTGAAGAAAAAATAAAATTTTAGAGAAAAATATCTAGAGCCTTCAGCCTTGTAGTTTACAATGCTGTGTTTTGACATAGCGTATACCATCATAAAAATACAGTTTTTCAGTCAGTCTTCATTTGAGGTAAGTTCAAGTGATATGTATTCTTTTCCTTCTGATGTGCCAAACAGAAATGTCTCAATTTTTCCACAGTATATTTTGTCAAGCTATTTTAAAACCTGTTGAAGCCCTGCAGCATATATGCTACTTGGAGCAGAGTATATTGAATTGAATTGCCTCAGTCAGTGCCTGTCAGGAAGAAGGAATTCTTACAGGAGACTGTGATTGATATTCTGTTAAATGAAGCCAACAGTTTAATTTTCGTAATACATGGAAATCACCCTGTAACACTTGTTTGGTCAAATCAGTCTGAATTTAACTAGCTAGCCTAATATCAAAGTACTCTGTTCAACTTTAAGTTTGCCTTTTAACTCTGCCTGCCCAGTGCCAGCCAGAAGCAGATGGGCTCCCCCTCTGAGCTGGGTTCTGCTCAAGGTTTCTTCCTATTAGGGAGTTTTTCCTTGCCACTGTTGCCTTAGGCTTGCTCACAGGGGATCTCAGGCCTGGGATCATTGTAAAGCTGCTTTGTGACAACTTGTGTTGTAAAAAGCGCTATATAAATAGAAATGAATTGAATTGAATTGAATATTTGCTTAATGTTAGAACAGCAAATGTAAAATGTATCCCAGAAAGTAAGCCTAGCTATATACTTTGCACATCTATAATAGGATGCCTACAAAATACAGCTAACTGAAGTTACTTTTTTCATCTTAGTTAGCATACACATTGCTTGCTTAATGAAAGGTGGAGAGGTTTATAAACTCCTTTAAATGTTTATATGTTTACAAGAGTACAGTAGATATCATACCTTTTACTACTGCAATGGAAAACCAAGCAATCAAGCAAGCAACCAAGATTAGGCTTGTTAGGCCTAGCTGTGTTCCAGCTGTGCTACAACCCCATTACATTTTAGTCAATGCCCTGTGGTTACTACATGACACTTCCCATTCTTCTAGCTAGGTGTGATTCCTGTTTTGCCATTTGACCACTTGTATTCTATCAGGCAGAGTAGTAATTCATTCAAAAGTCTTGCAGACCAACACACAGTGTTGATCTTTGAAAAATGTGGCATGTAAACACAATGCAACATTTGCAGCTGTTTCAAATGCGATGTCAGAGGCCAAGTTAATTTGCTTTGGGAAAAGTGTTAATTTATTACATGGGGTCTTTCTACTGCACTACCTTACCTGTCCTTATGCAAACATTTAAGTCTTTCTTAACTGCACATAGTGATTTCTTATTGTTACCAGGAGAATGTGTGGAATAGGTGTTTCCTTGAAAGATGAATGATGTTTCCTTGTGGGGCCCAAATGCCTGGGCCCTCTGAGAGAGGAGCAGCCCCCTTTAGAGTTTTCTTCTCTCTTCTGATTTACTTTCAGGAGCTGACATCTTTTAATTAGAGCTGGCACCTCAAAAGGGTATAGGCAGTGCAACATTAGCAAGGAAATTGAGAACAGAATGATATGAAGATAAACTAGATTTGCCCAGAGGGGCAAACTGCTGCTGCTCACTAAGACAGCTTCCATGGTTTAATAATGATTCTGCCTTCTTGTGTTTACTTCACCTGGGAAAAACATTTCTGAGCTAGAAAACGTCCAAGAACACTGAGCTAACCACCCAAGCCTGGTACCAGCTCTACAATGGAAGGAGTACCTGAAATACTATGATTCTTAGATGCACAATGAGTAACAATATGGGTGAGAAGTCATTTCCAAGACTGTCTGCTTCACCAAAAAAGTGTATGAATTTGCTCCTAAAAGAACAATGTTTCAATCCGTAAATTCCTGAAGAAGGTTATTAGTGATCAAAATGTGTGAATTACAATGTATACAATTTTATGTGTGTATATTGTATATTGTGTTTTTCTCTTTTTGAATAACTCCCATTTAACTGTGAAAATGTTTACTTCATTTATATTTATAAAATGTTTTATTATTGACTACCATTTGTAGACAAATCTATCAACTGCACACACACTACAGATAAGGCCAAAGCACAGCATGGGAGTTTCCCTATGAAGAAAAGGGACAAAAGATGAATGTGTAAAATATTCATTCACAGTGCACTGAAATGTAATTTTTCAGCATGTGTACCAGCTTCATGCTGACAAGCCCTTGAGGACATTAAGATACACAACAACAGGAAGCATAATGTAGGAATAATCATTTAATTCACATATTACAGTACACATAACCAATACATGCTTTCTAATACGCTGTAACCGACATACAAAACTTGGCACTCAAGCTTAATTACTGAAGACAATTTGCATTTGGTACAGACACTACACTGACATTTCCTGCCAGCAGAAACACATCAAGACTTTATATTGCATACATTTTCAAGTGCAATTATGTGAAGAAAAAATAGAAAAAGTTCAAGTGTAGATGAAATCACTGTTACAGATATTCAAGATCAAGTTCCCATTTACAGAAAGCTTAAAACTGCCCCCACCAAACTACACAGCAAGTTGGTCTTTTTGATTTATCAGAAGGACCGCAGACTTTGACAAGAGAAATGCATCCGCAATAAGGGCAAAAACATGTAAAAAAAATATGTAGACCTCTATCAAGAGAAGTGCTTGCTAGATCCTGTGAGGTTTGTGATGATGAGCACTGAAAAATGACCCCTTGGCTTTGCAGAGCAAAAAGCAGCATAGAGTAAACCATTAATATACTAACACAGTGTATTTTCCTAGGCACAATTTGGACATTTCTGTTGGCAAGAACATTGACATAGGCAGTGATAGATTGTTTTTTCACCACCTGGTGATTGGTAATTGATTGGCTTAGAAGAATTTCTTATTTCACTACCAAAAGTAAAATCTGTGAAAATAGATTTGCATGCCACACTGAACAGCTTATTACTCTCTGTTCTGTTGTCTACTCTGAAAATTGTTCTGATAGGTGCATTCCAAAAAATTTTATTGATTTCATGTGACATTCTGGCTTATGGTCACAATATTACACCACCAACACATAACTACTGCACCTTCCAATATTATATTATGTCAAATACCCAACCTTATTTACACTGAACAACATGGTCCCGAACCCGGATGGCAACTGATGGCAGATAGATACCAAATGAAGCTTAGTTTTTGAGAGCTTAGCTTCATTCTTCATAACCCTCTGTTGTACTTCAGTGATTACACTTCTTCTGTTTCCTGGCTCTGTGATTCCATTCTAAGGCACTTTAGCTTACACAGATAAAAATGCTTGCAATCAGTATCTTAATTATTTCGTAACATATCAGCTAGATTGTAATTGCACAGAGATAAAGGCTGTTACACTCATGCATTTCACAGTACAAATTATTGTTTGGCCTTTTACTTTAACACTATTATATATGTCAGTGTACAGTACAGTGTTTAATGTTGCTATTGTTCATGCAAACTCATTTTTGACATTTCCATCATTTTTGATGATACCATCATTTTAAAAATTTACATAAATGTAGATCCACACCCCTGGGACTAATGAATTAAAAGATTTCTGGTGTCTGATCACCATTATTGCTTTCAAGTAATAACAAAATATGAATATCTTAAAAGAATACATTCGTTCTGTATATGTGCATTATAACTGCATTGAGTAAAACAGATTTCCTTATTGAATTGTTGCTACCATTCACACAGTGTTAATCCTCTGGGGTCAGTAAGTGAACTGTGTTACTACATTACATCACTGTGTCGGTTTTGTGATAACAAATCACAAAAACTGCAATCTTTGTTTTCAGCCACAGGTTCTGTTATCTCACTCATATATTCTCTTGAAATACAGAACAGTGGATTGAAAGGTAGATTCCCCTAGGGGTTTAAAAAGAATAATGTGCAGCAATTCGTTGTTTTGTTTCCCTAAATTAAACAGAGACTGAAATGAGCAATCAAGTCTGGGAGGAATTTTAAGTTTCCTCTTTGTTGCTTGTGAGTAATACAAAGGCACATCAAGGCTCTTGTGGGTTTCTGTAGTATACAGTACTGCAAATATTCTCATGAAATGATGCCTGTGACATCACAGGTCAGAATCTCATCACTTTTTGGCAGCCCAATATGCCTATGGAACTGCTCTTGTTTTTGAGTTCTCCGGCAACTTACATCCTCCCTCAGCATAATGCTTCTGAGGCTTGGCATGTGACTCAAAATGTTGTTTGGCAAAGACATCACTCCAGAGTTTGACTAATTGAGCTCTTGTAAGGACACCAGGCCATGGAAGACATCTGGTTTCAATGAGGTCAGTTTGGTGTTGTTTGACAAGTCAAGGACTTGCAGGTTGTGGAGGTCTCTGAAACTGTGGGGTTGGATGGTGGACAACTGGGGAAGACTGCTGAGGGACAGGTGGACGAGATCCTTCAGCTCTGCAAAGCTGTCCCTCTCGATTCTGGATATAGGGTTTCTGTCCAGGTTCAGGTACCTCAAAGGAACGCCCCTCAACCTGGGCACCGCCTCCAGCTGGTTTCCTGCCAGAGTGATGCTCTGCAAGTTTGGGGGGCTCATGTGTGGATTTCTGAAGACCGTGCTCACCAGGTTGTTGGATATATCTACAATCACAGGCCTCCCTTGGCCCCTAACTGTGAAGACATCCAGCCTGAGCTCTTGGAGCCTGTTGTCACTCAGATCCACCTCTGCCAGGGGTAGGCCAGAGAAGCAGCCCTCTGCCAGCTTGTCCAGAGAGTTGTGGCTCAAGTCCAGAGTCTCCAGGTAGCGGAGCTTGGAAAAGGCCTTGCTGTCAATCTTGGAGATGAGGTTGCCGCTCAGGTCCAGACTGGCCAGCGTGGTGTACCCTGGCCCAGTGAGCATGGAGTCCGTGACGGTCCGTATGGAGTTAGAGGAGAGGTCTAGGAAGGAGGTGTCTAAAGGGATGGGAATGGGAGTCACTCCAGGGCCCACGCCACTGCAGTCCACGCTTGTCAGGCTGAAGCTGTCGAACAGGCCAAAGCTCTCCACTTCACAGTGGCATCCTGGATGGCAGTCCCTCACTGCACACACCGTGAGGAAGAGCAGAAATACATGGAAGCCCTGGAACGTCGACATGGCACTCTGTTAAAGAATCACACAAAAACAGAAAACATCACAAAGTAAGTTATCTGAGCAACATAAACCTGAAACATGTTTTTTTTAATGAACAAAAACAATCAAACACTGAGTGCAAAACAGTAGTCTGCTTGCTAAGAAAAGATAAAGCCATAGTGATATGCTAAAATCAATAACTAATTTAACCTAGCATTACTTTTTCCTTATCCCAGAAAATGTAACAAGTGCTGTGCAGATTACAACTTAAAGCAGGCTAACAATGCTGTAAGGCCATTCCTGACATTAATGAATTGTAATGCTTTTATAGCCATGAAAAGGCATAAGTGACCTGGGTGAGAAACACACATCTATTTTTTAAAAGCCAGCTCTACGCAGGAGATGACTTCAACACAAAACAGTGCTTAATATGCTGCCAATAAACAACAATGCAGAATTAAATAAACAGGAAGGTAAGGTACATCAAAAAATTCACGCCCCATTGCACATAAATCTTAAAATATGCAAGATCTGACTTTTGCTGATCTGTATTTTCAATTTCCCCAGTTGCATAAAAAAATTCAGCTGAGTTTGTTGAAAAGTTAAAGGTAGCCTTTACTGGGAATAAATAACACGATTCTAATCCCCACAGCGTCAGGGGTGTTACATTTAACTAATATTCTATACACTGCATGCTTCATTAAGAAGGTTTTGTGATATCCACCACCAGTATCCAGAATAAAAAGAAACCCTTGTCACATTCCTTGCATCACATCCCCTTTGTGTTGGCTTAAAATGGATTGCACACATGTGAGCACACACCCACAAACGCACGCACACACACCTATTCTTCTGCGCGTGCATACACACACTGCTACTACATCAACAACTCTGAATAGTATCACCATGTCTCAGATGGGACACTACTGCTGTACCCCTGAGAATAGTAATTAATTACAAGAGGTTTTCAAAACAACACACTGACTGAATTGTACCTGAAAGCATACAATTCAGGGTGCAGCAGATCCTCACAGTGGTATCTAGCATTTAAGTTTCTAAAACAGCAAATTTGGTCAATCAAAATACATTGTCTAAAAATGACAGGGATTGATGTTAAGCACTGCACACAGTTACATATCTCTTTAGGACTCCAGTTTCATGGGCAGCTCATCCATGGAGCAGTAACTGAAAATCAAGAATTCCCCTGTTGCAAGGGATTTCTGCGAACATTGTATTTTTTATTCGTTTTTCTTTTGCATTTCACTCTAACTTTTTGGCATCCTTCAGTTCTGCTATTTATATTGTTTTTTGTGTTGCTTTCCTGCTGATTCTATGGTAACGTATTGGCAACAGGTCTATGGCTACAAATACACACTTCATACAGTTTACAGTTTTTTTACTTCAAAAAGGATAAAAATACCATACAGTCAACAAATTCAGAAATATCTTACATATGTAACACATTTATTATTTGTTAAATATTACTGTAAAAATAAAGCAAAATTAAGACATTATACATAATAAATAGAATGGATTATAGTAGTTACTTACAAATGTAATAGTATTATACTACAGTACTGAAACAGCGTATTGCTCCAACACTGAATCCACTGTACAACACTGAATCCACTGTATATTACACTCTGAATGGCCTCTCATGAAACATATGATGTAACTCTTTTGCTCATGACATGATTTTTTTTTGTTTTTTCCCATGTTACAGAATTTTAGTGGTTTTTATGCACTGATTTACTCACCGGCATCACCCTTTCAGGCTGCGGGAGCCAGTTTGTTTTTCAAATGTTCTGCTCAACCTGTTAAACTCAGCCAAGGACACAGGGCATTTGGAGCAATACCACAACCTGTAAATCTGTCACAGGATGTCATAACTGCTTCTCAGGAGTAATGACAGAGGGCTCATGACCTCTGCCACTCCTTTCAAACTGGAATTTGAATTGAATTGCATTGTCAGGAGATGCACACCCATTCAGTTTTGAATTCCTTTGGTTAATGCAATGCGCATTAAAACATTCAATCCACTACAAAAGACAGGATTATTACAGAGATCTCAACACGGGCCATTAAAACATTGCATGCTGGGAAATTATTGTGATCATAATCTTCTGATCCATGGGGACAGTTTGTTTAAAACAACTGCAATAATAGGCATGAGTACATGCCAGTGTACAGTATGTGTTTGTTGAATGGCCCAGTCCTTACTCAGCTACCTCATGCTGGATTAGTGACCCTGGGTGTTACCTTTTTCAATGCACTCTTTAATGTTCAGAGAGAAGGGCTGTTTCAGAGCTAGACTTCAGAAGACCATCTTAGATAGTTCATTTTTCATGTCTCAATACCTCAACACCAATATAAAAGTAACAATTGTCCAGCGCCCTAAACAAAATTATATAATCCTTTCTTATGATGCACTTTTGCCCCATTAACGCTGCATATGACAGTGGCATTTTCACTGAGACCTGTCTGATCACCATGGCCACTTTGAAAAGCTGTTAAACACTAGACTGACCTACAACCTATAAGTTTTGTTTTTTACTTGCCATGTAAACGTCCACAATATAGAAGGATGTTTTTCTTAACGATTACACATTTTTTTCATAAACTTTTATTTGTTAGTACAACCCAGGAAGACCAATCCAACTGCCTAAAACTCCAAAAATTCTTTACTCTGCATCTTTTTAAACCAAAAGAAACTGGCATACCTATATTGTATGGCACTGGAGAAATTTTACTGTAACAAAGTTGTACTCAGGAGAGCAGGATGGAATACCTACCTGGCAGGAGGAATGAGACCAGTTATGTCTGTGAGCAACTGCCCTGCAGGATCAACAGCTGCAGGCTGATTTCCCAGATGTGAAAACAAGATAAGAGGCGACTTTTTCAATGGACACAGCTTTGAAGACTCCTATGTCAGTCTCCTTCTAGGTCCTACCTCAGTGAAGTGTACCCTAATTCTCATTCTGTTCAGACCACCTAGGGATTTGACCTCATTGCAACAAAATCATTCACCCCTCTTTTCTCCATAGTACATACAAAAACATCACTGTGTATTTATTTGCATATTGTTTCCTAACGTGTCTCTTGAAGAGTCTACTGACAACTATTGCTTTTTGCAATAATAATTACATGCTGGACTATAAACTTTCAAAAAATTTCTTCAACGGTAAAAGTCAAACAATGCATACCTATATAAGGTAATCATCAAGACAAACAAGAAATTTGTTTAATACCTCTAAATTCGCCGTTTTATCAATGTCGTATTCACCTGTACTTCTCTCTGTTGCTCTCTGTAAAAGCTGTTTGCATACAGAAGCCTTTTATTTCAAGACTAAAGCCTGCCCCTTGTCCTTTGTATAGACAAATGATCTGCCTCAAAACCTCTTACCACACTTGGCAGCAAAATCACAACAGAAAAACGATATAGGCTAAAGGGACACGGCAAACGAGAAGAAAAGCACTTATATGCCCTTTCTTTTTGGGTAGCATTTATGACAAGATTATATACCAGCATGGCCAAAGCTCAAAAATTGATCATTAACTTGTGCATTAGGCAAAAGGTGCATCTTACCTGAGGATTTCATCATCGCATTACGTAGTTGGCTACCGTTTATCCCTATCTTTTATGGCTTTACGTCCACTCAGTTACGTAGCAATTACACAAATCTTTAAGCATGCTCACATGCAGTTTACATAACAGTAAGCGTTTGCGTATAAATTCCTATGATTTTATCATTTTCCTATCATTTTACCATCATTGTTTATCCTACCATTTATCCTGATGGAAGCTGCATCACTCCCTCCCCAAAATATGCGTATGCATAATTATATCTTACCAGCTCTGGTGGTGGTATCGCCATCCGTCAGGTATACATATTCTCAGGGCGAAACATACTAACCTAGCAAAGACACCATAGGCAAAAAAAAAAAAAACTTTTAGTAGCACATAAGCTACTGGACATTAGGTAAAATGTAGCAAGAACTAAAATTTCCTAATGGGCAAACTGAAGGCCTACTTGTACAAATACCTAGGAAACAGGCTAGTCGAGTGATATGTCAGCGCTCCAAGCAAAGGATTTATTTGGCTGTAATCAAAAATATTAGCCTACGAAATCTCACATTTATTAACATTATTGGTCAGTGTTTGTCTCCATGTGACGTACTGTTGACTTTGAAGTCATGTTGCTCATCTTACTTGCAGCCATGTAAGTATCCGTTAGTTAACTTGACAGTAGAGCCAAACATCCAGTATAGCGTTGCTGTGATGTGAAGTTCGGCAGCATTCCGTTTCAGTCTAAGCGATAGCCTCGTTGTGATCTCAAGGCCGGCTATTTACTTGCTAGCTCGTTACATTAACCATGCAGATAGCACGGACTTACCGAAAACCTGGCGTCATTAGAAAACCGCGTCCAGTTAAAGCGCGGCCAACTTCGATAACATATTATTTTAGCAACAACAGCAACTGGCTTCAAAAGACAGAATGAGGTGTCATCCGCAAAATGTCAAAACTCAAAACTTAATCTGACGCTTACCGTTTTACGATTAGCAGTGCGTTTGCTAGAAAGCTAATTCGCTCTCAGCGGCTTTCACTTCTCTTCACCTATCAAACCTATCCCCGGGATTCGAAGATCTCCCCGTTCCAGTTTCCGTAAATTCCATATTTGTGTATTACTAATATAAGCTATTCAGCGTCTTCTTTGGCACCAAAGGGACAAATTAAAGCAGTAATTAGAGCACAGTCCACATTTTAGGCAGTCATTTTGACGTATTCTTCCTCCAAAACTGTAGGCATGCCATCGCGCACCCTAGTGTCTAGTCTTTGCTTTGGGAACTGTTATGAATTACAAAATAACTGGTAAATGAAAAAGTCCACAGTGCAACTTTCTAAAAGGAAAAAGACAGAAAAACGGTATACAGATCTTATAAGATTTAGAAGATATTATTTGTTTTTATGAGATTTTATTTAGTTTCTTAAACAGCTCGGCACGCTTCAGAATGAAAGCATACTGCATTAGACCACAGCGTCAACAGAAACATCTCTTCTCACAATTGTATGCAGGATTAAGTTGTAAATTATCTTTACGTTATGTTTTTGTACATTTTAATGAGCTTAGTATGTTGCACCCCATTGGTGCAGGAAAAGCGCGTCTCCCCCTACCTTTTAAAGTGACGGTTCACAGAAAAACGTATCATTATATCGTTTGTAAACATATAACCAGCATTCATTGAGCGAATCATGAAATAAGGAATTTGCAGTCTGCTGATGTAGCTTAAAGTCATGATAGGTGCAGTAGACTCACTTCATAAAACACATTTCAATAATTACAGGTAATGAGCAGTCAGTCTGTCGTCAGGGTTAATAAGTGCATTGCATTTACTCTGATTAATCGTTACGTTTAATGTCGGGCTTCTCATAATGTACAATTTATCTGAAGGATATTTGTAATTTTCTCATTTTGTAAATGGAAGTAAATGATGAATGTAAATAGTGTCCACCAGAGGGCGACAGGTGTGAGGGAAGGAAATTCTCCTCGTGTTATCTTTGTCCAAAGAAAACGTCTGTCAAGGATAAGTCCAGTTTTCAATATGCTAAACAAAATGCATAAACACTCTTTAGGTGCCAACAGTACATTCGCATATTCGCAGTACAGCCAAACAGCATTGCGTAGATATGTTCTTAATATTAACAGTGCTCCTGGTGCATAGTAAAGCTCAAACTGGTCTGAGGATTTTTTATGAAGGGACCCACCACATGATATATTGAAAATACAAAGCCTGCTTCACTTTGCAATATCTTGAGGGGAGACTCTTCTGTAGTCTAATCATGAATGCTGAGAATTGAGATAATTTACTCTCTGTCACTAATAAGGAACCTTGTGCTAAGTTATTGTCATTTGGTTGAGCCATAGGTTTCTCTAATAGACCGGTGTGATATTATCATGGGGAAAATTGCTGAATCATTTCATTGTGGATGAACTTGAAGATCATGTGTCATGGGAAATACATTATTTTTAGTGGAACTGCAGTCACACAGTGTCGTGCATAGCTCTGCATTGTTCATAGTGTTAGTTGCTTGCCGTGACCAATGTCTTGAGATGCTTTGCTTGATTTTCTGCTGACCACACATTTCTCATAGCCTATTTGTGGCCACAGAACTGAGGTGTCAAGGTGTAATATAAGAGGCTCATCAGCTTAAAGGATATGGGTCAGCAGTAGACTGGCATCATTTACAGATACCTGCGTGCGCAGACAGCTCCAGGCCTACCTACTGCAGCTCCAGAGCACATGCCTGCTTCAGCCCGTGACGTTAAAAAAACAGATAACAACTGTCTATAATTTCATTAATTAAAATCAATCAGGTTATGATACATATTGGTTTAAACCAACAAATCAGGGAACATAATTATGTACATGCATGTTGTGGCACAGACTGAACAGAAACATCTTTTGAGGGTATTATTAACTCAACCATACTGATGTTGAAATACTATGACATGTGTGGAAAAAAACTGTCACTAAAATATGCTCCATGAAATTGTATGCTTTACTTTCAAAATGCTTTCCTTTTTTGTATTTTTAATACAGCTGCATTAAATTCTTTTTCAGACCAATATTCCTCTGGCCAGGGGTCATATTTGTAACCATGGAACCAATATCATCAAAGCTTTGTGGGATTAGACAATATTTAATCATGGATTTTGGATCTTATCTTACATGTGCATGTACCTTTTATCCCCGATTGCAGACCATAGTGAAGGAGGAGCATGTACTGTAAGTAATACATGATCAAGTTACGTTTTCAGTTCACATACAACAGAATTCAACAGCAAGTAATATATATACAATAATGTAGGCCTAATTGTGAGATATATTTGGTTTAATAAAAGTATAAATCAAAGAAAAAGTTTCTTTTAATGCAATTTTAATAGAAGAATCTTGGAGTTCTGCAAATTACTGTAATATTAGCAGCAACTAATAAACACCATACAATTGTCAATGATTGCATTCTCTCAAGTTCCATGTCATATTACTTTCCACAAGGTATCTAGACATCTGAGTGCAATCAGCCTATGAAGCACCAACGTTTATATGCAATCCTCTTATTATGTGCCTGACCACAAATGGATTAGGTCAGGATGTGACACCTGCAGGTTTTGCCTACAGGTCGCTCTGTAAGTACTTTGCTTGAAAGGGCATTACAGATATCTGCCTCCAATCCCATTCATTCCATTTAGCCATTTTTTCTTGTTGTTTTGTGAATTCAGCTTTACTCAGCAATTAATTTTATTTTGCATCGATTGTTCAGCAAATCTTATTTAGGGGTCACCTAATCTTGGAAATATATTCAGACCAAATGTATAGAAAATGTTGAGGGTTTGCTTGTGTACTCGCAGCAGTAGCATGAGTGACCTCTTCCTTGGCCTGTATCACCTGGAACTAAACAACTCTGCAGGGTGTTGAAATCATCTCTCATTCTGGGCACTGGAGAATCGCAATGCATCTCTTCCCCTTGGATAGATCAGTGAGATTATGAGCTACTGGTTCTTGGAAATTACGCAAAGCAATTAAGGACGTCCGTCAGCTCGGAACAGAGTTTCTCGCTGAGGTTTTTGGGGAGCAGAAGAACACACACCTCCTTTGGACAATGTGGATAAATGACATCATCGATCAATGGGAATCCTTGCATGAATGTTGACACAGCAAAACCAAGAAGGCAAAGCAAAAGGAAGAAACTGGCACAAAAGCATGTAATTCTGGATGCTGGAACGCTTGAGCAGAAAACCGTTTGAGGGGACAGGCCAGAGGTGAGGATGGTGAGTGGCACTTTAAATTATCTCCTGTTTACTTCTTTTACATTCCATAAATTGACAGTTTTCTTTGATTGATGAATCCGGAAGTGTGTTTTCCTCATCATCATTAAATACATCAGACATGCAGTACACCCACTTACAGTGGACCTTTACTATTCTGATATAAGCGTTGTGCAAAAATTATATACTTTATATACTGTAGTTTTATATTCTTGCATAAATTTCTTATAGTTTACATCAAAATTGTAACATGTATCTGATGCTGCAAGAATAGTTAATATTTTCTGTGAGTCAATGTCATCAGTATTTACTTTTTTTCACAGGTGACTTTTGTCTTGGAGTACAAGGCTTGGTAATGTAACATTACATTCTTGTCTCAGGACACTCATAACAATGCAAAATATTCCTCTCACCTTCGGAGGCTTGCTGTCAGAATTATTAATCCATCCCTGCAGCCCCATTCTGAAGAGCAGACACAGCCCAACATCATTGTCATTTTATAGCATTTTACTATGGGTAGTGTTGGGGGTATTGATGTCTCCATGTTGTGTTCAGTGTCTGACCTTCAAAGTGGGGGTGCTTGGACCTTGGAACTGTGACCCCGTCTTCCCAAAAGCCTTTCCTGCTTTGGCAGCCAGGCTGGCAGTTGCTCGGATAAATCAGGACCTCAGTTTAGATTTAGGCTGCAAGGTTGACTTTGTGATCCTCCAAGAGGCTTGTGAAACGTCTAAAGCTCTGACTAAATTTGTGCAGTATGAGAACCTGGTTCAGGCCTTTGTTGGTCCGTCAAATCCTGGGTTCTGCAACGCAGCAGCACTCTTGGCCAAAAACTGGAATAAGGCCATTGTCTCCTGGGCCTGTGTTAACTATGAGCTGGATAGGATTCAGAGCTACCCAACCTTTGCCCGGTCTCTGCCTTCCACAACGCGGGTGCTCTTCAGTGTGTTGAAGCACTTCAAGTGGGCCAGCATTGGTATTGTTTCCTCCAATGAGGACATATGGGTGGACACCGCCAGCAAAGTGGCCACCTCTCTGAGAAGTCAGGGACTTCCTGTGGGCATCGTGGCAACCATGGGAGACAATGACACAGAGACAGAAATGACGCTAAGGAAAATCCAACAGGCTGGAAATATAAAAGGTAAGTGGCTTTTCATCATGTTTCAGTCTCTCTTCCCACAGAATTTGTTTCAGCTGTGAAATCCAGCACTGGTAATATTGCTTTAAAGAGTGATGCTAGTCTACTCCAAACTCTCCTGTTCAGAATACAGCTCATCCCCAGCGCTACGATGTATTCTGTGACTAGCTCTTGATAACTCAACACCCCTTAACTCATATGAAGTCTAGTGTTGCATCATAGATTTTATGTATTCTAGTGTGATTTAAGATTATATATCAATGTATCTATTATGTATTTATGTATGATGTGTATGTATGTATGTATGTATGTATGGTCATTTTTTTTGCAATTACTGTGCTATGACATTACAAAAGATTTTCTTTTATGATAGTTTCAGGCACTGGGTGTATATTACATCAGATTACTTGCTGTTGTTTACCTATAGCAATAGCAATATGAAGGGCTATCATGAAGCAACAAGAATGTGAATATCAGGGCATTTAAAAACGGACAAAATGTTGTTTCTTGCTATTATTGAGTCTAACCTATCCTTACAACAAAAAAACAGGCTGATAGACTACTCAGTCCAGAGGGAATGGTGCCTCCTACTGGTAACCTATTTCAATTTCTAGTATACATGCTAAATGAAACCTAGCCTGACTTTTGTTCTGTGATTTGGCAAGAATTCAGCATATCGTGGATTTTTGCCATGATGGAATCAGCCTTATGGAATGGCTTCAACTGAATCCCTGTAATAAGTTTAAATGTGACATTGCCACTGTCTCTGTGCATTCCAGTCATTATCATGTGCATGCATTCCGTGCTGATTGGTGGAGAGCAACAGGCTGATTTCCTGCTGAAGGCCCATGAGGTTGGACTAACGAATGGGAGGTATGTCTTCGTGCCATACGATACCCTGCTTTACAGCCTCCCCTACAAAAACGTCTCCTACGCCCCTTTGAAGGACGACAGCAAGCTTCGGCAGGCGTATGATGCTGTGCTGACCATCACCGTGGAGTCCGAACTGATGTCATTCAATGAGGCCTACGATATGGCCAAGAGCCTTGGTGAAATCCCTACACCCACTAACCCGGAAGAGGTGAGACCAGGTTTTATCAGCATGCTCAGTTGCCTGCATTTCCTGAGTCATTGTTGCCCAAATGCTGATGCATTAAATTGGTGGACGTAAATACATATTTACCGATTGGAAGGAAAACCTATTGCATAAAAGTGTAAAAAGTCAGCTCACTTGATGTGCTTAAATGCACAGGATTCTTGTCTGAGAGGACTTGAATTGTCCAGCCCATGACATATACAGCAGTTAAATGTTTGATCTCCCATGGAGAGGGAGGTCACTTCAGATTACCTTTTAGCCTTTGAGTTTTGTTGGCTCATGGAAAATCAGTCTAATTTATTTGTCAACCTCATTTTCCCTTTTAGGTGTCACCTTTGTTTGGAACAATCTACAATGGGATCTATTTCATTGCTAAAGCCATGCACAGCTCTAGAAGGGCTGGCCAGTGGCTATCTGGGACCAACCTGGTGTCCTTCACAAAGAACCTGACTTTCAATGGCTTCAACCAGAGGATCAAAACAGACGGGCTGGGGAGTGGGTTGACCAATTATGTGATCTTGGATACAGATGGGCAAGGAAGCCAGCTCTACCGTGCCTACCTGGTGGACATGACCACTGACACGTTGCGCTTTGCCGGCCAGTCCATTCATTTCCCAGGAGGCATCCTGCCTCCGGCCGACCCCAGCTGCTGGTTTGAGCCCAATGCCATCTGTACTGGAGGTGAAGCCTTTGTTCCCTTTTTAGATATGAGAAGGCAGCTGTAGCCTCAACTGTATGGTATTTTTGGTATAACTGAGCCATGCTTTTCTCACTGCTGTGATATATTTCTTGGTGGACTCTTTATGTACTATATCGTGATGGCTTTTATAAATTCTACTCACTGTGTGATTAGTTTTTTGCATAGGACAGCCCACTGTGTGCTACTGGTTGTTAATTTAGCATCAATTATAGATAAAAGGGAATGCAAATTTCTGTTATTAAATGATAAATACCTCAACATCACCCTGGAAGGACAACAATGTGGGGTCCAAATCTGAGGCTGGTGGAGGGAGCTGAGAGCAGAATGGATCAATTTAAAGCAATGATGGGGACAGATTTAATTAGCCACTGTGAATTTTTTTACATAGCTGCCACAGCCACAACCATTTGGCAGTCACACATCTATTTTAGGCTTTTTTTTTCCTTACACATATCAATGTCTGATGTGTATTCTATCTTTCCTGTGTTCTAGGTGTACAGCTAACGTATGTCATTCTGGTGTTTATGTTCATCTTTGTCCTGGTTGTTGGCAGCATGGGCTTGACTTTTCTGATAAGGTAATGTGACCTTATGTTCTGCATATGATCCTTACTCATCAAGGACTGCAGTCTCTTTCTATGTTGATACATCTTGACCAGATGTCAAATTTAAATGAATGAAATGTTTAATTTTTTGTGGCTTTAGAGGCTTTGAGGATTTGATCTTTGATTTGTTGTCATAAAGGAGTTGTAGTTGTGAATGGTATGTCATAGTAGGTACCCGAAGTGCTGTGTTTGCATGGTGATTTACTTCGGTGGGATGGATTTTGATTTTCAGGAGGCGAATCCAGCAGATCCAACTGGAGAAGGGGCCCAGTCGGATCTTCCTGACTTTGGAGGACCTCACCTTCATAGATCCACAACTCAGCAAGAAGGCATGATTCCCCAACTTATGCACACTACAAAGAAAGTCCTCAATCAGTGGCTAGCCCCAGTGAAAATGGTTGGGTATTCTAGTGTAGGGTATTCTTTAGCCAGCAGCCATACCATCTGAAAACATTCACTAGCTAAAGCTAAGTGGTACTGGTCTTAGTTGGCTGTGCCAAGTTGAGATGTCTTTTTTTTGAAAGACTAAATGATTCCCCAGTTCCCTGGTTGTAGTCCCAATCTGAATCTTCCTATCTGGCCATCTAATTATCCCAAAGAATGACTGACAAAATAAATCCCTCCCTCTCCATCTCATCTGATTGGTGGTGAGCGCTCTGGGGCAAAATAGATGCCAATGTGTAGCTGGGTGCTAGACATTAATTGTAATTGAGGTGAGTTATCCCTCTTCACTGTACACTGTGAGATCTGTGAAAGGTGCCATATAAATGCCATATTAGTATTATTGTTGATATAATTTGGATCACCTAACCACACACTTAAAGATGCATGCACACTCAGTAGATTACACAGTGTATTCTAACCCCTTTTGTGGTATTAATAGTAAACACAGCTTATTGTGTCTTTTAGAAAATAACGTTGGAAGACCTCAGCCAGTCCATAAGTGCTGCAGATGAGAAAAGTATGAAGTCTGCAGATGCAGAGAGTTCTGGAACAATAACGCATGAGACTTCAAATGTTGCCATCTATGAGGTATGAAAGCCAAGTGAAAGAAGATCAAAGGAAGACCAAAATAAAATGTTTAAAAATCCATAAAATGGTTTCTCACATTATTTCCAATAACTGTAGTCCTTTTTCATTTACAGGGTGACTGGGTGTGGTTAAAAAAGTTCCAAGAGGGACAATTCAAGGAAGTTAAACCAAGCACCACAAAGATTTTCACACAGGTATCGCTACAACAACATACATGTAACGAATGTTTTTACTTGAGAAAGTCAGGAAAATCAGGCTCGGTACCAGGAGAAAATACAGAAGGGTGCAACTGAATTCCACAGGGGGGCACAAAACGTTGTATCTTAAAAAATGTAATATATACTATGTAGACATCGGGATATATGGAGACAACTAAAGGTGCACTGAGGTCTGTCCAGGGGTGCAGTACACCCCTAAGCACCCCCATAGTCCTAGCCCTGAAGAAAATTCCTCTTGTTGCTTTTCCACATGAGTTTTTTTTACTTTTCTATGAAATGAAAAAACAATGCATCAAACATCAATCACAATGAAAGGCAACTGGGTTACACTGGCCAAAGCAAAAGTCAGAATATCAACAGCTTTAAAGATCCACCTCCCTTGAGGTTATTTTACATTACATTACATTCCATCATACCCAGAGTGACTTACAGATAAGTGCATCAGCTTTCTAAACAATAACAGACACATTTAATGCATTTTATACATTAAAATACTATTACTTGCATCGATCCATCAAAAACAGCTATATCTTTCAGTAGAGTTTATTAATTTGGAAGCAGCACATGAAAGATAAAAAAGGGTGGAACATTTCTTGCAGTGCCAAATTTTGTACTTGAATGGGACCACCGGTGACTGGTACTTGATTACAGGAAATAGTGTAGACTGACAGTGACATTTTCTGTGCTCTGCTCCTCCAGATGAAGGATCTTCGCAATGAGAACGTCAACCTGTTCCTGGGCTTCTTTGTGGATGGTGACGTGTTTGCGGTGGTGACGGAGCATTGTTCCCGGGGGAGTCTCCACGACCTGCTGCGGAACGATGATGTCAAACTGGACTGGATGTTCAAGTCCTCCCTCGTCCTCGACCTCATCAAGGTCTGTCTGCCTGCCTCGCTGTCCCATGGTGCAGCAGAATCAAAGACAGTCAAGCTCGTTGAGACATTCTTAAAGCTTTACATTTAGTCTCTTGGCAGACACTCTAATTGAAAGCAGCTTCCAGAACAGAGGTTTAAAGTGCATATGATAAGGTCACATAAGCAGTACAGAGCAGTACGTACAGAGAACAGCTCTTTACAAGCTTTCAAAGTAGTGCCTTGTTTGGCCCTATATTGAAAGCAACATATTCCTACCATTTTGGGAAATAGCGGTTTATTTCAAGCAAATAACTAAGAACAACACTACATAAATAGAGTGTTAGAAGTTCCACCTTGGTTAGTCTGTGAGACAATAACTGTATACCACTGTTCAACTTAACCACCCCACCTTGGCCATCTTTCCCACAGTGTGTACTACAACTCTGAGTGAGGCTGTCGTTAATTATCAGTAAAACAGCTGGAAGTAGTAACCACAGTGTGAATCTCACAGGGCATGAGGTACTTGCATCACCGCGAGTTCCCTCACGGGCGTCTGAAGTCTCGGAACTGTGTGGTGGATGGACGCTTTGTACTGAAAATCACAGACTATGGCTTCAACGAGCTTCTGGAATCCCAGAAAGCCCCACAAGACACACCTCCTCCTGAAGGTACAGCTGTTTTGTCTCAGACAGATTCCTGCCTTCACCTCAAATGTTCAGAGATGGATCCCTGTGTGATAAGAGCTTCAACTTCATCACTGTTTCTAAAACCGAAGCATTCCATATTCCTGTGTCCCTCTGCAGATGATAAGCATCTGACAATTTCACTTGTTTTATTCAACATATATAGGCATTAATGGGAATGTTAAATCAAAAGGTATACATTAATGTGTTGTATGATATGTATCAAGCACTAATCCAAAATGTATCATCCTATGGAAGGCATGTCTGGCATAGCTCCTTAGAAATTGGTTGGGTTTTAAAGAAATGTGGACACTATTTTGAGGATTTAAGATGAAATTCCAGTTGGACTTTGGAGCAGTAGGTTTGTTCCCACACAGAAAGTGCACACGTGAGTATTTGGACCTTTGAGCCACTGCCTCAACAGTTACCCCAAGTCTTGTCTCTCAGACCTGTTCTGGACAGCACCCGAGATCCTTCGGGACATGGACAACTTGCGGAAAGGGACGTACAAAGGAGATGTGTACAGCTTTTCCATCATACTGCAGGAAGTGGTTGTCCGAGGACCTCCTTACTGCATGTTGGGCCTGCCTGCAGAAGGTAGGCTCTGATGAGGTGTGTTGCAGGACTGCAGCTCTTTATATTGTCAGTGCTCACATTACCCCTGCGTGTGTGTACATCAGAGATCATCAGGAAGGTGAGGAAGCCACCGCCCATGTGCAGGCCTACAGTGGCCCCAGACCAGGCCCCCATGGAGTGTATCCAGCTGATGAAGCAGTGCTGGAGTGAGCAGCCTGAGCGGAGGCCAACGTTTGAGGAGGTCTTTGACCGCGTGAGTTGCCTCTCTCTGTCCCTCTCTCTGTGTCTTAAACTAAGTGAGGTGGTTGATGAAGGCACAGGAGTTATTAAGAAAAATGTGGACTATTTCAAGTAGTTTTCTCCTCAACATGTGCTCTGCTGCATTCTCGGAATAGTGACAGGTGCAAAATAAAATTTTCATCAATTGAGTGATAAGAAATATGACTGACATAATGCAGCTGTAACACCAGGCCTAAAGTGGATGCGACTGTGATTGTCTGTGGGATTGTCTTGTTGTGTCCCAGTTCAAGATCATCAACAAAGGCAAGAAGACCAACATCATTGACTCCATGCTGCGCATGCTGGAGCAGTATTCCAGTAACCTGGAGGAGCTGATCCGGGAGCGGACGGAGGAGCTGGAGGTGGAGAAGCAGAGGACGGAGAAGCTTCTTTCTGAAATGCTGCCCCCGTGAGTCCCCTCTCTGCTTTGCCTCATGGCCAATCTGGACTATTAGATGCTGTATAATATCAGTTGAATGTCAAAACTGAATAGAATATTATATAAATAAAAATATTTCCTGCTTGTCTTCTCTTCCAAATTTCTATTTCATACATACCTTCCATTTACTTTACATGTACTGTAAGTGTATAAAAATACAGTTCCAGCTGAGCGGGACATCTGGTTCTGAAGTACAGTAGATGCTCTATAGTTATACTTTTAAAAGTAAATTCAAGTAATCATTAAACCATGCTATCTGTGATGACCAACGTAAGCCATGCAGTTCAGCACTGTGTTTCATGTTTAACCAAGAGGGACAATCAGTGCTGTAATTGCAATAGTAACAGTGGGGTATTTTCCTCAGTGATTTTGATGTACTTTATTTTTCACATATTCTTGACTGGAGCATGTAATGCTCCTCTGTGTGGTTGAATGGGACACCCCAGACCAAGCTGGCTCTTCCTGTTTAAAGCTCTGTTGCAGAGGCCCTGAAGACAGGGGCTACAGTGGAACCAGAGTACTTTGACCAGGTCACCATCTACTTCAGCGACATTGTGGGCTTCGCCACTATTTCCTCCCTCAGCGACCCCATCGAGGTGGTCGACCTCCTCAACGACCTCTATACGCTCTTTGACGCTGTACTGTGCAACCATGATGTCTATAAAGTAAGCAGCTTTTTTGGCTTTGTTTGCACAATATGTCAAAAATGGCAGGCATATAAACATATACACTGGTGAATATCTTTAAGAAAAATGTAAAACTTCCAATAAAAAGTTTAGTAGTATCATGGTCAATTGGGCATTAACTGGACAATTAAGGAAGAAAGTGTATCCAGTAGTGACACAATATCAATGAATACTTGGTTAAATTGGTACAGAAATAGCTCTTGCTTCAAACAGCTATAAATACCATACTCTCCTTGAATTAAAAATGAGATTATAAATGTGAATATTTCCATATATTTTTGATATGTGCTCTTGCTGTATTTAAATTTGTTTTATTCTAGATGTTTCAAATTGTTTTGTGCGCTCCAAGGTGCCCTGGATATAAGCACCCACTAAATGATCATTTATAAGGTGACACTGCAAAAACACCTTGTGAGTGACCCTAGCTTTGTTCCTCAGGTTGAGACTATTGGAGATGCCTACATGGTAGCCTCAGGTCTGCCAAAGAGGAACGGCAACAAACATGCAGCAGAGATCGCCAACATGTCCCTCAACCTGCTCAGCTCCGTCGGAAGCTTCCAGATGCGCCACATGCCAGACGTGCCGGTCAGGATCCGAATTGGCATACACTCAGGTGAGGAGTGCCACATAGAGCTGGGCTGCTGTGTGTGGCCATTGGCTATAGGTGGGCAGGTGTCACATGACGCCTACAAAAACCACCACTGATTGGTTCATTTGCTTCCTGTTCACCAGCAGACAGCCAAAATGGTGTGTGGCAGCACCAGTGAAAGTATAGTCCATGTTTAAAGACCTGGTATAAACCATGAATATAATTAGAATTTAAAATTGTTTGGTCATGGATATCGGTCCAGTTACTCCCATTTTCTTTTTTCAGTCCAGTATTGGGGCTATCTGCAACAAAATTTGTAACCTTTCAGAACATGCTTACCGTATTAGCGAATACCACATCACTGTGTGAACAGTTTTACATGCTTTATGAGAACATATGAACATTTTATGACGAGAACAGGCCATTCGGCCCAACTAAGCTCGCCATTACAATTAGAGTATCCAAAACTGCGTCAAGTCTGGGCTTGAACACAGCAAGGGTCTCTTCCTCAACTACATGACCTGGCGACATATTCCATGTATTGATAACTCTTTGTGTAAAATAATACTTCCTTATATCAGTGTGGAACTAAACTACTCTTAACTAGGTTCCATTTATGTCCCCTTGTTCTACAGACTGAACTCACCCTAAAAAATGTATTGTCGTTAACCTTATTTAAAAACCTCAGATGTTGCCGGTGACAGAGATACTCTGTTGGTCTGTGTTTGTGCAGGGCCATGTGTTGCAGGGGTTGTGGGTCTGACCATGCCCCGATACTGCCTGTTTGGAGACACAGTCAACACCGCCTCACGAATGGAATCCACCGGGTTGCGTGAGTATTTGATTTTTTAATTTACTGTAAAGTGCATACAGCACATATTATATTGTATTATGTTATATTATATTGTATTATATTACAAAGCTCATCCAATGCATATCATTTGGTTAGTTTTGCTGTGCCTTTTCATGGTCATTTTTTGTATATGAAAGGAAAAAATTTTCATAAAACCACATCAACCAGTAATGATCAACATCATATGTCATTACATGAACATTAAACATTTTGTATTTAATTTTTAATGTATTTTTTATTGAAATATTGGTGTCTGTGTGCTGGTTTTGTATTTGAATTGAAGCCACAACTATGATTCAATTATGATGAATTTATGAATTATTAATTGCATGAATATTTCCCTCAGCTTATAGAATTCATGTGAATATATCCACCGTGAAAATCCTTCGATCTTTGAATGAGGGGTACCAGATAGATGTCAGGGGCAAAACTGAGTTGAAGGTAAAGAACATAAACACCCCACCATATATGTTATGTTGCTTATGTTAATTTTAATTTTGAGTTACTGAGGTATGCGTGTTTTTCTTCAGGGTAAAGGTATAGAGGAAACGTACTGGCTTGTGGGGAAAGCAAACTTCACGAAGCCTCTGCCAAAACCACCAGAGATAAAACCAGGGTATGTTCTCAGATAGGAGCTGAAATAGGAAATATGAAAAATGGGCACCAGTTCCTGTAATTTGACAAATATAAATATTGTATTTTTCAATGTTGTGTAATGTACTGATTACATTCCCTCCACATTTCCTGCACACAAACACATCTGGTCTCTGCAGTTTGGATTCTTTGGCAAAGTACTTTATTGTTATTTCATAAGGGAAAAAAAGAAATTTAAGAATTACTGACAGATGGTGTAAGATCTGCATATTATACATAATCCAGGAAAAGCCTGTCTCCCAAAGACATACATTCTTAAAAAATAAATATACAACTACTTACAGGGCACAAACTGCAAAGATTTAGGTAGGAACAACATCCTCTCCAGTAAAAGAAAAACAGTTTTGCAAAGTTTTCCAAATAGCCAACAGAATAGTGCTGTCATACTAAGCAGTCTGTCAATGTCATTGCAATGCTATTGTGAAGACCTGAAGAGTGAAGAGTCTGACTGGGTGGGATAAGGTTGTGTGGAGACCTGTGCATTGTGGCTGGGACTGGAAAACCAATCACAGTCTCCTTCCTGAGGAAAAAGCTGAATAAATGAGAAAAGAGATGAGAGCAAAAAAACTTGGCAAAGGGAACACTGTCTCCAGTGAAAACTAGTTTAGCAGATGTCATCTGGCCATTGTTGCACCTTGTCTTACAGCCTTTGAAAATGTGTTGAACACCCAGCAGACCTGCTCTGACATGGTCAATCTTTTCTGCAGTCACTTCCCAAGAGTTTATCTCACCACATTGTCATGGACATGATTTTCTAATTCCAGAGACAACTGGCAGGAAATGGTGACCAAGGAAATCAAGTCGATCTTCCGAAAGGCCAACAGGCAAGTGGACAAGCCCAAAATCTGAGTGGAAAAGGAGCAGAAATTGAAAAAATTAGAGAGCCAGCTGCAGGAGAGATGGACAGTGGTCATAACCCTGCCTTTCTACTGCCAGTTACCTGGAGAGCTGTAATAGGATTACCCGTTGTCTAATCTCCTACTGGCCAGCACAGCAGAAAGAGGGTTTATAATAAAACAAAGGTCATTATGGAGTGCGAGATGGACGCATACGCTGTAAAAGGATACCTCTCACCTGTTTAAGAGAAATTCTCCTGCTCCCAGTTGCAGTTTTTGCTTGGCCACTGAGTGGCTCTTTGTAAATGTTGAACTTGTACATTTTTCCATCACTTGCAATTTAATATCACTATGGTTCGTGTTTTAATTAAGGATATCTAATGCAAGATGATTGTACAGCATTTAAGTATATTGTACTCTGTTTTGTTTCATTGACTCATGTCAGACATTTTCATCTAGCTCTTCTGGATGTGATGTCATGATTTATGTTAGTGGAAAGAACCTAGAAATGAGCTGGAGACAGATAATGTCACTGTACTCCGAAACAGGTGTTACTTTCGTTGTCAGGGTGTGTAAGGATTGTTGCATCATTCTGTTCATCTGATGCTGTTTACTTCACTGATGTAAAATGTGCTTTCTCCCCTCTCTAAATGTAAGTTTTCACCAAAGACTAACTTTGCTAATTACATGGAGCTTTTATTAGTGGCGCTGTCTTCACCATGATGCCAAGAAGTATTTATACAAAAATGCAAGCTGTTGAAATCACACTTTAAACGCCATGAAAATCATGGAAAATGGTTAGTCTGGTTGCTGTCTGATTAGTTTTCAGTTTTCAGTGATTAGTTTTCAGTTACTGACCTGTTTTGACCTATTTTGAACTTTTTGAGTGCACTTGCCAATGTAAGCGGTCTCTGAAGAACTGGAACCAAAGCATCATCATGGAAAATATTACATCAGTTATCTTATGTACATTTGCTGTCTGTGCTGGTTTATAGTGGTGGGAGTGGGAATGAGGATGGAGTACAATATGTGATGCTTTCACTGGCTCTGAAAGAGATCAGTCTCCTTTGTGGGCGGAGTTAAGAGCAGATATGGGTGAAATTCAGGAGGGGGCTGAGAGGAGCAGAAGAGTGCCTTGGAGACTAGACAACATATCAGAACACATTTGCTCCATGACAGCGAATAAGATATCATCCCACACTGATCCTCATGTCTCCTATAAAACTAATGCCCGCAGTCAATCTACCACAAGGTGCTTTGTCCTATTGAGCAGCAAAACTTTACTATTTTCAATACTTGGAGAACATCAAGAGATTGGCAATTGCAGAAAGAAACAACATTTCCTTAAATAACCCTTAAATTTGTTGCTCAAACCTAGTGACAAAGTGTTTCACACTTATGTTGACTTTTGCATAACATTTGTAGGGATTACGTATATGGAATTTAATTAAAAGTAAACGTAAAAATATATATTTATTGAATGGGCTTTGATAGATTCTTTATTCTCTATTCTTTATACATAATTAGCATGCAAAGATGGTAAGAAAGCAGGACCAATTATGTAGAAATAAAAAAAAACTGAAGATGAATGTATTGTATCGTGTGTTTTATTTTTGTGTGCATGTGTGGAACTGTAGTCATACTTTTGAGAGGACAGCAGAGGTTTTCTACGCAGTAAACCTCCCTACAAAATACACAGGTGCAGATACTGTGTGTTATTTTTTGAGTGGCCCTTGAAACAGGCCATCATGCAGTGCACATCTAATGGAAAAATAATGTATAATAACTAATGCAGGGCTGCCAACTCTCACGCATTGAGCGTGAGACTCACGCAATTGACTCAGATCTCACGCCACACATGCCTTTTCTCACGCTAACTTTTCGTCTTCGCTTCCTCCGATGTAAAATTTGTGATTTTTAAGCAGAGGAACAGCAGTGCGCGCAACAGCAAATCATCGCAATGCGCGTTCCGGTGGAGCAGCCAATCACAAAGACTTTGTGGTCGAGCAACTAACCGCTGAGCATGAGCAAGGCTGGAGGAACAAATGCATGAAGAAGGTGTGCAATGGTCATTTGTCTAATTTTATGAATTGAACTCAGGATCTGTCGGTGTAGAGTTGTAGAGCTGTAGACTGTTGACTAGAGAGTAGTCAACGACAGAATCTTATTTATATATAATCATTTTCATGCTTCAAGTGGGAGCCATCCCAATCAATGATGAAGGCTACAAAATCAGCCACCAGCACTTACAACAGAGTAGGGATGAAACCGTTAGCGGTTTCACGGTAAACCGCGGTAAAATTCCCGAGGGTTAGTATTACCGTTTCAAATTTGAATTATCATTAAAACCGCGGTTGATTACCGCCCTCACGTTAAATACTGTGACAGGATGAAACGGTTATTTCACGGGAAACGTTAGTATTAAAATTTGAATTATCATTAAAACCGCAGTTGATTATCGCGCTTTGAAAAACTCACATTAAATACCGTGACATGATGAAACAGTTACCGGTTTCAGGGCGCTCCGGAGATTTTTCAGCCTTCTAAGAGGACTAATTTGCTATTAAGAATGAATTCCGTGTATGTTTGTATTTGCATATTCTTGAAACAGAACACTGCTTAGACCAGTTTATTTCCTACTTCTGCATGAATTTTCCAGCGTAACTACGATGTGACGGCATTATTTGTATTTGTCTGAAGTTCAGTAAATAGTTGAACTCTTATGTAGTCTTGAGTCAATTAGCCTACTTTGCTGTCAGGGGGAACTGAACATTGGAAAACACTTCTATTTAATTTGCCCTCTTCAGCATTATCATAATATTCTGAAATGACCTACAAATTAGCCTACATTATACCAAGACGTTTAGAAAACAACATGCACAAGCAGACTCGACTCTTCCCTTTGCGCTTTATTTGCGATGAATACCTAATATCGTGATATTAAATTTTCATACCGTTTCATCTCTAGTGCGATTAGAACACTAGATTAGAAAAATTCTAGCTAATTTTATCTTTGAGGAAATAGCGATTTAACGTTAAAAATATAGCAAATGCTAACTGCAAACTATGAGAAGCTTAATAACGCTAATGAAAACATAAACCATGTAACGTAACACGGGTGCTACATAGCATAAAAATAAGTTACTATGCGAAAGGGTTAAAAGTTCAATAAATGCATGATGTTTCCAAAGTCAATGACTAATCGCGTTAAATAATCGTGATCTCAATATTGACCAAAATAATTGTGATTGTGATTTTTGCCATAATTGAGCAGTCCTACTAGTCAGTCATGCAGATATTTTTCTGAATGAGGCAAAATAAAGAGTTCATTGTTTAAAGGGTGACGTGTTTTTATTTTTTTCTTAAATATAAAGATACCGAAACCGTACCGTTACCGTGGCCCAAAAACCGCGATACATACCGAACCGTGGGCCCACTGTACTGTTGCATCCCTACCGTGATATTAAATTTTCATACCGTTTCATCTCTACAACAGAGCACATGAGAATTTGTGAACCTTTTTCTGTTAAACTTTATGGTTGTGGGTTTTAGGGTTTTAGTGGGTTTTAGGACAGTCAACCTCAAAAAGAAATGTGAATTGAACTTTCCATGTTGTCAATACATTTAAGGAAATACTGCTGAGTTGTCAAATGTTTTGACATTCTCAATAAATGCAAGGGAACACTGTACACTTCTTTTGATAAAGGTTTTTTTATGGCTAACACATCACTGTATAACAAAAATAAGTATTACTTATTTTTGTGATACATTGAATAAATCTCACTCCAAGCTGAACTCAGAAGTACTACTTATTTTTGTTATACGGTGAACAAATCTCACTCCAAGCTGAGCTCAAAAGTTGGCAGCCCTGTTAATGACAATGACAATTTATTCACTGGGCAGGACCAACAATATAGAAATATTGTTTCATTATTCAGAATAAATCACTTAATTAGTATATCAGACTAAATAAAAAAGCTCAATTAACAACTAACTGTCATATTTCAATTCTATAATATAGGTTGTATTTTTAATATTCCATAAGTACAGCCCAGAATAAATATTTTACTGTAATAAACTGTGGACCCATGGTTATAACTGAATACAATCGACATACATATTATGAAACTAAGGAATTTAAGTTTGGGATATTGTTTAGTTATCTACTTGTTGCAGTATCAATTGTGAAATATAATATATATGTAATTCATTCAGACAACCCAATGAAGAACACTGCCATCTCTGCCGCCTTTATTTTTTATGGATTATTTTTATTTACCAGATAATGCGTTTTTTAAAGCCTAAAGTACAGTATTTATCTTCCTGTTGATTTTGCACTGAACTGCTAGGAATTCAATTGTTTGCAAAGCTGCTTAATATGGTTCACCAGAAGATGGCGCTAACATCAAGTACTGTGTTATGTCCCTGGTTCTTCTCAGAGAGAACATGAACTCAACTAAGTTTTCCCCGTTGATTTCACATGTCAAGACATTTTGAAAGGGTCTTGCCAATTAAGTTAGTTATCCCATACTCTGCTTGTAATTAATGCAAGGTCTCTGATGTGTTAAACGGTGGGGAAGGGCAGAAATAAAGTAATATGGTCATTGTGATTGGACTGTGGGAAAGAGATATGACCCTGTCATAGCTAAGCAATGGCCTGTTGCTGATCCATTATGACATAGCTTCCCAAACTCAAATAGACCTATTCAGCCCAGACTGAGAAGACAGTATTCTATATGATGCATGTGCAAAGAAAACAGAGCCAGGGAGTAAATTCATGAAGAGTGATTCAGAATGAGGTTAAGCAGAGGAGAGTACAGGTATTTTGTATTTTTAACAACTGAAGATTGTCAATGCTTGTCCAGAGAACGGACAATTTTTCATGGTGAAAAATCAGTCGATCAACTCTGAAAAAAAAATTCATGTGCACATACTCAATGGCTATGGTCTCCTCAAGAAAACCATTTGTACCACACAACAAACTAGTCTAGTCTTAGCCTGCTTAGCATGTATGTATGTACGTAAGTGCAGAACTGCTGTCGTCATGTGGTCTGGGAAATCTGTAACTGGCCTGCATGAGATTGTGGTGGTTTTGCTGACTCACAGTTGAGAAGCCTATCAGCCAATATCTGTCTGGAACCTGCATTAACACATGTTACAATCACATATGCAGATCTGACAGCTGAAAAAGAGGATAATGTATGCGTATATATGTTGCTTAATTACAGTGTATGTGTTCTGAGGCTTATAGTTTAGTTGATGTGGGAGCTCTTTGAGGTTGCTGTGTGATGTTTAAATGGTAATCTGAGCACGGTACTTAACTGCAAGTACTTAATAAATATTCAGCCATATTAACAGTTGATTTGTAAAAATAAATTTATGCCATGCAAGTCCCTTTGGATAAATGTAATGACAAACGTTAAACAAATATTATTCAAATACAGGAGAGATCTTGGCAATGGGCTGCACACACAGAATAGGAGAATGAAAAAATGTAAGATTTAGTCTTTGTCAGATAGGATATTTAGACATATTCCAAAGCTGGCAGTCACCATCAGGGTCTGACCGAAGTGCCAAAAGAAGAAAGGGTAGTAACAATGTTAAATAATGTAACTAATGGAATTATTTAATGGAACAGTATGTTTTCTCAGCCTTTTGTTTACTTGATCATAAAGTGGTGTTTACTCTGTATATTTGTATATCAGCATTTCCCATTCAACTGCAACAAAGCTTTGCAGAAATATCTTTCTACTGACACAGTATATTTACTATTCTTACTTTGTTTAATTTCAATGTTAACACAGGACTCCAGCATGCTGTTCTGCATCATTTACATCACCATTTTTCCATTGGTCTTGGTGTGCGAATGGTTTCATGACAAGTCATCATGGAACTTCAAAGATGTAAACATGCCATATCTGTAGCGGATCTCCACTAGTGAATCAAATCTTCTCATTCCATTGCTGGAATTTTCAGCTTCCAATCAGCTGGAAAATCCCACTGACCCCTAACGCTTGACCTCACAAACCAACCAGACTAGAGAGATTATGATGCAGCTGTGCCAGTCCCTCCCTTATATGCTGGTGAATGCAATGTGGTAAGGTGGCTAAATGTACGACCTGGGTTACAGCACTACTGGTGCAGTGTGAGTAGCACTTGGGTTTTCTTCACCATTAAATCATACAAATAACACTAATCATGTTCTGTTCGTATTTGTAATTTCACCCACCTAAAGAGGCCAGCAGATCCAGCTAAGGCACTTTGAATAAAATCCATGGCTATAAAACAATGCCTACTTCTTTCAGGAAAAAAAAATTCAAAGTTAAGGTTTTACAATGACTTTATACAGCATCATAGTATGGTGAAATACTACTGAGAAGAGATTGTGATGGGGGAAATGACTCCACAATTCAGATATCACAGTTGCTGATGACTTGCACTGGAATAGAACTATTATTATGACTATAATAATGAATATGAATATTATTAGAATATTATGCTCAAATGTTTCAATGGAGTGGGTGGTCTTTAAGTGTAACCTCTTCACATAAAAATTAAGCCTGAATAAAAACAGACAACACATTTTCTGTTTCAATTTTATTGAAAATAAAAAGGACAAATGTAACAATCTCACATTATTACATCATTCCAAAAGAGGTTTTGTGGCTAAAAACAACATGCCAGCAACATGGCACAACCTAACACAGCACAGAGACGCTGGACCTCAAACTGAAAACAACGCCACACTCAGGCATTGCCTCTCACTCCCAGGTTAGCTAGTGCAGAGAAGCTGTTTCAGTGCGGATGGCTGACGAGCAAAAAAAAAAATTAAAGTGTAACCACTGGAAGCCTGAGAGGAATGTATGTGGTGGGATTCAATGTGGGAATGCATATTAGTGCTGCATAGGCTTGCAAAACATGTGCAAAAAGAGATTTTACTTAAAACATTGAAGACATCCTAAGATCCCATGCTTAAACCACAGATTCCGCATAGGAGAGGCTACAGTGGGTGCTCAGTAAAAAGTGGCCAAATCTATAAATACAAACAACCCCCCTGAGGTGAATGAAGGCAAAAATCTGAGAAATCACACTTAATATAAGCATGTTGTCAGTCATGCGATCTGTCAATGGTCTTTTTATAACTAGTGTTGGAATACGGTTGGGCTACTGCCAAGTGACACTTTTATTGTGGAATTAGAAAAGGTCTGGGACCACAAATCTTCTGATACATGTAAAAGCAGAAGACAAACCATACTACTGTAGATACTTAAGGGTCAGCATAAGCAGCCTGAAATGCATATCTGGAACAGTAGACCCACGTGTCAGTCCACATTTCATCTAATGGAATGTGCTCACAATGTAACAGACATACTCTTTGCGTGTTCATGTGCAGACCAGTTGTGCACACGTACTTACACACACCCACACACACACAAACAAACCACTTAAGACCTGAGCTGGAATTATAACTCGTCTCTCATCTTGTCACCTTTGGGCCGGACCAGCCTGCCAATGAAGAGGATGGAGTTGGTCTTGTTGTCCTTCACAAGGAAAATGAAGGGATGGTCTGCGTAAAACAGCTTGGGGTTCTTCAGCTTGTCTGTGCCAAAGATGCTGGTGTCCATGGGGTTGCCCTCGGTGTCCCACTCCATGGCAGAGGCATGGAAGACATTGGCCAGGTACAGGTCCTTTTTGCCGGACATGTTGGACAGGTCAGCCTTGCTTTTGTCCACAGCTTCAGTCAGGCCAAGCTCCCCAAGGTGTTTCTACAAGAAAACAGTATGGAGCTCAATATTATCCCGAACCGAGGGAATAACCCACTGCAGATGTAGTCAGTAATGTTCTGCATGCAACATTATTGTGACTTCATTAGAGACGCTTCTGTATTTGCTTTGTAAGTCACTCTAGGTAACTCTAAATGAAGGTAAATGTGAATTTCTATGGAATATTTTAATGATTATTATCATCAAAATGATCAAATATGCCCGATGTACAGTGCAAATTATGATTTTACTTCCTTTTTCCTTGTAAGGAACATGTATGCAACATCATACCCTTTCACTAGTTTGCTTTTCACACGCTTCCCTCAGCAGATAGGACTCTCCAGTACATGGGTTTGTAAGAGGGTGGATACCTGGAGGTTGTGGCTGACTTCCATGCTGACTTTGGGCAGAGAGATGGCCACAGCCTTGTCCTCCAGCTTGCTCAGCCAGGTGTCCAGCTGTGCTCGAGTCATCAGCTTCTCCAGCCTCTCCAGAGACTCCACATGGTAGGGCATGATGAAGATCATGCTGGACATCTTGTGGGCCAGAGGTATGCTCAGCACATACAGGCTGTTCTTGGTGTCCTCAAAGAAACCGTAGATGCCTGTAGAACCAACCTGCATTCAGTTCAATCCTTCTCATATCTTTCAGTCCTTATCTGAGATGAAAAAAATGCTGGCAATTTGAAACAGGTTTGCTCTTGGTCTTTGTTTGCACATGAAATCAAAATCCATTACTTGTGGAATGTTTCCAAACATCACAGTTTTGTGATGAAGTAACTCACCAGTGCGGTGCATCATGGGAACGGACACCGTGTAGGAGCGCGACACGAGGAAGCCACGGTTGTCCACCATCTTGTGATGAAACTGCTCATTCCAGTGCGCTGTTCAGAGGAGTTAAATTTGATGGTGAATGAAAAATCACAGAGTGATGTGCAGGTCTTCCATCTGTCTCCAGTTAACTTGATGTTAACACACATTCAAAGACAGAGAACATGCAAAATGTTTCTTGTCCCAAAGTTACTGTCCCACAAGGATATAAGAAAGGAGTCTACTCACGTTTGAAGAACATGGCGTTAACGATCATGGCTCCATCAGTCTTTTCCACATCCTTGGTGACCTCTGGAAGCCTTCCATCAGTAGTCTTGGACGCCCACTCGTTGATGGACTTAAGGGCGCTCCGCTTGTCCCGGAAGTTGATCTTGGAGTGCTCATAGTTGTAATGCTTTTTGCTGTTCTTGACAAAGTCGTCTGCGAAGTTGACAGAGCTGGGGCCGTAGAGACGGTTGCTTATCTTCCAGGTGACGTTGCGGGCTGTGGAGTTGCTCACCTCGGTCAGGAGCTCGGCCAGGCCGGCATGGAGGTGCTCATCCTTCACCTTGTCGGCGCTGAGGACCGTTTTGACCTGCGAGGCAGTGGACGACTTGCCCCCAAGGGCCACCAAGCCCAGGGAAGAGGCCACCACCACCGGTGAGATGAGGATGTTCTCTAGGTTCTTCTCTTTGGCCATGTTGTGGTAGAGGTTAAAGGCCAGGCTGGCGCTGTTATCAGCCATGCTGGTGGCATGGTCGCTGAGCTGCTTGTCCCCATTGGTGGTGGCAGCAACCAGCAGGCACAGAGTTACCAAGTTTGTCAGCCACATGGTTTAAGTGCTGTAGTAATGCAGACCTGAAGGAAAACAACAGACCACAACACGTATGAAGTATTTTGTTGCAGATTACCTCCATTTTGTGATTGTGATATTTTAAAACACACACACTATTATAATGTAGTGTGTCCTGCAGACAAGCTAAGAAATGAAAAACACACATCTCTATATTCAGCTGCTTTGGAAAATGTCCAGAATAGATGAGGTAAATATAGTCCTAAGTTTACACGGAATGCAAATGCAGATTCAAGGGTTTTGCTGGATAGTTTCCAACTAGACCTTGAGGCAGATTTTTATGGACCAGCCACGTCAGCTTCCGTAACACACATGAGCCAAAACAGAAGCCAACACATTAGCACAAAAGGGCTCTTATAAGAAGTCTGAATTATCCTTGCTCTCTTGAGCAGAGCTGCGGTTTACTTCCAGCTTGCTCTAAATTAGAGCATGCCTATTCAAATCAAACAAAAGGCAGGATCCTTTGGGGTCAGTGCACACCCTGAGTGAGAGGAAAGACTGATGCAGGTAGGTTTTACAGACTTTTGGTACTATATTCTCTCAGACTACACACATTCAATGAAATTTCTGAAAGAACTTGTAGACCTGGCACATTTTGCTGAGATTCAGTTGTATTGATATACAACTTTAACTGTATTTTAACTGCCATTCCACAACCTATTAAATCAATGGACTTTAGTAATGGGATTCCTTCTTTCTCTGCTAAATTCAAATGAGACGTGGCAATACCAGAGGCAGTGCAGTGGTCTGGGACATGTAGAAACAGGAAAACACTGAACCACAGCCCACATTTCCAAACAAAGGGAAAATATGTGGCCTGAGGCCCACAATATACCTACTGCTCAGATTACTTAAGGGCTCATCTTTTACATTACCCAGTAAAGTTTGAATACAATAGGCAGATACAGCAATGGATATTTAGGGTCACTTTGTATTTTATTTATATTAACATTTTATACTGTCAAGTCTCTCATTCTGACAGATATGCATATTCACTTTTGAACAAATGGCAAGAGCCTTTAATAAAAGTGTTGTAAAGAGATAATTTACTGATTGCTCAACCAATGTAGTGGTCTACGGGGAAGATGTGATTCAGATCTTATGCCCACTGATGTCATATCAATGCCACAGACACACACATACACAGAGACGTAGAGAAATCCCATTCGCCAGAGGTATATGGAATAACTAAACTTCTGTCCAATCAGCACTGCCACAGTGGAGCAGCATCCAAATTCCAGGGAGCATGGGAGTTAGGAAGATCTGATTTCAGTCACTTCCCACCACTCCCTAAACCAATAATAAAGCTGGTGTACAGAATCCATGAAACGTTTAATTCCACTTTGTGCATTGATTTCTACTTTTTACTGTAGGAAGGCATCTTCTGTTTCCCACAGGCCACAAATAAAAACACTCATAGAACACATAAGAGTTGAATGCACAGACAACACTCTAGTGTGTGTGCTGTAATTGGGACCGTTATCCAACACTGAGCATGTCAGATGAGAAGTATACTGTTCAGAAAGCAGATTTACTACATACTTTACTCTCACTTTTAATGCATAACATACAATGAGAGTAGCTGAAACAAATGAATCATGAGACCTCAGACAAACACTCCCTTCTGTTCAGATGTGCAGTTGATAAAGAACTATACTTTTACTTGTCATCATAACCACATTGTAGCTACAGATATTTAAAAGTGGAAGAAACTACGTTTTGTATTTCACTGCTGCTGTTCTGAAGTACAAAGCACTATTCCCAGCAGTGCATTCGCTGAAAAGAAGTTTCAACAAAAATGGTGGTTCTCCACATCTCTCTTCACGAGTGACCCATGCACAGCTACCCTGTCTGCTCCACAGTCACTCTTACCTTACTGGGCTTTCCCGCTGCCTTCACAAATTTGTCTGTCCTGCTGTCTTCCAGACAGACAGATCCTTCAGCAGGCGTATATACTGCAGAAAAGAAACTTCTGGAAGTTGGGAAAGGAGTATTCAAATGAGGAATTCCTGACTCTCAGCAAGCAGAGAGCTGAGACCTCCCACAGCATCCAGTTGCCACTGTGGTGTGAACTGAGCTCTCCTCAAGGTCCTAGAGCCCATACTAATGGACCCACACCCCTCACTTTTGCTTGTGCGCCCAGTTCTGACAAAGTCCTGTCTGCTCATAAGAATAAGAATAATTTCACAGCTCTCTACAAAACGCTCAGAGCACTTTTCAAGGCAACTCAAACAACATCAGAATTTCAAAACAGCATACAAAAAACCTAATACACTAAGTAATACAAAAAGATGAGTTATAAGAGATCAATCACAAATAAGTTCAATATAGCAGCAAAATTTGAAAAAAAAATCCAAGCAACAACCAATAAATGAGAACATCAAAGTAAAACGAAATTCTAAAATTGTGAATTGAAACAATATGATAAGAACATCTATACATTAATAAGTGAATGTACTTTAGTTCAACTTGCTTTATTTTCACTATCGGGAAGGGGCTTTTGTTCATTTACAACATTATCTCCATGCAGGCTTAAGACTTGAAGTTGTGCTTGTTTTAACTGTAGCAGACAGATAGTTTGTGGCACTAAAATAGATTTCAGTTCTAATGCTCACTTGGCATTTATACCAAGGGAATCATTTGCTAAAAACAGATTTGTAACCCTGGGACTCAAACTGCTGAGATTTTTTTCAGAGGATTCTCGTGAGACTTTCAGGTCTTTCCTCCCCTCCCCACCCTCCCCCGTTCCCGTCATAGTGCCACGTCAAAGACGGGACCATCTGACTGCAGGCCAGTGTAGCAGATTCCAAGGCAGGGGGGATAATGGATTGATGGGGGAATTGATGGCCACTAGCTGCCTTAAACCAATAAAATCATTGGCCAAACCTGGTCCTTCTCATTCTCCTTTGTCTACATTATTAAATGACAAAACTTTTGCATGCACAGTCTTATTCAGTTTATTTAATTCATATATCCTAAATTTATAATAATCTCTTGTGGCTGGTCAAAAAAATCTATTTTATTTAACTTGTTACTGTTCTGTTTATAAGCAAAACATTATGAGTCCAATGTAGTATGCCCAAACCAGTTTTTACCTCAGAATAAAATGGAATTTGAAAAATGATTCAACAGGACATAGGAGCAGAGGATAGAGGACTTTAAAGTGAATGTCAAACATGACACAGTAGTTTATACAGTGAATGCCAAATGCATGAGACAGACAGTATGTTTGTGTAAACATCCTGAGAATCCAAAGCAGATTTTCAAGGCACATGTATGAACATCTGGACTTGTTTCACAAACATAATTGGATTTTCAGCCAATTTATTCCATAAATTATTGCTGAGATTCCATTAATTTCACAGATTTTCCAAATTTGAACACTTACACATTCTGAGATTTTCTTCAGACATGTTACAATATGCAATGAAAGGCAGCAGAATAACTGCCACACAAGTTCAAAAAGCTGTTCACTGACTGATTGCTTTACCTTCATTTGGTTAGTGAACCGAAGCCTCCTTTTGTGTGGTGTCTTACCCCCTGAGGTAAATACAAACATTTGAAGATATTTGAGTAGAGGGTCATTTCAATGTTCCACTCCCACTTTCCCAGTTTAATACCAAGAAAAGCAGGGCCCAGGGCTGAATTTGCAGTAATGTTACAGTACACAGTTAAATTCACTGTTTGCTCATGAAGGCTGTTACAGAGAGTGGGCCAGCATAGACACATTACCTAAATAAATACCTTTAAATAAAAACAGGCCTTCTGCACCGAGCACTGGAAAAAGTCTCCCTGCTTTACTCACTATGAGACAGGACTTTAAACAGCACAGATACACATACTTCATTTAACTTGCGTGACATGGCCACTTTCTCACTGATCAGCTGCTTCGTGCAACAGATGCCATGGAGAGAAAATACTTTAGCAGAAATGAAGACCACATCAAACACATTCTTATTGGCTGGATGCTGAATGTCTTCTATGTTTAAAACCTTCATGAGTGCTGAAAGGGTTAATATGCAGACCTGCAAACATGAGACGCACCAGGGAAAACACTCCTGTTCTCTTGCAGGACTGCATTCATTATCACACATCCAACCAATCAATCTATTCAGGTTTAATGTGTTGCAAAAACGTGAATGTTATGAAGTAATGGTGTTTCGATTCTTTCATGACTTATCAGCATAAAACCATTTACAAGAGTTCTTGATTTTTACTTTATTTTTTTCTCTCATATGATGGTTAGTTAAAGAGGGTGATGCACAATAACATAGAGCATAAGTGCATAATTACAGAAATTGAGCTTCAGAGGGCTGTTTGCTTGGTGTTTCTGGTGCAATTAAGTTGCCATTACCAAACATGGCATTGTGCTTATGTCTTAAGTCAAGAGATGTAGAGGATAATGGCTGAAAAGGATGCACTTCCTTCAGCATGTATCCTATTTCCGGTCTTAGGCCCTCAGTCCAAAACCATAAATAATATGTTGCACTGGGAGGAGTCTTGCTCTAAATTCGGAAGCGCAATCTATGGGAAAAAAACACCCACACCAGTCTGTTTTCTATTACCTCTCTGAATCTCCACTAAGCAGACACACAAAACCCCATGCAAAATCAGTGTTAAGCTTGTGTCACCAGCCGATTTAAGGGAATCTCTGGGTGGCCTCAATGAAATAAACTGTCAGGAATGACAAAACTTCCATGAATAGCATCTTTTGTGTCTAGTGGTTTTAGCTGGTTTCATCTATGTATTCCAATGGCACTGTCCTAGAACGTCTGAAGGAAATAACAATGGATTTCCAAGCTGTCATTCATTTCATGGGAATTATAAACAAAGGCAGATATTATGATTTTGGTTGTTACCAGTGTGACACCTTAAACAATGAACCCATACTTTTACATTTTAATCACAAACAGTTTGGTAAACACAGAGAAATCCTCTGTGTTTACCTCTTGGAACTCTTGGAGAGACTGAAAGTGTTAGGAGCTGCAGCTGTGATACCGGAGCAGGGCTTGTGTCCCCGTCTCCAGGACATGTGGCAAGAAGGAGGCCGGGATGGCTATTAACACCACCCTTGTGTGTTTGGGTTGCTATGGTCAAATAAAGCTGCAAGCTGTGGAATGCAGTTGAGGCTGACAAAGATTCTCTGTATCGTAGGGAGTTCCGCAACTTTCCGGAAGTGCACAGCCTACATAACTGACTGACATATCTTCTTTGACCAATTGTTAGTGAGAACTGGAACATTTTTGTGTGTGACTGTCTTTTTGTTCCTGAAAGGTTTGTGCTGATTCCGTTCCTTTTCAGCAGAGATGCATTTGGCCTGTGGCTGATGACTCATTATATTATTACATTACTCTTTTATTTTCATCCCACAAAATCATATGATTAGAAATGTTTAAATATAACAGTTGACACTGTTCAATAGCATCACATCCCCAAATGTTATATAAATATATAATGATATTGTAATAATTATTGCCCATGGCAATAATTACAAGTACAATATTTTTAATACTAAAAATATCTTAATACTAAAAATATTGTAATTTTATTGTGGATCATAACAAAAATGCATTCCTTTTTAAAAGGTAGTTTATATGAGTGTGTGTGCGTGTGTGTGTGTGTGTGTGTGTAGCTGTTGCCTTACTGTACTCAGATACATGAAAAGTGAATAACTGACCTTAAAACTGTGCTAATGTATGATCTTAAATTGTCTTTACTTTCCTGAAGGAAGAGAGCAAAGCTGAAGAGAGACAGTCCGGTTAGCATTGAAATGCTGCTGGCATTGAGCATGATGTAAGGTTTCAGTAATGTTGCAAACACTGATGTAACACTTTAGCTTAAACTTATAGGGATATTCTGAATTTGTGTCAGTGAATGTATCCTCATTGCGTCTGCAATAGTTTCAAAGTGTTTTTTTTTCATTATTGTTTTGTTTCTGAACACATGTGTGGCACTGGAAAATATGAATGTGAAAAGTTCCAACACCATTTAGAACAGAATGCCTTTCTGTCCTGGCGTACCTCAGCCCAGTATCAAAGATTCCCTAAAACATTCCTGAGGGCACAAGGGATGTGGTAGCTTCAGGGGAGCATGCGAGTGTATGTCTAATCAGACCCCGCCTTTTCAAGCATACAATTACACACTTAACTAGTGCAATTAAAGAATTATTAAACTAATAATACCTTTTCACTGTATTGGAACCACGGCGTGTTATTAAAAGGACCACTGATATTATGATTGTGCACAAAATGGTCAATATATACATTCCATGAGGATCTGTATGCTGTGAACAGAAGTATAAAACTTGTTTGGGCTTGTGCTCTCTTTCTGTTAATACAAAAGGCAATGGAGCAATGTGGTTACATAGCCCCTCAGCCCCGCCCACGGCCCTGCGTCCAGTTGGCTAGCAAGACCATCATTATGAGGGTGATGTGGTATGCCTCCATATTATAAGATTCTCCTTTGGCACAACACAGAAGACAGTTTATGAGCTTACAGGATTAGAAATTCATGGTTTTGCCTATTTCTGTTTCAGTAGGAGAAAGGGAGCTGGTGATAATTCTCTGAACAGCCAAACATATTACCCATTAAATTAGCTCATTTTAACTTCCTAACCTTCCTGTTTACATTTTACTGCGGTTGTTCCCACTAGGAATATTGCTTTTGATTGCACAACAACTGGTTGTTGAAATTTGCCGTTCTCTGGTTATAATCTTGACCATTTAACCAAGATTCCCCAAAAGGAATGAACAATAAATGAATTAAAAGAAGCGACAGTGCCCTCTACTGGAAATAATAAAAACATATTTCCTCCAATAGAGAAGGCCCGGTATTTGCACTACTGATGTGTGTTTAGCATAGTGCGCGTTTCATGTTTCATTTAATGTACACTTTGTACAGTACCGGTCAAATGTACAGTACGATTTTGGACACACCTGCTTAAGATAATCGGAAGCATGCATTCAAAGACATTTAGATCTAAAGACTTGTGCTTAAATGCTTGAAATGCTTTCTTAGACAAATATAAATAGCGATGTTGATGGCAATTTGTGAATTTCTCTCCAAAAAAAGTTAATTTTAAAAAATATTTTTGGTTACTTTGAATAATCTAAAATACATGATAGTTATGATTTATAAAACTTTTTGCCACTGCATAATTCCATTTGTGTTATTTTATAGTTTTTATGTCGTTACTATTATTCTAAAATTTGGAAAATAGTAAAAAATAAAGAAAGTGTGTCCAAACCTTTTACTGGTATTGTATTATTTTCTTAAGTTTTGTCATTTGGTCCTGTCTTCATTTTTGTGCCATGATTTAATAAATGAGTGACAAATCATTACATTACATTACTGGCATTTAGCAGACACTCTTAGTAGGAGTGACTTACATCAATTACAGGTTTTTACATTGTTATCCGTTTATACAGCTGGATATTTACTGAGGCAATTGTGGGTTAAGTACCTTGTCCAAGGGTACAACAGCAGGGCCCCTGGGTGGAAATTGAACCACCAACCTTTTGGTTACGAGTCCTGCTTCTTAACCACTATGCTACATTGCCACCCCAGTCAGAAAGATGAGGATAAGCATAGTGAAGGATGAGATCTGAGGAAAAAGGTTAACACCTACACACTGTCAGCAACTTTGACATTACAAGTAATTTGTATGTTCTACATTTCACCACTAGAGGGTACCAGATGCCACAAAATATTGCAACATCTTCATGTCGTTGAAGATCATTATAAAAGCTCACCAATAGAACCCAGTGATATGAAGTTATTATCATACAGCTTCAACCTCCAGTTTCTACTGTACTTGTTCATTGTCACTTAAGAGGTACACCATAGGGCCATCAGTCATTTGAAATGTTGGAAAAAGTGAACCCAGAAGGGGGTGTTGTTTCTAGGCGGTCTTGAAAATGACATATGCAGTAAGCTAGCACAGGAGATCTGGCTTATATCTTGAAGGCAAAATCTCCAGTTTTCTTGGATTTCTTACCCTTGTGTTATTTCTGGTCTACAACTTATGATCATTATCTCATTACCAAAGACCTATTCCTGGTGTGGTCCAATTTGATTAATCACTGGTTGTATGGATACTGCTGCTAATAGGGCCTTCTGTTACACTAGATTGAGTCTCCCACTTACAGCTGCAGTGCCACAGTTGGTTGTTTACACTCTGAGTAACAGAAGACTAATTCCTGTTCTAGATGAAAAGGTGTTTGAAATGCAAATGAACACATCTGAACACATTATTTTGTGGTGCTATTGACACCAATGCATTAGAAATTGTAGCAGAAGCAATGTGTAAGGAGCAATATATCCATCCAAACCAGCTTTGCCATAATTCATATGGTAGAGTTTGTGAAGAGGCTCAGTCCCATCATTCCCTTATAGTAAGAAAAGCAATCAATTAAAAATTCTGATTCTCACTGCTGAATACACAGCTGCATTGTCTGTTCTTCTGAGATGAAAAACTTTTTTTCTTGTCCTTTTCATGTCTTTGAACCCTTGTTCTTGCTGTTGTGTCATGACAGCCTTGCAACTTGCTCTGGATAAGAGCGTCCGCCAAATGAATTTGAAAAGTGCAAAACATTCTGAGCATGTGTAGTATTTGTAATAAAACATTTATGCTATCCAGCTGTGTTTTTGGATCACTTATCCAATTAGGGACCCCCCTATGTGTCTTTAAATGATGTCAAGTTAACGCTGTGATGCAGTGAATTACCATTTACACCCATAATCAGGATCACAGCAATCATTTATCTGTCTGAAGCATCAAATGACTTTTTTGTGTTTCCTCATTGAATATTGGATGAGTACACACGCGCGCACACACACACACATTCAGATGAGGAAACATACATGTATATAAACTCTGCTGTATCTACCTCTGCTGTATCAACTCTTAGCACAATCATACATATCCCTTTACACAAACTGAGCATACAGTAAGTGATGAGCTGACATATAATTCAGGAGAACCAGTCACAAATGGTCTGAACTGACCTTTGAAGATGCATTTCATCCCTTTCACCGTGTCTGCAGAGCTAAATTGAACACTTCTGAACTGAATTCCGGATTGAAAATTCATGCCATTTCATGCCTCCAAGCTGACACAAGGCCTGCCAAGGAGTAGCTCTGATGAGTTCAGACACCAGTGAGTGACTCACTGCTTCCCTCTCTGTGCAGGCATCGCTGTGTGGTTAGCTTAGGAGGGCGTGCTACATTTCATGTTAATTTGACGTATGCGCTAATGCAAAGCTTACAATTACAGAGGTTTTAATTGGCACCTTTGTCTATTATGGGAAATGTCACCCTTTGCCCTTTTCCGGCTGCATTCTGTTGGAAGCAACTGGTTTACATTCTGCCATTCTGACATTTGCATCAGGGCTGTGCTAGGGTTTTAAAAGTGCTGTATTGAATGCTGGCAATTAAAGTTTAACACACCTAGTACAGTAATAGCTTTGACCTGTAACTGATTTAAAAATAGATTACATAATTACTGCTTATAATTTATTTTACTTATGTACTCTTATGTTTACTTTTCCAGGTTATTCATTTCCACGGTTAGACATTAACTGAAGCATTTCAGGTTTAATGTGTTGCTTCAAACATATGACAGTTGTTATATGTTTCTCCCTAGAACCTGTAACCATATGGCTACAAATCTTCAACCACAAACATTGCACAATTAAATACATTTTAAAAATACATTACAAGCCAAATAGGGAGAAAATCAGGTAAATGGACTGTAATTATTGTTCATCTATAATGTATAGAATCACTCTATATCAACACCTGACACATTATTTATTGTATCACGCCATTTGGTCCTTAGCTATTTGCATTGTATTTGAGACAATCTTCAGCCAGTCTCTGCTCTTGCTGTCAGTCTTTTCTGGGTGTGACTAGCAAATCTTTCAAGGACTAATATAAAAGGAAATAAACATTAAGGTGACTGGTCTTTTGATAGATACTTTCATGTTGGTTCAGGGAGATGATCCATCAATAGAACTAAGGACCCTGATGAATCCAAGTCATCCTGAGTCATTCACTCACAGCCAGTGTTTGATGAGAGTCAAGTGGGGTAGGTGGAGAGCTTCTAAAGGCACTGAGTATTTAAATTTAGAAGAATAATATAATCTGACTCCATCTTTTCACACGTGACCATTTCACTCAGCAAACAACTATTCCACAATTCTACAAAAAACAGCACACTTCCTCTTAGGTTATGAAGCATTTTACACTTTGAAAGCATAGATCAACTGGAATCTATGACAAACAGATCATCAAAAATTCCATGTGACTTGACTCAGCTTTACTTTACCAGCCAAGGATCTGATTCATCCATCACTTAATGGTTCAGTTAATGATCACTGCACTGGATAAAATATGTATTTGTGGATGATCAAATCCATTATTTGGAAAGTTAGTGTATCTGCTACCTATCATTTCAATAGTGTGCATGATTAACCCAATGTGTGTTGTGTTACTGTTAGAAGAAATGCCAATATACCAATAAATTCATTCATTGACTGAAAGACAAATCTCCTGATTGTTCACTTTGACAGAGCAAAGCTAAGCAGCAGGTCAATATTATACTCCCTGGCTCTGATTCCCCTGCTGGAGACCTGAGAGTTAAGTTGAAGGTATACTGTAGTTAGTCCTCTGCCAGGCTCTACTAGATTAGAATAACATGACGCATTTAGCTCTCAAGCCCGCAGTAATCTCTGACAGTCAGCCCTGGAATAGAACTGTACAGTTATATCAGACAGGCAAAATGCTTGGAGTCTTTTTCATAAAGATTATGAAAAAGAGTGGTGAAGTATCATATTGTTACAAACATGTATGAAGACTTATACTAATACCTCACTCATAAGTAGCTCACAATGCAAATAGTAACAATTTGCCAAGGCAGAGAAAAGAAGTGAATAAAATTATCATTTTATTTAACTTTGCCATTGCATGTTTGCTCAGCAGAGTACTTTATTTAAACAACATTTTGAGGTTTTGATATTGTATATGTTGGATTTTAACATTAAGATATACTAAAGCAAAATTCTCAATTTAGCCATCTGCATTCTTGTCCTCCTCCGGCTTTTTTCCCCCTGAACCATCAGATTCCAATTCTCTTGTACCCAGCTGGCAAAAAAAGAAAGGGTTTACAAAAAGGCTGAGAAGTGTACCCTTCATCTTTACCACATCTTTCATCTACCACTACAATTTACCACTACCATCTCAGTTGCATCCAACAGAATGCATTTACATGGCTTGTTTGATCAGTTTAAAATGGCTTTCAGTTTTTAGTTCTGCTGCTCAAGTGAATGACCCTGATCTCCTCAAAATGCCAGGTCTGTTCTCCATCCAGTTGTTATCATTGTTTATCATTATGTTGCAGGTAGAATCTTGTATTGGTTGTGATTTGGTTTAAGCCAATCTGACAAGTCCAGTCAGACCTGAGGTGATGGCAGACAGAGTGCACCCGATAATTTGCCAGTAGTTTCAGTTGTCTCTTGCAGCTATCACCTGTCAGGTGCAAAAGCCAGGCCTTAGAAAAAAAGGCCAAACATGGATACTGGTGTCAAATGTATATTGAGTAAATTTACAAAGAGTGATCAGTGAAAGCAGGAGTCATAGCATTCTGCTGTGCAGGAGCTGTTGGTTCATTGACATGGGGTGATGATGTCACTGAGGGGTGTGGGTTTTATTGCACTGAGGCTTTCGTGCTAAACATGTCCTAATTTAATGTAAACACACAGCAATATTTACCTAATCAGAGTAAAGAAAACACAACAAATAAGCACACTGCAGCTCCACTAATTCTAAAATACTGTACTTAACTGATAAGGACCATGATGAACTACATTGAAATTCATGCTTGAGACTGTATACTTGATTCATGATCTACCACAGCAGTGTGTGGTTTAAAAGGGGAATCTTTTTGTGACATGTTAAGGCATGCAAATAAGTTGTGTTGTGCAATGTACAAGGTTTTTTCTAGCATTACAATAGAGTTTGTGTTGTGTTACACGTGATTCTATGTCACTACGATACTGAAAGAGTCAGAGTCTGAATAGTCTGCTTCCAATAAAAATAAACATGACTTCTATGCCTCAAGAGAAAACGAAATGGAAATGGCCAATGCAGCAACTATAATTTTGAGCGTCAAAAACAATATTTTAACATTTTATATCCATATGAATTGAGCATTGACAATAATTTGTGTACACAATTATTTTCTCAGTTATGAATCATCATTACTGATTAAAAAAAAATAGTATGGCTGAATACTATGAAAGACCACATCTGGCATTCAGCGATTTTGTGTTGTTTGCTAATTCATTGTCATATCAAGAACAATTGCTGCGCTAATTTTGTACATATTTTGTACATATAATTTTGAACAATTATATAGGCCTACACGTTGTGTGCACACCTTTACACACCAACATCTCTGAAATGCAGATTGTCAATAAAAATTGTATTGCTTAACCTGTACGTGTGCCGTGTGCTCCGTCGCTTTATTCGCCCAATGCAAGCGGTAGGCGTGGAATAAAGACAGCAGCTCCGCCCTCAATGTTTTCGGTTGGATTAGTCGCCCGTACGGCGGAGCGCTTAGGTACTTAACCTCTGATAAATCACATTCCTTGGAATATTCACTAGAAATACAAAGAAACGTGAAACAGCGCGGAACGCAGCCGTGGATACAAACAAATGGCAAGATAGTTTAATAATGTTAGCCCAGAGCATGCGGATCTAAACACTCAGTTCGAAATCTAATGTAGCTAGACTACTTTTTGTCCTTTCTTTCTCTCACTGACTACTGCCAGTTGGCTAGCTAATCACAACTAATATTCACCTGAAGCGTACCGTTGACTGATAACGACGCCAGTATTGACTCTGTAAAGAGCTGTGGTTTTGTTGGGATTGCAAAGAAGATCGAAAGATTTCAGCAGCTCGGGAGACGATTTGGTCGGACAGAAACCGTTGTGGAAGGTGAGTGTTTTGATCCAACGCAGGTTTGAGGGCGACAGAACTTTTCGTGCATTATCCATGTCGCACCGTACTGCTGTCAAAACTAGCTAACGTCGGGAAGTTAACAAAACAACTTATCACAAAGTGAGGTCATGTAACAGTACCGTAATAGCAAACTATCATCATTATAATTTTTGCTAGATAGTTACCTATCCCATCTGACTTGCGCTAATATGAAACACTGTTTCTGGTAGCAGCCTGTGTGAGGAAATAAGACATCTAACTAGATATTTTGTCTGAACTTAAGAGTCCTGTGGTGAGGTCGCTGAAGTATTAGCTCGTTAGCTGGCGAGCTAACGTTACCTGCACAGAGGCGGCTTTTAGATTAACAATGATATATTTCCTTTTGGGTGCTACCTATCTCGTTATCGCCACGTTGTCATACAAATAGAAGAAATGTTTTGGAGTGCCGGAACTGTTTTAAATGTGTTTTAAATGGTGAAAAAAATGCATTAAAACTCAGTAGATAGAATGGTAACGTTACAGTTAGTCGCTTATGGTTACGTCGATCTTTCCTGTCAACCTCGTGTTCGCTCATGAAACATTGAGCAGGCTATCTCTTTTCCCACCCAGGTGACTATGCTTGCCAAGATAACTGATTGTACAACAGAGAATTGCAACACGTTCCACTGACCGAAAAGTGTTGCAATCGTAGACTGAGGTCAGCCAATATTTTCGTTGTTTACAGAATGACGCTGCCCCCAAAATGTTATTGATTAGTTTGCTTCGGCTGGAGAAGGGAACGCAGCAGGCGTGCCATCCTGTAGTTTTGGATACTTTGGTCCAAAGCGGCGTTACTCTCCACTGGAAAAACAAAGTAAAGAAGACGACGGTTATATAAAGTATGACATAATTAATGTTAACTGCACTTTCATGTTGCCAATAATGTTTTTCCATCGCAAATATCTTTGAGGGGGACTTTTAAAAGATATACAAACAGTAAATGTCAGTAATACAGTTTTGCCGTCTGTCTCAAATTTATTTTACGTGAGCACTCTTCCTTAGCACACTGCGATTGATACTAATTATTGACAGTGAAATTGGTCAAACAGATTGGGTTTTCCATAGGTTGTTCAGCGGCATTGGAAGAACAAACTATCCCCATAGCTCAGTCCCGCAATGATCCATGGCCTCATTAGTTACTGACCGAATACACCGATTTCTCCCTAAAGTGGTGAGTTCTTTGAAGATTTTCATAAACCACAGTACTATGCACTCAAATGCATTTGTTATAAGGCTTTTTTTCCTCTTTTAATGCCATTTAGAGAGAAAGCGAGAGAAAATTTTCACTTCTGAAGATGGGTCACCACTATAATTGCTCAGTGCTGTGAAAAAGCATTTCCACATCCACCACCATCTGTATAGCATGAGCTGTTCCTTTTTTGATGATTGTTCTTTGTGGAGTTTGACTTTGATGTTTAATGATTGTCAGGAGTCTTAAGGATTCTCGAGCAAAACAGCAGTGTCTGGGGCTGTTGTGTGCGACATGGAATTTTCATCATGCAGGTGTACAATAATGAAATGCAAAAAGAACAAAAACAGAACAGATCTGTTCAATGAAGTTAAAAGGCCACGTATACACTCAGTGTCCATTATGCTGGAACATCTTCATTCCATATTAGACTGTGCACTAATATGCTTACTTTTAAACATCACCCAGACATGTACGCAGGCATGAGTTACACATAATGGATAAAGGATGTTCCAGAAACTACAGATTCCCCTTTCTCATTGTATGGATAGCATCATGTGGATGTTAACCTTGGTTTGGCCTTGCTGTATGTTTAGGCATCTACATTTTAGGTGTACTTCATTGAATTTATTTTGATGAATTACATTTTGTTTGTATTTATTTAATTGGGAATTGAGTCTTGGGAATAAAGGTGAGATTCCTGAAATGGGATTCATGAAATTGGTTTATGTAAATAGGTATTTAGTCATTCATTAGTACTCAGAACATGATGTTCATGAGATGTGGTATTTGAGCTGTACTGGAAAGCGGTGGGCACAGCTCCCAGTACTCTGGTGAAGTGTGACTTCACCTCCTTAGAAACTGCATGACAACCACTCCTCCAGAGTTCCACCACCCCTGGCTTTCCGCATTCATTTCCCCAATACTAATGTCTTATTTTTATGATTATGGGGTGGTAAAAAAGTGAAGCTTTATGCTCTGAAAAAACTGGCCACTACTAGAATTTTTCTTGCTACAGAATACTACAGTATTGCCATATTAAATGATTCAGAGAACTTCAGATTCAGACAGCTGTGGTCCTATGCAAGCAAAGCAGAGGAGCTATTGTTACCATGAAGCAGCATCTGTGTTGATATCATGGTTGCTAAGGGATTGCTCAGTCTCTTAACCCATGTTCTGCAGGTTCCACCTGTAATCAATCTTAAGTCCACAAAGTCTGTTTCAGGCTCTCACAGGAGCTCTAATATGAAGCCTGTTGTGGATCAAACATAGTTAAGAAAAGGTTCTTGTTCTTGCTGTCAATGACTGTGATTTTCACTTGCCTTCTGTGTATGTATTTTGTTCAGGCTACTTAAACATGCATTTTCAGAAATATCTAAGCAGGATGACTTTCACACAATGAGGAATGAGGAATGGCAGTAATACATCAATGTTAAGAGTCATCTTGAGCAGAGCAGATTTTTTCTGTATTAGCATAAGCGAGTGGGTGAGCATTATTATTCTCGGTTATTGTCTGCTACATAGAATCTCATCTTGCCGCCTTGATCTGCTCAATAGTTTTTGGTTTTTTTTTGTGAAGTCTTTTATAAATTACAGTGAGCTCCGCCACTGCATTTACCTCCTGCAGAGAGAGCATGATTGAACACCTGCATCAATTCATATGGACTGGGAAAATTCAAATCAGGGTATCAGATGTACAGTGTAAGCCCTTCCTGAGCTGAAATCCCCTTTTATTCCTGCATATCTGAACTTCAGAAGAAAGCGTGCCAGTGAGTATTTGCCATAGCTAAGTAAATGGCTCTGGACTTAATCCACAGAGTTTTCTTGACAGAAAGCTTTTAGATTTTTTTAACAAAAGTGAGTAACTGTGGCATTGACTCACAAGTATGGTCATAAACCATTAATATGCGCTTCACTATGGAACAGATAGAAAACGGAATGAAACTAGGGCTGCCTGCCAAGGGTGTTCATTTTGTATTTGTGTTACTGTAACTTGCTTGTGTGTCTTTGATGTGGATATCTAACGGCCGATAGATACTGTAGATGGATAACATTGCTTGATGAGACTTGTTGCTGTTTATAAAAGTGGACTGGAGCTCCCTTGGATAGGGCATTGAGAGATACTGTAACTCTGTATTAAGACATTTTGGTTCTTTCCTGTTTTGTGGTCCTTGGACTCAGATTCTCAGAGGGAACTGATGAGCTTGGCTCTGAGTGCAGCCTGTGGAAGTTTGTTACGTGTCAGTGATGCAGTGTCAGTAAACAGGGAAGACCATGTTTACTGTACATGCATGCTAACATTCTATTAATAGCTGCAATAAGAATTACACTTATGAAATAGTCAGGTAAATGGTGTGTTTTTAAATAGGAATGAAAGGAGTCCGTGGGCACATGAATGTCTATTTTTTCTGATAGCCTCGGCCGCTGGTGAAATTGAGAAGACGCAGATTTTCCTTTTTTTATTGGGGGCAGGTGAGGTGCTTGGTTTCGAGACATTTGATCACTTTAAGGCTGTACTACACTACAAAACCCAGTCTGCACACTGTGTCCCTCCTCACTCTTCTGATCTTGGATCAGTGGTCAGCACACCACACAGTGTTCACTTGACCATCACTAATCTGAGAATATGGGAAACTGTACACTTCTGTCATCACTGGCAATGATTATTTAATTTCATGCTTGGCCATCTAGAACTAAAGCAACTGGCTACCAAGCCTTTAAGACAGTAGTTGATGGACAAATGTCTAACTGTTGGCTAAATATTTCTAGTGCTAGTCAGCAGTTGGTAACAAATAGTATGCAGGAATTTCAGCTGCCTTTGTGACTCATTACCCATCATTTTACTCAATTAAAATGTATCAACACTTCATGAAACAGAATTTTGAAATAAACATGCCCATTTGGTAGCAGGCTAGTTTGTTTTGGCTTACTATAACTTGAATTGCCAGCAGTATTGGCTTTGTTAAATGGCTAGCCAACCCCCCTATAACAACAATCAAATAAATTTGAAAGATGTACACTGTCTGTTCCTGCAGTTGAAATGTATTTTAAAGTAGAATAACTTACCAGGTTGTTTAGCGGTTGTCGATACTTGAAGTTATTTGTTAACAGTCAGGTGTTCCCAGTTAAAAATTTGCAAAGTTCAGAATCTTGAATGATCAAGTTGTCACACCACCATTACGCTCAACAGTTGTCACAGCAACTACAAGGTCATCGTCCTCCTTCCCAGAGTTGCTTTTATTAACCCTCAACAGTGCAATCACTGATGGAATTACTTATGCATAGTGTTAATATTATTAAGGGGCCCCCACCCTTCCTTTGTCTGTGCATGTAAGCATCAGTATGGGACTGCAAGACATACCTCACTAGCAGGAGAGAAAGTGAGGGTGTGGGACAGAGAGAGGAGACAGACAGCAGAGATGGAGTGGGAGGTGAAAGGAGCTAGCTGAACTTGATTGCTGGTCACTCAGAGAAGGCAGTGGAAAACATGAAGGAGACACTTGAGAGGAGGAGAAAGTGTCAGACTGGGTAGTAAGTCTGATGCAATGGGGCACAGCTTGAGCACAGGTAGGACAGGAAACATTAATCTTAGATATTGAGTGATTGCCTGCGACCCAGTAAAGATCAATATCAGATGTGTATGTGTGCAGTGCTGTTTATTCCAGAATCCTGTCCACCTGTAAATATGAGATAATGATTGGAATTAAATTTGACATCTCATTTAGGTAGCTGGTGAGACATTCACGCATATGGAGCTGACAAGTGGAATATTGTCTGCGTGCAGATGGGGACATTTAAGGTACTCATCTACGGACCACCCGGCCAGATAGTGTCTACTGTAACTCTACCTAAATAATCGGGGTGGCCAAGTGTGGAAGGAGCTTTCAAAAGGGCACTGGGTTCAATCACAACAATGGTCAGTACTGTGCACTGCAGCATTTGAAAAGTCGTTTCCTTCCCAGAGCAAGCCGCTTATTTGGTTGCCTTTGATTAATAGCTTAACTTCAATTTCATTCCTCAAGTATCTCGAGCTGCAGGTAGGAGAGGAAAATGCTACCAAGCTTCAGGGGATTTGAAAGGAACGTTGTGTGAAATACCGCAGATGGTGTTTCAGGAAGAATAAGGAAAAGCCCAACATGAGATGAGACAGGGTGGCGTTGTTTTCCCTAGGCCCGGGAGTCCTGACACGAAAGGATGCTTTTCACTTTCGTCTGTTGTTCCAGACCACCGTTAGACTGGGCGAGAATCTGGGCTCTTGAGCTGGTAGCTTTCATGGCAGGGCAGACAGACCCCACATGCAGTGCACCCTTGGCGTGTGTGGAGGCCCTCCTGTGGTGAGATAATGAGTTCACTGTCACTTGAGGAAAGCAAAGCAGAAATATGTTCAAATTTGATCAAAAAGAAAGAAGTAGGCTGCAATGTGTTTGTACATAAGGTTATTAAAGTACCAAAGATGGGCATGAAGCAGACTAGTCAGCAGTTGTCTTCAGGTAGACCCTAGTATTCCAAATAACTTTGGTGACCAACCTTTTGTGTCCTTTTTGAATGACAGCTGGTCCAAGAGATGTTACCAAAAAACAATGAAATTAAAATAAAGAGAACTATTGCTCTAGAACTCTCTCTCATAGAAGGAAAATTCTGTTGTCAAATGCTTTAGATAAATGGGAACATGAATTAACATGCAAAGACTGATGGTCTCCACAGAAGTAGAGCTGAAGGAGCTTGTTAAGGTCTTGCAGTGTTGTAATACAGGTCTGATGATTTCCAAATCTTATGTGGTTATTTTGTGTTAAGAATTTGCAAAGTGTTTTTGAACTTTAAAGAAATCTTCAAAAATATCTGCAAAGAAACTTAAAAACACTTAGACTGAGGTAAATATTCATCAGTACATCATGCAGTCATATTGATGTTTCATTTGTCAAATTATTAAAAGGTAGGTGGCTAATTAACACAGATTTCACTCAACTACAACTTCAGTGATGTGTTGAGGATAAGGGCTAAAGAACTTTTCTTGTCCTAAGTAGCTGCCGAGCTAGATGGTCTACTAATGTAAAACACTAGTTTTGGAATTGTTTTCCAAGAGAGTGGAATTAAGCTATATCTGCTGTGTTTTTGTTATTTTAAGTAACTTATCTGTGTGACTACAGCATTACTAATGCTGGCAATAACACATTTGACAAAAGGTTAAATGACTGTAGTCACAAGTGAAAAGTAGTGAGGAACATAGCACTGAAATATGGGCATAGTCTTATGTTCAACAGACACTTACAAACAGGGAAAGTTATTGATACATGTTTTCTATAGATTGTGGTAGTTAGGCATGAGTTAACCCAACACTGACCGTCCTACATGTGAGGTCTTTAATTCCCTATTGAATTTTAGCTTTGCATGTATTTTCTTGGTAAGGGTGCTTGTAGTGATCTGCATCTGAACTCTTTCACTGTGGCCTTTGGTTACAATGGAACAATTGCTGTCGCTGGATGTGAGGGTGGAAGAGACTCAAGTGGGTCAAGAGGCATTGCGTGATGTTGAAACTGTGGCAGCATCCTGGTTATATGCTGTGGAGAAATTCCAGATGCTTTTGTGCATGTGTGCGGTGAGACTTGGCTTTCCCCATAATGGGAGGTGATAACAGCCCATTGGCTAACATTTCAGGGGCTTGTGGTGCAAGTGACCAGAACATTTCTATGCTGAAGTCTTCTTTGGCTGTAGATTGATGCATAGAAGATTCTGTTTTTTTTTTACCAAACAATAGAAATGTCTGTCCTGAAGTTCTGTGATTTCATACAAAAATTCCACAGCAGTCAGACTGTCATGGGCAGAACTCAGTTTGCCATCTCTCTGTCTCTCTGTATTAAACAGCAGCACTGTGTTGTGGGGAGTGGAGGCTGAGAGGTGCAATGCTGATGGGATCACTGTCCATTTCAACTGAACTCTTATGAAGTGACATCCCTGTTAAAATACAAATGGCTTGATCAGGCCAGAATAGCCACATGAACATAATGATATCATGAAAATGCAGAGTTTTCCAGGGGGTCTGAAATCAAGTATTATTCACTTTAGACTTTTAAGGAAGGAAGTTTAAGCTTTAAAGAAATGTATGTTCACACTCAGAAAGAGTGAGTTAAAATGGAGCAATAGGTCTGCACACTTCATGTGAATAACAGTGAATATTAAGATAGGGAATGGATTTAAAATACATTTGGTTTGCTAAGTGTTGCTTTAATGATTCCAACTCCTCCCGGCAACACAGGACCAATCTTGTTCATTCACGGAGACTGTCTGTCCAAGAGCACATTTTCAACCAGTTTTACACACTTCTGCTCCACAGACATAAGTTTTTATTTAGGTTACCATGATAGAACCAAACGATTTTGCATGTGTTCTTTTCTTTAAACACCACCTTCCAGTTTTAGGTAAACCAGAATGTTGAAGTGCAGTGCTGCAAACCTTTCCTCCACCTCCACAAGAATGATGGTGCTCTGCTTTCTATTATCAATAACAGAGGAATCTTATTTTTTTCATGTGTGGAAGACTTGGCTTTTCTGTGCAGCTGAAATAGTTTGTCCTTGGTTACACAGATAGTGTGAGACAGGCTTTGTGCAGTGTGCTCTGTGCACCGGTGTGGGGGGTGACCGGGTAACTGCCTGCAGCCTCAGGCATCCCGGCCGCCCCTCCTCTTAACGGCACATCCTGCTGCTTTTAATTATCGTTCCAGCATCAGCCAAGTGGCCCACAAAGCCTTTTGGCAGTGTCGTTTGCTTTACTGCTTTGTTTTCTTGTGGCTTCTTAAATCACTGTCTTTCCGCAACCCAGAAGGAGAAGGGCTGCCGGTAAATAACAGCATGTTGCACCATGACACATGCAGCGTTGGAGAAGGAAGGCCGTCCCATCAGGCTTCAGTAGGGCCAACAGAGGTACGATCCTCTTAAGCGCAACCACTTAAACTGGCTGGGAAGGCCGCTGTAGCTTCCTGCTTCTCTGCTGGTAAGTTTAATGAGTCTTCACCATGTAGACAGGACAAAGGGGAGCTTGAGTGCTCAGCGTCGTGCGCAGTGCATGACAGTGATTCTCGTCAACAAGCAAGGGAAAAGTAAGGATTGTTTATCTGGTTTGTTTCTTTCCCAGAATAGTTAGTATGGAATGTACAACAGCAAGATTTAGCAAAGCACAAAACATCCACTCAAAACCCAAAAATGAGCTGAACCATCTGGGGGAAAAAAAGATTTTTGGATGCAAAACCTCTGAAGGGTCTCTCTTCTAGGATTTGTTGTTAATCAGTTTCAACTATTTTCAATGTGGCTCTTACCTGTGCACTTACCTTTGCAGCTGTTCCCAGGACTGTCTTCATCCATCTCCCTCTCTAACATTTCAAGTTCAATATTGTGTCATTTATTGTCATTCAAATTGTAGTTGATCACAAAAAATGTTTATCAGGATAGTTCATTGGATCTTAAATGCAGCTAAATATTCTTGCTGAGTTGTTGAAAGGGTGTCGCTCTTTATTCTCCACTGTGAATAGCCTTTTATGTGAAAAGAAAGGACTTTGTGCCACAGGGGAGATAAAATTATTTCTAGCTCTGATACTTAATAGTAGGCTGTATTCCTGAATGGAGAAAATGAGAAATACAGATTCCACAAATGGCTCTTGCTCTGATCTTAAGACCTGCTGGTTTACTCTGAGAAAGCATGAAGCACAGAATGCGTCAGCGCACTTTGGAGCTCAGTAAAACTTAATCAATGTAAACTGACGTCATAACCCTCTCGCCATCTCCGGTTCCATTGACGGGATAATGGCAGAGCAAATTAGTCTCATTGTCATACCTCATCTAAAAATAGGCCCTGACTACTCAACTCCGCTAATTAAACAAGAAGTTCTTTCATTTATCACTGTGTGAATAAGACATCTTTCATATTTAATGCAAGGATCTATTGCTGGAAGCCCTGAGCCGTGACTTTATGGAAAAATGTCATGAAATGTTTATGCAGATGACCATGTTACTGGGGAAACTGGGAAATGAGACTGCCATGATCTGATGCATCTGCATTTCCATGGCTTTTTGTCACCATTACAGTCCACTCCACCTTCTCAGGTGTCTGATATCAGATCCAGCGCTGAATTCAGAGTAATCCGCTGACTCCAGTGTTTTCCTATAAACACAGCACTGGATGAGAGAAGAGTGTGTTCTCTCTCCTGGGATGTAATAAGGGAGGGAACTGTTTAACTGACACCTGACCCACTTCTGCTCTGCTCAGTGCTGTGGTTTGGTCAAGCCTGCATTGTCTGTGGGGAGCAGCCCCAGATTGTGTACATCTCAACAGCTTTGATTAAAAGGGGGAAAAAAGCTCTTCAGCCCTTCTTTCCTCTTCAGGTTCTTTGTGTTGTAAGGCAATCAAAGCAGTCTTTGAAGTCATAGTCGCACTACATTCTAACTACCCATGGTTAGAGTTGATTAAATATCTAAATTACAGGCAGATGCACAGAAGGACAGCCCAGCTGGAAAGTCCATTGTATTTCCAAAGAGAATATCTAATCTCACAAAGGGGATCTCGCTGGGGTGAAACACACCTGCATTTTTTCTTGTTGGTCATTGTTTGCAATACAAAGCTACTCCAGTGGGAGAATTTTTTAGTTACTTTTAGAAATGCAACTGATAATGACCTGAAAGACTGGGTTTTGAGTTCCCAAAATTTCATCAGTTTAAGTTATGTAAGTAATCACTCTTTTCACTAAGATGTAGGCCTACAGCCACTGCATTGCTCAGCCTGAGAACACTATCCCCCCCACATGTAAAAGGAGATCCAATGCCATTTGTTTCTCTCGCAGTGGTCGTTCTGTGATCCTGGTATCCCCTTGAATCATGGCATGGTGTTTGTGAGATCACAGCTGCAGTAGCATTTATTGCACCTGAACTAGTCAGCCTAATGCAGGCAGTCAGACTGGGCCCACTCCATGAATACATGTGGCACAGTGACACCTGACAGCAATTGCAGCTGTTAAATGTTTTCTGTGGTCATACTGATTCCTGTCTCTAAGGTAGTATTTCCACAGTGGATCATTTTGAACGCTGGTTTCATGTGTTGAATTTCATTGTAATTGGGAAAAAAAGACCCAAATGACTGAGCAGTGCGATGCTGAATAGGATAGGGATTCATTATAAAAAAAAAAGCTGCTCAAAAAAGCTCCTTGAAATGAACGTACTTGCTGCAACTCACCACCCCTCTCCTGGTTACCTATCATTAAAAAGCTGTGAATGCAATGCACCGACTTTAAGTGCAGGGTGAACTGGTGTTGGTCTCTTCTTGGCTCGCAATTGTTTAACTGAAGTAACCTCAAGCAGTGTTTCAGGTATAAAGTTGGAATTAATCCCAGTGGCCCTTATAGCCCTTGGGTACCAGGCCTGGCCATACCTGATTTAGGCAGTGAAGATAGACCTCATGTTGTTTTCAAGCAATGCCCGTCACCAGTGCAGATATTTGAAATCGCATCAGGTTACTTTAATTCCTCTCTCAGTGGGGGGAGAAACCATGCCATGGCCTGTGCATGCCTGTTTGTGCCGGTCTGGGCGCCGAAGTGAAAAAAACGGTGCTGATTGGGCAGCCGGGGGTAAACGCTTCCCTCCTGATGCCTGATTAGCGTCTCTCTCTGGGCCCTGCTGGCCTGCTTGTTTTGGAGTGGTGCCACGTTCCGCAGGGTGGGGCCACGGCTCCTCCACCTCCCGCCGACCTCTTCCCCAAGGCTCCAGGAGTTCCTCTTCGTATTAAACAATGTATTAAAGACTGGACCGTCGGCACCGCATCTGCTAGAAATGTTTTCCCCTTCCCAAAACAATCTGCTCAGAGCAAAGTCCTGCTTATCAGGAAGTTACACCATATCAGTTTATGCACCCTCCTGCAATGACGTTTGTGAGAGCAAACGGAGCATGCTTTTGTTTAGAGGGTGGATGGTTTGGTGTCAGTATTTCTTCGCGGAAGGTACACCTTGGATACACTCCATTGGGCAGCACCAGCACTTTGTGTCTGTTTCCTGTTGACAAATGATGGTACCCCCTCAAGTACAGTGGGTGTTGGAATGCACCACTTGCACACAATGACATGTCCTCTGGAGGTGATATAATCTATTTATAGTCCCGTTTTACGAGGCAGACAGAAAAATTCTTGGCATTGACGCTTTCTCACAGGTTGGTATCAGAGTAACTGCAGTGGCATTTTCTCCTATATATAGTAAGAACTTAGCCAAGCATTCACTGTGATTCCTCTGAGTCTAGGCTTTATAGTTTTTCATTTTAATTTAACATCATGACATGGAAGAATAGTCTTTTACAACCAGACACCTAATTATTTATTTATTTGTGTATTATTTATTTATTGGCTTGATATAGTTGTTGCACCAATTGAGTGACAGTCTGCCGAATGTACTCCACAGTGTGTTCACACCTCATTTTGCACCTTCACAGAAGGCCTTGCATGCCTTCTTCACCTTTGGAAACCACAAGATATGCGTAATACTTGTGATCATGTGGTAGAACGGCTCTAATACTGAAAACATCCATTTCCTTTATTGGAATAAACCATAAACTGCTTAGTGGTGTAAAAAATGTACACCAGTGTGTTCTGTAGATAACGTTCCACACTGAATTCAGCTGGGTCCCTGTACTCCTGTGAGTGAAGATGATGTCTTAGATGCGAATGCCTTATTTGTAATGTTCAGGTCACAGACAGGCTGTCGACTTCCTGACAAATTGTGAGTGTCTCCGTTGCCCCTCAAACCTGTCCGAACCTGTCTGTAATAGCAACGACCCAGACAGGTTTTATTTCCTCAAACAAACCTGTGTAGGGGCCCGAGTCAGTAACGGCATACTAACAGTAGGCATGGGTCACTGAATGTAAGGCAAGTTAGTTACCATATTTGTAAATGAAGATAGAATACCATGATATGTCATGTAATATACCATGGTTTAAATTCTCGATTCCAGTTAAAATGACTGTATCACCCTCCATACTAATACAAGCCCATTCAATGTTTAATTTAAATTGCATGATCTAATTATAAGCAAGAATAAGGCAAAAAGATACAGTGGCAACAGTGCTTGTATAAGGGGAATGCATTTGAATGCATTTGAACAACTAATTTTTGTGCTCTTGAAAACGTGTATAATAATTATTGGTAAACCATAATGTCTCTTGTAACTGCAACGTTGCATGCGAATAGCTACACAAACTTGTTCCTATATCCAGGTTTATAGGCTAAATTACAATAGCGAATGCTTATATGCTGTTGTCAGAGAATGACAGAGAATGCAGAAAAAACAAACTCACTGCCTAGTCCAGTTGCATCATCCACTGAATCATCAACATCTTGAAGCATTTGTTGTGGTTTGTGATTGCCCGTTTTGCTTTTTAATAAAGTAGTCTCCGTGAAGTCTTCCAGTACATAAGTAGAAATATAAGAGAATTGGATGGCTTCCATAGTGAGGAATCAACCTTAAACAGGTGGGAAAAATGCAAGTGAAGAACCACCTCCTCAGCATTACGCTATGAAAACCCCGCCCATTTCAGATGAACTTCAGTTTATATTGGAGACAGTCACCTAACATGTCCAACTGAATGTGTCTGGCCAGTGTCGGTAAAACAAGCCACGAACAACCCAGCAGGGACAACGCATTTGTTACACCCATGTCCCATTGAATTAAGGAGTGGCATTGTATGGTGTTCATGGTGTTTCTGGGATAATGCAGACATAGATCTCAAATCTGGCATTTCATGTTGTCCTTGCATTGTTTTGCTGTGTAAACACACACATATACAGTAGTGGGAAGACCCTTCAAAACAAAATCAGTGGTGCATAAAACATTGCAGATATGATGGTGGTAGACTTGTCTTTCAGTAGTGTAGTCTTGTGGAAGCATATCTGACTTAACTGAGCTGGCCTAGTATAAGCTGCTGACTGTGTCTGACTTGGGGGGTGGCCCCACTTTCCCAAAAGGAAGTCAGCAAGAAGAGAGGAACTGGAGCTTCCTGCATCTTGGGAGCGAGGTAGCGCTCAGTGGGTAAAAAAAAAAAGCTGAGCTCTCCACAAGCATGCAACAAAGAAATCACAGAAAACATGTACATTTTAAGCTGCTGGCCCGGATTACCGCTGTCTCATTAGCTATGGGTTTTACTGCCATATTGAATATGAAAAAAGCTCTGAACCTGAGCCACAGTGTCATGGAAACCACGGTTCCGGGAGTGTTGAGCAAACACAGCTGACAGAGGCATGCGCCTGCACCCGGGCGGTCCGTCTCTGGGCTGAGCACGAAGGCGGAGGGGGGACCGATGCCGGTGAGAAATGCCCTTATTCAAAGCTGTTTGACAGCCTTTCTTTGGGAGACAACCCAGAAATGTGCTCCTTGCAGCTGTTCGTTCTTCAGCCTCCCCTGACACTCCCTAAGGAGATCACTGTTCTGTCCTGATCGTGTGAATGACTGCAATGTAAATCACTGTTTGAAGCATTAGCTCATAGGCTGGTTCACGCATTTTAGCATCAGGCTAATAACACTCTCATGGATGGAAATCTATTGATCAGAGCACATTATCCACACGACTGACACAGTTAACAAGCTCTCATCCAATTGCTGTCCCATTAGTAACCCTCTGTTGGCACTGTAATGTATGAGAGGTTGTGTTGTTTCTTTAGGGTCGTCGTATAGTGCTGTCATTTGAATTTTCTGACTGTTGTTAATATACTACTGCTTTATTAGCTTCTGGACACCCAGGATGTTCTCTGTCCACAGTGGTAACAATATTGATTTTGGAGCATTTGTTTTGAATCCATTAGTCTTTCTGAACTGATTTTTGGGGAAAAATGTATATAACATTCAAATCAATTTTGCATAGTAATTTGATTTTGCAGCTACAAAACATTTAGTCATTTTCTGCTTTCACAGAATTCGATATTTTGTCTCATGCCTAATATGGGTATGTGCGGTGAAATCTTGCAAGCGTTCATTTGCTGAGAATGGCCTGGTGTGGGCTGAGAGACTCAGGACTGAATTTGTCTCTTTCTTGGGTGTCACCATAGTTTTCCTCGGCATGAACATTCCTGAACATTCCACACACCTGGTAGTTTTTGTTTCACTTGTTTTTGTTTTAATTATTGGAGTGCAAGATTTTAATAATCAGAACTGGTCTTATTTTTTTGTCTGTTAAATCATGCCTGTAGGATGAAGGACTACCTTCCCACAGTTCACTAGAACGTTTGTTTAATGACACCAAGACAAACCAGATGTTCACAGAGAAGTGTCAAATCATTTCAGTGGAACATTTGTTCAGCAGGAAACAGGGATGTTAACAATTCAGCTGTTAATTCTTCATTGCTGTGTTAATGAACATTCAAAGATAATATCGATTGATATAAACACTGTTTCTGAAAATCAGATACAGGTGAATAACCATAGTGTACTACCCCACACTCCTTTTATCCATTGATGTTGGATTGTCTTCACAAGGAATTACACATTTACATTTTGGTGAAGCTCAAAATTGTATTTTGAACATGTTAATGTAGATTATAAGTACATCATACTCAATATAACAATAAATAAATGATCTTTACATTTGATGTCTTATACACAGTACAACACTTTAATAAGAGGAGATGCTGCTAAACCACTTATATGTTTACAAGCTGTCTACTGTCATTAAAAGTGTAGATTTTATCAGATGGACCTGGTGCCCGAAACCAGAGATTCATGCACTGGCATTCAGTGCTTTTCAATGCTTGGCATCTGCTGCATATCATTGAAGGGAAGCATTTGCATACTTTGATAACATGACTGAAAGTGTAATGAAATGCAGGGTCTTTAACATCTGTATCAAAGAAGCTAATGCTAGATGGCTGGCTAAAATAAAAATAGGCCTGATTTATAAACAAATTTTAACATAGTTTTCAAGTATAAGACATCATGCTGCCTTAAAAATGGTTAATATGAGAGGAATTATTTTCAGGCAGTGATGTGTTCAAGAGATGTGTATGTGATTTTTATTGGAGCAGCAGTAACATGTCGAAGGTGATGTCAAACTCAGATGAATTTCTAAGGAAGATGGTGATTCCTCTTCTAAATTCCACACATTTTGTTCCTTTTACTTTAATTAGAGCATTCCATTCTTCTGAATTATGTACAAGGAGGCTATGAAAAATGGATATTTTTCCACCGGAGGAACCCTTTAGTGGAAATCCTCACCATTGGCCATCCCACCATGCTGATTTGACTCTGAGGTTTGAGGGAGATGTTTAGCTGGTTGTACCTCCCACGCATACCATTCTATATAGGTTTTAGCACCTCTCAGCTCAAGCCTGTCTTATTTGTTTCATTCGGTGAGAGGTTTCCATGTTGATGAGATGATTGCTTTGCTAACGTGCAGCCCCTTCTGCGCTTGACTATGACCTTTCCAAGAACAAGTGGGGTGTCTGATGTTGACAACAGGGCTGAGTCACCGCTGAAGAGCAGTGGGAGAGAGGGAGTCACTGTTAAAAACAGATCATTTAAAACAAACCCTTGATTAGTCACAAAGATCGCTGCCGCTGCAACAGTTTTTCAGCCATTCTGGGACTTAATTGGAGATGCGCATGCACACGCACACACAGTCACACACACACACACACACACACACACAAGCCCATTTTAAGTTTCAGCATGGAGCAGTGTTCAGTGGTAGTTAAGGAACCGGGCTCAGAGCCAGAAGGTTATGGGGTCGAATCCCGTACGGAATGCTGTTGTCGTGGCCTTAAGCATGATACAGTACCTGGCCTGAGCTGCCTTAGTAAATCACACGCTATATAAACAGATCCTATGTAAAATGTAAGCTATGTAAGCCACCGCGGGGAGGGTGACAGCCCAGCAAATAAATCACACAGTGAACTGCTGTTTGACTTTATTTGTGTCTTGCCCAGCTGAGGTAATGAGACACTCCTCTGACTCGCAGGAGGCCCCCAGGTTGCTGCTTTACCGCGGGGAATATATGTGAGAGTGACGCCAGTGCACCTTCCAGCAGGCTGCCGGGGCCCTAGGTCGGGCCCGAGGTTCCCGCTCCCGGACCTCTCCCACTCTCCTGTACTTCAGTAATTCTGGGGAGGGAAAAGTGCTGAAGCGTTTCCTCCTCTGTGGACTGTTTTTCTCCGCCTCTTTGATATGAGGAAATGAGACTGCAGAACAGGAGGCAGCGATTTCGGAGGCCTCAGAATGAGGAGAAAGATTGTCTTCTAGCGGGCTGGAAAAACAACATGTTTTTGCCAAGATATTTTTTGCTACCCAGACAACCGATATTTTGACAAGAATGGAGCGAATGGGAGATGAACATACTGTGCTTCACAGACAACGAGCCATGCTTTTTTTCATCTTTTTTTCTTAAACGGGCATTGTGTGGAAAGGTCCTACGTGCTGATACATTTCTTTGGTTGCCAAGAACATTATTCAGGGAACGGTTGGAGGTCTGGGGGTGGCAAAATCTTCAAGAAAAATAAAGCCCTAAGCAACAATTGAGTCTGCCTCGGCCACAGTGCGTTTCAGTGGAATTTTCTGGAATCCAGAGAAATAAGCTCCACAAGAACACAGCGGTGTTCATGAATCGCAGTGTAAAGTGTAGTAATCCAAACAGGGTGGAGTAAAGAAATTACTGGTTTATAACTCATTTTTTGGCAAAAGATTTATGTTAATTGACCTAGAGAACTAGAAAAATTATTCTTATGTGATTATGTCAAACAAAAAGACCTTCTCGAAAGGCCTTTGACAGTTTTGTACTCCCTCTACCCTCAGATTTTCATGATAACAATTAAGCACACTTGTTTTTCACTTACGCCTCTGAATGCTTTACATTCTTATCATTACTACTGGCTCTGCTGCTGGCACTTGCACTACTACTTGTTCTACGGCCACTACTACCAATACTAACAGAAAAAGGAATAATTGCCAAAACCAGCAATAATAGTCATATTGTACCCCCCTCCCATGTATATGCCCCCACCCCACGCTACCTCAGTGCCCCTGCTGTGCTGGGAGGGCTCTGGGTGGTTAGCCTGGCAGCAGCCGTCCCACTGGGGGAGTAATAGCAGGGCTGGAGCCTGCCCTCTTAATGACAGGAAGCGCTGCCCTCTGGCTGGCGCGGCCGTCGCAGACTCGTCAAAACGCAAATAAACACTTGCATCGGGCAGCGCTGTCACCCTGACCGGGAGTGGCTGCTCTCATTTAGCTTTTTTTTTATGTGGCACACTGTGCTTCTCCACTGACTTCATTATCGTCCTGTTCCCTGGGGCACAGTGTACTTTCACTGCCTTCATTGTCCTCCTCTGCTTGTCTCTGTGACACACTGTGCTTCTACAGTGCCGGCATTCCCCACCTGTTCCCTGTGACACACTGTGCTTCACTGCATGCATTATCTTTCTGCTTCCTGGGCCACAGTGCACTTCCACTGCCTTCATTATCCTCCTCTGCTTTTCCCTGGGACAGACTGTGCTTCACCTTTGCAGTACTTCTCCACTGCCCATGTTATCTCCTTTGCTGTTCCATGGGACAAACTGTGCTTCTTCCACTGTCCATATTTACCATCAAGAACAATGACTCAGGCTGTTCAAGTCTAGTGCAAATGTAGACACATCATCAATCTAACTTTAGTAACATTCTGTTAATTTTAAGCAAATGACACCAACATTCAAAGTCAAGAAAGATTTTTTCCTTTTCTTGGTCTGGAAATCATGCATTTTACTCTTTCGTCGTGCTTCAGTGAGGTATTAAACAGACACAGGACATTTTGAATAACTTTTAATAATTTGAACGTAGGAGTAAATTAACCTTGTGTGGCCGGCTGTCCACACAGTTCGACTGCTGTTGACAAGCTGAGGATGCATTGTCACCATGCCCCCTCTGAAACGAGGCCTGACTGAGTTTAGCGTTTAGCTCATTATGAGCACTGCTTCAGTGCTCCTGCCTGTTCGGGTGAATTCCCAGAGGCGCTCCTCTGACACTTCAGGTAAGCAGCACTGAGCCAGCACGGCATTACTGTTAGAAGTGATTAGCAGGAGTCTCAGAGCTGAGACAGCAGCCACTTTGATTCACTCCCCTGAGGAAAGCATCCCTGATCACCGAGGCCGCTGCCACCTCCAGCCTCTGATTGGTGGGTTCCATGCGGGGTAGCCACACCTTGCTAGAGGAACCGAGGGGTGTTTTGAGTCCCTTTGTGTGCAGAATGTTCAAAGAATACCCATCAAAGCTGTCCGGCGGAATGCTCAAGGCAAGTAATTGATTGCATTTGGTTCAGATGATTCACTTGGCATGAAATGAAAAGGCTGTATTTTAATCAATTACATTACAATATTGGTAAAGACTGCAGGGAAGGTGTTACGGCAGCAGTGTGCTCCTGACATTGAAAGGACGGTGAGGGGTCTGTGATAGTGCTAGGCTCATGGGATCTTGAGGCTATGAAAGAAATTAAAGGCACTGTGAAGGATTGACTGGAAGTTCTTCAAAGTGCTCCCTGTGTCACATCTAATCCCATCACATGAATAATATCACACAACTGTGGAAGTGTCATGACTACAGACAGGGCAGAACTGGTTTAATGTGATGTCAGTTTGAGGTGGCAGGTAGATCATCAGCTGTATTATTTTGCTTGTGTACATTTGCAACTCCATTGATCAGCAGTGCTGCTTTTCTCTTAACTGTACATGATTCTCCACAAAAATGATTTTCAAATATAGAATTTAGGGATTAGTGTGAGAACTGACATTCTAATGTCAGAACAAAATGGCACTATCTTTATAATAACCAGTCTATTAGACACAGAGCACATTGATCTGGTGAGTAGTCAAGCTTAATTTTGAAAGAAAGAAAAACTGTTCAAAATGTGTCACGGCAGGTTCCAAAAGCAACAGGTGACATTCCACTCCCACATAAAACAGTCATCCCACATGTACTGGAAGAAATTTCCTTGACCTGCTTAATACCAAAAAGGCTGTCAGGTTGTTTGATCCAACAATATATCGTATACAAATGCATCTGTAGACGCTCATCATTCATGCAAAGGTTCCGATTTCGCGTGAGCTTCAGCGGAAGTGCCTGAGGTGACGGCTCTCCCCCTGCTGTGTGTGTTTTTCCAGGATCCCCGGCTCTCGGTGGGATGTTAGCAGGCTGAAGGAGCATGGTAAAGCATCAGCCCCTGCAGGTCTACGAGAGGCAGCTGTGTTTGTCATGTCTGACCGGGATTTATGGCTGCCGCTGGAAACGGTACCAGCGGTCACATGACGACAGCACCAAGGTGAGCGCCTCGCCGAACCACCCCTTCCACGCGTGCGCACACACACACACACACACACACACACACACACACACATTCACACACCAACACCAACGAATGGCAGATCTTGGTGGAATCACATGGAGGCAACGGTGTCCTTTTACAACGTGCAGGTGATTGGCAAGCGGTGGTAAGCTTCACGCTTTGCAGGCAGGTACTCACATGCCAATAGACACGCTCATACAGCAGGCACACTCTCAGGGTTTGTAGCATTTTGACCTGGGTATCCAAATGCTTTATGGTACATCATTCATGATGTTAAACTGCACTGTAGACATGTGGTCTTCTTGAATATTTTAGGAGGTGAACACTGTGGTCAATTACCATGTTTCTTTTGTGTCCAGCTTCATTTACATATAGTCGTGTGGTTATCTTTAATATTTCAGAAGAATAACAGTGAGGTCAGTTATAATGTTACTCTTCTTTTACCTATAATGCTTTGTGCTTCGGTGTGAGATCTGAGGCTTTACAGAGTGAATGTGCAGCAGCATAGTTCTACTCTGTGAAAAGGGTCTCCGTGTTTGGATCATCCTTTGTTGTACTTGTTTTAGTACATTATGCACAGTTGCAAAGCCCTCCACAGCACTCCAGCTGAAGTGTTAAAATTTTCCCTGTACAGTACAAATCAATCAGCTCCACATTCCTGCCACTGTACAGTATCTGCCGTGAAACTGGAATGTTTAAGAGCACAGTGGCCATTGATCTGCTTATACACCAGACTGTGTTACATACGGAGAGCGCTCTTCTGCCTCCGTGTCTGGAAGTTACAGACCGATGGAAACCCGAACCAAGGTTTCACGTTCCCATAAGCCTCTGGCACGTCATTGATTTGACCTGCTTGTACAGCGCTGCGGCACACGTTTAGCCACAGAGTGTGCCCTTAATTTAAGATGGGGGATTTGGCGAATGGGGGAGTGGCCTTAATGACTGCAGTGAATTAATCTGAGATGCCTTTTAACTTAGCAGGGCTATTTCTCTCCCCATCCACACCCCCACCTGCCCAACACAAGATCAATTTGCCCTGATGGGTTTGGTCGCGGAGCGGGTATCGGTGCTAAAAGGCGTGACGGCAGCACTTTCAGACAGCACTTTATGGGATAGCCGGCATGATCGCCAAAGCGTGGCTGAAAGGTTTGCCAGGGGGCCTCTCAGGTTACCCAAAGCAGAGGTTATTAGCCAGTGAGGAAGCTCATCCCACGTCCTCAGACTTTCAGGATTCATCATTGACCCCTAAGGGCTAGGAGCTGCTGTTGGACGTTTCATAATGTTGCCTTGTTTCTTCTGGATTGAACGGTGCCGCATGGCCTGTATAATTTCCTCACACCGCCCCCTCAGAGGGTCCTTCTCACAACACACAACCCTTCTGTCATCACTATGTGAATTACACAGGCCACATACTATACACACTTTTGATAATTTAATTCAAACGCACACTCATCCTATATGCCTCTTGAAGGCCAGATTTCATTGACAGTTTATTCAAATAGGTGAGTCTGACACAAGGTAAAGGATCTTCATGTGTCTGCATACACAGTAATAATCCCATAGCTCAGCAGCCAAACAAGAGAGCTGACTGCTCACCATTCATTTAAGTCTCTATTTATGTCTCTGAAGAAACATTAGTTATGACCAAGGCTCAGTAATATTTTCCATTGCTTCGTAGTAGAAGCTTACACATACTGTATAATACGCATGCTGTTAGCATCATTTTCTGCAACTTACACAGCTATTTTGAGAACAGAATGAGCATGTCAAATAATAATTACGTGGGTGTGAGAGGATAGATTTGCACCACTGCCACCCCCTGCCCACTTCCCACAAATCTTCCTTTGCATTGCCTGTGGGGTGATACAGCCACACTTGTTAATCCAAATTGAATATATGTTTTCAACTTGCTTACTGCATAATTCAACAGGGTAGCTTCATGAATAAGAACACAGATTTTTTTAATTCAAGTGGATTAGTCTGGCAATTCTGTTTCAGTGAATAGTGCCATAGTAGTAACATAGGCTTCAGATCAGCTAAGGTGTACAGGACAATGTGCGTACCCTGTGCTTGCACATTAGCTGTAAGCGCAATTAATCACTCAAAAGGAAATAATCCGTATAACTAAATCAATTTAGAAAATAAATATTCCCATACTTGCACCATGCGAAGTAGGCCTATTTAATGTAACATATTTCTACTTTTTGGAATTCCTTGCTATAAAAATAAACAGTAATAAGTGCAAAAATCCCTGAATGTTTTATGAATGATTCCCACTGTCCCAAGAGAATCACTGTTTTCTGCAGTGACGTCAGTGATTTAACAGGTGTTGTCAGGTCTCATTCTCAACAAACTCATCCCGGGGAGTCATTTCTCAAGCGTTGAGCAATCGCCCAGGAGAAACAAGGTGGAAACTGTAAGCTGACGCTGTCGAGATGAATGTAGTTCAAGCAGTACATGGTTTACAGTAACTCAGTGGTGATGTGCGTGTGTGTGTGTGTGACTGTGTCTGTGTGTGTGTGTGTGGGGGGGGTGCATACATGCATGTGATGTGTGTGTGCACGTATGCGCACGTTTCTTAGCCCACATGTAACATAAAGGCCTACTGTATTTAGGTCAGGGGCACCCTATCTTTCATGTCAGACAGTGTTGACCGCTTTGCACAGGGTTGATTTACGATGTGGTCACATTCCATTTCGTCTGTAATGCTGCACTCATGTTAAGGGCCGTAAAATTGGAATATGCCTCTCATTATCTGGGGCTGCTTTTGAACACGTAGCAAATGAAAATGGTATAATGAGTCCATCACTCCATTGAAACGAATAGGTCACTCTGCGCCACTCTGACCCATTCTGCTCGCCCATGACAAAGAGGACAGTGAGGAAAAGGGAGCCAGCGCTGAAACCAGATCCTGCCTCAGTAATAATTGAACAATTTTCCATTCACCTGCTCATTGTCTGTCTCGCAAGGCCCCATAAACAGGGCTAGCTGCTTTGTGAAGCCCCTCGGCCCAATGGGTCTCATGCAGACCCAGCTACACCACAAAGCCAGCAACGCTGGTCCTGCAGCTGGAGCTTCTGCTGTCTTTGAAGAGGCTCCATTTTCTCTCACTCGGGTGGATGTATGCAGAATGTTAGTCGCAGCATGCAAATGTTGATGTATTACAACATGTCTGCTCAAAAGCAAAGGCCACTTCATTCATTAAGAAGGGAGACATTCAATGTAACCATTATTGCATTTTGCATGGGAATAATGATTTTATACTGTGTATGCCTACAGATTTCGTATCTCATGCCCTGTTTAACAAACTTGAGTAATTACTAACATGGAATGTGCAAGAATTGGGGAAAAAATACAATGTGTGCTTAATTTTTTTTTAAATGCATTTTTTAATTGCTATTTATTTTCTCATTATTTAAATCCACAGTGTTTTCATACTCTCATAGCTACTCCTTTCTGGTATAAACATGACTGTACAATTTGAGTCACTTTTGTAGTGAATTCTGTTGAAACAATACATTACGTCAGTGGGCAAGATGTGAAATACAGCTAAAGAATGTAAAATAAGTCATAGAACCATTCCCCCTGCCCCCACAGTTAGAGCCTGTACCATAACATAATTGTGATTGGCCCCGGTGCAAATATTTTTTCTTGCAGCCCCGTCCCTGTCCCCGTCCCCGTCCCCGTCCCTGCCCCAAACACAAGTGCACGCTCGTGTGCACACACACGCACAGACACACACACACACACACAACAACTCAAACAAATTAGCATTTCCCAGCAAGCCTTCCTTTTGAGAAGAAGGCAAACAAATAAGTGGTGGGTAGAAATAATATTTATTTTTAATAAAACATGCAGTTTTGGAGCATTTCAATAAGGACAAATAAAAATACATAAAAATAAGCTATGACTCAAAACTGTAGGTGTTATACACAAGGTGGGAAGGTGGTATATATAGCTATCACAATTATAAGTAATTTTAGTGATATTGTTGAATGGTTACTTCTTTCTTTGAAGACTGCTTGAAACGGTCAATGCGTGAGAGGGCCCACCTACAATAGTAAAGCAGCAAAAAATCGCCTTCCTACATGGGGCCCTTACAGCTTCTGGGCCCCGGTGCGCTGCACCGGTTGCACCGTCGATATTTATGCCAGTGGTTAGAGCATATAAAAGCTGCTCATTGACAAAGATCAAGACACTTAGACAGACCAAACATTCCCTCTAACCATACAGATCCTGACGTGTTCTGAAGATAAATCCTCACCTCTTTCTTTTTTCCCTAATATAGAACAGATCTTCTGAGGGTGAAAATCAAGTGCAGGTCAGCTCCGTTTATTTTTGATTTTCAGGGGCGAGAGAAACCTTTCTGAATCTCGGGTGCAGGCAAGGCCATTTTCTGTGTGTTTGTGGTGCCGTGTGGCTTCATTGCTTCCCTAGCTCACTGCTGTCATGTGCTCGATGCTGGCTCACTTTACAGCTGGCATGAGCTGTTAACATGGCATGTGAACAAAATGATCCCATGCATTATTAACAGCCACAGTTCTGCAGCGCGACCCAGACATGGACTTCAGAAGACTGGCAGCTGGACTCCCGCTGCACTGAGCTCTCTCAGAGATTAGCCGGACAGTTAGTGCCTTATCACCGCTGCTTTAGGTAGCCTACATTTGGAACTAGTTCTCTTTGTGCAGCATTTCTTTGATTGTGGATCTTTCATTTCTTTCTCTGTACCCATCTTCCCTGCGCAGACTAACACCCCAGGTACAGACCAGCCCATCTCTCTGAATCCATTTACCCTCTCACAGATACATGGTATAAATTGTGCCTTTTGTACTGCAACAGTCAGAACTGGCATTGAGGCAATGCACATAGGCCCTTGAGTTTTTTTTTTTAATTTATTTAACACATTTGATTTCAGTGAAGGCCTAGAGAATTGGATTTAACACACCATCAACCAAGTCTTAAAATGTTGCACTGTGGTTCTGCACAGTAGATGGGAAGCTGGCATTGGGTTATCAAATTAAATTGGATTTCTCAGTCATGCTTTAGTGATACCCAAGCATGTTTCAATAGCTGTTGACATATCTTAATGTGGTGTTGAACAGGGTGTTAACCCTGAGGTGGAATGAATGTAGGGAATGACGGGTTCAGAGAACATGCACCAAAAGGATTATATGTGTGTGATTTCATAGCATTTCTTCCATGACAGTTGTTCCATAACAGTCAAAATTAGATGCAAAATCACTCATTCCTGTGGTGACTTCAGTATTTGAATTTAGCCTTACACCAGTGGTTATGCATTGATTTACATGGCCAGTAAAGTTACTTTGTTCTGTTTGAAAATAGCTAATTCCATTTTGAAATGCCCTGTATGTCCCCAAAAAAGTTGCCAGAGGTCCATAATTCTGTCAGTGATTTCACAAACATGGAGAAGTAGGGGTCCTTCATAGGAGGGGATTTTAGCACTGAGAGAGTGTTTACAGTGCTACTTAAGGGAATTACCCCTGATCCTTTTATCCCTCTATTTATAGTCTGCTGATGGTCAATGGAGCTTATAAGGTACCTGTCTACTCACTGACTTTATGTGGTTAAGGAGCACAGGAATTTTGAGGCATTTCAGAAAGAGGTGTCAGTTCTCCCTCATGGAGGAAGTGATTTTGGCAGTTTACTCCCAGCGATTACTCTAGTCTGCCTTCAAGGCTAATTACGGTCCAGCATTAGTGGATGGGAGTAGAAAGCTGTTGTTGAGTGCCCTCTGTGGCTTTTAGGGGCAAATTTATGCTTTTGTTTTCTTCGCACGTTTTCATTGCCGTTGGACCCGTGAGAGAGAAACGTTGTCTCCTCAGCAGAAGTGCAAAGCCTTAATCCCAGCGAGCAGGAGTGTCCCTGCCCGTGAAGCCAAGGATTGTCAGGGGATCCAGTAATCGTTATGGCTCCAGCTGTAGCAGTGACCTTGCGTAGTCAGGAATGTCATCCCTCTCCCAGCACACTTCCTCTGAAATCTTACTCATCCCAGCATGCAGTGCTGTTTACAGTGTATTATTTGCAGTGAGGTCAAATGCAAGGAGGAGCACTAGGAGAATCCCCCCGATTAGATCTGTGCTGAGTGGGAAATCTCTTCTCAAGATACACACAGCAGCAAAGTAGGGTGAATCACATCTATGGTTGGTTTGTCATGTTCATGTGTGCTGTGAGGCAAGCCCTATGTTGGTACTGTGGTGTAAGTGAATTTAAAAAAGAAATACTGTTGTGTGAAGTGTGTAGCCCTCAAAGCGCAGAGCTACAGAAAACGGTAATGCCGTGGGATCCCTTCCCAGTGACCCATGTGTCCATGTGACCTGCAGAGGTCAGCCATGTGACCACGTCCCCACGGCCCGCAGCCAAACGCCACTTGGAAGCAGACACAAACACATCCTGTCTCACCCCAGCTGACCTGGGAGTTTGTTTAATACGATTCCTCTCACGCGGGGCGAGGGTGAAGAGGGGGGCTCAACACCCCGTCACCTCCCATTATGGGGTCCGTGTGTGCCCCTGAACAGGCCGCTGCAGCAGAGACCGCTATGGCTGTCACTACCCGTCTCCAAAACCCACATGTGTGAAGTCTGCTCTCCCTGTCCTCTTCAGGAAGTCCGACCTTCCGCCTGCAGCTGCCGCGTGACCCCCCCCCCCGACCTTCCCCCTTTCTGACCGGTCCCTGACCATTTTTCTTGTGTTGAGAAGCATAACTGATGTCATCCACTCTGTGTATAATACAGCTTTCTTAAGCTTTCAAAAGTTACCGCCTTAGCAGAGGCTGATTTGAATTTAAACCATCCCGCTTTTGCTACATTCAGTGCAACTTAAATGAAGCAAGATTAATTAAAGAGGTGGGGGTTAAATTCTAGATGCGATAAAATGGCTTTGTTAGTCATGCATTTTTAAAGGCCCTTTAATTCAAAAGTGTCACTCAAGGCTGGTCTTCAAATTATGCATCTACTCCACGTCTGTGTTATCGTCTTATCTTGCTTTCTATTCATAGAGCCGGTGTTTTTAGAAGACAGCTGCCTCTGCACAAAACGCTGATCAATGGCCAACATCAACTCAATCCCACGTCCTGCCTTAGCTCTCTCCGTTTCATTTCTAATTCAGTTAATTACTCTGGGGCTAATTAAGTGTGTGTCTAATCCCAAGAAACCTGTGTGCTGTCACTTGTACAGTGTAATTTCCAAACAAGCTGTTTGGAAGCAAAGGTTCAGCCTGTGTTCTACTTAGTGAATACAGTTGTCAGATCTCCATTTGACCTCTTTGGGATAGTACTGAACTCCTAGTTGAATTCTATGATTGTACTTATTTAATGGCACACTTGTAACAGATCCATGTTATATAATTCTCTGTGTGTCTGACCATCCATGCATCCATCCATAAATCCATCCATCCTTCATGAGTAGTTTTGCCTTGTTGTCTAGGATGCTCAGATTATTCTACCTTTTACATAATGTCATTTCTGTTGAGGATATGAAAAGGAACGCATCCAAGTTTGCATATTGAATTTGTTTCCTCAGGGTTGTCTCCGGTGCACAGCGTGAGTAATTGCTCTTCCGTCCTCAGCTCGGCAGTTCGGAGGTGCCTCCTCTGTGTCGACCTGCTTTCCTCCCTGTTTCGGCAGTGCTTCTGCTCCGTCTCCCGGAGTGCTGATGATGGTGTGTGTTTCTGTTTCAGTGGGAGTGCATGTGGTTCGTCATCCTCTGCTCCACGTTCCTCCTGCTCCTGGCGTGGTCCTACTTCTGGTGGGGGGCTCAGAATGACTACAACGAGTTTAACTGGTGAGCACGTCCCCTCCTCCCTGCAGCTCCTGACAGTGCGGGGGCCAGCTGTGGAGGCCATCAGCCAGCAGTCGTCTCATATTCGGCCCGTATGGGCTCGGTTTGGTTCCGTTCAGGATGGACGTGGAAGCACTTAAAGGCTGGCAGAGCTGAATAAGCAAATGAGTCATTTTTAGGGAGGCCTCCATGTTAGCTTCTAAAATAATTCCAAATAGTGATTCTAAAGCTTCTTTAAACAAAACATGAAACAAAAAGTGAAACTTTTCAGATGTTTTTTTCGTCTCAAACATGTCCAAACATGTCAGACAACGCCCTGCATGGCATTTGAGCCTAGCCTCTGTGAATGTGACTGCACAGTGCTTTGTGTGTGAGAGCCATGCAGTTACTCTCGTAATAAGGCGAGACCTAATATCCGTCTCCCGCTTTGATCATTTGCATGTGCTAGGACCAGCAGCTTTGACTTAGTCTGCTCTTAATGATGATGGCCTCAACACACCGTACCTATTAATTTATGAACCGCATTCACACACTGCCGTCAAGCTGTGAATATTTTTGCACTTTATTTCTGTTGGTGTTTCACTCATCATTATGATAATCCCCCACCGGTTCCATCCGTGGGTGGTTTGGTCACTAGTCAGATTAGAAACTGCGCTGCATAAAGCAGGCCGAGTGGCCTCAGTTGAACCTCTGATCCTGTGAGTAATTTTCACTGGGTGGCATTGCAGTATAGCAGACCCTTCTGTTGATCCCTGTAACGATAAAGCCACCTTGGCTGTAGCAGACTGTGCTGATAAGTTGAAACCTTGAAAGACGAGTAGGGTCTAAACACTTATGCAGCTGTTGTTCCGTCACCCAGAAATCAGCTGCAGTGTGTAAAATTCCTGCTCTTACTGCTTTTCAAAGCCTGATGGTTTAAGATTTGTGACAATTAGAGGTGATATCCTCCTCTGCACCTAAATGCAATTACTTCTGTTAGATGGTCTTGTAAGTGAGGAAGTCAAAGTCCTTATGAGTAGCCTTTAAAAATGGCCAGGAAACTACATATTATAGTGCACTGGCCCCTTTTATGGTTGTTTTGTGCTGTGGTGTGTTCTGATGTCCTCACAGAGTGCACATTATAAGTGCTTTTCCTGAACATTTCCAATGTGCGACCCAAATGTCAGAAGGCGGCGTATCCAGGCCAGCTGTTGTTCCACAAACTGTGGTTTAAGCACAGAAACAGGATGAGTGTCTTGTCAGCAACACACTCCTCGCTGTGTTCCACAAGGTCGTTCTCCCAAGAAGAAGCACCTGCCTTCTCTCGATATCATACCCCCCACCCCTCCTTTTAGCACTCCAGCCCACCAGCGGGGTGGGGAATGTTCCCTCTGCGGGGAACGTAAAAATAGCTGTGGTTCCTGGTGACCTGCCTGTAAGGCCTGGAGGAGCGGCCTTGTCCTGCGGAATAAGTGATGGGGATGAGAGTGTAATTAGCAGTGAGATCTGGGCCGTGTCCACCTCACGCTGTTCTGCAGGCACCTGCCGCCCCCACACTCTAAAGCCTGGAGGTCTGTATCTGCAGATGTGTGCTTTTGCTCTCACGTTCATGTGCTACAACCGTTGCTATGGTAATGATCAGAATAGTGCTTTTGATGGAAGTGTACCAGCGATCGGTTTCCCATAGAATGCCACACTCTTGTAAAAGGTGTCTGAGAGTTCTCTACTCATAAAACACAGCTGTAGGGTATGTTTAAGGAAGAGTTCAGGTACCTCAATCAAAGACACAAGAGAGTGTCCCTCCAGACAGCATTGTTCTGTCTGCCCTGGGCTCACTATCTTCCCTGTTATAATACTAATGATGTCCATAACGCGTCTAACTCTGGTCTCCCCTCCAGGTCTTTGTTTAACCGGTCGGGGGAGTGGAGTGATGGGACCATCCCCATACTCGCCACCACAGCTGCTGGATTCACCTACATTACATTCTTAATGGTGAGCCTCCAGTTCTGACATTCTTACTAAATGCACAAATGCTCATCCTGGCACTGATTTTTGAATCTCACCATATTGTAGGCATATAGCAGTGGCTTCCCAGGTTTAATGTTGACACAAGATTGTGCTGTTATGTGCCTTTCAAACTGCATATCTTATAAGCTTTTGTATTCTAAAATATTTTAGCTTATGAACTGGGTTATGTCCAGCTATAGGAATGAATTATATGGAAACATGTTAACTAGCACTTTAGGAGATAGTCTGCCTAGTAACTAAATAGTCTAATGACACATTTACTTCTTGCAGCTTTGGTCTCTCACAAACAGTGTTTTCTCCCTCTGTTTTCCAGATTTTAGCACTTTGCCACATAGCAGTGGGACAGCAGCTGAATCTGTACTGGCTCCACAAGGTATGCTGCCTCAGTTTAACCCAACTTTTTCTTGGAATGAACTGTGACTGACCTGGAGTGGCTGCCATGTCCCCACCAGGGATGTGTAGAAAGTGTCAAAATGAGTTTCCTGTCTGCTACAGTGTGCTGTTTTCTAGCATGGAAAAACATGAGTTTCACAGAGAATGAGGAGTGAAAAGCTAGGGTGAGTGTGCAATGGGAACATCACTCTGTGTGTGTGTGTGTGTGTGTGTGTGTGTGTGTGTGTGTGTGTGTGTGTGTGTGTTTACAGATTGGCGTGATGGCAGCCTTAATGACCACCATCACAGGCGTGATTTCCATGGAGGAGCTGTGGGGAGAGGAGTGGGATGTCGTCCTGATCTCACTGCAGGTCAGGGTTTGTCTTATTGCTGCTGCCAGTATCTGGGCCCCTGAACTTCAGCACCCCCCTCCCTTGAATCATCCTTATCTCTCTCCCAGGCGAGACCTTGTCCCATTGCCACTAACCCTATGGGGACTGCTGAGCTTCAGCGCCCAGCATGTTTGAATGTCTGCCCACTCATGTCAAAGACTGAGTCTGAGTTTTCACTAAATGTCTCTGTTTGTACCCAGGCCACAGGTCCCTTCCTGCACTTAGGAGCTCTGGCTGCCGTCACAGCGCTGGGCGGGTTGGTGGCCTGTCAGGTCGTCCGTGCCGAGAAAACAAGTAAGTGCGCTTTCACCTTAACTGATCCGAGATCAGAGACAAGCAGAACACTTCAGCATAATGCACACACTGCAGCTGACAGCAGCTGACCAGCTCGGGCTGGTGCAGGAACAGTACGATACAAGAGTTAATCCTCATGAGAGATCCCGGTACATTTACAAGGGTGAATAAAGGGGAGCTCTGAAACTTTCTGCAGCGGCAGTTGTGCTGATCCCTAAGCCTGGCACAGGAGGTTACGATGCTGTGAAGGCAGGACTCGAGTCTCTGTTCTCAGGAGGACTCATGGAGAATGCCAATGAGATATGTGAAAGTGGAGGTGACTGCTCTCACCTCTGTAATGTCCCGCTGTATTCTAATCTGTCCTCGGCCCTGACCTTGAAAAGACGGCTACCAGTGACAAGAAGCGATACTCATTAAACAGACCGGGGACAGAGCTGGCGAGGATGCAGCCAGAGGCTGCTGTCACTTTTATGATGAGCAGATCACAAAGGAAGAATGGCAGTGCAGCTACGTGACCAGTTGTACATCTACATCATCGATGTGGACACCGGCACGTCTGTGTTTTCTCCCCTTCATCAACTAACCACATTTGTCCTTGTAGAGCAGCTGGCTGACACGTCTCACAAAAAATGAACAGAAAGTGCAAATTAAAAAAAATTATTTTAAAAACCCAACAGACAAAAGGAATCAGGCTGAGCACACAACCAGCTGAAACAGAGAGCCTCCTGCTCTCCAGCCACACGCTTGTATTTAGTATGCCTTCAGTTAAGCAGATGTGTGGATTTACGCTGATGGCAGAAGATCTGTCTATTGGAAAAAGATGCTTAATGTCCCAACTTTTAATAATAGCAACATGATTAACACCACAGTAACAAACATTGCAGCCATTTTGGGGACAGGCGAAGATGCCTCTTTCACACTTCCTCCCTCCTCTCCCAGTCTCACAAAGGGTAAGACAGACTTGCCATTTTCCAAGGGCCTCCAAGCTGCTCCTCCCAGGCACCACAGGTCAGCAGATGCCTGGAGAAGTTTACCTTCAGGTCCTCAATGGTTGCCTGACATTCATGCCTCTCGTTTCCTTAGCTGGGTTTTTCTTCTGCTCATTCTTTAACTTGCTACTATAAAAAATAGTGGTTACTCCTTTCTTGCAAGGAGTTTGAATCCCACTCAGATGACAAATGTGGAGATGCTGGTCAACACTTCTTACAAAAATATGAACAAAAAGAGCAAATATGAAAATATATATATTTTAAAAACCAGCAAACAAAAGGAACCAGTCTCAGCACAGAGTCAACTGCCGAAGAAAAAAATGAGCTCTGTAGGAAGACGAATTTTCATTTATGTTCACACTCCTTACTCTTTTCAATGATTGGACACTGATTACTGGCTTCAAGTACTGGCAGTGATTAGGATCATGTCTGATGTGGCCCTCTGCTGCAGTTGACCAGACTGGAAGATGTGTAGTGATTGTGCAGCTGTGGTGTGCAAAGCTGATAGGAGTGCGCAATTTTGTTCTTCCCCAGGGTTTCAGCTGTTCCTGCTCTTGATCTACCTGGCTGTCCTGCTGGCTCTCTATCTAGCCCCCCTCACCATCACCTCCCCGTGCCTCATGGACCGGAACAGCCTCAAACAACGGCCAGACGTCATTGGCCGTCGGGGTGTGCCAATGGTGAGTGACTTCAGCCAACCAAAAGGGAGACACCTTCCCAGAGCTCTTCTTTATTGTAGATGGCAGATTTCATTTGAGATGCAATTTAAACTTACTATGCTTGTCCCATTACTCTCAGACTAACAGAGAGGAAGAATCCAAACCCCCATCTTTATATTTATGTCAGAGCCATGAATCATATAAATTACAGATACTACAAATACCTTTGTTATCTTTGTTATATTTTCAAAAAAAAAATGTTTACTACCATTGTCAGAATCTATTTTAGTAATTTGTAGAGTATACTTGTATTTCACCTCACATGGAATACAACAGAGTTCAGTCAACTGTTAAGTATTATATTAGTTATTTTTTATAGCTGTTGTAGTTTTGAATCTCTTTCTCTTATAGCTATTGAATATTTTATGTTTCATTTAAAGGACAGGCTACCTGTAAAAACAAAAAGCGAGCGCATATAGAAATATTTATGTTGGGTTATGATACAGATTATTTTTCAGATGTCTCTTTACTTTGTACTTTGTTGCTACAATAGCAAACAGCAGGCTTCGTTTTTCTTGGAGAGCATTTTTACGGTTGAGCAACACTGTCACATGAACTTTCCCACCGTGGGAAAGGAATCTGTTCCAGATCACCTGCAGGACCAGCAGAAATGGGGCATGACACATAGACTGTCAGGGCATGTTACTGTGGGCCAGTGCCTTGGGGATGGTAGCTGGAGATGGAGTTGAAGGACAAGCCAGTGATGAATCTATTTCAAATGCTCTGTGCACAGACCTCAATATCATATATGATATTTACTGACCAATTTCACACAGACTCTCATCAAGACCTCCCTCTGAAAAAATGAGATTGATGAACTCTGTCCCTTCATTTATGCTTTGCTGTGCTCCAGGTCAATGACCTTAGTGTTTTGTGTCTTGGATGATATTGGTTGCATGATTGAATTCTGTAAGAGTTTTAACAAGTAGCTAAAAAATTATGCCTGCCCACATTTGTTATCACAGAGGTGAATTAACTGGTCAAGGTCAGGTGACTGCAAGGCTTTGATATTGCCAGGAAGATGCTGCAAGCAAACATTTTCATAACACCCGTGTTGCTGTACGCACACGGCCACAGCGCCCCTGCGCTTTCTCTCTCTCTCCCTCTCCCTCTCCCCGTGGTGGGTTTTCATGCCGGCTCTCCATGTCCCCCACAGCTGGCTCCTGAGAACACCCTCATGTCCTTCAACAAAGCCCTGCAGCACAGAGTCAGTGGGCTGGAGGCCGACGTGGCCATCAGGTAATCTGCTCCCCCGTGAGCCGCAGGGGGGGAAATCGATAGACATTTGAGCCCTGTATCACCCATCTCCATCAGCGCCTCAGCCTCTCTCATCCTCAGCTTCTGTTACACAGGCAGCCCTGGTGGAATGAGGTTTGATATTGGCAGGTTATAGCATTGCCGAGGTTCACTATCGACTGTGCTCACCGTGCACTTCCTTTTCACATTATCGAACGGCACATGCCATGACCTACGTTGACCAGAGGTCCTGCAGTTTCTGGCACAGTCTCAGGTTCACACTATCGTTCTTGCTGACTAATGACAGTGGGTAATACTCGGGTGAAGCTACACCAGGCTTTGTAATGAGGATTAATGAGTGACACAGATTACAGCCACAATGCCAGGTGGGCCTGACTGCACTGGACCTGTGTCCCTACTGAGTCATTAATCAGAGCCTGTCTTAGAGGGAGCATCACAGTGAGTAGCACATACAGCCCTACAGCTCCCACCTGCAGCACTTTCTCTGGTCTCACACACACTTTACAGCTCTTTCCTCACACGGTCCTATAGCTTCCGTCTCACACACGTAAAACCTGACATATGTTCTGTGGTCACACACATGCTTTACAGCTTGTGTCACACACACTCTACAGCTCTCTTCTCACACACGTTCTGTGGTTTCATACACACTTCACAGCTGTAGTCTCACACAAGCTGTACAGCTCCCGTCTCACACGTTCTACAATCTGACATGTGTTCTGTGGTTACACACAGCCCATCTCGCACAATCTCTACAGCTCCCGTCTTACACACGTTCTGTGGTCTCACATACACTTTACAGCTTTAGTCTCACACAAGCTCTATAGCACCCATTTCACACATACTCTGGTCCCACAGGAGCTCCACAGCTCTCATATCACACACATTCTGTGGTTTCACACACACACACATCACAGCTCTAGCTTCACACAAGTTCTACAACTCTTGTCTCACACATGTTCTGTGGTTTCACACACACTTCATAGCTGTAGTCTCACACACAGCTCCTAGTCTCACACACCCTCTGTGGTGTCACACACATGCCCTGCAGTTTCACATAAGCTCTACAGCTCTGGTCACACCCACACCACACAGGTTCTACCTAATGGTGTTTTTTCCATCTGCATTGCGTAACTGAAATTCTTGTTTGGATATGTAGTCAAATCGCATGTGATTTCTTGGTCATGTCTAAGCGAGCTCCTTGTTTATAGTTTATACACCAAACCCAGGTCCACCCTGGCCCTCCGGGGCTAGAGCAGTGGGGAGTGAAAGACAGAATGAAAGCATGAATGGTTTGTGCAAACTGTGTGTGTGTGTGTGTGTGTGTGTGTGTGTGTGTGTGTGTGTGTGTGTGTGTGTGCGTGTGCGTGTGCTTGCATGAATGGGTGGGTATACAGCCCTTACACGGCCCTGTCCTCCCCCCAGCCTGGACGGAGTGCCCTTCCTGATGAGTGATCGCACACTGAGGAGGACCACTGATGTTGAGAAGGTCTTCCCGGAGAGGCAGTTCCACGACGCCTCCCTGTTCAACTGGACGGAGCTCCGCACACTCAACGCGGGGAAGTGGTTTCTGAGGGTACGTCTCTCTCTGCTAGAGTCTCTCATAGTTTAGGCTGTCTTAGGTTTGGCTTGGCTTAGAGAGTAAGGTTCTGCTTGATGTACTTTGGTATGTTAAACATGTGGAAGAGTGCTCTCCTTGGCTGACAGCATTTATCCTGTTGCCATTTACTACTGTAGAATGCCTGCGTTCCTAAAATCCCCTCATGCCCCTCTGTCCACCCCCTGCTCTTAGGATGACCCCTTCTGGACGGTGCAGTCCATGTCCCAGAAGGACCAGAGCCGGGCCGCGAACCAGACGGTGTGCAACCTCCAGGACCTGCTGCGCGTGGCGGTGCGGTCCAACCAGTCGATCATCTTCAACCTGCGCAGACCCCCGCCGGAGCACCCGCGCTACGACAGCTGGATCACAGACACGCTGCAGACGTTCCAGCGGTCCGGAATCCCAGAGGAGCGGGTGAGGGCTCTGTTGCTGACCACGCCTTCCCCAGCATTTATCACCCTAAGGTTTACCGTGCTGTTGGCCAGTCTTCCTCTGGTTTCTGTCAGGGGGACCTGTTAGTATTGTTAGTCCTAATGAACGTGTTGTGATGATACTGCCCCCTACTGGATGTGAGAGTAATAAAGTGATACAGTTCATAGTCACTCTCCACTGTTGAGGGACAGTGAGCCTCTAGTCTGTGAGACTGCAGATTCTGGCCCTGTCCCAAACCACTCTGGCCACTCTCTGACTGTAGTAGAAGTGGTGCAGCATTCGACCTTCCATGGGAATCAGCCTCTTGGCCCGGTTCTCCTGCAGGTGATGTGGACTCCAGACTGGGACCGGGAGGTGGTACGGCAGGAGGCCCCTGGCTTCCAGCAGACCTCGGGAGTCAAGCTGCCTGCGCAGGCCCTCTGGCAGAGGGGCATCGTCAGACTCCACCTGCGCTACAACCAGGCCAGCCCTGCGGAAATCCGCTACGCCCAGTCACCCTCCTGCACTCGCTGTCTTGTTTCCGTCTCAGGCTTGTCACATTTCCCTGTGGAATACTGTAAACCAGGTTCAGTTTGTGCTGCAACAGACAGAACTCAGAGTTGGTCCTGAGAGGTTTACCATGCTGTCCATTGTGTGGGCGTATGTATGTGTATGTGTGTTTGTGTGTCTGTGTGTGCGCGTGCATGTAACAGGGACCTCTCGGAGAACAACATCAGCCTTACTCTGTACACTGTGAATGAGCCGTGGCTCTTCTCGGTGCTGTGGTGCAGTGGTGTGGCATCCGTCTCGTCCGACGCCCCTCACATCCTTAAAAAGGTGCCTTACCCCATCTGGGTCATGGTAAGCCACCACTGGTCATGTTTTACTCTATGTAGTTTTTTGATCCTCTCCTCAGCTAGTTCTACTTCAGTCTGTCACTTTTTCCTGAACAGGAAGTTTCCTTTCTAAAATACATGTTGAATTCTTCAATGAGAATGCTGTGCTTGTAACCAAAACTAAATTTGTGAGGGGAGACCAGTAGTCGATCTTCAGTTGATAATGTAAGTGTTACTGCCATCTAGTGGTATGCCAGTGTCAACAGCTCCTTTTCTCTTCCAGAGCCCAGAAGAATACAGCTTGATCTGGATAACATCAGACCTTGTGTCCTTTGCAATTATAATAGGAATATTTGTGTTCCAAAAGTAAGTAAAGTTTGCACTATTTGTTGCACTTAATCATGGCCTTGTGGTGTTTTTATTCACGATGGTAGAGGTTCCCTTTTTGTGTGGTGTCTGTGACATGAGATGAAGTGCCGTCTTGGTAGATATTCAGACTCATGAAAGCAAAATGAGCGGTGAATTTGGGTAATGTTACTGCTCTGCAAATAGCATCAACAATGATTCCCTTCAAAACTTTATTGTGCCACCAGTCATAGGTCACCTTAATGCTGGTGTATGCACATCTGCTGATGCTGCTGCCCTACCACTCGGCTCACTAGTGCCAACAGCAGTTTCAGTGGGATGCCAATTCATTGCACCCATGCAGGCAATCAAGGCTTACTGACTTACTAATATGCATGCGACGGAGTGTCCTCTTTGAACAGTCATGTGCATTTGAGCTGGAGAGCAAGAGCACTGAGCCGTACAGCTTTAAGTGCCTGTGCAGTGTGACACAGTTGGGGTCATGGAAGAGGTGGAGTGAGGCTTCACAAGCCCTTAAACAGATGGAGCCCTCCAGTTGACTCCTTAAATTGAACCAATCAATGTGTTCTGCTCTGGTGAACAAAGGCTTTTGATTGGGTTGTGTAAATAGGTGATTGACAGCACACGGCAGCCCCCAGCCATTGTGAGATCGGTGGAGCCTCATTCTCCCGTCACTGTGTCGGGTCTCCCGCCCACCTCTCAGCCCACAGCCCCCCTGCGGATGAGCCCCTGTTGTTCTTAATTAGGCTTGATGAGTTTAGCAATGCGTCAGCAGCACCTGGACTCATTTGCATATGTCAGGGCTCCTGCTATACCCAGCCGCCCTTAACCAGCAGGGGACGAGGGCCATCTGTGCTCTCGAAAATCCGCAACCATGGAGCTGTTTGCCTGTTGTACACAGACACACAGATAAAACTCTGAATTTCACCTAATACACACAGTTCATATGTACTGTACAAACCCTCAAACGGGGTCTCTTAATCTCTCACCACCAGCAGTAAATGGTCTGTCACAACCGCTGCTGTAGAGCAAGTGGTTATGTAACCAAGCCTAATTACAGAACGCGTGTGGGCTCCTCTCCTTTCAATTGTGTTAACTCAGGAGGATCCTGTTGTTGGCTCTCCTCTGCATACTAAATGAATACGCACCTGGAGTTAAGAATGTTATCATCAAAACCTGTGGCTCACACTCTCTAGCTTCCTACCAAATGATTGCTGGCAGCAGAGAGCTCAAATTCACCACCACTGTCCCCCCTGGGCTGCATGGTCAGTGAAGCCTGACAGTTTTTCAGACAATATCTTTCTGTGGTCAAGAGAGAAGGCATCTCGCTGCAGGATGAATCTAATGTGATGTCCCATGTGATGGCATCAGTATCATTGATCCAGAATGAACATTCACTATAGGAGAAAACTTTAAAGAAAGTGTCATGTTTATGATTTCATTTACTTACTCAAAAGTCAAATTCTGTTATTGTGTTAACCCTAGGTTTTTGGGTGGGTACTGTGATGGCAGTTGTTTGGGGATGAAATGTTGGCTTGTGTATTCAATTAATAATGTAATTTATTTTTAGAGTGGCAGTCTTTTTTCATGTTTTAATTCTATCCATATATACACACAATAGAAGAATATGAAGAATATGCCCATGGCTTTATTTGTAAACAGGTGCCCCAAGCGTATTTGGGAACAGAGCACCCCCTTGTGGTAGCATGAAGGTTGATCTAGAAAAATAACTTGATTGAGGGAAAAATTGTGTACTAACTTGGATAAATCCAGACATGTTTACTGGTAATGTCTGAAAATAGTCAGTGTTACAGTACATTTTATTACAGTATGATTGTCTGTTTGCTACAAACACAATTTGCATTGTATATTGTACTGTCCATAACGTATGGCCATGCCTGTTATATGAGTTACCCCAGCATGGGGTAGTTTTGCATCCTTTCTCTGCTTTTCCACTGATGTCACTGTGCCTGTAGTGTCCCATGGGAGAGGGTTTCCCTGTCTGTGGCCAGACTGTGTTTGTGTGGGTGTGTCTGCCTTCTTAACTGACCTCTCTGTTCTCTCTCCGCCCTGTTTTTTTCTCTCTCTCTCTCTCTGCTCTGCCTGATGTGCATGCTCCTCCTCTCTGCTGTAACTGGCATCTCTCAGCTATCACATGATCAGGTAACCAGGACACCCCTCCTCACCCACAATGCTTTTCTCCATTGCTGCACTCTCCTTGTTGTTGTGTCTCTGCCCACATTAACATGAGAGCATTACTTCCTCTTTCCTCTTTGTGTTTCTTTTTCTTTCTGTCTCTTTGTCTCTGTCAGCCTGTTGCTCTGAGCTCTTCATCATTCAGATTAACACCAGTCTCTGTCTCTGCTCTGTCTGCTCACCTCGCCTCTCTTCTCTCTTCACTCCGTACTGCTTTCTCTTGACATTATTCTTCTCAATAAAGAAGTGTGCCATGTAGCAAGAAGCAATAAGGAAGATCCGTTCGTACATACAGAAGTATAAACCTTTGCCCCCTGCTGGATACATGAATCGTCTCGACTGAACAGTTTGATGGTGTTGTGGTGTACAGAGATGCAGCGCACTAAATGTCTGTGTTATTTATGCCACCGCCCTGGTGCTGTGGCCTCAGACCTCCGTCCCTGCCCTCTGCTGTAAATCTCACAGGAAAGACGGCCGCGGAAACTGAGTAATGCTGTTTAAGATGAGCGAGAAGTGCGCTCATGTGCATGCTCCAGAGGCCTAGCGTCTGTCAGTTATCTTACACAAGAGAAAAACTGTAGAGCAAAACCACCACCCTAGCCAGCATAATCTTCAAAAGCACGGTGTTTTCATAAATAATCTCAGAGAAAAATAATGCAATAGTTCTGTGTCCCATGTACAATGAGTAAAGTGTGTCCATTTCTAACCGTCCAGCTCCTGTCTGTAGCTATGGCTACAGCCTCAGTGTAGGCTTGGAGTTTAGGTGTAGTGTATTTCAGTAAAGTACTCTAGCGGCTATAACAGTGCCAGTGTTTTTGTACCCTGGGTTGGCATATGTCTGTTGCCAAACCCTTGTATACTTCCACAAGAGTGTGTTTTTTTTTTTTTTAAAGAAATCTCTAACTGTGAGTGTGTGCAAGTACCTGTGTATCTGTCTGTCTGTGCATGTGTGCCTCAGTGTGTAATGAGAACATTTAAGCGCATGGCTACTTGGCAGTCAGCCACTGAGGGCAGGAAGAGAGCAGGGGCAGGATTACCACAGTGTAGGGCAGAGTTCTGGGTTACTGGCCATGTTTGTGGGCAGCTTTACCTCTGTGCAGACCATGGTTCCCACATCCTGTCCATGTCCCTGAATGTCATTAATGTGATGCAGGCCAGGGTTCCCAGGTCTTGACCGCACCCATTACATTACATTGCATTACATTATTGTCATTTAGCAGATGCTGTCATCCAGAGCGACTTAAATAGGTTACAGTTTTACATGTTTTACATCAGTTTATACAGCTGGATATTTAGTGAGGCAATTCTGGGTTAAGTAACCTATCCAAGGGTACAACAGCAGTACCTCAGTGGGGAATCGATCCGGCGACCTTTCGATTACGAGCCCTGCTCCTTACCACTATGCTACACTGCCGCCCTGTATACCACCCCACCAGACCATGGTTCCCGGGTCTTGACTGTGGCCCTGCTGTGCTCTGCAGGTGGAGACTGAGCGGCATGCGCAGCTACAACCCGGAGCAGATCATGCTGAGCGCCGCCGTGCGCAGGTCCAGCCGGGACGTCAGCCTCATGAAGGAGAAGCTCATCTTCTCAGGTAAAGGGAGCCGACCCGAGCGCTACTCCCATCCCGTCCGGGTCTCCCCCGCTCGCCTCCACGTGGGGGGAGGGGGCCACGCCGTCTCGTGCGAACCCCTCTCTAATGCATGCTAATTCAGCCTCAGCCTGCTCAGTGTGCTTGCTGTGCCCCTCCCCACCTCCAGTGCCCTTCCGTTGCGCTCCGCCCTCCCCAGCCTCTAACAGCCTGCTCCCCCCGCCCCGCCCCCCCTGCCCCGCATGGGAGCTCTGCTCTGCCAGGAAGTGAGAGGTGAGTTTACTACTGCCGGTGCTGGCCTTCCCACCTCTATTAGCACAGTGCAGCGCGGGCACAACAAGGCCTGCAATAAATCACATTGATTAAAGGGCACCAGCAGTGGCTTTCTGGAAACAACAGGAACTAAAAAAAAAAGGAAAGGCATGCAAAGAGTAGCACACAACCTTGTCATTGCCACCTCATTGTCTGCTCTTGGTATGGCCAAACAAATCCTGTCCCTGAGTTAAATTTTCAAGCACTTTTACACTGAGCTGAGACTTAATGTTGTGCGTCAATGACCTTCATATGTGAAATGATAAAAGTACTTTAGAGTGTCGATAGCTTTTCAGAGAGCAAGCCTCCTCCATCCCTTAAAGGAAGTGCGCATTTCTTTTGATATGCATTGTCAGCATTGTATCAAGAACATCTGTAGCACCACTCTGTCTTAAGGTTTTGCTGGCAAAGAAAGAATGAAACCAAGAAATGAAAGGGAGGGTTTCAGAATTGGCTTTTTATATGTGTCCTCCTCCTGTTCTCCCTACACGTGCCTCCTTTCCCTTGTTCCCACTCAGTGTGATTGTTTCAGGTGTTTGTTGGATCAGTGTTGGGTTTACTCCATTCCAATTCAGTGTGAATTTTACCTTTCTCTGCTGTGATGTGCCCCATGACGGGCTCTGGTAGCTCCTTTTGGGGTTCTCCATTAGACTGGATTTACTGACCGATGGAGTAACTGCTTTTCTCCTGTCACCACAGAGATAAACAATGGCACCAGCAGTGCGGAGGAGCTGTCGCTGTACACAGAGAACGGATACGACGGCTACACCAACGAGGGCATCGCCCACTGACCGCCACAGCACCACACTGTGTTTTTAACCGACAAAGAAAAGAAAAAAAAAGAATTTCAAAAGTTTTTTTTTTCTTTAAACATCATCTTTTTTGTATTAACAGCCATTAAATGATGAATCCAGAATGTTGGTGAACAAGATTTTTTTTTTTCTGGAGCTGCTGACTGCTGACCGTTCTGAAGTCTGAAGCTCTCTGGCTGTGTACATTTTGTAAATACGGTTCCAGTCTCCATCCTTTTCGCTTGACATAGAGTGTGCCAGGTGTGGACGGTCTGCAAGAACTTTGTTTCTGGAGGGACTGGGTCTTGAGACAGGCCTCCATTTGCTTGTCTGTTTTGATTGGCTGTTGGACTGTCAGCCATTTCCTTGTCCTGCCTCAGAGCGGTGGGTATTTTATTCAGGCAATACACACGGTATCTCTTGCCAGGTCTTTGATATTTTTGTCATTTCTCCATTGTATCTTGTTATTCTGGAGTAAGCACAGACTCAGTCTGCTGTTACAGTGTTTACCTGCAGCCTGTCAGGTAAACGGACCTCCGCATCCCTGCCTTGTAAAAAGTTTACCCGAACTTGCAGTGTTTCGCAGTTTAAACACAACACAGTGGAGTGCTACATGTCTATGAGTGAAAGGGGTGATTTATCATCCAAGAAGAAGCCCATAATGGATATGAGAGGTGTCTTTTTTTATACATAGTTTTTCATTTATAAGTCTGCGTACCTGCAAACCACAGCAGAGGGAAAATGGGTTCAGTCAAAAAAGGAAAATGTTGAGTTTGAACAGCCGCTGTACTGCTCAAATGACAAGAGCTTTTCTTCAGTAGAGGAAGGTGTGCGCTTGGTAATAATGTAGCCTCATGTGAATTGATACTGTGTTGGACCTCCTGGTCTAAGTGTGCTATGCTACTCGGAGTGTTACATATTGCTGTATGCTTATAGAATTTGAATCACCATAAGCTGGAGTGTTTTAATGATCTGTGGACAAGTAATTCCATTTGTGTTTTCTCCATCAGTCAGGCTTGAATCACCTGTATTTGATTTTACACTGACATCATTCTCATCAAGCATACATATATAAGTGTTATATTTGTCATATTTAATGAAACATGACGCTAAATTGGATAAATATGGATTGTTGGAGATGTGCAAGTGAAATATAATCATGAGGAAAGAACTGATGCACAAAAACTTTTGATTGAAGTATTGATTTAAGTATTTGTGTGCGGTGTAACATGAAAACAGCAAGCCATTAGGTGAAAAAGAATTGCATTCTATACCTCCATCAGTGGACACCCGTGGGCTGCCTTAATTTACCAATGTCCAGGACCATTACTCTGGGGAAGAAGTTAAATGCAGAGTTCACAAAAGCATGCTGACATTTGTCCTAATGTAGTTGTAACTGTTTATTCACTTTTGAACACTTCTCTATCCTTCAGAGAAATTTAAGAAGGCTATTTGAATGAGGAACAAATCAGGAAGTGTAACATAGCACATTGAACAAATGATAAAGTTGCGTCTTCAGTGACAACCTTAAATGACAATGAATAATGAATTATGAGTCATGTTCTTCAGACTGTCCCTCAGATGCTGGACCATCTTTATGAATACAATTCAGTGTGAGTAGACAGTGAGATTTTCTTAATGAAAACTGATACCAGAGGCATCCTGATCAAGTCATTTGTTTGTTAGCTCTGTCTCTGGAAATATGGTGAATGTAGGCTGGGTACAATGTCTGCTTGAACAGGTGTCTCCTAACCTACCCTTTACTCTGCATTGTTGGAACTTCAGTTTTGTTGGTGGGAATGAGTGCCAGTGAATATGTAGCATGTCATTTATGTTCTGAATGAAATGCGTGAAAATGATCCCTCGATGACATCTAACTACGTGGAGTCCATGCGAGGTCAAGGCAAGATAAAGACTCTAACAGGTCCCCAGCATCCTTCATCAAGGCAGTCAAAGAGGATCTTGCCACACAGTGAATATCTTCAGCTCAATGTGGTTAAGTACAGAACAGAAAAAAAGCCCAGTGAGAATGTTATGGCCTATTTCTTAGTGCTTGAAATACTGTAGTATATGTTACATCTCAGTGTATCCTTGAACTCTCTAATGAGCTACTGAATCCTCTTAGAACTTTAAATTGCATTCAGCTACCGGATTCTGGTTGGGCTAGATTTTATTAGTGTATCCAAGATGTGCTGGAAACATCTTAAATGTTTGAATGTCTGTTGTGTAATGACATCATTGCTGCTTTTGTCCATTTCTTTTTCTTTTTTGTTTTTTTTTTTATTGTTTGTTTTTATTACAGTGTATTTTTATTTGGCGTGCAACATGCATACTGAATTCTGAGCTTCACACATAGTAGAGAGTACCAATCGACCAATCCCAGCAAAGCTGTCCATAAAGAGATTCCCCTGCATGACTTTTGAACATGCAGAAATGTACACCTCACTGAAGTGATTTAAAGAAAATTGTTTATTCTCTTGGATACAATGAAATGCTAATTTACCCCCTTCCCCCCACTATGAAAAATGAAATAAAGTAAATCTTCTTGACTCATTCCACCAGTTGGGTATTTCACTTGTTTTGTGTGTAGGCTCAGTGCATGTGTTTAATGTGGCATACAAGTAAATATACTTATTTGGGGGAAAAATGTTCAACCATTCTGAGGAAAGCATGATTAAATTCTTTTCACCATGGCTTTAGAAACAAAGAGGTTTGTGTCAGGTCGACGCTAATGCCTATTTGATTTTGACCAATTGCTGCTTCGGGGAGTGCAGGGACTCTGTAGCAGTAGGTGGTTTATGATTGTTAATGAGTTGGGTGATGTGAGCATTACAGTCAAATAACCATTTGTGTGTGTTATTTATACAAATACATTTTTTAGAACCATATTTCTGTTCTAATGTATTCATTGCAGCAACGTGTAGTGTAGTTTAACAGTTATGGGAGGATAGTTCTCAGTGCAAGTCAATAGTTTTAACTGCACCCATAGAGTTCACTCACCAGGGGGAGTAAGTGAGCTAGTCACTGATTTAGAAAACATCCAGTAGGGTTTGCTCTAGTTTTTGTCAAGATTTAAGAAGAAAGTAATCCCTTTTATAGAATGGGAATTGTCCTTTATATTTTTACTCTACTATTGAATGTGGACCAAAAGGATATGAATGTTGTGCACAGTGTGTGTATTAGTAATTCAAACAATTGTCTTCAAGAGTCTATTGATAGACCTTGAGAAGTCTCAAACTCCCCTAAACTGACCAGCAGAAGTACAGTTTTTCCATTACACTGCAAAAAAAATCATGTATAACACGCAATATATCATGTATAACACACAATCCTTTTTTGAATTAGAGAGCTGTAAAGCTGCTATCTCTTCAAAATCCGGCTTCTTTCTCCTTCACTGGCTCAAAGAAGTAATTTGCCATTTTTAGTCAATATACTAAATCTGGGACCTTCCCCATTCTGTTAAATAGAAACTGTAGTCAGTTCTTTGACTGTTGTCAACACTGGCTTAAGTTCTGCAAAAATATCCACAACTGGACAAGGCCAGTGCACCATCTACCCCACTCTGCTATCTGGCATCCCATATTCTGGAATAGGTAGGCCTAATGTTTATATACCTCAATGTCACAGTCATATTTTTGAAGGACTAAAGAGAACCAATTGTCACGAGCACTTTAAAGGAATTTTTAATGTTGAAAACACTCCACTTCAATGGCAATAAGCCATAAAGTGGTTCAGTTCTAATTGGCTACAAATGGGTACAATGAAGGCAAACAAGTTTAAATAATCTGATATACATATTCTAACATCACCTTATTGAGTTACACAAGTTATATACATTATATTTTTGAGCAGTTTTTTTTTTACAGTAGAAGGACTCAAATACTGTAGAAAACAAACATGGAAAAACTCCCTCTCTTCCATAAATGCATGCACAAAAACACACACATGCGCACACAACACATGCACACACCATCGAGACAATGTTGCACACTACAGTCTCAAAATAGTCCCTGCTATTTTGCCTGGCCACTCATGCACTCTCGTAACCTAGTCCGACAAGGAACCTAGGCCACTGACGAGTCAGGGAATCAGAATCCGGTCACAAGGTATAGAGGACAGGAGACAAAGCAAAGAAAGGCTTCATATATAGAATTATAAATACAGTTAAAAGTCAGTTGCACAAATTCAAAAGACCAGGGGGAAACCAGTGAGAGAAAAATACTGTACATTGTGGAATTAACCGAATGAACTCGGTGATGACATGTGCACAAACAACCACTCTTGGACAAAAAAGGACACATGGCTAAGTCTTTGCCTGGGGTGTTTCCGGGGTCGGCGAGAGGCCCTCCGGGTCATCCCTGCTGCTGTCCGAGCACTCGGGCGTGATGTAGCAGCCCGAGTCTCTGGGGCACTCGCTTTGGTCCTCCTTCAGGCTGCCGGGCTGGGACTCCTCTTTAAGGGTGTCCTTGCTCTCCTCCTCACCGTGCGCTGAGGAACGAGGAGCACAGCCGTCAGGCACCCGCGCCGCTGTTTGTTTGGCTTCAATATTACAGCAGCTCAATAGATTAGCATTTCCACCCTCACATCCCTAATGCTTAATTAAATGACTGGATTATGCACTGGTTGCCAACCACTTCTCATACCAGTCAGCCAGCACTGTCCTCATTCGGTCCTGCCTACACGTCTAACCCCAGCACAAAGCGCTAGAAAGGGATTTTCCAATGTGCTGAATTCATATGGATTTACATTCAATGGCTGAGTTGTTTGTAAAAAGTAAAATATTGCTTGTAAACATCTAGAAGACTGACAATGTTAACAACAACAAAAGAATGCAATTTAGCATTTAACATCTACAAATGCATTTTCTCTTCTTTCCGCCAATTCTGTTCAGATCAGATAAGCGAAACACACTGATATTACGTTTGCGGAAGCCATATTTCACAGTTTCTGTTGTACCAACATTTAAACTTTTTCAGATAACATCAAACCACAGTTGCCAAGCTGAGAAGAGGATTTCCTGTCTGTAGGACTTCTTCATTAAATATTAGGTGTTGCTCTTTAACAAATGGATGAAGCTCCTTTGTTTTGTACACGTCAAACCATGCTTTCCAGCCTACAATAATCACCTCTTTGACTGTTGCCATAGCAACTGAGCCATGAGACCACTAAGGTGCCACTGTTTCCTTTTAACAGGTTGAACTCTGTACGTGCAATATATCTAAAGATAAGAACCGTGGTTTCAGGCGTCTCCATGCTTTAAGTGTTGCTGATTGTATCAGAAGAGGTGGCTTGTGTTGTTTGTGCAGGGTAAGGTATGCAGATCTGAATCACCACATGGGCATTATTGAAAGCAGGTTGGCAGTGCTTTTCACGGCTCATTCTGTCAGCAAAATCACGCATCTTGAAAATGCCACTCGAGGCCGTAGGCCAAATTTCAGTCCAGGGCAAAACCACATCCCCATAACTCTTCAGCGTGCTCAACAGCACCCTGCCCCCCCAAACACCCTGCAATCGAATTTGAAAGGAGGACGCAAAGTGGCCTGTTTTGTTACTCACTTTCTGGGTCGATGAGGCCCTCCACAGTGGCCAGCAGCCGATGCCTGTGCTCTGGATCTGTCATATTCAGCTCGATTAGATGTTTCTCCTTCAAATCCTTCAGGTCCTCCACAGTCTCGTACCCATTGAGAAGGAGTGATGAGGTATACTCCTGTAACCGGTAGGACAGTGTTATCATCTTAACAGCAATCTCAGAGGAAGAGGGATTGTTCAAAATAATTCATTTGAAACTGAAATATGGTGCCCAAACGTGAAACTTTCTTGCTCTGTGCTGATGGTGGTTACTTTTCTTTCTCGACCACTGAGCGCTGTTCTGCTCTAAAAGAACTGTCGGTCTTTCACGCACTTAATGTTTGTATCTATATTGAGGTTGAAACTGATTTTAATTTTTCAGGAAATATGGAAGGTTTCAATGTATATTTTAGAATGAAAGGCAGTGAAAAAGCTTAGCTGGGTTTACCAAGATGGCACCAAGTATACAGACTTTAAGAGGACAGATTCATGAATGTTTGGTGCATTTATCCTGCAGTTTTAGTGTTTCATTTTAAAACAATCAATGTTACTTCTTTCTGGACACAAACACATTTATTTAAAAATACTTTTGATGATCAGTGAACTTACCGACTGTTTGTACAAAAAACACTTGCTTTTATTAATTACACAAAGTTAATTTTTTGGAACGAATCTAGAGCTGGGATGACTTATTTTGGAGTCCTTAGTAGGTGTGGCCTCAGAATGGTCCCCTCATAATGAAGGCATTTAGAACTACCACCTTTGGAATAGTCACCTCTAAATGAAAGCTTTTACGATATTCACCTCTAAATGAAGGCCTTTTTGAATAGTCACCTCTGAATGTAGGCTTTTACAATAGTTATCTCTAAATGAAGGCATTTAGAAGAATCACCTCTAAACAAATGCTTTTAGAATAGCTACCTCTAAATGAAGGCCTTTTGAATAGTCACCTCTGGATGTAAGCTTTTACAATAGTCACCTCTAAATGAAGGCCTTTAGAAGAATCACCTCTATATGAACGCTTTTAGAATAGTTACCTCTAAATTAAGCCTTTTCAGCAGCTCCTGGGGGGTCTTGGCCTGAGGCTCCAATGAGCTCTGCCTCTGTCCGCGTGTCTTCTCCGGCTCAGGCTCCTTCTCCACAATGATGTCAACGTAGATGAATTTGAAATTTCCCACTTTGTTGTTGAGCATGCCTGTCCATATCCCCATGGGCGGCTTACTGATGATGTCAATCACATCTCCCACCTGGAAAATAAACATATTCAAATGAACATTACATTTACATTACATTTATTCAGGTAGAGTACAACGCAAGCAAAAAAACATAATCATAAAGGAATCAGCAATATTAGAAGGGCCACATGACCAGGTTTCAATGGTTGGCCAGACAAGCTACAAGCTAGCTGGTAGACATGAGGGTGGGAGGAACACAGACAAGCAAGGCACTGTGAGTACAAAACCAAAAATGATTCTTCTGTCTAGGATGTTTTTCTAGAACTGAAATGTTTTCTAGAACAGCTGTATTTACTAGACACAATACTGCATACTGTAGGCATTGGTGTTTATCAGGCATTCACTTAACAGCAGAGTGAAAGGAAGGCCATGGTGTGGCTACCTGGAGTTTGAGGGAGTCTGTGTCGTACGGACTCGGGACAAAGTCGGTGTGGACTCTGGCCCTTCCACAGAAAGCCCCTGTGTACGGGACCTCCTCCTCCAGTCTCAGGCTGTCTCTGTTAGCGGAGCCATCAGAGCCGCTGGTGACGCCGCCTGCAACAATGACAGGTTTCAAATCATGGCCGCACCCCGGAACATTCTGCTGTCCCTGACCCCATGACCCAAGGTCTGAGGCATCTCCGACGAAAGTGTCAAATGCGTTTACATTCCCGCTGAAGTTCCTCTGTATTTCATGTGGGCATCAGCTTTGACTCTAGGCTTGAGGAACTTTATCAGGTGTGAAGTTTGGCAACATAGCTCTCATAGTTCCAGTGTTTCCCCACCTTATCTCTACGGTCTGGGTTTCATGCTTTCACACTTCGATAAGGTGAGGATGACCTCAGTATGTAAGTGACCTGTGGGGATGGTCCCCAGGGGGGCCGTCGTCCCTTGCAAATCTCACACTCACTGGAGGAGCTCTGTCCGCTGTTGTGGCTGTACAGGCTTTCCAGGGAGTTGCTGGTCCTCCTGGATCCTTTTCCCAGGGGACGGCTGCCATCGGCCTCTCCCTCCCCCTCGCCCTCATGGTCCCTTTCTGTGCCGTCGCCCTGGAACAAGACCAACACGTGGCTGTCATTTCACCGTGCCCGTTCAGTCACTATCACTGTCCACAGAGGGTGCGGGTGCAGGAGAGGAAAACTTAAACCAATGGAGTCCGGTCATAAGCTGCCCTGCATTTAATTCCTCACGCTAATGCGGCTCAGTATCCCAGTTTGCTCAAGGGCACGGCCCTTCTCTGGCCGGCGAAATCTTTAATCCCCAGGAGGCTTTCTCGTTGGTTCATAACAGAGACATAGAAAGTGTTTTTAATCCACCTATATTTGCTCCCCTGTGTCTGTTAATAGCAGGCTGTGTGCGGTGTGCACGAAAGTGGGACATGGTCTTTTAACCCTGAGGAGGTTCTTATCAAATGCAGAATGTTCTACCTCCAGAACTCTAAGAGTGTGAATTTGGCATTGTAAAACAGTACTCTGGAGGAAATTCATGTATGGCTTAGTTGTGATATGTTCAATTTGCCGTGCTCTGGAAGAAATCAAGTAAACCTCATCATGATATTTCCTACTCAATTATTAATAAAACACAGTGAGTCCCAGTGAGATCGTAATCAAAGAAAAAAAACATGCATATTCCATGCTGCTGTAGACTGTGCCATGTATTAAGGTGCACAATCCATTGCTGTAATTAAACTTTATTCATAAAGCTGTTGGACTGTCAGATGAGCTGAAGTGATGACAGAAGCATCAACAGCTTTTTCGAGAACAGCACTGTGTGGACAGGCTGCTGCGGTCTCTTGTCTCTAACACACTCACCATTTCCTCTGAGAGGGCTTTCACATACTTCCTGCCCATCTTTTTGCGCATGGTCATAGAGATGGCCTTCATTTTCTTCCCCAGGCTGCCTGGCTTACTTTGATCACAGCTCTCGACCCCAGGCTCCCCCTCTGCAAGCTAAACACACACATATATACACATAGGCACACACACAATCACACAGGCACACACAAACGATGGGGTTTGGTTAAGATTTGGAGATAATATCTGCAATTTACTATTTTCTTTCCTGCTTACATTGTGCTACTAATGTCGAGCCTCTGTAAAGGGAAAAAAATAACGGTTTAATTTACATACCACAATCTCTCCATTTTCCTCTGGCTTGATTGGAGATGAGTGATGTTTAAAGGCATCAAATCTCCCAAAGCTGGTCGATCGCTGTTTCAAATAAGATGATTACTGATTACATGTTAGCAATACTGACAGCAGATTGCATGCAATGTAGGAGACATTTACAATGAACACCAAGCAATGGCTTTTTCTGGGTTAACTTTGCTGTCAATTTAGAAAATACTGTTGATTGTGACTGGGAAAGGTAAACTAATAGGGTTTGCACCATGACCTGTGGCTTTAACAAAATATTGGTTTCAAAATACATTTTGACATTAATATGGCGATGTCATTTGCACACCTATACACCTACTTCCAGCATAAGTGCGCTTGACATGTGCAATTTCCAATTTATTAAAAAGAAGGGGTTCAGCTTTTTAGTTCCAAGTCATTGCATTGGTACATCAATAGCACCTTTCAGAAAACCTACTTTGTACATTAGCAAATACTATATATGTATATATAGAGAGGTTTAAATTATATTGTTCTAAAACAGATGTATTTTGATATACAGATAGACAGATATGTATACTATACTGTGTACTGTATATATGTATGTATGTATACTATATGTAGAATCTCTCTTCCAGGACAATCTAGTTGAAAAAACTGTAAACATAAATAAAATAAGCAATTCTCCCATAATATTGATTGGGTTCCCGTTGCATTAGATGTGGAATGACGATAATTCATGTAATTTTAGCCAGTCACTACCATTGCTCAGCCTGTGGTTTTTGTTTCATTCCTGCCAGCTACACCATGGTCCAGTCTTGTGCAGCATGTATTTCACCTGTGCTGCAGCAAACCAATACCCTGTAGCTGTTTAGACAGCCCAGTCGGTCTGACGCTTATTATTATTTTATGTCCTGAGAGGTCATTTTTAATCTGCCTAAAACCTGTCAATTCCCCCACTCTACTCCAAAATAATTACATAAGGCAATAATCCATATAATCTCCATTAAATACCATGGAAATGCAAAAGCAATGAGGCGTTCAGGTCATCCATTTGATTAATTTGACTGGACCTTTGACAGCTTTGACCACACATCTGTCACATTGGCCCCAGCCCATTTCTTAACAATGTCCACATCGATAAGTCAACAGTGAGCGCAATCTGCAGCTCTCAGCCTCGGGCCGCGCATCATTGAGACAAAGTGTTTTCTAGCTTTTATGGAAAAGATAAATGCCATGAAGGTGCAAGAAAAATTTGTTGTTTTAAAAATACTGTTACAATGCACATTTCGCCACACAACACTGAAATATCGCCCTGTCAAAGTCTGAGCATGGCTTTCTGTTTTATTTAAAGCCCACTAACATGTAGAGCAGAATACATTATGTACAAAATTTGTTGATAACCCATCTGACTAATTACTCCGTTGTGACGTCCTACCTTTGGTGGCTTGCTGCTGCTCTTTGGTTTGTCTGAAACATTTGAGAGTTTTCTCTGTAGCATTTTCTTGACTCTGCTCTGTGAAATCAGTCTTCAGAAAAACCTAATTGCATGAGACCTGGCTGCTCATCAGCTACTTGACACAGCAGTAAAGGAAACAGTTCAAGTGTTGGGCTCAGGGCTTCCTCAAAGCACACAGGAAGTGAGCAGACTCACATTTTATCTAATGCTGGCAAAGACTCAACGTCATTTTCAGAAGGGAAAAAAACGCTTTGCTGAAGTCTGCATGTTTCGGGGCCCACTTGCTCAGATCGTCATTTTTGGTAGCTAAACTGGACACAGGATGTGCCATCAAATTAAAATATGAGTTTTTTTATATATGGGGTTTTTTTACTTGATTGATCAGCACTGCTTATCGACTATGGGGAATTGTTACCAGGACTTATCTGAATTTGATTAACAGAAATTATTCAAGGCCACTTCTTTGTTTTAATTCCTTTGTGAGATGATAATGATTCATTAAACATTGATCATATCTAATAACCCTATCACAATGTGTAAATTAGGCACCGTCTCTTGAGTGTGTGGCAGTAGTAACTTGTCATTATGGAAAGCACATGTGATTATCCAGTATGCAGCAAAGAATTGGGTAAAATGGTACTTTTTTGCCTCGATTGCAACAGTCCGACTCAGTGTTTTAAGGAAGTCCTACACCATGAATAGGGCACAGGAAAAGCTGAATGTGGCGAAACCTTCGTGTTGCAAGACTTTCTGTCTGATTACTTCACTGACAGTTCCCTATGAATTCCAAGATGTTTTCCTGATTAAAATGGATCACTTTTATCACATGTAGTAATAATAAGCCAACATAATACCTGCATAGCTTCTCCATATTTCTGGACCAAATAATTAATGATAGTTCATAATGGTATTAATAATCACAATTGATATGCTCATTTGAAAAAAAGAAACATAAGTTATGTCACTTAACATTACATGATTTTGTTCTAAGTACACAATTTCAGCAAATGTTACAGCTAATCTTAAAGTGGCAGTATCGCTTTTCTATTACTTATACAATATATTTATGTTTATTCAATTACAGGTCATTTTAATTTGCCTGAATAGCCACCCTAGCTCATATAAAAACAGCACACTCCAGAATGTAAACTTAACCAAGCATAGTCAAACACAATCACACCAGGAATTGTACAATTGTCCGACTGGACTAAAACCACAAGGATGACAACTGCAGCAAGTTATCCAGTGGTTAATTAATTGAAATGGGTCAGAACAGGTCTGCACAGGAGAGATACAGACTGGCTGATGCTTTGTCCACAGTACTGAATTATTCTTGTTGGGCATTAATGTGATAAGAAATAATTAATAAGTAATACATAAGAGATAAATAAACAAACACATAGGCCCCATAAAACACTTAACACATAGGGAGCTCAAAATGTTTAGCCTGATAAAATTTGCTCAGTGGTAGTGGGTCGTGTATGCAAAACACAGTGCAGGGAGAGCCCCAACTCCATTCCCCAGCATTATCTACCAACAAACCCATATGCAAAAATGTCTTGACAGTTATTGACTGTGTCTTAGCTCAGACACAGACACATTCAGGATACATTTTCAATTGCTAGCAAGCTCAAAAAAGAGAAAAATAAATTATCTTGAAAATATATGTCCGACAAACCATACACGTATACAAAACATGCTCTTAACATGCATGCAACATTTTATGTATTTACAGCTCACACACTGCAGACCTTACAAAAAAACTAAGCCAAATCTGTAATTGAATACACAGCTTGATAAAGACAAAGGATAGAGTAATCCAAAACAAAGAGCTTGTCATTTCAAAAGACATTTTAAGTTTTTGAAGAATACTGTAGAGGCCCAGTCCACAACAATCTCTACAAGCTCATGTATGCGGCTTTACAGACACAAATGACTCATTTCCATTAGAATGACAACACTGACCATAACTGTAATACTAGTCATAATCATAGTCATACACATTACGCTCATTATTACAAGTGCACTCTTCCCTATTGGAGTTAAAAAACTCAAACTACATTGTCGACAGAGCAACAGATCTGCATTTCAGCAGATGTTAACTATGGGTGAAATACAGCCTTTTTCAATCTGTAAAGCATTATTTTTCCTTTGCACTGCTGCTGCCTGGGATGGCAGGTAATTTATATTAGTCTCTGTTCTAATTCCATCTCATTAATGACAAATGAAACTTACTGTTGATGAATTGAGTGGGTTAGTTAAGCAAGAGATTAGCTCATATAATGAATACAGACTGAGCTATCCTGATTGATTGGTTCAGATTGAATATAACATACACGGTATGTATGTTAAACTGTTCTGTTAAACAATTTCAAACGTATTCTTAATCAGCGATTATTAATTATTATTATTCTTACTCTTAATTATTATAGTTCTTACTTGACTCATAAAGCCACCCATGACCCTGCCTCCCTTGCATTACTCTTATGTGACAGTGTGATAAGCAGTACTGTAATTACTACTTCTAGTTGTAAGGAGCGGCCTCCCCTTATGCAAAGGAATGGTCTCAAGAAAGGCAGTGAAAATGACAGCATTTATCACTAATTTGGCAGTGTAGCATAGTGGTTAGGGTGCAGGACATGTAACCAAAAGGTTGCCGTTCAATTCCCTACCGGGGCTGTACTTCACTGCTGCTGTACCCTTGGGCAAGGTACTAAACCCACAACTACCTCAGTAAATATCCAGCTGTATAAATGGATCAAACTGGTCAGTAATCCAGCCTCCTAGCTGTGTTGTTGTCCATGTGCTTCTGTTTTCCTATGCATTTACATTACATTACATTTACATTTATTCATTTGGCAGACGCTTTTATCCAAAGCGACGTACAAAAGTGCAAATAGTGGGCAAACAACAGGCACAAGAGCAAGATGTGTACAGGTCATATAATGCAAATAGTGCTGAAGCTGAGCGCAAGGTCAGCGTTTCAGCCCTGCCCTGCTCTCCGCCTGGTCCCCGCCCACCTGATTTCCTGATCGCCTCCACCTGCCTGCCTGCTCACCTGCATCCCATCGTCCCATCAGCCCTGCCCTATTTACATCCCGCTTGTCTCTGTCTTGTTGCTAGTTCATCCAGCGTTTTCCCTCTGGTTCGTTCCCGCCTGCGTTTACGTGTTACCCTGTTTCGTCTCAGACTCCTGCCTGATCATTGACCTCGTCTCTGCCTGCCACCCCTGCCTTGTCTGCCCGATCTGACTGACCTCCCGGATTCCGACCCCACCTGCTCCTGGTGCCGATTCCCTGGCTTACGTTTATTCGGACTGACTCCCCAGTGTTTTGCCCTGCCTGTTTTACGACTTCGAGCCTGCCTTGTGATCGTATTAAAGCCTGTGAAACCTGTACTCGCCTGGTCCGCGTCTGAGTCCGTGCCCGCACCCCTGACAGAATTGTAAAAACTGTAACCAATGTAAGTTGCTCTGGATAAGAGTGTCTGCTAGATGCCTGTAATGTAATTTTCTGAAATTAAAATTAAACAGTTTTTGTGTCCAGACCACAGGGGCCACCCGTGATGACTGGTGCCCCATGCGATAGCTTTGGCTCCACCCCCATTAGTCTGCCATACCTGAGAATTCCATGTGGACTCACCTGGGGGTCCCAGATGTCCAGGTCGGTGATGGAGCGGATGACACGCGGGGGTGAAAGCTCCAGTCTGTGCCGGTGCTCGTGGACCAGGTACTCAAACTTGTTCCAGTCCTTGGTACGGGGCAGGGTGAAGTCGTAGTTATACATGTGGTACTCTATGACGGGCCTCCGGCAGGTGTGATAGGGGACATCCCAGGGCAGGGGAATTTCACAGGGGTTGCTCCAGCTCTGGCGGTTTGAGCGCACCACAGAGCCCAGCACTCGATCTACAACAATAGCGCTGTTCTCCGGAACCTTCTGGACGGCCTGTTTGCTGGGCTTCTTCTCTGGCTTTTTTGCCAGACCTATGCAGGATATGACAGGGCTGTCGTCCTTCAGTGCCGAATCCAAGACATATGCTGAGAACCAAAATCAAATAAATCCATCAACTTTGGGTCGGTATGGTGGTGAATGTTAGCCACAGAGGACTGTCACAGAGTACTTAACTTAGGTGATCCAAATGTCACCAAACTTTACTAGTAGGTACATAATGATGTAGTTACATTTGGACAACATGCTAAAATATCTTAAATATATCTCCCTGTTGTGTAAATATATTTAGACTACAGCATTTGTATGTTCTGTATTAGCTTATTTTTCACTCAGTCATAACAGAGTGGAGTTGGCACACAACTGCAGCTTCCAAAACCAGAAAATGCCCTTATTGTAGGGTGAAGCAAAAGCCCTTACTTCTCCTTTATGTGTGAATCTGTTTTTACCCAGGACTTTTTTTTTTACTCATTCACCTCTTTGTATTTACTTATTCATTGTTACATTGTGCTTGGGGAGGTAGGAGCCATTGTATGCTTCTCCGCGGTAGTCCCGGGACATACCATTTGTATCAGAGGTGCCATACGCCTCCTCTGCACTACCCTTCTTCACCCCCACAAACTTCTGTATCCTCCTGAGCGTCCCCCTGGACTCCGCTGCCTCTCCCTCCGCCTCTGCGTTGTGGATAAGTGTCTGCAGAAGACGGTCACCACGGCGGCGACAGACGTGCAGGAGGAGATTAAAGCAGTGGTAGCAGCGACACACACACACAGGAGCTCACGTACACACCCGGCTTCCCTCACACACAGATCATGGCCTCCTGTGACCCCAGGCTCACGCAGCCTGCGTGGCTGGTGCCGCCAGGCTTGCTGTGCTGCAGTTTTACCACAAAGGGCAGGGGGTAACTGAGGGCTCTGTATATCTGTTTACTGCGCCTCAATGCATGAGGTGGGTAAACTGAGGGAACCCAATCCTCCCAAAACAGATGGCCAAAAAAAGCAAGGCGCTATTTCAGTGGACAAAATAGAACAACTTATGCCATGCTGTCTTCATGCTTGTACAGGCCCATTTGTCAGACAAGAAAAAAAAAACAATATGAATATATTACTGAATTCTAGCCACTGTCACTCATACTCCTCAGACAAGGCAAACTCAGGCTGGAGCTAAATGAAGACCGACTCATCCTCAGAACACTTCTCATGCACCAGGTACAAACTGACACACCAAAAAAGCCCAATTCAAATCATAAACAACCATGGACTAAGATTTTTGTGGTTATTGGACGGGTCAAAGGTCTGAGTTAATCTCATTCTGTGATCCATTAACTTGGAAGTGATCAATGTTCAATTAGGGGGACGCAGAGGGGCGTGGAAGTGCAATTTGTAATGCCAGCCACAGATGGCTGGTCTCTTCTACAGGTGCCGGTGGCTCTAATAGGTAAGAGGAAGCAGGCTTGGCATTTTGCCCCCTGTAACCCCCCTAAAACCCTCCAACCCGGCCCCCACACACACACACACATGAAAATCTCAGGCACATGGGGAAGGGGAGGAGAGACTACACCACCATCTGTGCTATATTATAGTACAATTATGATTTGTACTATGTGATTGCCCCACTTTGGAGAGTGGATGCTCTTAAAGGTAAAAAGCTGCCATCTTTAATTGATATACTTAATTGCTCAAAATGAATACAATATGACCAAATCACTGCAACAGCTAGCCTATATCAAGTACAGTAAGATGATGCACTGAATCAGCAAAGACCAAATTCCTTTTAGTGACTAATGTGGTTTGTTTATAAATAAATTATATTTTTATAATTATTATTCTACTGCATATGGTGTTATTATCTAAACTTAATGCAGACATGATGGATTACATTCCTGGTACAGAGCATGATTGAGACCTACTTATTAAGTCGATTTATTATCACTGAGGTAAACTCACCAACTCCTCCTGTCTGCTGCTGCACCTCTCCCAGTTTGGATTCCAGGTCTCATAACTCACTGCCTAAAACATGACCAATCAACAAATATCAAAGCCTACCACGGCTGGCACCCAGTCTGCAGTGACTGCCATGGCACTTTTCCCTTAACGCTGAGTCATCAGCTCAAGAACAGTTTCTTGGTCTTTCACAATACCAAAACTTCAACAGTCACTGAAGTTATAGACCCGTAGTGTGTAAGAATCTAAAAAGTATAATATGTAATTACATTCAATACCTGAAATTAAGGAAGTAGAAGATGAAACTGAATGCCCTCAATTACACCCTGGAACATTTTGGGTAGAGGTAATTATACTAATGTTGCCCCTATCAGGGTGACCTGCCTTGATGGATGACCCTGATGGTGAGGTCAGGATGAGGAAAAGGTTTTTTTTTTTTTTCTTCAGTGGCTTTACAGGTGATTGTATTGACTCCCTTATCAAGAGATGAATGTAATAGTGAAAGGGTACATTTTGTGCATGACAACAATTTTACAGGGATTTCTGTCCTGTAAGCTGGAGAGTAATCAAGGAATTTCGGGATTGCGCAGCGAGAGTTACTTAATCTCCACAGTGCTACTCTGCATCAATGGAGTGTCACAGCATCATCAAGAATTGCCCACATCCTTTCCACATTAGCAATGGAGGGAAAATTCTGTTAGCCCCCACAGGGAAAGCTAAACCATGAAAACTACTTCTCAAATTGAACATTACCTGCTAGGCTCAGTGTGGAATGGGTATTCTGTGTAATAATGAGCTGTACATTACTTTGTCAATATTGCTGGTTTCTGAACCATTAATTTCTTTCCTAACTTAAAGGTATCATAGTTCTTTATGTTTTTAACCTTCCCTGTAGACAATTTTCCATCCTTTAACTAGCTGTTCCGCTCTGTTATCAGCAAGTACAATTGGTTTCCTTTTATTTGTTGCAGATTCACACTCTCAGTCTGTGATTGCATGTGGTAGGTGTGACAGTAAGTTTTACCTGAATGGTGAGCTTTGTTTCTGTCTTCAGCTGGGGCACTCTGTCTTCCCCAGTCTGAAAGTCAGCCCTTCGCAGATCTTTCCCCATCTCTTAATTAAAAGTCAGAATCAACATACTTTAATTGGGCTTCCCTGCTTATGGTCAGAATAACTCACAAACATATCATTTCACAGTCACAACTGCCCAAATTTTTATTTCATCTTTTTAAGCACTGTGCCCCTGTATCCCAGTTTTCCATTTAATGACATTTCTCCTATTCAATATTCTAAAATATTCAAAGTAACCACTTCAATAAACTACTTCTTAAATGGCTGTAGTTCAAAAAGGTGATTCCTCCCTGGTGTTCAGTTGTTTCCTTGCTCTGTTTCAGTTTTCACAACTATTCACAAGGTTCACCTCAATGTAATGATGGTGTGACTGTTTTCTGTCTCCTATGAGAGACATGCATTAGCTGGCCATTCAGTGTTCTTTTATTCTTACCACCTATATGTCACATGATCTCCTTCAGACAGCCAGTTCTTTCAGTAAAGTCTCCCTCACTTCAACATTGAAATAGATATTTTCTTAACTTACTATAAAAAAGGATTCAGAGCATTAGGTTTTTTGTCATCATTAACTAAATCTGGCAGCCGTGCCAGGCACACGTGACAAGCTTGCTTCTCTGAGACAGACTGAAAGATTATCAACGGACGGACGCTCCTGGAAACCTATGGAAGCCTGAAACGTGCACAATGAAACACACCAGCTTTTAATGACAATATTGCAGACAGTTTACCTTTATTCTCAGCATTTCTGACGTGGACCAAATCTCTTTTTCTGGACAACTGGCGGGAGACGTTATTGCAGTCAGTGTTGTCTGTATGAGGGGAATAAAAAGCATTTAGATTTTTGATTTGTGGGGCAAGGATAACACTGAACAGAGCATATCAAACAGAGTAAATGCTACACACGCTACACACAATGTAAGTAGAACTGCGCACAGCCAAGTAGGTTAGTGAGTCCCACATTTTGTTTTGTTTTAGAATAAGCCTTCAAAACCCTGGAAAGAGGATTATACTCACAAAAAGGAAAAAGAAAATGCAATGAAAGAGCACTGGTGATTTTAGGCTGTTCTGCTGGACAGCAGGACAGTGAAGGTAGATCTTCCCTTTGAGAATGAAGGATGTCATTTTCTAGACCATAGTTGCCTACTTCACATGCACTGCAAGTCACGGTCAAATGGTAATATTATCTCAATGACAAAGTGTGACTTGGCATGTGTGACTTGTGAATGTCGCTTCAAAGATGTGCAGGAGCTGCTGTTTAACTCTCATCAAAGAAACAATACAAACCAACTAACAAAACGTATTGACAGATAACAGCAGACTTGCTTCTGTCACATACAGATGAACAGAACCTTTTAAGTGGGAAACCGAAAACGAAATATAACCATGGCCTGTACAAACCTAATGCTTCATTATCAGATGCTGATTTTGGAGCAGGCACTCTGAAACCGAGAGAGAGAGGAAAAAGAAATAATGAATTGAAACATATATCACAACTTTAAGTGATTTCATTGCAGGTTCGTGCAGACTGAAGGTGCTCTGCTGGGGGATTTCTGGACTGACGACAGTGGTTCAGAGAAACTGGGTGTTGGTTCTCACTTTTAAGTGTATTTCACAGTGCAAAGTACTTTGAATAACCAAATTAATAAACTGCATGTTAAGCAATTAGCTCAACTGGTTTGCTGCTTTGTTATGTTCTACACTGCAGATCACTAAAAACAATGACAACAGCTGAAGTCACACAGTACTCAAATCATCTTGGAGACCATGAGATACTAGATTCTGATACTGATAGTAAATTGTTGGAACATCAGTCAATCAAATATCAATTCTATGTAAAACCACATGATTGGTAACTGATGTATCCACACACTCTAGTAAATACAGTAACAGGTTTCACATAGCCTGCTTCAATTATTTTCAGGACATTTTTTGCAAAGAAATTGATTTGTTTATGATTTTGTTGTTTTGCTTTAAGTGTAGTTATTATTTACCTGCATGGCTCCTAATGTTTCAACATGTCTAAAGGATTGAGCTATTGAACTAATGTCAGATTGCCTTTAGAGCTTTTAGTAATCCGGAAAGAATACCACAGGTTCTGCAATTGAGAAAAACTCACACGTACTGCATCACTCTGAATAAATAATCATGTTCAGTCAGGGTCCAGGCTGAATGTGAATTTCATTAAGCAGGTGGGTCAGTGAGATTATATAATCCTGTCACTACTCACAATGAATTTAATCCTAATCCCATCATTATCTAAAATACACATTGAGCGCTGCTATACACATCATGATCTAAGATCACCTTTTAAACGGGCACAAGCCTCCTATAAGATTGCAAATACTGTACATCTTTAACATATGGTAGATTTAGAGTGGGAATTATTTGTGGGTCTTGGAAGAGAAAGAAATAAGTTCTCATAATCTGTTGTTTTCAGCACCTCGAACATTCAAAGCAAGGGCACAACATTCAGTAAATCATAATGGCAAACGTTTAATTAATTTCAAAGGATATAGAGGCTAACAGATGCAAGCAAATGCTTAGAATCCTCCCTGCTTGTGTATATATATATATATATATATATGCTCATGAAAGCAAAGCAATCCAGAGAGTTTTCATTTTGTTTAATTGCAGGTAAGCATCATGAATCATCTTTTTTAAAAGAAAACATTTTCATTTGAGCTTTATCAAATAACACTTTAACTTTATTAACACTTGATCAATTGATTGATTTTCTTGGACAGGTTCAGTGGTGCGCACAATATTCTGTGGCCTTAACTTTCAGTAAAATACTTTCAGAAAAACACTGCAATTTAATGCCAACCTGATCATCTAAAAACATGTCAGCAGTGGAATAAAGTTATATCCTCATTAAATGTGAAGGACAAGCTCTTCTACAGGAGGACTGAACAGGGACTCAGTCCTCAGTGGCTGACAGAGTAGGAGAAGGGATTGTAGTATAAATAGACTGCTGCTTGAAGGCTTATGGTGAAAACCATGTACTACAGGACGGAACTGTTAAACAGCAAGCATGCTTAGAGCTTCGACTTAAAGCATTAGCTTCAGGAAGCTAAGTGGGCCTTTGTAACCCTTTCATTATGTGAGACAACTAAGCCATTCACTTTCACTTGCATGGGGAAACACCATCTATTTAACCATCTCAGCAAAAACTACTTACTTTCGTTTCTTCTTCTTTTTCGATTGAGATGTGCAGGTTTGGGGGAGCTCCTGAGAAGAGAAAAGCAAAGCAGATCAACCTGAGTAAAGGAGTTTGTTTAAACTATGAGTTTGGTCATATTCAATTTTCATAAGTCATTCAGAAAGTAGTTTTTCTTCAGTGTATTTACAAAGCAGGTTTTCATATGATCCCAGCTGGTAATTTCACAAATCATTGTGCCACAGGTAACAGATAATTCCCACATTACCTGTATGAATGCAGCCACAAGATTAAACAGTCATTGTCCAGATGGTTCCCACTTACTATTATTAAAGTTAGACTCCAGTGGAATTGTATCCCTGTTGTTTTGTTCAAAAGATTGCACCCAAGTTTCTCTGGAAGCAATACACAGGTTCTCACCAATAAAATGGTACATTAGAGATAAAAAAAAGCTTTTAAAAATGCATCAGGCTTAAAATATGAACCTTTCAAACTATGATGTCATAGTGTCAGGTCTTTGCAAGTATTCCTTACTTAAGGTAGGTATAAGGGCGTGTTCTAATGAAAGAAGTCCTGTTACCTGGTCATCACCAAAAAGACTCTAAGGCAAGGGAATGAGCATGTGGCAAACAGACACACAGGAAACCACTGAAATTTGAGTGTTATCCTCACTGTGCGACTTTCATTTCTTCTATTATTTTCTCTTTAGCAGTCTGGTTGGCTCTACATAGAGAACCTGTGACACAGAATCACCAAAGATATTATTTATTTTGATTTAGGAATTACAGAGTTCTTGCCTACAATAAATATGTATCAGCCAGGAGAACCTTTCTAGTTTCCAGTCTTATCACTCCTAAGTTTACACTACAATTTGTCATTTAGCTGACACTCCTATCCAGAACCACTTAATAAGTGGGAGTACAAAGTGCATCAAATAAAGTGACATGAGAGCAAACAAACAGGACACAACTGACCACATCTGTCAGCCCCTAACAGTGCTGAGATAAAGACTGCCTATATGTTTTGATACATAAGTGCAAAGCGGGATACTCAATAGTATACAATACCCCTGACAGAAAAGCTACAACATACCCTACAATAAAAGTTAAACAAACTTTACAGTTAAGCTACACAAAAGGGAGAAGAGAGTTGCTTTGTTAGTCTGAAGAGGTGGATTGCTACAAGAAGGTCATTCCACTACACTGGGGCCAGAACACACAGAGGATGCAATTGGGACAGATATAACAGCTGGGGGTGGGATTGTGTAACAGTGACCTGTTTGGTGTATAAGGTGTAAGAATAACACACATGGCATGGGACAGTGTCTTATTTTCTACTAATTTAAATTTTATCTAATGTTAGTGTAGTTAGTGCTAATTTAACCAGGCAAATCTTCTGCAAGGGGATGGGGTCAATGAGTCTTGAAGCTGGAATACTGGTAAAAATGTACAGTGAATCTAGTTGTGCCATGGGGTAAGCACAGCGACTGGCTTTCAATGTAATGATAACTAAATGAAACTGAAACAAAAAGCCTCCATACGATGAATCTTCAAAACAACATTCTGAAAGGTCAGACAGCAATTGTTGTTAAAGATGCTACATGTTCAGCTGCAAGGGGAAATCTTGGGAGTCCAAATCTGAGTCATTGATGGTTAGCAGTGAGCTCTGGTGGGAAAGATTGAAAAGTACTTTCTCTGTCATGTTGCCTCATTTGTACACAATCCAGACGTGGGCAGTGACCCTTGTCTGAAGGTTTAATCTTTTCTCACCTTCAGTAGAACATCAATGCCCATCAATACTGTGGCTTTTCAAAAATATAGTTTTAACTACCCCCAGAAAAATTTTGATTGTATTTTAATACACACACACACATCTAAACTGACCACATAGCATTTTTTACACCTAACCTGCTCACATGTCTGCCTCACTCATCAATTCAGTAGGCTAGGCATAAATGTCTTTCACTTCAGTTACATGATTGCCATGTGAGCCATATTTCTGTCTATACTGAATCCCTACATTAGCCTGCAGGCTCTCCCACTTCAATAAGTCCATAAATCTATCCATGTCATATAAATATCACTAACCATGATGAAGATTTGTTATACCTGACTTGACATTCCAGAATACATGCCTAATGTATGTCGTACAGCACCTTACAGCGTGTCTGCATACAGGATTTCACATGTTCACAAGAGGCCATGTCACATCAAGTTGAGGTTTGCACCATGAGGTGGCAATATACCCACCACTGGGATGGCTGGCACTGAACCACGCCACTTGTTGTGGTCCTCCAGCAGGACTGACGAGCTGCAAGGCCTTCTGGGAATGATGTACTCCTGGGTGCCTTTGGTGTCCTGGACAGGCTCATAGAGGCTGTCCATGGAGCCTTCCTACAAAACACAGGGAAAATGAGTGAATGGAAGTTGAAGTATTTCAGCAGGAAATAATGCTATTTTTCAGACCACAAGTATTATGATGTGCTGTTCAGCTGTGATCTCCAAGCCTAGTTGAAAAAATTAATGAAAGACCTGTACTGGAGACCCACCACTGTTGTGTGTGTGTGTGTGTGTGTGTGTGTGTGTGTGTTTATTTATTTGGCACTTTAATCTAGATAAAAGCACAGGAGAATCTACAATACCATTACCTTTCAACTGCTGGATTCACGTGTTAGATACGCGTGTCCAGGAATAAATAACTAAAAGATGCACACATCTGGAGTTTGTGTATTTTACCACAGTATGACATGGATTACCAGCTCCATGTTAGTGACCTCATACACCTAATGCAGCAATCCTATATTGAAAGACTTTCATAACACCCACAACATAACGAGATTAAAAGGTTCACACCTCCTGTCAAGCAAACAAACAAGCAGCTGTCTTCCTGTGTGTGACCCAGTCCTTCCAATGCATAGAAACAGTTTTCTCCTCGCAGCACTGGGCTCATTTCAGTCAGAAACGGTTGTATCTGTAGGTGTCTATAGGATCTCATTAGGCTTACGCTATACATTTCCCACGGGTGAATTAAGCTTCATCACAGAATCTGTGGTGAGGACCCGCAATCAAGTGCCCGCGTGGAGACTGAATATGGACATTTAATCTCCATGCCGTCCGATTACTTGTTTCTAATCCATGAATAGGACATGTTCCTTACTGTATAACCTGGTGATCCGTGATCTGCTCTAAGGAGCTCGTAGCCTACAGTATGGCGCTCATTAATCCTGAACTGTGAAAAATTGCCCCAACATCTGTTGAAAGATCCGCGTTTGCACTCTATGTGTCCTCTGTGTTTTCCTGCTGTTTGTTTTCGTAATCCTGTACTCATAGATTTCATGGTGTTCGCGTAATGTGAACAAGAGAAATTGTTTGCATCCTGGAAACACTCCAAAACTCAAATTCATGTGAAAGAACAGGTAAAATTCACAAGATAACACAGACTTCACTTGACATAGGCTCGGGTCACCGGTTCAGCTGGGAGGAAAGTGCTGGTCTACGCACAACTGCTTTTAGGAAAACTGAGAAGACTATGTCCTCGCAAACAAACCATTGACCACGGATTACTTTTCGTAGCCTTAATCGAAAACCACTCAGAACATATTGATACCTCCAACCAGGTGAATCGATCAAGCACACAAATTTCGCAACCTCAAAATAACACCTCTGACACTCTCAGCTTTTTCATTTCGTGTGTTGCCATGAGCAGCGGCGTAGCATCGGGGGCAACGTGACACCAACAACATACCGCTAACAGTAAGACGTCATTTACTGCTTTACGACAGATGTAGAGGCCTTGGCAAAAGTTTGTCTTACCAGGGAGAAGCAGAAAAGGTTCATTTTGAAGAGCCGTTCCCCCTCAGAGCTGTGAACGACGGAGCGATGAGGCGTCCTGTAGAGCGAGAACAGCCTCAGTCCCGACGTCTGCCTGCTGTCCCACAGATTAATAGAAAATGAAATCCCTGCAGTAATCCTATAGATGCAGAGAGCCATTACTACCCAAGACAGCACAGTCAACAGCCGCGCTCAGCAATCACACTAGTGCTGGTCATAGCAAAAATCAGATAGGCAAACTATATTTGCGACCGCTGTTGAGCATTATAATTACCTACTGCATTGAATTGTGGTGTATATGCAGCAGGTTCGACTCATTCCGAATCGTGAATGGAGTTGACACACCACTTAATTATAAAAAAAACTGCGTTTTACTACGCATCGGTATCCTGAGTTTCAGTAGTATACAAATGCATGCCCAAGTAGTTGTTATTTGTTAATAAAATAGCTAAAAAAAATTTCTTACCCTTAAAAGAAAGATGCAATCAATAAACGTGTGGTGTTTGTGTAGTGTTTTGCATCTTGCAGATTGGCAAATAACAGAGGGTTATGACAATGGCTAAGTAAAAATATTCTGAGCATCATGTTTACCAAAATAATTAAGCCTAGACATCAAGAGCAATTTTATAGTCTTACGTACAAGCAATAATGATGATTATTTCTCTGTTGATTGATGTGATTAATGTGGACCAGTTTTTTTGTTTTGTTTTGTTTTGTTTGCTCACTTGCTTTTTTTGTTTTGTTTTTTTGTACATTTGATGCAAACCAAAGGTATGTTTTTGAAAATATTTTTGGAGAATCACAATTAACATAAATAATTAGTTGTGTCATGGAGATTATCCATGTTACTGACAATAAAAAAATTAATAACATCAGCATTACAACTGCCTTGTTTATTAATACAGTTAAAGCATTACAATTACACTAAGTTCATTAATGTAAGTTACATTGTAAAGGGGTTTCCAAACCTGTTTCAGATTACTGGCACCATAAACTGTAATGCTGCATCCACTTGTCTTTGGAAAATCCCATCACGCAAAGAGGAAGTTTAATCTCTTTCATAATTTTCGTATCCGATCGCCAGGCTTTAGGCCTCCTTCTCCGTAATGTAGCTATTCAGGACTTGTGATGGGAAGTGAAGGCACTGGCTGCAGCATTGCTGTTCACGCCCAGTGTTGTCTCCTTTCTCTTTCCAGGATCTGTCTGACACAGCAGCTATGTGTTGTGCTGACAATTTCCTTCGAGTCGTTCTGAGATGGGCAAAGAGGATCACTGCTCGAGTCACAGCCACTGTGGTGAAGGCTTCACTGCGGCTGTGTGCAGAGTGGTTTCATGTCGTAGACACGTGTGCTGTTACAACAAAAGCACATCTGAGTAGCACTCTAACAATCACTTAAATGAGGGCCTCAAAGCCTGCTTTGGAATTTATCTTGTTAAAAATGGAAAGATTTTGAACGATTGCATGCCATCCATTTTCATTTAATGGACAGATAACTGTGCTAGATTGCTGTCTGCTCTGAGTGTGATAAGATTCTTCATATCGCATTGTCTCATGTTAGGCGCATTGGTTGGATGTTAACAATGATTTTGCAATGGGGTAAAGGCCCCGTTTGTGCACACTTTAGAGCAATTGAGAAACTTGAGGCTTTGGATCTGAGGGTGCGATCACGGCCGTCAGAGCTGAGAAACAACAACACAGATTCACTACTCTCTACGACGTGGGCTTGGGGAGAGAGGTGACCTCGTCAAGAGGACATCAAGATCAATTGATCTACACAATTGCCGGGTGAATGTGATGCTCACAAATGTGACCTTGGTTCCAACACGGAGCTGCGTTTGCATCCCTAATTGACACCAGTTGCCAAACAAAGGCTACTAATTGATGTCATTATTGAGAAAGAGCAGGTGGCAGAATTCCCAGGTGTTGGGGAAGGGCGAGTAGGTTGAGCGATTATTTAAACGAGGGTGTCGGATCTGTTCCACTAGTGACTCACCGGGGACCGAGACCATGAGAGCAGACCTTGAAGGTGAAACAGAAAAGGAAGTTTTTCATGTGGCAGTAGCTAAAGTGAGGGCTTTGCTTGCATCCTTCATTCCAGCCCTCTCCCACTTTGTGGCGGTGTCCTAAGAAACCGCAGTACCAGGCGAGCTGTTTTGTTTTGATCCACGTAGTGTTATTGTGTAGGAGGTTAACGCTCCTCTACATTTGAATCTATATATGACCCATGAAGTGACAGTTGTGCCCTTACTACATTCTGGAATCGCATAACAGTGAGCAAACCTTTCTGTAATGAGCGTAGCTCTATTGTAACTTATTTCAGGGTCCTTTTTTTTTCCTTTGGTCTTATATTTTCCATTAGTGACATTGTGATGGATGAAATGCATTTTGTGCTTGTGTGGCGACATGTGGGTGGTCTGGCAGCAGGGGTTGTTTTTTACCATCTCCAATCTCCTTAATATCTGAAGCACCAGGGGAGATGGGAGAATGAATGCTGGAAGATTAATACAAATCTGACCCACATTCCTGTGTTCTATTAAGATTAGGAACCACTGACTGACGACTTTGAAGCAAAAAGGCTATTTGTGTTTAAACCTGCACACCGTGAACTGTTTTCTTCAAGCCTAGGGAGGACAGGGGATCACCAAGAAAGGGATAAAAATAACAAAGGCTGAGGATTGTTAATTCACGTAATGTTACTGTCTAGTAATGATTAAGGATTGTCATAATTAGTCTAGGGATATCAGCAGGAATACTAGCATTAACAAAGAAAGAGTGCAATTGCGCTAATAACCAAAATATTTCTAGGTAGTACTTGGCCCAACCAGGAAATTAAATTTATTAGTCATCTATTGGGAATTCTGCAGATCTGCTCTCACTCAACTACTGAAAATGCTGCCTGCATTTGCAGCACTCCAGTAGTCATCTATAGCATTGTACTGCATCCTTGGCCCTTTCTGATTGCATTTTAAGCATGAATGAAATCAGCTGGTAAAGTGCTGTTTGGGTCAGAAATGAAATGCTTTACAGTCTGGGGTCTGCAGTTTTTCATTGTGCTTCACTGAGAGCTCTTTGGAGGTGAATTTGTTTAGTTTGAGTCCTCTTGACATGCATGTCTGATACTTGCTGTTATTTCTGTACAAGAATTTTCAGCTTGTTAAAGTCATGTAGTGTGAACATTTGTGTATTTGCATATATTCACACATTATTCCTAGCCCCCCTTGATATAAAAGTGTATAGCTTGCCTGTAGGGGGAAGCCCATTGTATTTGTGTCTTGGTTCACTCCCCGTAGCCAGTCTCTGCTTGCTGGTGGGGGATTTGGCATTGAAAATTCCACCAGCACAGATTCAAACACCTGGCCTATTGTTCCAAAGCTGCTGTCTGGCACCTCCCGTACCCCTTGAGATACGTCCATGCAGGAAGATCATGGGTGTCCGCCCCTATGTGCCTTCAGGCCTTAATTCACAAGTAAAACTGAGAGCACAGCTTGAAAAAGCACTCACTGGGTGTCGTGTCTCTGTATATCAACAGAAAAAACCTTGATGTTCCCAGGATAACTGGTATATGACTGTCACAGGAAACACATGTTGAAAAGCAGTGGTTAGAACCAAACCAAACTGGAACTATAACAAGAAAAATGGCTTAGAATTTTAAAAATATATGTGCTAGAGTTTGGCCATGGACTATTTAACTGCTGTGGCCAAGTTAAAGATTCCACCACATGTATCCATGTGGTATGAGCTATAAGTGAGCTACATGTAAACGAGAGAGGGGTACATCAGGTATCTCTTGCTGATGCAGCTGTACACATTCCTCTAAACACACAATATGTGATATATTTGTGTACTGCTTGTGGAAAAGCAAGAATCAGCTAAAATATCTTATCAGGGGTTTCAGTATGATCTGTGTCAAATCTTGCAACGACAGCTGAACTTATTGCACAGATGGCCTGATGTACGGATGTAACTTGGAGTTTCTGAAACTGAAATTCTTGAGAATGGAGGATGAACTCTCCGGGTCTGGATGAATGAAACCTAAATGAAACCCTTCAGTAAAGTCTTTTCCCATTTGTAATCATTTGGTATTCTATCATACTAAAATGTCATATGTCATTGTAAAATACTGTCAAATGTCATTGTACAGATTTATTGTGATTATTGTATCGACAACTGTGTACATGTAGAATGGAGATATACTAACCCTACTGAAATGCCAAAGGAGACACATTATGTAATGACAGCATAGTACTATGCTACTACATTAAAATGCTAAATAATAACAGTTATGGAAATTTGCATGTTTGTTTCATTCACTTTGATAGTTATTTGCATATTTAACACTTATGGTGCAACATTAGAACTTCAACAACAATATTTGGACAGAAAGTTGGCTTAAGGGAACAACCAGAAATGGACTGCTAACATTTAATATTTTTGTCAAAAGATTTTTAAAATCTTTCAGATGTGGGCTGAAGACACACCTCTTCAGACCCTACCTGGACTGACACCCTTGCCATTTGACCTTGTAAATCTAAGATTCTTGGCTCGTACTTGTATCTCTTACGTTGTATTTGTAGTACTTTTTGCCTAGGTAGTATAGCAGCACTTAATTGTCCCAGTGACTGTGTTTGATATATGTAACCTTACATCAGATTAGTTCTGTCTCGCTACACTGACCTTGTGCTCAGCTTCAGCACTATCTGCATTATGTGACCTGTACACATCTTGTCCTTGTGCCTGTTGTTTGCCCACTATATGCATTTTTATACGTCGTTTTGGGTGAAAGCGTCTGCTAAATGAATAAATGTAAATGTAAAACCTACTGTAAAACATTTTATGAAGGTAGATTTCACATTTTGCATTGAGAGAGTAAATATCGCCTTGAGTTAACTAATCGGTGGACCAGTAGCGCCCTCTATGGGCGTGTGTGGCGTCTGAGATGCCGTCTCTAAACTTGATTAAAAAAAAAAAACTGAAATAATCAGCGTGCCAAATGATTTACTGACCGAATACTCAAACGCCAACAGCTATCAGCCATACCATCCGACAGCTCTCTCCTCCAAATTAACAAACAAAATAAATTGCATTCTACTTATTGGCGCGGGGGGCGGGCTGGCTGCATTTTTCCATTGTATGGTCGTTTTTTCCATCGGGCTACTGTTCATTACGCTATAAAAATTATATTATGAGTATAATTAACTTTCCTGGATTTGTACATTTAATTGTGTAGCAATATGACGCCTTGAAATGAATTTGCGTCTTGTGTAATGCAGCAACATGATATTAGGACAACGTGTGGCTTTGCTAGAACCTGAAGAGTGTAGGCCCTATGTCTATGTAACTTATCAACCTCAGATAATGTTTCTCTTTCTTAAATTCAGATGTGTGTGTGTGTGTGTGTGTGTGTGTGGGGGGCTTAAGAGCTGGCTGTGCTTAACAATGAAAATGAAAATGAGATATCAGCAGCGTTACTATCTTGCTGCAGTTAAATTTGAACGTCTTTTGTCAGCCCATGATAAATGACACTTTTTTGTACTGCTGTATTTGCAGAGGTTACGTCTTCTTGACTCAACATGGTGGTGCAAACTCAGCTTGGTGCCAAGGCGTGTACTTAATCCTGTGACAGTTTCTAGGAAGCATCTTAATGTTTGAAAATGCATGTTATGTACTTGTGCAACAGAGGGTGCTGTTGTCACTTTTTTCCTCTCAGTTTTGCACCCAACCACCCTCCTTATTTCATTTAAATGAGGTTAGGTGGCACAGAAGTTACTGTTTGTAATGAGTCAGACCCCAGGGCCATTGTGGCCATTACTCTTGGAAACCCCACAAAGGCCGTAACTCACCATGCTGTATACATATGGGTCCCCACCTCATAACTCTGCAAAGAATACCATCCCAGTTCATCTAAAAATGAGTCTGTGATAACCGAGCAAAACAGTGAAATTATAAAAAACTTTGGCACTCATTTCCTAGGTATCACAGTTACGATAGTTTCTCCTCAAATTTCAGAGGTTATACATGTTTCCCTGTGATGTTTTTAAAGCAATTTTTTTTTTACATCAAACCAGCACATTCTCTGAAACCGACAACGTGAACGTGAATTCAGATATTTTCTGCGTTTACTTTTCCTGGAAAGATGTTGACTGGCTTCAAGTGGCCACTGAAGGAGAGTGAGGCCGCATTTGCATTTTCTGAAAGAAACAGCTGTGAGGGGGAAGCAGTGAGAACAGTGCATATTTAACCGCAACACGTTGCTGTGGCCTACACTTGCCTGCCGTTGCTGCTGGGAGCTGGGGTCAGGTGAGGTCAAGGGGGGAAAGTGCCAAGATCCTATACGATGCGCCATTTCTGCATCCAGCTGTAACTCAGTGTTATTGCCAGGCTAAAACAGTCCTGACTCCCTGACTCCTCTCCCAGCATCCGAGCCGTTGTCCAAACAGGCTTTCGCATTAGGAATAACACATTGCCTGTGATACATGACGGATGGGCAATAAAGCTTATCTCCTGGCTTCCAGTTTGTCAGCAAATTAAAAACGGTATGCAAAGTAGAGGCGAGAGAGACTAAAATAAATGGTCCCAGACTCACTCAACCAATTGGACCAGGGGCAGCCTCATTGTTAGGGGTGTAGCTTGCAGTGGTGGCCATCAGCAAAGGGGGAATGAGAGCATACCTTTCAACCTATAACTGACCTTATACTATATGTTTTTGTTTACTTATTGTCGTTTTTGATTAAAATGCTTGGTAAGGATCACCCAACCTAACTTTGTTATATTAAATGATTTAATTACATCAATGTTGCTAACATTTTATATACTGTATACTGTCGCTAAGAGTAAAGAAACATTGCTGGGAATAATTTTGATCTTAAGAGGCCAGCAATTTGATTTAAGCTAAAACCAACTGTTTTTCATTTAACTGAATGTGAAGTACGCAAACGCAATGACTTCATATTAGCCATCACAAACACTATGTACTTATTTGTGTACAGAGAATACAACCTTATTTTCTCAACTTTAAAACTTGTACACTTCTAATTATCTCATATTGCTTCTTTAGACCCTTATGAGCACATCTGATGGTTTGTTGTGCTGAATTAGTCTCTGTCGGCTCTTCTGACTGATTCTTTATTGTGCTAATGTTAATGTCTGCTTTCCCCTATCACTCCCCTCAGACCCAGCCTTTATGTGAACTGATGGGAAAAAGTTAATTAACTTAATTAACCACAAAATGGAAAAAGTAAACTTCCACTTTCATACATTATTTTAACCCCAAATGAGATAAAATATGAGAGATTTGTTTTTCTACCATTTTAATAAACATATGCATGAGATGGATAGACGTAATTAAGTGAAGAAGAATCCTTTGCTGGTGTGTGATTCTAAAATTGACAGACATGGTAATTACTGTAATATTTTTAAAGTTTAAAGGTTCATTTCTCCTCCACCATGCTTTTATTTACAAGTCCCTTCTGGTTGCTTAGTGTCATATACACTACCACAGCATGTATCATTTCTCCTCTCAGACTAACCTACGCTGTCAGTCTGTGTGAACATGGCCATTGCGTGCAATGGCTCTTAATTTTGTTGCATTCATGTGTGTCAGTTATGTAGGGAAGTTGAAAGGAGGACAGAAGAACATTCACCCAAGTGTATGACAGTTACATCAGCATTATTTTCAGGATTGATATAAAATGACTCCACAGACATTCTCTAAGGGTTCTCTCCCAAACCCTCTGTAAATATTATCAGCTTGCCTGCATGAATACATCAGCATGCTTGATTTTGCCTTTAGCAGCTTCCATAAACAGGGTCACATAGCTAAATATCTTTTGCTGAATTCAGACAGTCCAGCATGAGCCCAGTGGTCCTTGAAAACCCTACATTTTGTTACGATACCTTTTGATGGGCTGGAAATCAGACAAAACGTCAGATTCAATAATTAAGCCCCATTTCACTGGTTTGTTCCAGTTTAGAGTTTAATCTTGTTTATATCTTGCGTTAATTATCTAATGCCCAGGAGGGATCGTTATGGTGTCTCATGGACTTGTCCGATTCCTGGCTGAGGAATTCTGTGAGCCGCACATTGGCAAGCTACATTGTAGGGTGTTTATTTTGAGGGACAGATCAGGATTGCATGCTTAATTCACCACGAATGGGACTGATCCCTTTATATCAAACAGTTGTTCTGTCTCTAAATAGCCTGAGCTGTCATTCCACAGTCCAGGTTTAGATATAGGAATATGTCACATCTGTGCTTTCAGCAAATGCGTCATCTGTGTGTCACCAGGTCATGATTGCTTTGTGTAAGTTTAGTGTATTGCTTAGTGTAGAGTTTTTGTTGCGTGATGTTTTTTTTTCTTGAAGCAGAACAGAAACTGGCACCCTCAGCTGTGTGGTGGTGTCAAAACAGAGAGCGAGAAACAGCATCGCTTGTCAGAATTGAGCAATGATGTGTTCTTGTCAGCCCCTGTACTGGGTGCTTCATACCTTTGCTGACCTCTGATCCTCCGGTAATCTCAGAATCTGGTCTCTGGGGTTGCGACCCCTGCCCGTTCTTACGACCCCCTATACATCCGACGCCCTTTCGCCAAAGAGTGAAACATTTTGCCCCCAGGATGGACGACTCCCCACCCCCACCAACCCCCTCCCCACCGCCCGCCCCTGTCCCTCGGAGGTATTTGAGGCCGCTGACCTTGGCTGACCTTTCATTAGCGCTTCCCTTTATTGCGGCCGTTTCCTCCCAGCTGCCCCGTCAGCACTTCAGAGGGTGAGAGGAGGCCCCGGGCAGACGACGGGTCTGCAGCCCAACTTCTCCCAGCACCTTAATGACCGCGTCCCCCTCGTCCCACGTCCCACCACGGCACAGATGACCCTGCCTCGGTGTCACCCCTGCGACGTGCTCACGTGTCACCAAGGATGCCGGGACTTTTTTGGGACCTCTTTGGTTTATATAAAGATAAGCTTTGGAAAGGATTTAAAAGAGCCACACCACTGATGGGGATTATCAGGTGTGTGTGTCTGAGGATTTGACAGTGGAATATGGCATTTCATGGTGTTGTACACATGTACAACTGAAGAGCACAGAAATACCAACAAAGGTGGTAGTCTCAGCTGTTTTTTAATTACTGGTGTTGAAATGGTGGAAGGTTTGTGGAGCCCTAGTCAGGTGCAGAGAGAGCGCCACAAACATAACGTGTTCTGACTCCCCTGATCTCATTTGTACTTTTTATAATCTCAGTATTTAGGAACCACAAGAACAGCCCAGCTGCATCCTGTCTCTGTCACTGTTTGTTCTGGAGCCCATTTTAGAATGCAGGCTACACTTTGTAGGGTAAGTGGGGCTGTGTTTAGGTTTGTAAGCCTCAGAGTTCCTGTGAGATTTCTGAGAGATCTAAGCTCTTTATTCTCTTCCTCCTGACTTTTTGTGGGTTGAGAAGTTTTTTTTATTTTTTCTTCCTATCTTAACAAATGCTGATATTGCTGTAAAATACCAAAGCCATGCAAAGACAGCAAGGGATTTCTTATGTTTACCCTTTTCATAGATATGCCAGGTATTCTAAACACACCTTTCCATAAGACGTTACATTTAGGTTTTTAGTGAATCATAGCGGTTTTTCAAAGGCCAATCAAAGTGGTCTTTTTATGCATAAAATATGGATGAAAAAATGGATTACTATTAACAAAATTTGTAAATTTTAAAAAATTCAAATAATTAATGAGTAATAGTTGAATTATTATATTTAAATAATAATTAAAATATCCTAATAGATGTCAGTATTTTGTCCCAGTATTTTAATTGGTGATTTTTAAGATCAGAGATGTCAAGCAACAAGATATTACATACCATTGTCCTCCAGGGACAGTTTTTTGATTTGCTTATTATTAATGAATAATGATGAGATCAAAGAGCCAAAAGAATTATGCAGCCTTGTTTCTTTAATAAATTGATATGTAGAGACACTATAATTCGTGCGATAATATCTTGTTACAGGCTTGATGGAATCAATGCTGACACTACCCACAAAACAATGAAAATTATTTTATTTCTTATAATGTGCTATGTGTAAGTTTGGTGCCATAGTAAAAGTTTCTGGGCACTGCAATGTAGCCTGCACAATACAGAGTGTGAGAGGAGACTAGTCCCTACCTCTTATTCACAGAAACAGAACAGTTTGGGTATGGCTGCATGCAAGAAGAAGAGACCTGACACAGGCTTTTGTCGGTCAATATGCGGTGGGGGGGTGGATTGCATTATTGCACAAGAATTCTGATCAATAATTGGAGACATAACCAAAATTACTTAAGGAATGAACACTGACCTCCGTGACCATGATATCTGTCTGGAAACTTTCCGCTCAGCAAAGGTGTTGGGGCTGCACGTATCCGAGGAGCGATATTTCACAGCAGCACCTCGTCCAAAGGCACGGCACTCCGTCTAACCACTGCGGCAATTCCGCCCAGCCCATGTGACCCACATTTGTCGTGAAGGAGACGTCAATCATCGACCCGTCGCTTGATGTGAGATGGAGCTGGCAGTCACAAGGCTGTCGGGGGCTGGGAGCTGGCGGGGTGGGGGGACGGGGGGCGGGGGCGCAGTGCAGCTTCTCTGCATCTTGCGTACCTCGGCCCAGATTAGCCTGACACGGCTGTGCCGCCTCCAGGGTGGACGGGCTTTATGTCTCTCTTACTGGGAAATGTCACCCGCGCCCCTTCTCCTGAAGGGTGCGTTCACCCTTCAAGTCTGCACCGAAGGCCGGGGAGAAAAGGGGAGCGCGCTCGTCCGTCCGTGAAGAGCATCTTCATGGTCCCCTGCCCTCTGCGGTGCCACTCTTGCGCTCTCGGTCAGCGGACACCTTTTAAACTGAACGACACAAGTGCCCGAATGCTTACCTGAAATGCTCGTTTTTATGAGGTCCGGATGCCCTAGACTCGTCCTATGGACCACTGTACTGGAAATCATATGCAGTCCCAGTTATTGGCTTCTATCTTGCCCAGAGAGTCCTCTGTCCTTGCTATTTCTCTTCAAACACCTGTACATTTTTGTATTGCGTTACGATGGTGAAAGCTGTTTGTTTGCACAATGTTGTGTTCCTGTTTGCGTCAATTTTCATCATGGGTCCCTGCATGATCTCTGACCCCCGTGCAACCTTCAGACAGTGCGTCGAGTCCCCAGCACACTGGTGACGGTGCGCCTAATTACACAAAGCATGCATAAAGTCCGACCCAATGACCTTTTAAAGTCCCTGAAGCTCTGGTGGTCTAAGTCTGTGGTACAGTACAGCACAGCTAATGGTCTAATAAACGTCACTGACGCAGATGTTGCTGAAACGCACCACACAGGCAGAAGAGTTAAACACACAGCCTGTCTGAAGCCCTGACAAAGTAAAAAAACTATCAGGGTAACAGGAATATGATGGCATTATTTCTCTATTGTACAATTTATGCCACTATGGCAAAGCAATCTCTGGTTATGGGGGGACATTGATTCCCCCTGCTACAGGGCTTTGTGTTTGACTTTGAGGAGCAAATTTATGTGTTACATTTTCCTCTTTCCTACACATCACCAAGAGTTACTGAAGTGGGCAAAAGCCGCCCAAGAGGCAGCCGACTGTGGTTTGTCTTATAATATTTCTGCTGGAGTTTATCAAAGTATTTACATCAGAATCTGTCGGGGGCAAACGTTCATACGTTTAAAATGACAACTGGCCAAATAAATATTTACGGCGTGGATTAAAAACACTGGAGTTGTGATAGCTGTCCAATAAATAAAAAGCTCCCAGACCCCAGGTTACGATTAAGACAGAGCATGGAGTTTGAATATTATTATTCAAAAGGTCATAATCCTTCTGTGGCCCATTTCAGTCTCAGATGGACTTCTATTGTTTGAAGTACAAAACAAACTGAATTTCCCCTTGTGCATACAGTAGATATGTACAAAGCTTTCATCACCTACCGAGAGCCTGATACTTTTGGGAACAGGGGAAATGAGGACTTCCAAGTAGGAAAAGGGGATGGGGGACTCTCCAAAAAACAAACGAGCGTGTGCTTCACAACATGATTCTCGCTCTAAATCCGCTATTCCCACGCCGTCCGTGTATTCAGATGTACAAACTGCATGAAATTATTGCTCCTTCTCTGATAACTTTCCAAATGAACAATGTCATTTTCACCATGTATTTTTAATAGGATATTGGCATAAACCTGTTTTCTGGTCACCAATTACCCATTCTTTTAGGCTGCATGAATTAGGGAAAAGCTGCATTAAAGAAGCTTAGCGAGGCTGTTTGGAGTTCAGAGGGGGTACTGTACAGAGCGTTCAAATTGACGGTTGCGTTTCCCTTTATGACCAAGACATATACGGCCTTGTCTGGTAATTGTCAAATCCCCTGTCTCCTTTTGAGAGGGATTCCAGTGCACTGCCACACAGCACCCGGTAACACTCTGTATTGAGCCACTGAGTACACAGGCATAAGACACAAATGTGAAGTGCATTTCGCTCGGCTTCATTTTGGGGCGCCACGCGAATGGCATTTTTGTGCAATTCATCAGATCATTTTTTCCCCCCATAGGTCTCCTGAAGGGTTATAACGACCTTGTCCACTGATGAGGTGTGAACCTTTGCCCTACATAGTGGAGGTCTATGGGGATTAAAAATGCCGGCCTTCGCTCAAAGCCACCGCTGTATCACATCCAGGCCTTTTGCAAGCAAGAGAAATCGCTTGACTCCTTTTTTTTTTTTCGTTTGATGCAACTAATCCTCCTAAAGTGGCATTCCTCCGCTCTGCCATCGAGACTGGAATAGAGGAGAAATGAGAGTGAGGAAGAAAACGTCTGAAGTCCTAGTCCTGCAGCCATTTTGTAGCTGTCAAACTGCATGAGGATATGCAGAGCTGGTCCCCATCAGGCAGCCCACAGGCCACACACAGCCAATGAAGGGTTAACTTCTGGCCCATAAACAGCTTCTAGACACATATGCTCGAGCAGCTATCAACTATTAAAAATGCAATATGTCTTGGGGTGTACAGCTGTGAGGGAAAGTTAGAAATTTAGACCTACAGAACTATTTGACAGACAATTACTGACAGGACCGATATTATTGTAGAGATACTAACTCGACTTGTTAGGTCTTTCATTATTAAATTAAATGGTACAGTTTTCTGCTATCATCAGTTACAGAACAGTCTCCAGAGAACTTATAGACATATCTGAACAGAATGCCACACAGGTGGCATTCAGCCATGTTTGAGGGAAGTGACAGAAGCACAAATGTACAGCACAGGATACTGCAGCACACTTGAACATTTTGCCCATCCCAAAACCTCAACAACTGTCTCTCTTCAAACATTTTACCTAATGGTCAGTACATACAAAATGAACCAATCACATTCACCACAACATGAGTAAAGACTTCCATGACCACAAACATCCTGACTGACATTGTTTATCAACCATGTTGCGTGCATGTCATAGAACAAGAAAAAGATAAAAAGATATGTATTTTGGATAGAGGCTAAAATCTGTTGAATGCATACAACAGCACCTACATACATAGAGTGAAGCCGCAGCAAAAGCAATAGAAAACTTCATTTGATGGAGGCACATTTGTGCCAAAATGAAAAAGCAAACACAAAAGGGAAGAGGTAATTGCAAATGGACATTACTTTTTTGATGTGCTCATTTGCATCTTCGTACAATGTGGTTGGTTTGTGCCAGAATTTAACCGCACACAAAACGGCAGGACATGCAATATTCTCATTTCACGTTGCTACTCATTCAACCCATTTGAATTGCTTTTCATTGAGGTAATTTGCTTATTTTTTCATAGTGGAAATTTGAATAGCTTTTACTTGTAGGTGCAACTGTCAGTCCCTTCTCTGCAATGGGCATAAAAATGGTGTGATCATATGGCTCAGTTCTATTAAGTTAAACACTCCCAGAGAGTCATGAGTTAATGTATCATGCAAGATTTGCAAGATATAGGTCACTTACAAAAAAATAGAAGAGTTACATAATTAGGCAAGGAATAATCATGCTGTTACAGTAAATATCAGCCAATACAGTGTAAAAAGAGGTTATGTTATATAGAGCTGAATGGTGATTGGAGAGGATATGGAAGATAATGGCTTTTACTGATTCTGTGAAGTTCAGAATTGGCGCTAGAGGCTTTTTGCCAACAAATCTTTGGATTGGCAACATTAGATGAAACTCTAGTATTGGCAGGGAAGACCACACTGGCTGAGACATGCCAGGAAAGTGTGCTGGCACAGTCACCCCAGTTTCCTGGTCCGAGGTGGACCAGTGCTGTTCTAGTGATTGGTTAACGTTCATTAACTTCGATCAGTGCAGTAAGTGCACAACTGTCTGGCAAAATACAGGTTTCAATCTAAATTCTTTCATTTTCCAACAAATTTGCAAGTTGTCAATGTTTGGATAGGGCAATCATCATCATTCATCAGCTAGTTTGCCAGTATTTTTTTCTAAAAAATACGTAGATTATTAAAATCAACAAAGGTCCTTGGAATTTTAGCTGGAACATAATCTTCCAGTAAGCGGCAAAATCTCATTCACCACAGTAATGAGCCAGACAGAGTGTCTCCAAGCCCAAATGATGTGTTTCAATTCTGGACCAAAGTGCTGGACTTGTCACATAAAAGAAATTACGCTAACACCAACCGAAACAATGTATCCTGTTTTAATTTTTGGGCTGAATTCCCATTGAATGCCCACTGTGGCCTTTTTGATTCAAAGAGGAAGTACTGCCATGTGTCTGTGCTACGGCAGTTAAAGGCACTGCTATTAGAACTTAATTGGCAAGGAGATGTCTCACGCTTCACTTTGCTCACTTCATTAATGACTGAGTTAATGAACTCATTTATTGGTCAAGCACAAAAGTTATAAAACCTTGAGTTTTTCAGTAGAAAACTATTAACCAGACATATTTAATCGGGAAGGCCAAAATGCACATTAATATTAGCTGCGCACACAGTCTTATTATACTTATATTTCTTGTTAATTTTGGAGGGATTACTCTGAAAATTTTTGGCTGCCCTCACATCATTCTTTGAAACTTGCCCACTGTGAGTAATTACAGGCCCCTGATATGTAATTTAGAAATGAAAAATCACTTTTTTGTGATAAAAGGAGCACATGAAAGGTCAGTATGTGGTATCACTGGACAAATGAGCAGCATTATTTGGACAATGGAGCAGAAAGTCGAGACAGGGGCGGGGCAGGAGGTGGAGACATCTTTTCCTTGTATCACTTCATCACACTCCCCTTTTATCTGAACATCCTGAACTCACGACAGCTTTCCGCACCAGCCGGGCTGAAGTGAACGTGACCCAGGCATCTCTGCTTGTTCCGGAAATGTGTTCCGGCCTTTTGTGGAGATGTCAATTGTGCGTGTGCTTCTCCAAGGTCAACACGCCCTGATGAGAATCCACCAGGGACTGGGCTAATTATTGAGTAACAACAGGCAAGGCTGAAATAACCTAATTATTCCAGGCATGTATTAGATAAAGGTTCTCACTGCCTCGTACCCTGTGAGGAATAGTTTAAATGGGATTAGATTTCCCCAAATACTCTTCAGCCGACTCCTTCCAAGTGTTAATTGAGTGTTGCATTATGGGATGCCCATTCCCAGTAAGTTCCACGAGTGGCCATTTAAATTAAATATGCCTAAATGAGTTGAATGATATAATTTTAAAGCTAAATACATTCCTATTCTTTTAAATACTTCATAACCATGTAAATAGGACAAATCAAATGTAAATGGGGTATGTATATGACTGTTGTTTGCAACAAAATAATAATCTGTTTGTGCTGTTGTTTTTAAGGTCACCCTCAGAGGAGCAAAAAGGGCATATCAATTTTTAGAGCACTGCAGAGGAACACCATGTTTTCCTCTCAGTCAGTCTGCCTCCCATGGAGAGTTGACTTTCATGCTTTCTGGAGGTTTGTAGATTTATTGAATGTGTGGAATCAGAAGACCCTTTAGAATTATTTTTCGTTATTTTATCTGTCACAGTTTGCCATTTATTTATTTATTTATTTATTTAGGTGTAATGTGACCTGGTCTACGTGTTTGTTTTATTAACTGCCTGTCCGTTTCTTATGTTGTTCTCGTGTTTTGGTGAGCCGAAGACAAATTTCCGCCCTGGAGGACAATAAAGTTAAATTTTAAAAAAATATGCAGAAATATGCTGAAATAAGGCCTAAAGTATAAGAAGCAGTCTAAATAAAATTTAAATTTTAAATCAAATTACATATGTGCAATTGTGGGTGCGGGTGTGTGATTTATTGTTGGATACATGGTGAAATGTATTTTACAAAACATTCATAGAGTTGCATATATGAAAGTGGTAGTACAGTAATCATACTCTTTACTATTTTTGAAATTCAAATTTCACATTTATTCAGATATTATTCCTTATTCCTTTTTAGATTAGAGATTTTATCACTCATCTATACATGCACACACACAATTTTAACTCTTAAGACTGTGGGGTTTTCATCATGTCTAATGTGTACAGTGGGGTTCTGGACCTCTGCACCAGAGAACCCACAGGGGCTCAGGCCCGGTTCTGCAAGCAGAGCCCAGCTGTATCCAAACAGAGCAATGCCCTGCACGCTGGCTGCTCATTGCTATGACAGGTCAGCAACTGGCTCCATGATCGCCTGACTGCCGTTGAATGGAAACTTATTGTACCCCAGGGACCACCTGGCCAATGCAGCCTTCATGACAGGAAAATTGCCCCAGGCTGTGTATGGCATCAGATGAATGTCACTTGAGGCTTTGAAGGTGGAGGATCACAGAGGACACTGGATGCTTGGTCCTTCTATGTCCAAATGCATGCTATCTACTGAGTAAACTCTGGGGTTCTGGGTGCAATCAATATTTTCACTGGAGGTTTGTTTTTCAAGCTCCTTGTGGTAATGTATTTATTCCTTCTACACAGCCCTGCTTTTGGTGGCCCATGAATTCTGCAAGCTTTTATTCCAGCCAGGCATTGAACTGGCAGATCCAACAAATCATTTTCTTGATTGAATCAATCTTACCCTCTCCAGTCTGGAAAGTGTAGGTGGTTTAAAGAGAACTGGGAAACCTGCTGCATTCTGACTCTCCAGGATGAACATTTGATAGTCTCACTTTGTGGAAATGAAGGGATTTTGTGCTACTCACTGTGAAGGAGCAGCCCTAAACCCCACCCCAACAGACTGAATGTTAAATGTTAATTGTTTGATTGTTGAATTGGTTGTTTGGATGTCCAGCTGTGTAGATTGAGGATCCTCATCTTGTCTATTTTCCATCTTGTGAAATGGGCGCTTTGGTCAATCAGCTACAGCTGGACCAGGTTTCATGTTTATTGTAATTGATTATTTAATAATTGTTTTGTTAAGGTCACACCTGCACTAATTAGGCTGGTTATATACAGGTGTGTGGCCACACAGTGGAGGTTCAGAATTCTGGATGCCATTTTGTGTGCTGGTGGCTGTAGACTGGTTCTCCTGTGTTTGTGTGTGGGTTTTTAAATAAATTATTGTTTTTGTAAGTTTTTCTCCTTCTGGTAATTTATGTGTAGAGCATTGGCCAGCTCTGTCACACTCACTAAAAGGCAAACCATAATCAACCAGTTTGATGCAGCCGAATACAAATTTTTTGGCCCTCTTACTTTCAAGACACAGATTTAGCAACCGGTTAAATGCCTAAAGTGAACTGCCAGATTTGGATATTGGCAAAAGTAGAGAGGCAGAGGCAGTGTTGTGGCCTGTTCAGCTCGAGATGACTTCAAGGAACAGCAGTGAGTAGGAGGCAGAGATAAGATAGTGCAGCAAAAACAGAGAGAGGAGAGAGATCTGCAGGCAGGGATCGCGGTGACCCTGCACCACTCCGGAACATCTCCTGCCAGAGCAGAAGAGAAGCCTGAAAGGCAGCGCCCGTTTAATCTAACCACTGACACAAACTTGGGAGTCATCATTCCAGCTGACCTTTTCTGAAAATAACAAGGCCAACGCGCTTTTAAGCAGAGGCAGCACCACCGTCACAAACTCATAAAAAAAAACAGCTCAGCAGGCAGGGTGATAAGGGAGACACAGAACCTGTCATTTTTCTCTGCTGAGCAATAAGGACCCATTGTGGTTGCAAAGAATAAAAGGAAGCCAGATGGGTAATTTTACCTCTTCAAGCCCTTTGTTCTGAATGTAGGACAACTACAAATGCCTAATAAATAATCGTTCTAACACTCAAATATTCAAGTTTCCAAAACACACAGTTCAAATGACAATAGAAATTGTCATTTATGAAACACTCTAATGGGAACCAACTGGGTTTGTTTCAATGCAAGAAAACCTCAAAAAAATCTTATTTCCAATGATGTATTTGTTTCGCATATAACCTGTATAATCTTTATGTCACAGAAACCACATGAAGGATAGTGCAATTCAGTGTGAAATTTCCAAACTATAGTGCAGGCAGTGCTTAGCCCCATCATTACAGTCAGGGCTGTGAGGGATCTGTGTATTGATGTGCGCCGGTCTCCCTGCAGTCTGTTGTCAGACAGGAAGCTGGGAGGGTGAAGGTCATTCGAGGAGGCGAACGGAACAAATGTCATGTTGTTTTGCAGGTGGAGGCTGACTCATGTGGGTTAGAGCAGCACTCAGAGTGTTTTACAGACACGGGCCCGCGCTGCTTGAGTGAGCCAACCAGGTGTTCCTAACACTTCTGAAAGGTTACAAAGATTGCCGTCACATTCCCGATTCTACTTTTCATCAAGGTTTCAGATACTGTACGCAGAGAGAATTTACTACTGGGAGCACAGAGCAGATAAAGCAAGAGTTTCTGTCATTTAAGGCTGCTGGATTCTCAAATTAAGTATTTTCTCTGTATAATAGACCTCATAGAAACAAACAATAAAGAACAAAGCAGATATTCAAATGAAACTAATTATTCAGTACAGTATAACATGCATTGTAATGACTACTAGTGAATTGATGGATGTGTAATTTGTATGAATGAACAGGCCTGCGAACTTCAGTTCCTCAGTTTGTAGCCTCTCTGTTCTTGTGGGGTGCAGGTTTCCGGTGGATGACCTGAAGCTCATTTATGAATTTCTGGGGGTGTAGGTGTGTACCATTTGTGATCATGTACTGGTTTAATCATTACAAGTCTGTGGTTCAATTCTTAAATAAGACCAGAGACAGGGCCATGTGTTAAGCTTCAAGTGGAGAACTGGAGAGTGATCAGTCATGCTGATGCTTGACTGCAGTGCACTCTGGGAGTTCCCTCTGGGGAGGAGTAGGTCACGAGGGTGGTGGGCGCTGCTTGTGATGGAGATCTGAGGACAGCAAGTGCCGCGTGTTTGTGTTTCACCCGCTGATGCATGAAATAGACCTCAGACAACCAGCCAGGCCTGAACCCATCCCTTGTCTTCCACTCAGTGATGCATTACCCCATCGATTTTTTTGTGAACACTAAGACGAGGGGGAAAGGATCTTTTGATTGACCGTGCCCTGAAGTTCAGCGGAGGACCACGGCGCCTACAGGAGTTGTCGGCTGTCGATGAACATCGGCTCTCGCGCACCACCCCGGCCTTGCAAATCCTGCCGACAACATCTGGACACACAACGACTTCATGCCGAATGGGCATTTGAACATAACTGAGAAAGCAGACAAGTCATCACTTTCTCTCATTCCTGATTGATCTGGGGGGGGGAAGCACCCAGCTGTTGGATTTGAAAGATGAATATTTCAATTCTGAAACATTATGTAAGCAGATGCAGCCAGTAAAAACCCATGTAATAAGTAAAAGAAAAAAACTGCGACTAATCGTCCAGTCAGACACATATAATCTTCACTAAATTGAATTGTCTCTGTTTGAAACCACAGTGGGACACTATTGAGGGAGATGTGTCAGCCAGGAGGGTTTGGTACGAGTTCAGGAACACGTGTGTAGCATGTATCTCCAGGAGAGAAGCAGTGATATAGTATCAGATGAGTAAGAACTGTAAATGTTCCCAATTTCCGCCATGCCTGTAGCATCTGAGACAAGATAACATAGACTGGTGCCTGGTGTTTGTACACCTGTCTATAGATCTTTTTGCCCATAGACCATATGAATCAAACAGCCAATCACCTGAGGGAACAGTACCATAACTGACAGCTGATTGTAAACTGACCCCATCAACCACATGCATGAAGAAACAGATAAATGAACACCAACACAGTAACTCCACAATATCATAATAACTTAATTATCAAAAACAAATAACTGAACAATGTCTACAAAACCTGCAGGTATGAAATTATGTATGAAATACAATGCAGCATATAGTTTATTGAAAACTGTGGTTACAGGACACATAACATAAACTTCAGATGCTATTTCTTACCCTCAAACCCACTGAAACGAGACTGAACATACTAGCATGATTGCTACTTGATTAAAAGTTCATGGCAGTCAGTAAGGTCTGAAACATGGAAAGTTCAGGGCCCAGTGAATGATAAGGCTTTATACTGATCAATACAAAGCAGGGTGCTATTAATGGCAAATTCAATATTGTTTTATTTGCTGTTGCAATGGGCTGTCTTGTTGCAAATGAGGTTTGAAACAGAGTTGCTTGGAATTAGAGCTTAACCAGAGAAGTCTGGGCCTATTCTAATAAATAGGTCAATTATTGTCTCATCTCTCAATCCCCTAGTGATTTGGGGTGAGCTCACATCCTTAACAAAACAAGCAATGTTTGTATTACACAGGCGCAAGAGACCTCTATTTGGTATTTTGTAAGTGCTAATAGGAGAAATGTCTTTCAGAGACTGAAATATAAAGCAAAGATTGCATTGATATTTTGGCTCAGTCAATCACAGCCTGGTGGGCTGTAGCCTAATAATAACTGTGAAGATGTATTTATCATAGATGCCCTGGATTCTGTACAGATATATCCTCTATATGTTTGGTCTGCATCTCATTCCAAATTGGGCACCTAAAATTGTTAACATGCCAGGTTCTCATGGGATTAAATAAAATATGGAATTACAGTGTCTCCAAGATTTTTGACAGCAGTTCCTAACCTGATATGACTCAATGACTCACTCACAGTCTTCCAGGCAGTTGATCTTTGATCTATGACCTTCCACACCAGGGAGTATCAACTGAAATTCTTCAGAATTTCACCTTAGGAAATTTTGCCGGACCTTTGTTCTCTCAGGTAGCTGTTGTCTCCAGACAACTAAAGGGAATGACTCAAATTAAGGAAAGGTCCTTTGGGGGTAAGCTTCATGTGATTTCCTCAGTGATAAACTAGAAAGTAAATTGAGTGCCTGTTCAATTCTATCTGAAGTTTTAGTTTGCTCAGACATGCCTTGTTCAAATTAACACCCAGGGTCTTGACTTAACATTCAACAGATATGAAGAGTCCATTTGTTTTGCATTTAATGGTTGAAGGTGTCAATAGTGAGGAAGTACAAGAAAGTTCTAACAACAAAGGAAACAACTGGCATTCTTAATGGGTGAGTGGAACATGCATAATTAAATTTGATTACCACTTATCTGCCTGAGCTATATGTGGCCCATTGTGATGCAAACAACATGGTGCTCTGCATTTCAGCTTGACAGTCTCACCTTGTGCTTAAGTGCTGCTGAACAATGAGCATCTTCACAGCTGAACTCTTTCCACATCCATCCGTCACCCTTACGTTTATAAATAAATGACCAAGATCAGTCAGATGTGAATGGATGCATGGTAGTTTATGAAGGAAGAAGTATTCATGCTTATCCTTTTTCTATCCACTGCAGATCCAGTTCATAGGTAGGACGATGAGATATCTGCTTAGTTCCTTGCATAAATTGTTAATGCTATGTGAAAAACACTTTATTACTCAATGAGAGGTAAAATACTCTCTGACTAGAGCAGTTTTCACCAGGTAAACATGCATCTACTTACACAGTTACACAAACCAAGAACAGTGCACAGACTGTGTGACTTACAACCAATTCCTGTTTCCTATGTAGCCATATCAGTTTTTGTTGCTTCTGCCTTTGCAGGCAACACTGAACATGGACCTTACCCCTGCATTTGTGGAAAAACTTGTATTATTAAAAGATTTTCTTTTTAGCCTTCTCCTCTAAAAGGCATTGGCGCCAGTCAAAATGTTCATAATTAGTGGATGGGTGGAACAAAATTTTGATTTAATCGGGCCCAGTGCTTCATTTCAAATCCTCAGGGAAATTTTGGAATTTACAAAAGTACTCCACCCCGATGTGAGCTGTTAACATACTGATGAATTGCCCTTTCTCTCAGTTCAAATAGCTCATGACTTCATGTGGCTGCCCTTTACATTGTTTTCCTTCACATTGTTGTCAATCGGGGCTCACAATTCCCAGCATGTGTCAAAGAACAAGGTGTGGGGATAACGTGAAATTGGAGTGTAGTCCCTGGGGGGAGGAGGGCGGGAACAGTGTCTGCCACTGAAGCTGGTGCCCAAAGCCATGACCAGAGCTAGAATATCCACTGCCTTTGATCTCCACTCCAGCACACCTCCTAAGCCAGGCTATTTGGCTGCGGCACAAAGAGCACAATGCCCAACGGTCTCCTGTACCCCTCTTCAGCTCTTCTGTTAGGTAAATGTCATTGAGTTATACACTGTCATTGACTGACTGCCACCTCTGGCTCCTTACCCTTTGTGTCTCTCCCGCCACCATCATTCTCACTCACCCTGTCTCCCCACACCCCCCTGGGCCCAGCATGGCTTTTTCGCTTTCACCTCGAGTACAGCGCCGTGGATCTCTAAAATTTGATTAAGATTTACATTCCGTGGCCTCCCACGGTGTTGTGGAATGTTCCATGCGCCCCTGCATGCTGAGGGCCAATGCGTCACCGGATTGAATGCAATTCAGGTAAACCTTTTACTCAACGTTTTAGCTTCGACTGTTTCCAGACCAGTTCACCTCACGGGCTGCTCAGGGTTAGCGGGGCTGCGTCAGATGCTTGGTTGAAATGGCAGCGGCCTTCTTTCTCTCTGTGCCACTTTTACCTTTTACCCCGATGCTCACATCCCAGGCGGTCACGTCCATAGAAGGAAAGGAATGAGACCTTGGAGCCTGGAAATTAAACAAGAACCTTGCAATTTAGTTGCAGTAATTTCCCAGTTTTGATGCCTTTAATATAATTAAATCGATAATGTGCAGCCTTTGTCTGTAATGGCCTTGGGGTGGGTGGGGGGAGGGGGGGCAGGGGTTGTGTAGAAAGATTTAAAGCCACATTACCTGTGCCTCAGCCATCCCAAACTCTGAAAACTAAATTACAATACAACAGTCTTGATATTTCAAAACCTAATGTAATTTATTGTGCTATAAATCCATTCTTTATTCAAGCTTTCTTACAAAGTGCCTCTTTATGGTGCCAAAATGGTACTGTTAATAACGCTCAATGGCTTTTCTAGATTCTTATCTGTGATGGCTGGGTCAGGAATTAGCCCCTGTTTCACCCCTCCACCACACACACACACACACACACACACACACACACACACACACACACACACACACACACACACACACGCTTGCGAGCACACGCACATACACAGAGCCCCATAGCATGAAACAATCACTTCACACAGACCAATTAGGAGGCTGGCAGAACTGTAGCCTGCATTCAGCTCTGCGAGGCTGCTTGAGGCCAGGCACTCTCTGTTTGTTCAGAGGCTGCTTTAACCTTCATCCCAGAACAATAAAACAAGCACAGACGAATGAGATGCTGGGGGACATTTGACACATCTCCTTAAGCCAATATCTACTTTATCATCTTTGGCAGCCCTTATTGGTCGTGCTAATCAAGTGGAAGAACGGTGCAGAGTCACCACCTAATACGCAGCGTGTGACAAATATATTATTAACTTGAGAGAGACGTGCGACCTTGCCCGTGTCACCTGAGGACCTGCCAGAGCTCGCTCTGCCGGTAGGGAACGACCTTCATATCAAATCCCTGCAGAGGTCAATAAACTAAATAATTCACAAAGGTTATTCGCTTTACGCTGAAATCCGCAAAAAAAAAAAAAAAAAAAAAAAAAAAGACTCTTCCTTAACCCCTTCCTACCTGAGCCTTTGTTATCTGATCAGACAGTGATCTCATTATCACCAGGATTTAACATGTGTCAGATGGTAGTAAATCTGTTATACCTTTTCATTTCCTCTGTGACATTTCTGTAGTTATCCTGTACTGCATTGTCAAAGATAACAGAAAACTTTTCAGAAAAACTTGACAACCCGCATTTTTTTCATCGATCCTATTTTGACTTCCTGTGACATGATTGTTTTAATCAGGTGATTTTAATTCAATTGCTGGCGCGCAGGCAACAACACTGGTGATTGTTCTTCATGTTCAAAAAATATGTGTCGGTTATTAGATTTTCCCAAGACGTTCCTCATTTGTGTATAAATTACAGAAACTTCTGTTATTATTGTGTTACTGTTTAAAAGTTAATATGAAAGAACAAAACTGTAATTTGAGAATAATCCAAGATTAAAGTATCTGAAATATGGTTATATAATATACAGTGCCTTGAAAAAGTATTCAGCCCCCAACCCTTGTTTCACACAAATGATTTCCACAACCTGAGATTTTGACTAATTAGACTGAGACTTTTTGTTTATGAATCACACAACTCTGCAACAGTGCAGCCAAAAAAAGAAATAAAATTATAAACCATTAAAGAATAACAATCAAGATCTAAATTGTCAACAATCAATAAGTATTCATCCCCCTTCTTTAGTACTTGATTGAACCACTTTCGCAGCTATTACAGCCATTAGTCTTTTTGGATAAGTCTCTAATTTTGCACAATGTGATGCAATATTGCATGTGATGCAAAGGTGCAATATTAGCCCATTCCTCCTTGCAAAATTGCTGAATCTGTACCAGGTTAGTTGGGGAGCGGCGATGGACAGCAATTCTGAGGTCTTTCCACAGATGTTCGATAGTGTTAAGGTCAGGACTCTGGCTGGGCCACTCAAGGACATCAATTTTCTTCATTTTAAGCCAATCCGGTGCTGCTCTGGCAGTGTGCTTTGGGTCGTTGTCCTGCTGAAACACAAACTTTCTCCATAGTTTATACTTTCTGGCAGATGGGAGTAGGTTTTTATCCAGAATCTCCATGTATTGTGCAGCATTCATCTTCCCATTAATCTTGACCAGATTGCCAGTCCTTGCCACTGAAAGGTACCCTATAACATGATGCTAGCACCAGTATTTTTCACTGTGCGGTTGGTGTTTCCTGGCTGATATGCAGTGTTAGCTTTATGTGACACATATCGCTTAGTGTTTGAGCCAAAAAGTTCCACTTTAGTCTCATCCGACCCCAAGACCTTCTGCCATATCTTTGTAGTATTTTCCAAGTGATGGTTTGCAAAGTCTTTATGGGCAAGCATGTGTTTTTTTCAGCAAGGCCTTCTTCCTTGCCACTCCTCTATAAAGGCCCTTTTTGTGTATTAGCTTGGAGATTGTTGACCCATGGACATCATTTTCTGTTGCAGCCACTAACTTCTGTAGCTCGATTAGAGTGACAGTTGGCATCATAGTAGCTTCTCTGAAAAGTGCCATCCTTGTTCGGAGACTAAGTTAAGGGGGCGGCGTGCCTTAGGTAGTATGGCTGTAGTTCCATATATCTTCCACTTCTTTATGATGGACTGCACTGAGCTCCAAGGTATGTTCAGTGCCTTTGAAATGTTGTATCCTTCCCCAGATTTGTGCTTCTCCACAATTATATCCCTCACTTGTTTAGAATGCTCTTTTCTCTTCATTTTGGTTTGTTCAATGGAAAATCCAACCATAATGTTTGACCTTATAGAGAGGGAAGGTATTTATTTTCATGAAGTAATTCAAAACATGTCATCCACTAATTTCCTAAACAGGTGGAGACCATCAACAAATTGGATGACTTTATAAGACAATATGAGCAAGGTTAGCCTTATAATTACAAAGGGTATGAATACTTTTTAAATCTCTAAGTTTTAGTTTTTTTTTCTAAATTTGTGAAAGGTTTTGGACATTTCTTTTGATCTGTCATGATGTGCAATACTGTGTGGACCAGCTGGATAAAAATCCTATTTTAATATATTTTAAATTTGGAATCTGAGACAATAAATTGTGAAAACAGTATTGGGGGCTGTATACTTCACTGCATATTAACTCCTCTCTGCTTTTTAATGTGTTCTCTTTTAATGAAAACCCATGCAGTGTAGCCCTCTGTACACATGATGGAAATTTACAGTAATATTTACAGTACTATTTAGAGCATTTAATTCTTTTCCTTTGCACTTCCAATTAAGGTCCTCCTTGACTCCCCAATACAAATTAATTGTTTTGTCATGACTGTACTGTGTTTTATTGTTTTATTTCATTGAAATATACAGTATATTTTTGTTGATTTTTCCAAAACAGAGCAATGTAATAATACTTGGATTTCATCTGACAAAATTAATTGCGTTCAGCATTGCTGAAGCTGGTTACATTATTCATCTCTAACCTAATTTTGAACATTGGAAAATTTTAAATGTGGACAATTGGGTCATTAGTTACTCCAGTAGACAAGGGAGGACAGGATGTGTATTTTTTATTTTATCTACTGCAAATAGATGACATTATTAATGATTTCATTTTCATTTGTATTAAACACAGTACCAATAGCTATGATCCTCAAATAAAATCATGTGGAAAGAGACCATGGGTAAAACCTAGAGAGCTGCTAACAATTTTGTAGTGCTTCAGTGAAACCATTCCTGTTCAGCTAATTGCAAATTACTGTAGATGCATTCACAGATACATGCCAAACTATTACCCATTGGTACAAATACACAACTGGAGATAAAATAGTATACAGCGATCCACATGCTATGATAATACCTCTATTTCTATATCACTCCTGTAATACTACTATTTCACTCACTCTAACTGGCTTCTGCACTCTCTGGAATTATATTGGAAATAAGAGACAGAGAAAGAAAGAGAGAGGCACACGTCCATTACATATCACAACAAAACAACATTAATGTTAGAAAAAGCACCCATATGGCTCTGAATCTTTAAATGAAAAATGCCTGCCTGGGGAAATCCTTTGCCAATTCTGGAAAAAAAATAGGTTCAACACAATGGTCCGAATTAAATATATCACAGCTCTGGAACTGAGCATTAAACAGTTCTACCATTACTCCCACGCTCCATCATCAATTTGTTAGCTGACTAATTTAGAAGGAAATGGCCTTCTGGCAAAACATGGATAGCAGGCTACACTTAATATGTGCAATTACACATTAAATATACAAGGATTACCATATGTATGAGATACACATTTGGAATACTGTTCCTTTTATTCACAATTGCCATTCTTTATGTCTTAGCCATGTAAAGGAGCAAATTTAGGTTATTCTCGTTCTGTACTGGCTTACTTACTGTATTTGTACTGGCAGTATTTTAATGTTTATTACAAAGGAAAGTATGCAGGAACATACTCTGCTGGTGCTGGTGCTGGTGCTGTTGATAACAGTAGGAATTTTGCAGTGGACCAACAGCAGAAAAGCATACAAATGCATGTCAAGCTGGGGACGTTCTATCCTCTGTCTAGTGAACACTCTGACACATGCTTTCATGCAATTCACACGCACACCATCCCCATATTTGACATTTGACTTTCTTCAAATGTTAAAATGTCTGTGTGCCTTTAAGTAGGTTAGTTTTTTTGCAAGAAAATTACCAATGATACCAATGATTACCAATCGTTTTGTTGCAGAAATGGGGCATCAGTGTGGAAAAATGATAGGGAGCATACACACCAGATGGTTTTGGGATCAAATCCTAGAAAAGGTACTCTTTGAGCAAGGACTTGATCTCACATCAATGCAGGAGAAATTCAGTTGTGTGAGATAAAAACCATCAACTTTGACATTATAAAATTGCCCTGGTGAAGGTCATCTGTCAAGCTAATAATGCAATTTAATAATACCTTTTAAAGGCAGCCAGCAGTTAAAGTTTCTATATCACATTATAAAAAAAACTTCACCATGTAGCTCATCTTCTCTGAGTTATCAAACTGTTTCCAGCTGGCATGCACATTTTAGTAATTAGACATTGCATGACTGACATCTGAAAGCTGCTGATGCGATGACATTTTTTCAGCAAATACAGCAATTCTAAACCTACTTTGCGTCAAGCTCACCTGGCAACATTCCTCCTGTACAGACATACGGAACCCAGGCTGACTAACAAGGCAGTAATGGCTGTTCCACATTTGCATCTGGCATTCACAGCTGGCGAACTTCCTGAGATATCACATCGATAGAGACAGGCCAGTGCAGCTGCGCTTTGTCAGAGAAAGAACTGACAGAATGGCTTTAATGGCATGTCCAAATGAGTGCATTCAGCATGGGGAATGGAAAGAATGACACCGGGAGACAAAACTGATACTGGAGGTACCAAAGCATAAAAGGGAGAAACCTACCGGTTTTGTGGCACTCTCTCAGGCACACAGTCAAGCCAAGCTGAAGAGAGGGAGAGAGATACAGAGGACCATATTACTGACCCGCCGATCATTATGGGGATTGTATTTCACGTTGAGTGCAAGGTCAGGCTGCTTACTGCTGTTTTCCATACCCTGCTTTCTATTTTATATTGCAAAAACACTGGGAACTGTCGGACATCTCCGTAAACTCATCACATCTGTTACTGCTCGCTAAAATCCTTTACAAATCTGGTGTTGCAATTGTCATCTGTGTTCCCTGAAGCAACTTGCTGAAGATACAAGATTGATTTCCCTTCATGTTCTCTGTTGTTGGACTGCTAATTGCAACAATATAATATTTATTGTTTACAGTTGCATTTTTTTAAATAAGCATGGTACCCTTCTCCATAATAGCTAAAGGTTTCGGGTATTTTCACTTCATCGAACTCCAGTCTTAATGGTTCTTAAGGAGAGCAATATTAATGAAGAATGCCCATTGGGTTCTGCAGATGTTTCTGGAAACATGTCTTCCCTGCACATATCACATCTCATGAATACACATCAAGCAAATAAACATATATACCCCTAGATAAAGCTAGCACTAACACTGTTAGGTTAAGGGTTAAAAAACTCAAATCACTGTAATATATCATACTGTCACACACCATATAGCTACAATGTACAATATACAGGTGTAATATACAACTGTGCAATGGTGTGCAATCAAAGCAAGGGGCATGTGGACTCTTGTCTTTGTACCTCACTCCACATTGTAATTACCTTTATCTTGCTATGTCACATGCTGACATCATTAATGCTATTACATTTAGGTTTGCTCTTTTTATTGCTTAGGGTTACTCTAAGGATGAGCTGGGGGCTGCATATGTGTCCACATCTTCTCCTTTGTCATGTCCTACAATGCATTTCCACAGTGCTGGGGGGTAACCTTCAGTCTGCAATCCAGTTCTTTCCTGAATTTAGTGGTAGGTTTGTTATGTCTTCAGGCACTGTATCACACATGCCCAGAACACTGTGTCATTGGTGCAATGTCCAAAGTGTTAAAATGCCTCTAGTTGGTTAATCATGGGAAATCAGGGCTGTTCAATGTAAAGGGTTCTGTGCAAACTGAGGTAACCCCTGGCTCAGTCTTCAGCTGGCCAGGTCACAGAAAAAACAAGCCGTTTCACCCGCTGACATTTTGTATTCTGGATTCTATGGTCTTCTTGTACGTCTCCATATCAGACAGCCTGTGTAACGGCTCTGAGACCCCCTTAACATGCAGGTCTCATTCTGACAAATATACTGGGGAAGCTGGATCACTTTAATGCACATTTTACATTTGACATTTATTCAGAAAGAGCACTAGATTCTGTTGTTTCCCTTCATCCATTTTTCTCTGTGTGCACTTTGAGATTGAAAATGATGGTCAAAGACAAAAAAATTTAAAAAATTAAAAAAGGAAGTACCCAAAAAAAAAGATGGAACTGATGACCTCATCAGCCACGGTAGGTTAATTATTCTCTTTGCTCTAATTAGACTCCAGTTTGGTAATTACAGTAGCTCCTTTTTGAACGAATTGGGGCTAAATGGGATCCAATTTATTAACCGTGGAAAAATCACAGCAGGGGATAACAGTGGCATTGTCATCCTGTTAAGCCAGGGATCCATGCTCAATACCTTTTTTCTGTCAAATGACAGTGTGGAGGTTTGATTATGTGAAAGTGGTAAAACACATGAAAAAGAAAATAACTGTAAATAAATAATGGTTAACAATTATTATATTTGCACATGGCAAGGGATTGAGAAGGTTAAAAACCATTAAAACACATGTAGAAAAAAATGTTGAAAGATCAAACCAACATATGTAATAATATGTCATACAGGACAACATCTGATATTATCTCCTGTCTGTGGGGAAAATACATTATATGTGCAAGATGATACGATATCATTTACAGCAATGTCACGGTAAGTACTGTATGTAGGGGAGACTCCTGAAATTGATAATATCAATGTGGGACTGAATGTCCTTCTCACCTAGAAAGTGGGTCCTTTGTGCATTGATAAAACCAACATAACAGGAAATAGGTAACAAAGTGGATTTACTAACACGGTAAGCGGGGGGTATGTGTGTATCGCATCACTCAGAAGTCTGAGACCAGCTGTTCAAAAACAAAATCTGCAGTACAATGAAAAGAGGCTGTCTACATACTGTACAAAGTAAGTGGAAATTATTTTTATGTTTCCTGTGCACATGGTGAACAGAGTGCATAGTGAGAGCAAGCGATCAGAAAACTTTTTTCCAGCGCAAGCCTCTTTTTTTGTGGGTGGTCTTATTTGTCAATAGTCAAAGAATGAAAGAATCCATTTAACTACCTAACCTCTTGCCTGCTTGGACCGCCTCCGACACCCCTTCTCCACGATAACACTGTAGAATCAGGTTGGCTTGCTTTGTTTTCCCTTAATCTTTTTTTGTTGTGCTGACCCTTGTCGGCTCAGCTTGCTAGAATTTCTGGCACAGGCTTACATACAAGCAAGCTGTGGGTGGAGTTAGATCATTGGGTGGCTCTATTGCTTCATCTGGCTTCGGTGCTCCCTCTGAGGACATATACACGAAAGGGAGAAAGATCCATATGGCCATCACAGCACCCGGAAGTACGCAAAAGTGAGGATTGCTTTTAGTAAGTTTTGGCAGCCCAGGCAGTTGTCTTAATCTAAGAAGACACCACAGTCCAGTGTGACATGACACTCTACAGCTCTGTTTTTGATGTCTGAGTTTGCAATGGAAATGTTCCAGGTTAGCCAGCTTTGGCTCCAGCTCTTTTTAGACCTGTCCCAGCTCTACAGTGAAAAAAGGGCTATCAGGATGGACCTTTAGAGTCATGGCCTGTGATTTTACTGGCTGACCATAACAAGAAGTAAGGAGAATAATGCCAATTAAATCTCATCAGGTGCGGTGCCAAACAACCATGACCACAACCAGCAAATGTTTTCACAGAGCACAAAGACAACTGTTGTTTGTATGAACAACATGGACACCTACTGCCAGTGCTTGTGTTGTGTGTTTTTTAAGATCAAAGGACAGAGATAGTGACCACAGGCAACAGACATAAAAATTATGTCAACCATTAAGTTAATTAATTTTGTGTTTATTTTAAAACTTTGTAAGTGCTGGTCATATTTATTTTTGTGGATGCATCAAATATGTTCTCAATGCTTCATAAGGTGGTAATTTGTGAAATGAAACATGCAGTGAACACTTAAATCCACAGCTACAGTTGGCCACTCCTGTCCTTATACTTGACCACCACTGTCCTGAGTTCTGAAGCAGGACTGTCATAACTAGCCCATAACAGGCAGAATGCTCAAAGGATGTGGCCGTGCCATGCCCTTAATTTAATGAGATTTTAATGCCAAGGTGCAACACCGTGAGATTTTATTCTGCCTTAAGATTTTCTTTTTCAGCCATTCAAAGGTTGCAATAAAGGCTGTGTCAGCCAGCAGGATCCATCAACAGTTCCCTGATATAAGGCATGTCAAGATAAAAAAATGACTAAATCCAAAGAGTCAAAAGAGATTTACTGATCAATTATTGACAAGTTCATCCAATAGAAACGGCTGAGGAAGCCAGTGAGGATCAAGCAAAAAGAAGGGTCATGTTGCACTGGAATTCCATGTACATGGATGATCCAATCTTCAGCCATCATGAAGTTGCTCCCAGGCTGGTGAAGGTGCTTATTCCAAGTGAGCCCTATACCCTAAGAAATTGCAAGTTTTTGTCAGGCGGTATCACTGGCCAACATTGGCTGGGAGTATAGGGTCACAATTAGTTCTACTCCACCAGAGTAGGGTGGGTCACATTGGCCAGGGTCACCTCGTCTCAGTGCTTGCCAGCATCCTCTGCTGACTAGTTGGGCATGTATGAGTTCCTCAGATGACTTCAGTGAGAAGTGTGCCTATCCGCCATTCTGTGTTCACTCTCCTACGCTCCACTTTGGGACTTGTAGTGTGAAAAATAGCCATTGGGTGCATGTGGGTACATAAGAGATTGCATTCGTCATGCTTCAGCACTCCTGAATAAGCGTGGAAGATGGTGTGGTGATGCGAGCTTAATGTAGAACTGGCATTGCTAAGGTCAGGGAAAAATGGGAAAAAATGAAGAAGGAAAATCATCAATCAAGATGTGCCTGTATTAATTGAGCCACATTCTATTTTTCATCTTTATTAAAGACTTGGAGGCCTATTATCTCATGTCAATATTTTATTTAGAATTGTACTGAATTTTCTTCCAATCACTCATTTGCATTTTCATTGCATTTTGCATTGATTCTTTGCAAAAAAACACAGTAGTAAATGGGATGTCTGACTGACTGAGCAGGATCTGGAGAAGACCGACTGCAAGAACAGGATAGGACTCTATGGGTTTTAACATCACGGGACGAGGGACATAAAAAAAAAACCCAGTATGATTCACGTGCCACCTCTTCACTTCCTAATCAACCGGCAGTTTTGGGACAGTTTCCACGTGGATCCATCTGTACCCTCTCATATTCAAATGAGGGGGCGAGGAGTGTGCAGCTCATAGGCCACCCGTGGAGCAGTCAGGGATTAGTCAAAGAGCACAAAGTAGGTCAACAAGATGCGGAAACAATGTGCTCAAAGGAGAATGAATAACGCGCTACAAAGCAGCAGGTCGGCACTGGCACGGTTCGCCCCGCTCGCTTCTCTCCTGGCACACATTCACTCACGTGCGGATCAGCCCTGACCCGCTTTTCATACTGCGAGAGTGATGGAGAGATGACTTGCGCTTTATTTCAAAAGAATTTATGCCGCTCTAAAAATATAACATGGTTTTGTTATCAGTGGAGTGCTTGGGAAACACAAAAAAACATATTCTACACATACGCGTATGTAGACTGAAGATAGCAATAGCAACTGCTCAGCCTTTTCTTTTAGGAATGGCATACAGTTTCAATTAATGGCATATAACAACCAGAGAATCATATTGTATATGACGGAAGAACCTCTGTGTGCGCGTGCGGATGTGTGGGGGACAGAGAATTTAATATCACATGTTTTGAGTCAAAATTTTTCACTCTAATGTCAATAAAATAATTTGACATGATAAAGCCTTGGATTTCCATTCAGAGCCAAACTTACTGTCCTCGCTTTCATTTTTCATGGCAATACATATGGGGAAATAACTGAAAGGCCATACAAAAGGTAATGAGATATGCACCCCATTTGGAGTCCAAACATGAAAATAAGAGATCCTTCACAGGAGACGGACGAACCCTCAGGCACTGAATTCAGAGTGTTAACCTATAGGACAACACATACAAGAATGTGCGTAGCCTCTCACACAGATTCTGTAACATCAATAACTTGTTATTTAAAGCTCAGCCTAAAATGTAATGAACAGAAAACATCTTTTATTTGTAGGTGTTTTATTGCACCAATGTGTAGCACAACAGCCATTTTGTGTTGGAAAGCTTACCACACGTCAACAAAGATTGAGAGGAAAGGATCAGCCAATCTGAGTTGAAGATAATTACATGACAGGGGAATCAAACTGGCAATTTTGTCAAGGTAAGTGTCCTGCCACAATGGGAAGAGTGGCAGTTGTCTAAGAATGATCTTGCATTGTTTTGAATTAAATCCTTTTTGAAGTTAATCCATTGTTTTCAGTAGCTGCATCTATGTATTAGCCACTGTCTATCTGTTACAATAAGATAAGAGTTCGATCTCAGAACCAAAGGTAGTATGTGTATTGTACCCACAGCTGCAATCAGTGTGTGCATGTTTGTGTATTTGATTAGAATTAGATGACATTCTAGAATCTAGAGTATCATCTATATTCAAGGGGATCCTGACTCTAGATCCAGTGGTGAAAAGACAAAATTGCACACTTTCAAACGTAGAGAACTTTCAACGTACTTCTGCTCACAAATAACTGATAAAGCACTACACTGCAGTTGCAGTATTTAGTGCCAGATATACACAATACAAAACAGTTGTTTTCTCCAACTTATTATTTTCCCTTACTCTGTCTTACATTGACCCTCAGTCAGTCATATGGCTTGCTTTTCCTAAAATATCAACACACATACTAGGAATGCATTAATATAATGACTTATTTTAAAACATCACAGCCCATTGTCAGAAGCTCCTCTTTCTGAGGCCATATTTACATATCAATATCATTGCCAGTTCCTGAGCACTCATAGCAGCAACATTTCATTCTGTGAAATGTGGCGTGCATGAGGTGCATATGCAAACAATGCCTTATTGATTATTCTGAGAAATAACAGTACAATATGATGAGAAAGGTTAAATTTGCCTTGTGTCTGGACTTTCGTATAGAGCATCTGTTTGACTTCATCTCTTCAACTGCAAAGACCTTGCAGTGCATCTTCCTTGAATGTTCCCTGCTTCCTTGAAGGAGATCTGGCAGGCACACACTTTCAAGGCAGCAGACATATCCGTCAAACAGCAATCCCCTAGTTCAGATTAACTTGTTTAAACTGTTAAATAAGAACTCATTTGCATGTATGACTTAATTCTCCTCAGACACCAGTCACTTCATAATCACAATAGCAGTAGGCATTTGTGAGGGCGTTTCCTTGTGTTCACCTGTTCAGACATGTATATGCAGAGTTTAATCTTCCTACTGTGTTTGTTTTATATTGCATGTACTTGAATATCTTTCAGGCATTTGGATATAGCACTTCAACTAATCAAAATGGGACTATTTTAAACATCTCAGAACTAAAAGGACACAAGGAGTCTATCCATGTAAAATAATTTACCTCTGTAAATTCGACCACAGCTTTTTTTTTACCTGCTTCCCAGCAGCAAACCCAACTCTTTCCCATCCATTGTTAGCAGCCCAAACAAAGCCACATTTAACTTGTTAATGAGTAATCCACTTCTCCTCCCAGCTTTTAAGACCAGACAAGCTACCCTGTATTTATGTCCAAAGGTCATGTTACAGTGTGAGGTTCTATCCCTCCCTATCCCTGTTTGCACCTGCTTGCTCTCAAAGCCCTTTGCACTTCCTGTTGAGAGTCAATTCAGCTGAATGTAAGGGTTCAAAGGTTAATGTCAACTGACACTCCAATTGCTTCCCCTTCGAGAAAATCATGTGTTTGAGTCCAAAGTTCTCTCTGCTTACCCACCATGAGACGCTTGCCCGGGACACAATAATCCTTGCACTTCTTCTTTTTGGATGTGTTTACTGTGTAGAGGTTGATATGGAAGGGCAAAAGTTTTGAATTTGTCTATTTTTGAATCCTTTTTCTTTACATAACCATTTTTGGAATCACCATTTGAACATTAGGCTTGTCTCACTGTAATAACCTCTGCAGTTGTGTACGAGTGGTGAAGTGAGAGTTTTCTCTGATACACTAGTACACAAGCCAATTTTTTACTTAAATCTCACAATTCTGCCAATTGGAGGATAGGTGGCTCTCCAGTGACATCATCTGAACAACTTGCATGCTCCTGAAAAATTACAGGGTACCTGAGACCAGTGAGACAAGGAAACCCTAGATGACCTATGCAACCATTTCCCCAACAGAATGAAGCCAATTTGTTTCACCAATGTGGGCTCAGGTCATTGCTGGCAAATGACATGGCCAGTTCATTTCTGGATGAAAAAATTGTTCATCATACCCTGAGGTAAATGTGTATGACACCTTTAGATTCAAACAGTCAGTGGATAACCTGCCCCAGTGACCATAGACTGAACTTTAATTCATTCATAGAAGTTTCTTAGAAGGCTTATCATGTGGTGTTTTATGCTTGAGTTATTGGATGACCGAACATTTCGTTTTCAAAATTAAAATGATGGGTTCTAAAATTTGAAGCACTGAATACTACAAGCATATTATTCTTACAAAAGAATCCAGCACCATGACTTCCATTTTCAGAAGCAATTTTTTCATCTGTTTCTGTCATTAAGAAGACAATGTTCATAATAAAGATAAAATTCTATATACCATGCTGTATCTTTATGAAAAACTATATATTTTGCTCACTTTGTATGTTAACAGATAAGGCTACCCTCCCGGTAGTACTTTAACTTATTTATTTATTTATTTCAATATATTACCTTAAATATTGCATTAAATCTTAAAAGCTGCATGTTGATGACAGTCTAATTGATCCATAAGTGATTTCTTCAGAAGTTGCCTTGTAGGCACCAAGGACAAAATACATTGAGATTACACTGAACAGAGTACCACCTCACCTTGTGCTCATGAGGGACTGAACTGGATCAGTCATCATGGGAATGAACAAGCACTCGACCATGGACATTCTAAAAGTTATTTCAGCACAGTGGGAAAGAGTTTCTGCCAGCCTTTACAGGAAGACCATGGTCTGTCTGATTACAAATGTACAGTCTCATGAAACATGATGGAAAAGATGCACATTTCAGGTGATGTTAATTTAAGTATCTTCCAGAACTTTACCATGCTTTCTGTCATGTGATTTATGTAAAATCAAGACTAGTGAGACATAACCACTCTTAAAGTTTTTGACCTCCTACATCAAACTCTATAAAAAGTAAGTGCATAGTCAATATATGACAATTATTAGATATATATATCAATGTATCTGTTGGTCTGTTATAATGTTAAAATATCTAGAAATTGTGAGAAAGACACTCAGAACTCTTTCCATCCTAAGAAACAACTTGTGTAACCTATTCTGAGGTCAAAGGTTAAAGTTCCATAAACTACATTTCTTTGAAAGGCTTTAAGGGGTAAAGGTTAGGGTGTTCCTGTGAGGTAAGGAATGAATGGGCGGATATTGCATTTCCATTCAAAGGGCATTTGATGTCAAAGTTCAAAGATGAAGGGTCATTAGAGTTTAAAGGTTACTCAGGCCAGATACAGTTTAAATTTCCTCTGCATAACCCAGGTTTTAGATCTGTTCATAGATAACAGAGAAGACACAAAGTGAAAACAGAGAGCTAATGTGTGGCAAACTGTTCATTTGAAAGAGTGCCCTTAAAATGTAAACTGTACACTAAAATCCAATGACATTTACTGAAACGACAGTACATATTATATTGGTTACATAAAGATGAAACATTAACGTAGGAGGTATTTGTAAAGTATTAATGAACTTAACTTGATCACATGCATGTCTTTAAATAAATTAGAAGGTACTTCAGAAATGTCACTGCTCAGCCAGGGCATGCTATTTTAATATTTAAGTCACTTGTTTTCTACTCTGTTGATATTTGACCTGATTTTGTCTCTTTGAAATAGTAAAAGGGGTAAGTGGTGTAAGAGTATATGAATACTTTATGTATGATCCCCATGTTTAATTACAAATTTCACAAGTAGGAGATACTAACAAACTCGTGGCAGAACATGCTGCAAAGCAAGCATCCAGCACAAAGCAAGTGTTCAGTCAAGAAGTCTCACGCACAAATTCATGTTTTTGTATTTTTTTTTTTTTTTAGCTCTTGAGTTTATGTCACTGTCCTCATGCTAGTCCAGTGTGCTGCAGGGAGGGTGTTCATCTTTCAGACCCTACTGGCCTTTATGCACTTCTGGCTCAAAGTCACGTTCAAGTGTTTTAACCTCAGGCCGGGGGCCCCTGCTGTACTTAAGAGAGATTATCAGCAAATTTAACCTAATAGGTATTCGTATCAAAATTAACAGCGAACAGCAAAGGTCGACAAATGAACAAAACATTCTTTCTCTTTTAGCTCCATTTAACACTCACATCCTGGAAGCTACTCCTAGCCCACATGGATTATTTTAATGTCATTCATATGTTTACATTATATATGCAAATACTACATAAGGTTTGCGCAATGAGTGTTGCCATGACGAAGAGCACCATTAAATGCGTAAACAATTAGTCTGAATAAACAGCTATCGTTGGAATGTACATCTCTGCACTCCTATTTGAGGTAAACCTTGGGAATGATGAGCCTTTTGTATAACTTGCTCATGTTTTGTGTTTTCTTTGGGTGGAAACTGCAATGAATTGATTTTCTTTGAACTATCCTTGTAAGGTTTCATTTTTAATATGCTAGACTGATAATACGTGGGACTACGTACAGGCTACAGCTGACAACGAACTCCGTCTCGAGAAAATTCTGTTTAACCACCACAGCGTATATTCTGACCTCCTGTCCCTGTTAAAACATCATTAAGTGAAGTAAATATTGAGGAAAGCAGTTTGCTCAGCAAGCGCGAACTGTAGGCACGGGTTAAATATAGCTGCGTGCATATCCCTTAACATACCGGATCATAGCACAGCAAGAGTTAGCTTTCACAATTAAACCGTGGGGCGCCAGGGCGTGTGTTGCCCTGTTTTTAAGGCCAGATTTTCCCGAGGGGAGGAGCAGGTTAAGCAGGTTAACAAGTTTTTTTCCCCTTGATGTGGGAACACCATGATGCTCTTCACGTCTCGTCAGATAAGCCTTTCAATGAGCACGTGGAAGACGTGGGGATGTGTGGGTGTGAGAGACCACTAGTGGCGGCGGCGGCGTGGGGGCCAAAGCACTTCTCGTTCAATAAATAATTCCAGAACAAATCGCTGCTCAACATATCCTTTTCAAGTACTGCTCTAGGAGTAAGAACCCTTTTCATCAACTTGACTCGACATTTCAGTACCGTTGTTTCTAAATTATTGCTTTGTCTACTCGTATTTCCATTCTTCTTCTAAAATAACAATATAAGTACGTCCCTCCTTTTATTCATGAATAATCTGCAAACTAAACCATACGATCCCAGTCAGCACTACAATCTCTCACTGGACTTTGAGAAAGTAGCTTACACGATGTCTTATGTTTGTTATGCCGTTACTTTTCCTAGTTAGCTTTGGCTGCTGGACTTTTTCAAATTTCCAACTGGCCAAATGTCTGCAACAAGAATAGTGTTTTAATTCCAAAAATCGGTTATATACACACTTCCCGCGGACCGAAGTGGTTGAAAAAAATCAGAAAATGTGTTGTTTATGACAGATAGCGCGGTCACTGTGAGACAGGTCAATAATGTCACTGCACCTTTAAGGGTGGCGTCCGCGCTGAGGAGAGGAGGAGTATACATTGCAGAGTTCTCGAGTGCTGGGGGATTCCTAGAATAAACAATTCCGTCAGACCCTACTACAGGGCGCGGATCCTGATTGCTTCGATTTAAAAATTATAATAATTTTATTACTCGTTTGGGACGTTTACGGTCGTTTTACACATATTTTAACCTCAATGCCCCTCTTATTTAAATCTGCGTATGCGAACTGAACCACAGCCAGTCGAAGGATTTCCCCGCTTCCAAGAGATGCAGCATATTTCCCTCGGAGCGCTGTGTACATTCTCCCGAAGCAGGTACGTGTAGAACTGAATGTGCGAGGCAGGCGGTGAAATTACGAGTCTGTAAAACTCGAAAGGGCCCCATTCATTGTCTGTATGTTATAGTTTTTACAACGCTGACCAGCTACGTCTTCGTTGTATTTCTGTTTGCTCTAATTGTAACGCACGGCTGGGTGCACATTGGTAGCCACTGAAGCGCTGCGTAAAAAGTGGGGAATAAGTGATGTGTCACCCAGTGGTATTGTAACGGTAGTTTCCATTTTGTTTTTGGTTTTAGCAACAAAATGTTACATTTTTGCTGGTACGTGGATATTCGCGTCAGTGCGCTTGGAAAAGGTAAATGGCAAGATTATGTTGTTTCGCCCCGTCGTTACAGCTCGCTGTCTGTAGAAAAGCTAGCTCTAGCTACAAATTCGTTATCAAATTGAAAACCGGGTGATGTAGCTGGCGACTTTTCCAATATTTAGCTTGCTAGTTAGATAGCAGTGTTTTTAAAATATTTTCAGTAATGTATGGTTGTTTAGATAAATCTATCTAACGATCTCTCTGTCAATCCAAGGTGGCTCTTACGGCTTTGACTAGCTAACGTTGCATTGATCAAATTTGTCTTTTGGTTTAATAAAGCATTCACTGAATTGCTGCGGTTGAGGAAATAGGTCAGTTAGGCAACTAGGTATCTGGCTGCCTAGTTGAATTATAGTGCGTTATAGTAATATAGTACGTCAATATGGTAGTGTTTCTGAAACCGTCAATACATCAGTACACTTATTATTATTGAAGTGTGTGTGACTTCAATATAATGTAAGTGGTACAGTTACACATTTAAAGTCAATATCTTTATATTTGGTTTTGAAATTAAAATGTAGTTAAGGGAGACACACCTACCAGTTTACAGTTTGAAGTGCACACTTGATATGCACACATACTGTACAAACGTGCACACTTTTATATGCTTTATGACCACATCGTTTCTAAAAAGCTTGAGCAGTGCTGCATTTCATTGCGTTGGGTTTAGTGGTCTCCATAAGTTAGAGGCAATAATTTTATTTTTATACTATAAGTTTTAGAGACAACACCTTGTACGAGGAGTTGCGTTATTGTTGTGATAGAGTAATGACATCTGTACAACTATTAGCAAAGCAGTGCTTCTTTAATTTAACTGTTAAGTTAGGGTGTCATAGTGTGGCTAACCATTGCATGCTATTAGAAAAAAAAACTAAATAAGCATTTACTTTCAGCAGTTTTTACTGGATACAGTTCATTTACAGTCACCCAACTATTCATCTACGTGGTAAATTAGATACAAATATTCAGTGGTCTCTCTTGAAGATATATACTGTGTGTCTCATCAAGAGAACTGGTCATTGATTGCTGATATTCTAACATGAGCAATTCCAGATTGAATATAGATGACATGAACTTGTTGCTAGTTTGCTATTTTGATTTGTTAAAGAGTTTCTGCAATTATATACTTCTTCTCAGGTTTTGTTTGTTTTGGTTAGTTTTGGAAAACTGTATTCAGTATTGGCAAATGACACAAATGCATGGATTTTCAATTTGCCAAGTTGAGAGTTATTATGAGGTATTTTCCCATTCCAATCAATAAGTGGGATGGAGGAGCCAAAGGTTGAAGTCAAAAGGTTGTGAGAGTCACTGGGGAAAGGTCATATTCAGGCCTCTCTTTGTTAGTTCAGGTGCTCCCGTGTATGCTGTCTAGCTCTGCTTTCACAACAAATGACTGTGCTATGTGTTATTTATGCAAGGAAAAGTACATTGCCACTCTCCATAGATAGGCCAATTATTTATCTGTATGAATGCATTTTCTCTTGGGGCTTTGAAAATACAGACTCATTTGGTCTATAGCCTATAACTTTTGAAGACTTATTTTTATTGTGATAGTATGTAATTGATTTCCCTGCATCTGCTCTTCTTGTGGTTATTTTATGTAATCTTGTATTTTCCAACATTTTTTTTAACCAGTAGCTGTCTTAGTTAGTGAAATACAACACAGAATACCAGGAGGCCCGGTCTACTAATAGACCTGTAAAATAAGCATTGTGCTGAGATGAAATGGACCTGATTTGTTGAGTTAATGTTTTGTGGAGTAATGGCTAAATTTAAGATAGAAATTGACTTGGATTAGCCCTTTTAGTAGGCATCTCTGTCTTGTACCATCTAATCCTTTTCTCTCAGTTAAACAAGTATTTCACTTCTGCTCTCTCTTGTCCAGACAACATTTAGATGTTTGACGTGTCCATTTGTGAATGACCGCTCACCCTTAACAGAATCAGGTTGTACTCCCGTATGATGATGCCTGATTGCTTTTACCGGCTGATCGGTTTAAAAAATGTCACATGCCCAGTTCACATAACCCTGCTGTCAGTACAAGTAGTTTCTTTTCCAAGAGGACATACCAGTTCTCAGAAAGCTGGTTGTATTATTTCAGTGGTAGAATTACTTTGTTTCTTCCTCAGATAAAAAAGTAAAATGCCGGAGTTAAAGAAGTACACTGGCTGTAATCATAACACGGGCCCAGAACTGATGTTACAGTGCTGAGTAGTTACTAACGGGTCGTGGCCTTTTGTGAGTGCTGTGCGTGGCTTTGTTGAGGTGTGAGATTGTCTCCATGAGTGTTGTTGACAGTTGTTTGGAGAATGTGGGGTTGAATAAAGTGCATTTTGTTTTGTATCAACAAATGTCTTTCAGGCCGACTAAGTGGGGCAGCAGTGTCATGTCCTCTGTGTGTTCCACAGCCAAACACAAGATGATTTGGCGCTATGCGCTGTGTTAAGATGTGCCGTAGCGCACCACTGGGCAACTGGAGCGAACAACAGAGTATACCTCAGCAGAAAAAAGTGGGAAGCCTCATGAAATCTTATTTCAGAACATGTTCGCCTCACTTAGTTAGTGCATTCTTGCCCCGTAATGACTGTGGCACTCATGACTTAAATAATTTATTGGGGGGGGGTCACTGTACCATTACAGACTGAAACCTGTAATGGTACAGTGACCTTGACTGCAGCCCCTGGCAGGTGCTTTATATCACTTGTTTTTAAGATTTGAGGATTTCAGTGAAAATGTTCAGCAAAGGAAAAACGATTCTGTTTCAGTTCCCTGTGCTTTGTTTGGGGGTAATAGTGCATGGGTTCTGTGTGCACATAACTTTTAAAAACAAATGAGTACAGCTGAAATAAAGATAAACATCAGCAAAGCAGTTTGTGTATATACTGCATGTGATTTATTCTTTTGTGGAAAAAGAGAGAGTGGGTGTCCTAAATTTATCTTTAAAAAATGATCCTCAAAGTGAAGACCAAAGGAGAAGATTAATTGCACATTAACCAGGCAAGACTTACACCTTTGTGTAAAAGGCAGCTTCAGCATTCCAAATTAAGGCTAGGAACATAACTTATTAATTCAGTTCATTAGCTTGGCTGTCTGTCACTCGTAGTGGGTGTTTGGTGTACATTTAGGTGGCTAGCACTAGTGTCATTAATGGGAGGTACTGTAGGTCCCAGTATAGTTGTCTGAATTATCTGGTTGATCTTAACACTGCGATCAAATTACTTCTGTGGAATCAGGAAGCAAATTCAACCAAAAAGAGCATTTTATGGAATTTCAGTAACCTCTATCATGCCAACAGAGAAGGCTTGAGACAACTACAGAATATATCATCATATCAATTGTTCAAATAAACCTCTGGGCTTTGTCCATAGTTAAAATGGGAAAGTACCCTGCTTACAATATCTAAACTCTAAATTTTATAAGGGAAGTCAGGAAGGGATTAAGGTTATTGCATTTTTTACATAATATGATAATCTATATTTTATTGATTACATTTGAATGATTGATTTTGGATGTTATGAAGTGCTGTCTTCCAGTTCTCACTCATGGCAACTGGTGTTTTGATAACTTAAGTTAGTGTCTGCACCAATGTTGCCTGAGACCAGGGGAACACACCTGTGTTAGTACCTGGGTTTTTTCCATTTCTCCGGTTTGAGGATTTTAGTGTAAACTGAATCGGCCAGATTTAATGGCAGTGATTAAGCCCCACCCCATTCTGAGAGAACTCCAGACACAAAAGACCCAGGGGGTGTCTGTGTGGGAGACCATCTTGCAGAAGTCTTAGTGGGAGCTGTTTTGTTCATCTGTTTGTGGCTGTTGATTGTTTGGTATTGTGGTTGCGTTGTTTATTGTGTAATTGTGTTGCCATTTGCTTTGCATTTTCTTCTGTGCTGTATTTTTGAAAACAAAGGAAGCGTGCGCACATCAAGGATCCTTATTTTTCCAGCTGCTCGACTTGAGAATAGTACGGTCATGCTGACATTATATAGCCCCCAATCAGATTTGTTTTGAAATGTGCACACCAATTCAGAATGTTTTGTCTTTGTAAGGTTAGGGCGATGGTGTGAGTGCAGCCTTATAAGTAGATATGCTGTATGTTTCTGTTTCCCTGGATAACAGCATCTGCTAAATTATGTATGTAGTAAGAGCAAATCATTCACAAAAGAAGATGTAGGGGGGAAGAAAGCTACCATACAAATTGAATGTGATCATTTCATAATATGCCTAAGGTGGCACAGCGCCCAAACAAATGATTAAGTCGTGGTCCTAAAAAACCTGTGTCCGGAAACCTACAGCAGCTACAAAATAAGCTTCAAAACAGTTTAAGGCTTGCCTAGTAGCATTCTTTCTTTTTTCCAGTTATCATACTATGGTGTTTACAACAGGAGTCAGACGGTAGACTTTAACCCTGCTAAATGGAAATGAGCGAATGCCACAGGGAAGCAGATGAGATCGGACAGTTGGAGTGCGATGATGAGGCAGGAGCAGGTAAATGTGTCCTTGTTGTACCATCCTGTTAGTGGCCATAATGAAACACGGCGCGGAGGGATGGCGGAGCGCCGTCGCGGCTCGCAAGGTAACAGCCAGCCTCGTCTGCTGGACCGCGCCGCGCTTTGGAGCGGTGACAAGCTCCCCAATTATCGCATGGAATTGATTCCTGGTGATTGAGTTTGTGCTTAATTGTTTATACTTTATTACTTCGCAGGAACGAGTGGCGCAGGCCCTGATGCGGGTCAGATAAATTAAGCGAAGCAGCCCGCGCCATCCTCGCCTGTTTCAGAACAGCAGCAACAACGCTTAACAATTCAATTAATGCAGGCAATAAGAAAACAGGTCCGCAAGCTTCGGAGAAGGTGTTAATTGTAGCCATCCGAGTATGTCCGCTGGTGTTCGTCACTTAAAAAAGGAGAGAAAAGTTATGACAAGGATCCCTGCTTAGAAGGGGATGTAAGCGTAATTGGAGAGGGAAAAAGATACCTGAAAGCATGTCTCTCACCTCCTACTCAACTGTCAGTGACATTAGTACAACATAGAGATGACTTTTCTGTCCACAGCCTAGAAATAAAACGGCTGAGCTGTATCTCCACCTTTATATGTATGGTTAAGAAAGTTACACATGTTCATTGACAAGTGTTGGAGAACAGCAACCAAAAGGTCATGTTCTATGAATGCTTGTTGTCACTACAAAATAGGCATAAATACTCATTTGCTGTGGTTTTTGGAAGGGTACCATCGAACAGTTTGCAGACTCTGAAATGAAGGGGCCGGTTGTATTTTTAAAGGAGCAAAAATGGATCATCTTAGATCAAAGGTTTATGCACTGATTTTTAAAACTGCAATTCCCTTTGCCTTCCAACACAGAAAAAAGCAGGCTTTCATGCAAGGTGCAAGTGTATGATAAGTATGAAAATCATGGAAAGATTTGTCGGACAAACTCGTGGAAAGATTTGCCAGCTGACCCTCTGACCACGATTATCATATTTGTTTTTGTGTGTTTTCCACCACGTTCGAAAGTACAGAAGGGCAAAGGTTAGAACAGCGGGTCGCAAAGTACGATTAAAAGGCCCCCGTAATGCCGCGGCGGGATTTTTACCAGACTCGGGCCTGTTATTCAACAACGCCTTAATTTAACTAGGTTATATCCAGCGAAGCTCAAAGAGCAGCAGGGCTCACTGAAATGCCAGTCATTCTTGGCGAATCCCGAGTCGTGTGAAGGTTACAGTGTGAGCTGAAGGATTGATGTATGAGGCTGTCTTGTGAAGAATTCAAAGTCCAAGGCCACTGCAGTGCTGGCCTATTAGAGGCAATGTCCTTCACAACTTCTTAGCTGGCTGTCCTTTCGGGAACCTTCAGAGCGCAGGCAAGGGCAGTGTGTCTGGTACAATAAGCCGTGCGAGGAGAGATTTACGTAATGATCTGACTTTAATGCAGGCATCTGACACTGCACACGTACTTGCTCCTGCCTTGCATAGAGGCAGCAGGAGGAGGGGGGGAATATCCCAACTTAATTACGTCTTTCTCTTTTAAAAGCTTTTATTTTAAATTAAATCTGCCAAGCAATTAACTAAAAAGGAATTTTTAGAATGTATGAATAACTGAGAAGATTGATATATTGCACAGGAAGATGGCGGTGTATGCAATGGAATTGCATCTGCAAGTTTTTGATTTATGTGCACAGGAGCATTCCATTTAGGAAAAATAACATAGGGGTAAAACTTGTTTGTACCTTGAAATATGTGTAATACTTAAAGCACAGCCAACACACAGTCCTCAACATACAGCCCATGGTTTCTTTCAAGGTTTCATGATTATATAATCAGACGGTATTCTTATGGCAGTAAGAACAAGTAAGAAGGTGATTTTTTTGCTGTGTTCCGTTGTCTTAGAGCTGTCAAAATATTTTTTTCCCCTCAGACTTACATGTAACAGACAAAGAAAGGTGATTAGAGAAAATGGATAGCCATGTTCAGAGGGAGAATTAAGGCAACAGTGTCTGTCTGTGCTGGGATTTGGGATTTCCCCTCCTACAGATTGGGATTGACACAAATCTTCTCCCTATAGTTTAGTTAAAAGGGTAGTTCTCAGCACATCTAGCCCTGGTAGAGGTGTTTCCAAAATCCACCTTAGTGCAGCCTTTCAGGAAATAGGGCAGCTTCCTGTGCCATGGAAACAACCCCCCCCCCGCCAAAGCAACTTCTCAAAAATGGCCATCTGAGTTGGAGGTGACAGCCAGGTTGGAGAGAATGTTCCCTAGGTCTTTTCTGCGTCTTGAATAATTATGGGCAAAACTTGTTTGAGCCTACAAGCAATTGTGTTACAAATAAGGTGCTTTGAATGAGTCACAGACAGCTAAATGTTTTAGAAAACATTCCTATCTTGCTGCATATTAGAACTTTATTTAGGGGTGAATGGTTTTGTTTTGTTTAGGTCCTGTGGCCAGTGCAACACCAAGACACAGAGCCACTGTGCTTTGAAGAAGTTCATCATTTATCTCAGGCAGAGAAAGAGTTCAGACACAGTCAAATGTAACCTGATACTTGACAATATGCTCCACCAATCAGAGCAGAGCTTGATCAGACAAGTCAGACATCTCATCCAATACAGAAGCTGCAAACCTGTCTCATCACAGCTGCCACCCTGACAAAAGCACCTGTGGAGACACCCACGGCCTGGTGATGGTGTCGTCTGCAGGGCTGCGTTTCTCTTCCACCCTCACCTCCTCGCATGACCTCAGTGCCGCTGCACTTTGTCTTGTAAGCTGCTGCACTTTGTCTGCGGCAGTTATCTTTGGTAACAATGCAACACACATTGCTACACACATTTGTTAAACTGCATTAACTCTAAGGAGCAGATAAGCACATTGGGTTGTGAGAGGACATCCAGTTTTCTGTGGTTGTCTACTATGATGAAACTTTGAAGAAATGTCTGAATGTTGACCAGAGCTACTTCTTAAAACAACCCTGCTTATGGTCAGTATCCAAGAAATGGAAGTGTGTATAATGTTACTATTTACCCTGATACAGCATCTGACCTATCAGATATGAGCTGGAAATGTAATATTCAGGTCCTGTATCATGACATATGTGTGTGTAGCCTTCTCACAGCACTATTCATGTATTATTTCAGTGGACATTTGTGGCCATGATTTTTAAGTACTCTACCTCATTATAACATAGAGGGTTCTTCTTCCATATCTTTGTAAAGGTGAATAATGTCAGCAAGATACTTGTAAAAATACATGTATCAATTGAGACACCACCCTTATCCATTTTGAATCATATGCACCATATTAACAGATAATAGAAACAATGGTACTCTTAAGCTGAGAAAGGCTCCTGTCCATTTGTTTTTAATGAAACACAAGTTTTCCTGTTTGGGTCTTTCTGTTTGACTAAAACAGACATGTCAAAAAAGTTGAAAACAGGTATTGTCATCGATTTTAATGGGAAATCAATTTGCGGGACATGAACACACAACTTTTTGCTTAACTTTCAAATACTCCCACTGAGGTCGATACGGAGTGCATGTTATGCCAGCCTACTGAACCACAGTGCACTGAGACTGAGAGTAGGGGAGGTAGGGCCACTGACCTGGGCTCTCTCTGGCAAACACAGGACATCTTTGAACTATATTGCACTGTGAGTGAGGACAGGGGAAGCAGGGCCACTGACCTGGGTCTGTCTGTGGGCAACACGGGACATCTTCGAAACTCAAGTGCACATACAGTGTAGGCTTTCCCTCAAGGGACTCCAAAGAGGCACTCAGCAGAGCCGAAGTCTCACTCTGTTTGATGTTCGCTTTGTCAAAGTGTAAAAACAAGATGGGAGTATCACAGACAAAAGCTGAACAAGTTTTACAGAAACATCTAGCGCAGAGCAGAGGTCTGCTCATGGGGCAACCTTAGAGGCAAATGAAGCAGAGTGGCGACTTATACCCGAGTGTGTTTCTATGGCATTTTCCTGGATTTGTTGCCTCAGGAAACAGTGAGTAACTTATACATGGATTCAACATATGCACCAGGTTTTACAGTGTGAATTTTCACATTTAACACAGACAGGCCAAAAAGTGAATATTTCATGCTTTGCGCCGAGAGTGCAGCGGCCACGTTAAGTTTCCCTCTGCCCTCTATGAATTAGCCTTTGAGTCACTGTGGTGCTCTCCCCGTTCTGAACCCTGCATTTTATATTCATCAGTGGAGCGGCACAATCACTTTCTTGCATCTCAATTAGCTTTTCATGGTTGGCGAAATATTTTTCAGCTGCAGCCTATCCGGGACTCAGCAAGCGGTTTTTGAAGATGTCCTTGGCAGAGCGCTGAAGATAAATGCATCCCGGTCCCAGTGAAGCGCTTCAGACTTTTAGAGCCGGAGCCAATCAAAAGAGCTCTTTTCAGGTCCTCAAATAATGACCTGACCTTGATCAGATCATCGAGGCTGCTGTTTTGCAACACTCTGCCCCCCCATATCCAGTCACATGACCTTAAAATTACATGCTTATGTGAGTAAGTGAACGAGCTCCCGGGCTTTTGTTGTCTCTTGCTTGTAACACTAGGTTGATATTCTATTCGGAAGAATCACGGCAAGGTCAGCAGTTTCATAAGATGTTATGATCTGCCTGGAGAAAACATGCTCTTGTCTAATCCTGCAATTTCAGTTGATTACAAACAGCTTTGCTGAAATATACTTGGATGTTGATAAATTTCAGATGTGCAGTGTACTGGTTTTGAGTATATTCTTTCTTTGTTGGAATAGGAGTGTATCACATGTTCACATAACATTAATTTTAAGAATAATATAATAATAAAATAAGAATAATCAAAGTCATTGGGAGCTTCCACTGTGATGTGACATGTGACACAACAAAGGCTTCTGCCATCCCCATTACAGTGCTGTAGGCCCCAGAAAAGTGAATAAATTTAGACTTGCAGCAATTTGGACAGCAGCTGTTGAGACTTTGTGTAATGGGCTCGTTACTTCACCTGAGGGCTGTGGAACAATAGATGTTTACGTTATGTCGTAGAAACTTCTACCCAGCTGATTTATGTGGATGTGATGTTCTTGTACTGTTTGTGCCTAGCAGTTAAATTATTAATCATTAACATATCAAGACCCCTTGATGGATGCGGCAGGCATGCAGAACGTGTGCTGCTACTACCCCCACATGACATCATTTGTCTTTCGCATAGAAAATTTGTTGCATTTGTATCACCATTATGTGTCCAGTGAAGTGGATCCACAGTGGAAAAATTTACGTGGGTGCTTTTACGAGATACAATAAGTCTGCTCTCTACAACTGTGCTTTAAAGCAATGGTTGTAAATGAAATTTTCTTCTAAAGCGGTAGGTTTTTTCATTGAAAGGCAGGTATGATTAGCTGAAGTAATAAGGAATTTCCTGTTTGAATGTTGTAAGAACTGAATGCATGAAACTCCAGTGCTGTGTAAATAATGAGTCACTGCATTCAGTCACACTTTAAGGCAGGAAAATGAATAACATCAGTAAATTAACTGACTTTGTGCAGGGCTCTTGGACTGTCCTTGATAAATATTGATGAGAATATTGATGAAAAAATACAACTGGGTTTTTTCTTCATTTTGTTTGAATGAACAACATTCGAATACTGATCCAAGTAATTAATTAGTGATCTCATTTTGAATAGTCAAATATTTTAGTAGTCTAATCCATATTATATGAAATTGACAAGTTGAGTAAAATTTGATCCTTTCCATACTTTTAAGTGGGTTTCTTTATCATGTCCTCCTGCTTAAGAGCTATGTATATATTAAGTCATCAGGAGAGCAGCCTGAATGCAAGAGTGACATTTGAGGTGCTCTCTTGGTTTTCAACGATTTCACCAAGTTATGTCTTTACTTGATAAGATGCCAGTTTTCACAGCAAATGAACAGGATTCATTTTTGCAAGGAGGTTTGCTTTGCCTGCCCCCCTTTCCTGAAGAGGCCTCTTTCAATCTGGCTTTGTAGTCTGCTGTAGTGGTGTTTCCAGAAGGGCTAGCTGAATCTGTGGGGATGTGAGGACACAGTCTGAGACAGGGTGGCTTGCGAAAGCATACCACCCCAAAGACCTCACAACCGCGGGGATTGAGGGGACGGCTCCAAACCTTTTCTAACAGTTCTTGACACTGCTCCAAGGTGGTTGCGACTGCAGACTTATTTTTCAGCCTGGAGAGGAAGACAGGTCCTGTGACACATTTGCTAGTGTGCAGCTCGGTGGCTTGTGTAACACTCTTTTCAGGTCTGAGGTTGGCACAGTAGCCAGGCACCTTGGATTTAGTGTAACGGGGACTTTTTCTAAGCCCTCATTGTGGGTTGACCTTGCTGGTTGGGTTGAGGTTAGGTCTGACCTGGAAACGGTCGACTTCATTTTAGAAAGGGCAGAAAGATCAAATTAAGCACAAGTTTATTAATCCTTTCATCGACTTGCAAGAGAGATCTCCCTGTCTTGTTTTCAGGTCACCTGTAGGCAACACAATGGCACATGGTGCTGGTCTTTAAAAGTGCACTGTCAATATTATATAACTTTATTGGTGTACTATTGTGTTGACAGCATGTACTAGCCCTTCCCAGATTTTCACAAACATAAACATTTAAGTCAGATTTGTCCTTTGAATGTCAGTTCATTACATTGTCACATTAATATGCTTTGTACTGACTGGAAAAAAACACATCAGACCATTGTTACAATATGGATATGAATGTAACTACCATAAGATAATATTTTTCCTGTTCAACATATCAGATTCAGTTAATATCACATGTCCTTTACCCATAAATAACAGTGAAACCCCACTGTCTCAGCACCCCAAAAACATAGCCTGTTACTTGGCCTGACATTACAGAGGCTTTTAATCCATACCCTCCCAGCTCCCAGTGAGCTCGCAGAGGGCTGACTTCATTCTGGAGATACGTCACATCTGCGGAGATGGATATAATCAGACAAATGCTTATCGTCAGCCGAGGAAAGTTTAGCGGCAGATCAGACTTGTTTGCCTGAGACTGAAGGCAACACTGAGGTCAGCTCTGCAGAAAGCACGCAGACGGCGAGCGAGAGCGCACAGCGCAGAGAGCGAGTGCAGCTCCAGGTTCACAAAAGTCTATTTTTATTCCTCCGGTCATTTATATTTTAAATGATGTAGAGGATCAGTCTGTGTCCCTGGCAGCCATACATGAAAGCATGTCCTCAACTCAAATAACAGCTGCACTCCCTTGCAAGACATGTCATTCGCTTGTGCAGACGGGAAAAGATCAATATCTGACCATTCACTTGTTTATGTCACGCAAAAACAAATTATCATGTTGCAGGAATTAAATTGCGAGGCGCTCGACGGCAGCTAAGTGTGTTCTCACGTTATCAGCAGACACAGTCTCCTACATGGTGAAACTACAAAACAAACGGGCAGACGCTGCGAAAAGCAACTGTTGAACACTATCAAAGCTTGTTGAGATTTGGAAGCCAGCGCCTGTAGAAATGGAAGTTAATGAATAAAGATTTCCTCTCCTCAGACTGTATTCTGCTCAATATGTTTTTTTAATAAGGCTAAGGGTTTTATACGACACTGAAAAAATCACGCCATTAGCAGATGTAATAATCTTCAAACCGAATGAGGAACGGCAAGCGCGAACCCGGTGAAACGGGCGTCTCGGCTGACAGCTTTGGCTGGGAGCGGTATTTAATTAAGGCGGGCGCGGCTTACACGCTGGCTCGCTGATAAGGATTTTATACGTTTCTGAAGGCATGAGAGCCCCGCTCTTTGATTGGTGGGGTTAATGAAGGTAGTCTCGTTAGAGCTGCTTGATCGGACTCAGCAGAACTCCGTGGAAAGTGGGTCAGGGTGACCTATTTTTCTCACAGTTCACGGGGGCGGCAGCGGAGCTGTTTGCGACTTTGCGGGGGTGGCGGTGGTGGTGATGGTGTTTTGGGCGGGGGGAGGGAGGGGGATTCGGAGGGAGTTTATCGCGCGGGGTCCTGTCGTGACACGTAGCGACACGAAATGGGGTCAGCGTGAAAAGGGCTCCGCCTCGCGAAGGGCTTGTCTTGCTGTGCGAAGGAGGCTGTAAATGAGTCGTAGATTAGCTGCCCCACGCTGTGCCGCGAGGTCCCGCTCTCCCAGCTCCTGTCACATTTCGGCATGTAGATAGCCCGTGGCATTTGCTCTCCTTCTTGGGCCAGTGCCGTTTTCTCTTCTTGCGCTGTCCTTTCTGCTCCTGCACCTGGATTTTTTTCTGTTTTATTTGATGGAAAACGTGGTCTTCTGTTCACACACGCTGAACATAAAGGGACAAAACATGAGTTAGGTCTCCTGCTGCTTCGCGGTGAGGGGAAATAAATGTTTGTGACTGTCGCTGTCATGGTGCTAGTGGTTATGTTGCTTATATAGGTCTATATACTGGTTATATATGATGGGGACAGAGTGCACCACCATCCTATTACCTTGATGAAATCACAAGTGTTAGCTACGAGAGTATTAAAAGAATTTTTTAAGTGCTAGAAACGATACAGCGCTCTGTTCTCTCAAAGTCTGACCCTTATGTCAGCTCGTCAAGTGCAGTTCACTAAAGGCGTTGGCCCATCATCTTGATGCAAACTTTGTGGCACTCAGGCATGAGCTAGAAGGTACCTGTTCCAGCTGTGCCACAGTGTGGGAGCTTCATAAGAAAGTAGATCAGGCACACCAAAAGTTTAACAACTTTCATTTTTGAGCCTAAGCATTCCAGCCAGGCAAAAAATAGCTTGACAGGACTGTAGAGTGGGCACAGGATAGTTCGCTAGCTGTTGTTTCTGCTCCATGTGTAGAGTGGGCTCCTCTCTTAGTCCTGTTGTAGTCCTATCATAAGCCTCTTCTGGCATGGAGTGTGCAAGTTAATTTAAACAGGGAAAGACTGTTAGAAGGGGTCACCATGTGACTACAGTATAGCCCAATGAGTGCATTTTACCTGCACCTGTTTTAGGCATATAGGATCCCATATTTTGTCCATTTCTGTAGTGTTTTCATTGCTAGCTAACTGGCTGACTCACACCTGCTCTGTAAATGAGATTGCCTGTTGTTCAGAAGGACTTTAATTGAAAAGCTTGATGTTTACATAATGTTTCTGGATATAATTACGTGTAGTGGCATAAAATAAATGCAGGGCATTTAGCTAATCTCCCTGGCATCTTATATCTGCCTCCCAGTCAACATTAACCTTCCACTCCCTGAGATACCAAACACTGGCCCTATTGATCTGGTTATCTGGTGGGTCCTTAGTTCAAGTTTATAAAATAAACTTGTTTATCAACAGTGATGGGGCTGTTATTAGGAATCCTCCTCCTGTGTATATGACCACATCCACACCACACCTAATTTTTTATCACAACTCTAAAAGGGCAGGATTGGAAAATTCTTTATTATGCTACTGCCAGAATGACTCATCTGGGACCAGATCCACAATGTACATAATATATTCCTAGATTAATCCTACATAGATTAGAATTAATGGGCAGCATTTCATAAATGGGTCCATCATTTAGAGCATTGTATTTAAAGCATACTGTTGAGATTTCTCTTACTGATTATTTTATGATTAATTAATAATTCACTTGTTTATTCAATCAGTCTGTGCAGTATGTAGTTTATGAATAGGTGTGTTTGTGTGTGTGTGTGTGCGCGTGTATTAAGGCTGTCAGATCATTTGTACATTTCTGTAAGTTTAGTTGGTTGGGTCTGTTTTGTTCTTAAGCGCCTTACAGCAGCATAATAGGACATTCAGAAAGGTGATCCCATTTGTTTACAATATTATGTCCAGGTTTTCAGATGTAACTAGGTAGAAAGCTAACAGACATTTCTCATCAGTGTTGGTGAAGTTTATTGAGGCTCGGCAAGGTTAAAAAGACACACATTTCAAGTTTAAATGCTGCGCTAGCACCACGCCAAACATAAAATATATGTCACAGTCTCATATTTTCCTTTTAAAGTATGCAGGACTACAGTACTATGAAGCAGCTGATTCATTAAAGTGAGCTTTCTGCTGCTCTGACTCACTCTTAAACACATAGTATATGTATATGGGAATGGGTGTTTGTGTGTGTAGTCAGTTGATATGACCTCATTCATCATCATGGACGTTGATTCATAATTAATTGTCTTTCCTAATGTAACAGAAATAAGCAGAGCATGTGTCATCAGTGTCCACTGTAGGTCATGTATTTTGATGATGTCATTTTTCTAGAAGATGTATAACCTTGTATTTTGTGTAGCAGGCCACATTTTTATTTCATGGACTTAAGTCATGTCAATAATCATTTGATGACATTTATCAAATAAACATACTGCTTGGGGATTGAAAATCCTTTTTCAACTCTATTTTCCTATTGCCGTAGGAACTGTGTGTGTGTGTGTGTGTGTGTATTTGTATGCATGCATGTATCTTGAGTCTCACAGTCTTTCTCACTGTAACCTATGACTTTGAAAGGCACCAGTATTTGCTACACTTTTTCATACGCTCTCCTGCTGCAGTCTTTCAGCTGTTTCAGTGTGTGTGTGTTTGGTCTAAATGGTCTTCGCTTTGTGTGTTTTGGTACCTCCCATGCATCTCGCTGTCTGCATGAAGGAGAGCCACGGCCGCAGCGATATGGCCCTGACCTTTCTCTGAAACCTTCACCTCTACCGTGAAAGCTCCTCTGTTGCTTATCAGAGTCCCTGACAGGTGTTCACGTTATACGCTGCGTGCAACCTAATCCTTTATCTGACATCATTTGGCTTCGGAAGCAACCCCTATTTAAATTTTGCAGGCTAAATTAAGACTAATGATGTTACTGATGTTTGCCTGGTTTCAGAGCCGTGCGCCGTGTCCTCGCAGATTCACGTCAGTTTCAGATTGTGAAACCGAGAAACAGCCCACGATTGCTGTGTGCCGACCACGGTGACCTAGCTGGATTTATCTGACTCCACACTTCAGGGAGAAAGTGAGTCATGCCATTTGTGGAAGGGACAGAAGGACAGGCATTCAGGGGTAGGTGCAGAAAGGCAGAATGTGTCTAATATAAAGGATGGACTAGCTGCAATTTGGTGAAAAGTGTGAACTGGAGCTCAAAAGGCTTCCCCTTGAATCATGGCTATTTCTGGAAGTAACTTTCTCTACTTCAGTGAGAAACTCTTATCACATTCTTTCCATCTTTTGATAAATGTATTATGCTTTGGGAATCTAGCCCGCTCAGAGAGAATCTCTTACAGTATCTCTCAGAATTTCTGCAAGTCTGTTATTTATTGTGGCAAGTACATCTGCGTTCTACGTAATCTGTAGTAATGAGGACTAATTTCGGGGACCCAGTCCCCAGCCAGTACTTATGGAGATACTTTTGCGTGCCTAATGGCGACTCTAGATAAGCGTCCAAGTCGAAGTGAGGAACGCCCTGCTCTTACAGAACCCTGGCAGGGAGCTGAGGAGTGCTTGTGGTGACACGCAGCCTCCTCTGAGGCGTGGGGTGCTCCTGAGAGCAGGACAGGAACAGCTGGTCACAGGCAGGATGGTGGCTTGACATGTGATAACATTACAGTCATGAGGAGGGCCGGGGGACGCTGGGAATCTGCCATCACTCACTCGCTGAGAGCTCCAGTGCATCCAATCCTTCTGTAAACCACACTGACTAGGAATGTAAATAATGCTTAGAAAAGGTATTTGTTTGGCCAAAATCGAATGCTGCGGATCGCGCTTTTAATTTATGATTACATAGGCAGAGCTCGCTGCTTCAAATATAGTTCACCTAAAACATAATTCGTTCCACCTTGCTCCCTGTGGAAATAATGCTGCCCCCGACCCTCCTGTGAAAATGGATTCCTCCGAACAACCGGTGGCATGACCAGTCTCACAAATCGCATCAGAAAAGGTAATTTGATGCAAATTAGCTAAATGTGGTCCCTCACGGGAGTGAGGGCGGCGACCCACTGGCTGACACAGGTGCATGGTATCATGCAGCAGCCGGACGGGTTGTCAGGCAAGATAAGGCATGCATGGAACACTGTACACACACTTTGAATGGGCTCAGTCAAGGTTGCCTATCAGCTTCAGCGGAAAATGTAGAATGGCGTTGGTACAGTATTCATGTCTGCCCGCTCCAGTGATTTGAATATACACACTCTGTAGTGTTTGTTTTGCAATACTTAAACGTGGGTGGGATGGATTTTGTACCTTGTAGAGGTTCTGTATTTCTAAAAGCCCTCCCTTGGAGTAAGTCATTTACCTATGTTCCTATGAATGGCATATTATTATCGTAGATGTTTTGGTTGTTACAATCCAGCAAGTACTGTTCCTGTCTGAGGGGATGCCGTACTTTTGTGGAACCTTCTTCAGTGCTGCACTAGAATGCCGTTGGAAGAGCATGAGCTCAAAGCAGTGAGATCATACAGAAGTCACTCGAGCCGTATGAAGATGTTGGTGACTGTCTGATTTTATATCATGGCCGTGGCAAACGCAGAGTGGAGAGTCCAACCCCGGCGCTTTCCTCGCAAGAGTCAGATTGCGCTCAGCACCGTCAACCATTTTCAACACGCGCGCTGAAGCCGCCTCCACTCCTCAAATAGCAAATGACTTTGTGAGGAGGTTAAAAATATATTGGCCAGACATTTCGAATGCCGTCTCTATCGGCTCAGTAGTAAGGTTAAAGATACAGCATCCTGATAATTTTTTTTTTTCCCTCCCCCACCGGGCTGGAGATAAGAGTGGCGCAGATTAAAAAAAAAATCATTTGAGGAGATTTGAGATGTCTATCAGGCGGGTGTGAAGGTTTTTGTCTTGCAGATCCAGTTCAAGGATGCCTGCAGGCAGAGCGGCTCTGGCTGTGCCAGTGATGCGGCTCAAGGTCACACGCGCTCGCCCCGTGACATTCAGCGGCGACGGGGAGAGGAAGGGGGGAAAAGAGACGCCGCGAGATTCATCACCCGCCCCGCGCGCACGGAAACGCAGCCTTTAACTCCCTCCGTGTCTCAGCCTGCCCGCGCCTCGTGCTCAGAGCTGCCACCTGCCAACGGCGTGAACCAGTTCTTTTTTTCCCTTACAGCCTCCACGGTCAGTGTCTCTCGTACTTCCTGAGCACACATGCACGGGGTGAAGCTGGAAAGCTGGGAGACTGCTTTGTGGATGACACGCGTGCAGGAAGACACGAACACACATGCACGCAGGCGTGCACACGGAGTGGAGAAGTGGGCAAGTGAACCAGAGCGAGGGAGAGATTTAGATTATTTAAAGAGGCAGGAATCGGAGGCCGGTTGAATCGGTGCCTTGTTTCGCGTGAGTGGGTCTTTTTCGATTTGGCAACAGCCAGCCCTCCCACCTCTTCCCGTTCAGTGGTACTCCTCCTCTGTCCGCCGTTATTTTTGTCTTCCTCAGTCCCTCAAGAGCGCGGAGCAGTTATTTGAATAAAACAAAAGCCAAGAGTGCAGCCACTTCCTCTAACACTAGCAGCAGTGGGCTGTCAGGTCAGTCAACCATCACCAACTTAACAATGTGTAGAGTTTTGACCAGGTTCACAGGTCAGGTTTATAGAGGCAGTGGTAGGAGGTGTTTGGCAGGATTGCCCTGGTTGAAATTCCTTCTTGGCAGATGTTCTGTGGAAAAGAGGTAGAAAGAGTCACTTATAAGTATGTGTATGTGTTCTGTTCTGTCCCTTTTGCCTCCGCTTCTGGGGTTGAGTTGTATCGTGCGTTGGTCCGCTGAAGATACAGTTCCTCTTGCCTCTGCAGGAAAGTTATTTTGGGTCATTCGCAAGAAAAAAAATGTGCAAAATAGTTGGTTGGGAAAGAATAGGCTTTCCAGCTGATGGTGGGGGAAAATGTTGGATTATTCATGACGCCTCTGCATCTGAGGAGAGATGTCACTGTGAGAGAAAACGCCAACCCAAGTTGTCAAAGTTGCATCTATTTTGAGTCACACTGAATTAAACTTTCAGCTCAGACAGGATTTGCTGAATAAGTATCCATTACTCCACTTGCAACACATTGAAATGCTTACTTCCCTCAAATCTGGATTTGAAGTGTTGGTGGACCTTGGTGACCTGTGGTAAATATCGCTGGATGAAGCAAAATAGCAGCAATTTATCCACACGGGTAAGTATTGTAGGCTGTTCAGGTTTTAAAGTCATATCTTTACCCATTTGTCCCCATTCTGTCATTTTGGTGCAATGGAGACAGCAGTATGGTGTTGTGGTGAGGGAACTGGCCTCCTAATCAGAAGGTTGCAAGTTTGAATCTAGGGTAGGGCTTTGCCACTGAAACCCTGAGCAAAGCCCATAACCCTGTTAGCTTCTGTAAATATAACAGAAAATATATATTACGGAAAATGAATGTAAGCAGAATGTTTATCAAAATGTTGACCGGTTCAGTTAAATGTTAAATTAATAAATACAAAAGAATGAGTCTAAATACCTAAGAAGAGATTCAGTTTCACCCTGGTCACGTTCAGTGCAGTTTGTGGAGTGCAGAGCTCCCACTGCCCGAAAGAGCTGAATGTGTAGATCATGAAGTACCCTGGCGTTCGACCTTGTCACGCGGCTGACGGCTGTCACACCGTGAGGCACACTTGTGGTCGTCCTCCTTTAAGTTTCCTTGAAAACTCCTCTGTGGTCCTCTGCCGCGCGTTTGCGCTGATCGCTGCAAAGAGGGCTTTCGCGAGCTTTTCTTATTAACTACTTCCCTCATATGGGAAAAGGCAGGAGACCCAGGCGCACTCCTTTTTTAATGCACTGCCTTTTCCTCAGTCATTTAATTAAGGATGGCGAGATTATTCAGCCCGGAGTCAGTGCCTTCTGCCTTCCAGGGTCTCATTTATCTCTGATTAAACTTGTCTAATTCTGGTGCTGTGTTGCCTGTTCCTTCTGGCCCCAGAACAGAGCGCAGACGCCGAGTGTGAAAACCGAGGAAAGGAACACGGCAAAGCCCGGGTAAAAGGCTTGTCCGATTCCTGTTTGTCAGCTCAGAGAGGCTGCTCGTTAGCACCTTGACAGTTCATTGGGCACATTTTTTGAAGCGTGTGACAGCTTTAATATTCAGGTCAGATGAATATGATAATAGCGCTAATGTCTGAACCAGAAAACAGAAAGGCCTGGCGTCTAGGCTGGCTTAGGTGGGCGGCGGCGCCCTCCTCCCCCCTCCCCCCCCACCTGCCGGAGCTGAATGGGTTAATGTGTCGCTGTAATTGGCACCCGCAGCTGCTGCTCCGTTCGACAAGGGATGGCTCTGCAGTGTCTGCTTTGTGTGACAGCTGCCTAATTGGGCATTCTCCCCTTGTAGCGAGCCTGCCTCCTCCAGCCCGGCTGCTGACGAATGGCAGCGGATTACAGATGAGGACACGGTGACCCGCTCGACCTTCCCACGGAGGGGTGGGAGGGGCCTCGCGCGCGCTCAGCGGCGGCGGGTCACTGCAGGATGAGGTCGTGAGAAGGTGGGGATACTGCCAGGTGGCAGATGACAAAGTGTCACCTGACAGTAGCCCGATGTCAGTATGTCAAGGGTAGAGCTATTGGCACTACCCCCGACCTTTTTTTTTCTTTTGGGTGTTTTGTTACAGTTTCTCGCTCCCGGCTGTATCTGTGCTTCAGCTCAGCGACAGCCAGCAGAAGCAGAAGGAAACCAATCCTGAGCGCAACGTTTACAATTTGTATTTTTTTCATTAGGCTTGTGTGTGTGTGTGTGTGTGTGTGTGTGTGTGTGTGTGTGTGTTTTTCCCCTCCCCTCTGCTGTCTGAGTCCTGGGTGCCAGTACTTTAGACAGCATTAGTCTCTCCAGCTAATTCTTTAGCCTTTCCTGAAAACGCATTAGCCTTTTCAGGCTATAGTATTAGCTTGTTGAGGGTGCTTCTGCCTGGCTGTACAGGAGACTGCCTGGCTGGGGTTGTGTTCTGGTGTTGTGAGAGAGTAATCACACTCATTTGGCGCATAGTGAAATGTAGGAGGTGGTGTCCTTATATCGTTTCTTCTCTCATCCACAGTGCTGCTGCACTTTACCTGACCTTCATGGATGTTACTCTGTGAAATGCTCACCAACGTGGAATTTTATTTCACAGTATCTTCAGCGATTAAAAGTGCCATATGCTCTAGGACCTGCTGCAGTCTTTGTAGAGTCTTTTTTTCCCTCTTCAAATTTCAACAAATTAACCAGGGAGTAGTTTAACACAACACCACTTAAAAACATCAACATCACAGATAAGGCCTGGTGCGAATGTGATTGCATCACACGCCAATGAATTGAGGTTAAAAAAATGCTTCCCATTAAAATGGAAGTCTCACAATGTTTGCCCATTTGTGGCCATATAGCCAGTTTCACCACTTGTCTTTTAACTTCTCCAAAGAAGGATCCATTAATGCTACACCATATGGAACGTGCCAGAGGGCAAGTTAAAGCAGTCAGGACACTGTCCCTTTATGCATGTCTATAGAAGGGTACTGATATCGTCCCTTTTTCAGTTCTGTCATCATTGCAGCCCCCCTCCTTCCCCCATAAGAAAGCAGACCCGCAGCAGCAGTATCTGCGGTCAGTGCCTTACCGGTTTCTGTCCTCCACGATGCAATTTGTTTCCCTCGAGGTACAAAAGCCATCAGTAGTAAAATGTGATGAATTAGATCACTCCAGTGGACTCGCCCCCCCCACCCGCCCTGTGTGTGTCTGCGCGTGTGTACGTGTGCGCATTAGTGCGTGCGCGTGTGCGCAGACAGAGAGAAAGAGGGAGAGCGAGGGAGGGAGGAGGGAGGGAGAGAAGGATGGCTGGGTTACTGTAGGTTTACTGTTGACCTTGTTGTGCACGTAGCTGCTTTTCAGTGTCTGAGTCAAGCTGCGTGAGCTCTCTAATCCCATGCCCTGATACACGTAGACTTGATTAGTGGCAGCAGTTATCTGGGCAGAAGACAGTCCGCCCTCCCCTCGCATTGTTCACGACTGGGGCACGGATGGGTGTCAAACTGTAGGGGAGACGGAGAGAGAGAGAGAGAGAGAGAGAGAGAGAGAGAGAGACGCATTAGTATTCCAGTGGAGTATTCCTGCCTGTAGAGCAAATTGATTACCACACTCTACCTGCACTTGGCATCTCAGCTCTGGGGAAAAAAAAGGTAGGGCTGCATATTGGGTCTCTGTGTTTGCGTTACATGCAAGAAACATGCCAGGTTTACTCACTTTGGCTGGTATGGCATCTCCTGTCGTGTTCTTGGTATAGTAAGATGCACCTATCTTCCTTTTATTTTCACAGAAAAGATTGTTCAGCCTGGGTTAGAGAGCAATTGTGTTAGTCTAATAGCAACATAAGTTAGTATTTCAGTGTTCAAAATCAGCTTTCCTGTATTCTCCCATGTAAGTGCACATGTTAGAGGAGCTGAGTGGAATTTTTAGGCCCCCGTTGTAGCACCGCTGCCTCTGGTGCTGTGAAATTTAGTTTGCCTAATTTTGCCATCTTCTAAACTTTATGTGGATGGTGGCAGTGAAAGCAGAGACATGTTGGTAAACCTAGCTCCTCATCTCAGTGCTATGTATACAATATCATGAGGGTGATCTGTGCGCAGGGGCAAAAGCTAACCTGTACCACAACATTCTATGAATACGTCAGTTACCACAAGCTTCTTTAGGTCACTTAATCAGTAGGATCTTTGGACAGCATGCATTTTAAGACAGTGGAATGTAGTTGTATATAATTAAATGAGGTGACTAGGAGCATCGCAACATGTTTTGTTTTTCATTGAGGCAGGGCTGAGAAATGGAGTCATTTGAGGAATTTATGTGTATGAATTATGTATATATGAAATGTTATATGTATGAGTGTATGAATGCACACAGTATTCACCTTTCTCATGACTGACCTCTCCAAACAGCCGTTTACACTGTTACATTAGATAATCGCACATGGCCAAAACCTTTTGTGACATCACCCAACTGATTTACAGACATGACTAAGTATGGTTCAAAAGAGGCATTGCTGCAATCTAGCAACAAAACCAGCAGGGTTTATATGGAAATGGGTGATGTGCTCTCATCCAGGTCTCTGTTTTGGTATAGGAGTGGATGTGTTTCCTCTGGTGTTTGCGTTAGTGTAAGGTTTGCCTGGGGAGGGGGAAGAGCAGAGGTCACTGGGTTGAGATGTCCCATGGTGTTTCTTGGCTTGTGCTATGGGGCCGACCTGCCAACTGGGATGACGTTTCCTCTGAAAGGGTATACTTAATCGTTTTATCTTTTAGTAGGTTAAGTGCATATAATTGATTAAAGAGATTCAATTAATAATGTCAGTTTGGTTTAAAGGACGATCTCAAAGATATTAAAAACAGGACATTTAATTACACAGAGCCAAGGCCTGTGTGCATTTTCTCTGTGCTCATTCTTTTTAGGTTTGGATAAACATTGGATATTGTCATTTAGCTGTGTGTAGAGTGCTCTACTAAGTCGTACATCAGAACACGTTTTCAAAAAAACTCAGCGCCAATAATTTTTCATGCTGCATAGTCCATTTGCAAGTTGGTCTTTTAAACTTCTGAGATGAAAAACGTGCCCTGGAAACATTGGAGAGCTCATCTGAACATAGCCCAATGGGATGAGGGAAAGCTGTGTATGATTGCAACTGGGTGAACATTTTGTTCTTTTAAATGCTGTTTTTCATTCAATTTATTGATCAGAACTTGCCCCAGTGACACAGGAAATAGTTAAGGTTAAATCTCTACTGCAGACTGTGGTGAGAATTGTGTTTTTGAAGCTAATGAGACTCCCAGGCGCTGGTGAGTTTATCAGCGAAGGCCACGATCTCCAACATGCTGCGAAGACTACATCTGCTACATCTTTTCCACTTCAAACCGCATTCAGACACAGACGTTGAGGCAGTCGATAACCCAGCTGATTTTGCATGCATTCGCATGCAAATTCTTTGCAGTTCCTAAACTTGCACATTCGGTTGGTGTAAGTCACATATCAGTAGGTACAACTTGTGCTGGCTAAATACTAACCCTTGCCTGTGGTTAAAAATGCTGAACCTCTTTCTGTGCTGTTAGTGGAGGTGGTAAGCCCATGGGACTTATGTGGTATTTAATGCTAAGAATATTCTTCCTATCTGTCACCATGTGTGATTATGTTATGAAAGATCATGTCAAGAAGGGGCAGAAAGAAGATGTGGAACAAGGCTAAAGGCCAGTTTGTCTAACTGCAATATGCAGTACATTTTCCTTAGCTTTGTAGCATTTTTTGATAAATATCACTGAAGCTCAGGATGTTGTGTATTGAACAAACACCTGCTCAGATGTCATTGTCAAAGTTAAGGAAAAAACAAAAATAAGACTTTGAATAGTTCCCTGGGTTTTTGTTCTTTCCATTACAGTGTGTCTCTTGGTTTTTGGTACCAAGTGCCTTTTGGGTTTGTTAACTGTGTGGAAAGAGATTACTAAGAGGGTAGACAACATTCATGAATAAAATCTATCATCATGTCCAGTCTCATCTTTTCAGGCCATAGTTCATTTGGTTCATATTGCAGCTAAAGTGGGCCCAAATATTAGGCTTTATTGTTTAGTACTGTTAGCGAGGGTCAGTTACAGTCATCCTGACCTTTTCTGTGAAGAGCTCGAAGCCTGCAAATTACAGTCATTGAAAAGAGAGAGGACATGTAATATTGTGACCCCTACATTTTTTTTTCAGCAGTAGCTTCTGCCAAAAGGAAATTCACAAGTACAATATGAGTACTCTAATGCACTGACCCCCAGCCTTAAATTATAAAAGGACATCATGAGCTGATGTGCTGTGGTTCATTTCCATTACCGGTTCACTGTAATTGTCCTCTTTTCAGGAAATGGGTTCTGGGTGGGTTTTCCAAGGCCATGCAAATATGTATGACAAACACAAACACTTCATTATAGCTACCGTCCCATCACTAATCCGGCCAGATCCTAGTTCTTGAGATCTTTTTGAGGGCATGTGGAAAGTGCAGTCACGTCAGGTTACGTGACTTCAGCGATTCCTCAGCACTCTGGTCCGACACCGAGTCGGTGAAATGATTAATCTGCACAGATCCATCAGTCTCAACTCCCCTGTGCGTCACGCACTGAGAACTGAAGGAGCATTCCACAGGAAGGCAGGATCACACAGTTAGGTCCCATCTGAACTGTGCTGGTGCTGTTGTTTCAAGTCAGGGCCACTGCAGACAGGCGAAGAGATCGCTCTGTCGTTGAGCTCAAATTCACCATCATCCTGAAACAGCAGTGAAATTCTGTCGAAGCGCCTGATCGTCTTGCCTCTGCATTGTTTAGGGCACGCAAAAGAGATGTGAGTCCTTCTTCTCCATTGTGTCAGTCATCGGGACCCTTTGCTCCAGAAGTGTGGGCACTGTAGGGGGGATGGGCTTTGGGAATGTAGGTCATGTGGACGTGCTGTTTGTTCGAGTTTGAAGTAGGAATTGGTGGGTCAATGAACAGTGCAGTGTGTGTGTGTTGTGTGTGTGTTTGTGTATGTGTGTGTATCACATCCTAGGAATTAAGTCACTTTTTAATGTGACTGTGACTCTGAACAATGTCTTAAGAAGGTTGTTGCAGTTTCATAGTGGGTTTTTTTTTCATGGCATTTACAAAAACAACTGTTAACTGATTTCCCCAAGGTGACAGAGGAATTAGTCCTTCTTTGTATAACAGCATAGCTGCTCAAGAAGTTCTATTCTGGAGAGTAGTACAATTTTCTTTTTTTGTGTATAGTAATGGAAATATCAGAGCTGTGAATTTCTAACATGATCATACTGCACTTCATCTCTCAGTGAGCATGCTGCTGACAGGAATTGAGTAAATGCAGCAACCTGGCTACAGATTATGTGTTCTAATAATGTTTAGCCCTTGTCTCTCCTTTAAACTCTAACCTTGATGCACCATTAATGCACTGGACACATCTGCTAAGCAAGAGTTTTCAGATATTAGCAGTACACACAGCAAGGGCAGGTTTGTCACTTTTTATTAAGACCAAGAGCTTTGTATGGACGCCAGCTGTTGCATCAAGTCGAAAGCCTGCGCGAATGACCTTGACTTTAACTGTGGGTCCTGCAGCTTTTTCCTTTTTTTCATCATGCATTTTAAATAGCTTAAATGGATTACAAATCTGGACAATGGAAGCCATTTATTATCCAGTATTTTTGGGACAATTAATCTTGTACCTCTCATGTGAGCGATGGAAGATTGGCTTTGGATACGAAATCCCGGCCATTTGTGTCGGCTCCCGTTTTCACCTGAATCATCCCTTTCCTTTCAGCTCTGCATTCCAGACTGTCTTACAGCTACTGATAATGTTGGGCCCCTGTCACTGAACAGCAAAAAAATGAGGGAAGAGCACTCTCAGATGATGTAGCTGGCTTATTGCTTTTTTTTTCTTTTTTTTTGCTAGTGGTCAGTAAAATCATTTAAAATGCTGGCATGGTAGATGTTATAGCTTGACATCATCAAAGATAATAACAATTACTGGAAGCGCAGAGGCTCAGAGGCAGTGCATTACCTTTCTTGTCCAAAGGATGGATTTAGACAGACAGAAGGTCATTCTGAGCATTTGCACTGCAAGGTCCTGTTATAGCCACATATTTACTGTCTTCGGATGCCAGGTCTTGTAGTGCTTGCCCAAGAGCTCTTGAATAATGGGATTTGTCATCAGAGATGTAGAGCATCTGCAAAGGCTGTTTCAATAATAATAAATCTGATTCATTTGTACTTTTTTAAAACGGTAATGCGAGTCTAGATGCATGTACCATTCTGAAAGCCACACACAGGCTGTGCTTGTTCTTTTTTGGAACAGAGGATGTACAGTTATGTGTCTTTATTTTTATTTCTGTTGTAGTCTGTTGTCAGTAGGCATTTTAGTAACAAATACATGTAAAAGACCATTATTATTTTTAATGTCCAGGTACCAACAGTCGTCAAGGTGAAGGATATGAGTAAATACCCCTTACACAGAGCAGTGTCCCTATTGTCGTGAGACGGAAACAGTGCGAAGAAAATAAACTTAATCCTGCCATTACAGGTTATTCTTGGACGTCTGGTGCCCCAGATTAAACAAATTACCTTTACTTAGTTGCTGTGGTCAAATTTAGGTTACACTTCTGAGAGGCACTCGTGGTCAATTTAAGCCATTACGATGGCGATTGTCAACCCCCTTGAATGTTGGTTTCTGTTCCACAATGGTAAAATGTTTTGAAATGGTTGGGTCTGCAGTACTTAATTCCTTCATTCCCTCTTCTTTTAGATACCTGTGCTTCGTTTTTATCACAGTGGTGTCCCTGCGTGATAACACTTGCATGATTTTTTTGCATAATTGGATAGGCTATGTGTTAATGAGGTTTCACCACATCTCTTGCTTTTCCTCAGCTCTTTCTTTGTGTCATACTTCAAGACATAAGGTTAGAACAAGAGTAAAGTAAGGAAAAAATCAACCATAAAGAGGATGGGCTGCAAAAACACTAATGCAACATTGCATGTATCTGCTCTGCTTTGTAGGAGGCAGTATTGTTCTCGCCTATATCAAGTAGATAGGCCATTTAGAGTACACAGCACTCAAAAGTACAAACATGACATTGGTAAAGGGGAACACAGAGGGGCAGGGATGAAGCCGTCACCGGGAGCTAAGCGGAACCGGGTCGCGGTTTGACAGGTCAGGTTTAATGGATCTGCGAGGAGGTGGCCCCGGCTGCGAGACCTCTCCCCTCGCTGAAGATGGAGACAGGGTTCAGACTCAGACAGCCCCTCACGTCGGCCCCGGCATGTGACGGGCCGCTGGCGTTTGAGGCACGCGGCCCTGCCCCGCGGAGCCGCGGCCTGACAGGGGCACCGGGTCCCCCTCGCACCTGCCTCTCTCCCTCCATGCCACTGCCAGCCAGGCTGAAGGTTGGAGCTGGCTGGTGACAGCCACCTCCACTTCTGAGGTGACCGTCAGACACGGACAGGACTCGCACCAGACTGCCTCAGTGACACTGACGGCGGGGAAGAGGCCCCACGGGGTCACCTCTCATTTGTATTAGTTGAATCCGTGTCTGGAAGCCGTAGCTCCTGTGAAGGATGAGAATTAGGCCTCTCCGTGTCTGGTCCAGAAGGAGGTGTCACATCAAAATCAACCTTTACACTTTTGTCTTTGTTTCATTCTGTTGACTGCAGCAGCCATACAGCATTGTACGCAATTAGTATTGCTCCACCTGTGTTTCATTATATGCCGGTTTTGAAAAAATCCTCTAAGGCTATGGGGGATACAAATGTACTTTTAAACTCAAAAATGATTTTTTTTCCCCCCAAGATTTAAGTGCCGTTCCCCAGGCATTTTCCATCTGCATTTGAGTGTTGTTTACTGTTTTTCACTTTTTTTTCTCCTTGAAATTTGACAGCCTCTCATGGCTCTCTCTCCAGCATTTGCATATTATTCAGACAATTAAACAAATTGTACACAAAGGTTGTAGTATACAGTATATATAGACACACACACGCACCACGCAATACATACAAATGCATATAAGAACAGAGTGAAGAGCCATGTCTACTTATGCAGTTTAAGGCCTCAGTTTGTGTTACAGGCAGAGTTCTTTGTGACTAGCAGAACTAAGAGCAGTGGTGCTGGTTTGCAGGTCTCGGGCTGAAGGTGCACCTAGCCTGCTTGCTGTCTGCTGATGTGTTAGCGCGGATTCAGAGACATGCAGCTGCAGAGTGGGAGCAGTGGCAGAGGGGGCTGACCTGATAGCGCTTTATCTGCGGGCTGTTCAGAAACTGCCACACGGTGTGACGCAAAACACGCGCTGCCTCCACACTGACATCCAGGCAACAGCGCCACAGTCCTCTGCTGTTTGTTTGTTCTCATCCTAGAGCAGTGAATACATTTATACTGATATCGCTATCCTACAAATATGGAGATCATCATTATGATTTAACTTACTGTATGCAAATGGGAAAAAAAAACAAAAGGAATGTCATGGTTACTTAGTGAATAACAATGATTGCAGTGTCATTTCAAGTTTTGATGGATTTCTACAGCTCCACACAAGGCTCAGGTATAAATAAAAACAATTTTTTGAAATAACTTTTTTAGACTGCACTACTAATAATTCAAAAGACAGAATCCATATACAAGTGTATTATGGATATGTTGTCCCTTAAATAGTATGTTGTTTCCTAATGTCAGTAAGTAATCCTGGTATCCCAGCATTAAACCATGTCACCTTCATGTCTGTGTAGACTTCACCTCAGTAGCATTTAAATTTTTATTGCTTTCTACAGGCAGTTTCTGTATATACATGGGTCCCTGATCCCTGATATCAAAACAGCCAAATTTGGCTTTGTAGAGTTATGCATTCAGTATAGGTCTATTGCCAATTTATCTCTATGGAAACTTCTATTTCGCTGAACTGTTTCACAGGAAGACTTGCAATGTTTCACACAGAAGCATGTCCAAAGAAATATATAGATTCTAACCTTGGCATCCGGGGTATGCCATGCCAGTCTCAACACACGACATATCCCTTTTTAGATAAATCAGCCAGTGCTCTACAATATGTGAGCATGTGAATCCTTTATGAAGAGCATACATGTCCTCACTGTAAAATGGCCTCTAAAAAGCAAGCTGAACGCCATTGATGTAACCCAGAGTGCTGAAATGCACTTCTTTTCTAACCACAGGCAGCTCTGGCTGGCGTGCCAGTGGCAGCTGGGAGGTGGGAGATAGTGTTGTGTGAGACTTCACATGAGTGCGTGAGTGGGGCTTATCCTCAGAAAATTGTCCTTCGCATGCGGAATAAGCGTCGAAGCACTCAAAAGCTCTGCACACTCAAAGCAGCAGACCCACCTTTCATATGGTACTGACAGCCGATTCAAGGCCAGGGTCTTCAGTTCGCATGCTGCTTTCCCAATGGCAAAGACCAGTTCAATTTGCCGTTAATGTGCGTTTCATCTTTACTTTGCATAACTCTGTGTGTGGCAAAAAGACAAAACAGAGAATTTAATTTTAACTTTCTTTGTCCAAGCAATCATTTGGGTATTTTCTTGAAATAAAATCAATATTGTTTCATTCCCGTCATCAAATGCATTACGGTTACAGTACAAGCGGATACCACTTAGCAGGAATTGAAAATCAATACCCAACAAAAGTACTATCATTAGTTGTTTGATTGTTTTAATTGTTGATGGTTCTTTAGGAAAATTATTTACCAGGGACCTGCCAAAAAGCAAAGGCTTAAAAGGGATGATAAAAGCATTAAAAGAGTGTGGGAAGAGAACAATCAGGTATTTAATAAGCTTGTACGTGGGTGAGGCATCTAATGAAAGTGATGTGCTGTCTTGCAAATCCATGATTTTAAATTCTCGTCATTCTTATTCCTGTAGGTCTTTCTCTGCCCCGGCCTGAGGACAGGAGAGCAGGGAAGCCAAAAGTCCACACCCACCCCCAGGGCCTCCTAACGGATATCCCAAACATCCACCATCATGGAACGCATCGCCAGGGCCTTGGTGAAATCCTGCTGACTCCTCACTAGCTGCTGGAATAAGCTCGTTCAAAATCACAGAGGACTGAGGACTGTCAAAGTTTGCTGGCACAGAGGAATGCCAGCTGGATAGCCCTCCAAAGCCACTTACTCATGCCTGAAGTTTCTGCATAAAAGCACTCTTACGCTTGGAACGGGGTACGATTCAGTCTGTGGCTTCTGCAACATTAGAGACTCCAGACCATTTTTTATGTTCTTGCTGTTTTTCTAAGTTTGTTTCATCTTAAATTTACATATTGTTTTTTTAATAATCATAACAAACCATAGAAGGGAGCCTAATATTGAACATGACTCATGGGGAAGAGCCTGGCTCTGAGACGCACCAGGATTCAGCTGTTTTAACTTATCTGGAAGGTTTACTAATGCATCAGGTGGCGAGTGGGCCAGGGGCCACGGCTACAAGGAGATCTGAGGCAGGGCATGGCAACCAGGAGCAGAGCAACAAGGCTGTAAGAACCTACCAACTGCCAAACCATGGCACTAAACAGGAAGACAGGCGTGCGCCTACGGGAGGAGTCACACAGCACCTTAAAAAGGCCAGGCTGCTCCGCTCTGAGGCCTGGAGCGAGCCTGAAAGCCAGCGGATGGCTGCCCCTGTGGGGGACCTCAACGGGCAGAGCAGAGACCGCCGCACTGGAGCTCTGGACGGCTCGTCTCAGGGAGAGAGCACCATGCTGGCGTCCCTGCTCCAGTCATTCAGCTCCCGGCTGCAGAGCGTGGCAATGTCACAGCAGATCACACACAACCTGAAAGGGCAGGACACCCAGGTCAATGAAGGCTCCCAGGGGGACAAGGAGGCCGCGCCGTGCTTCGGAGCCGCCTCCAGTCGCCTGAAGGGCTTGATGAAGAAGAGCAAACTCCAGAATCATAACAGCGTGCCTTACCGCCGGCGGACCAGCCAGGAGAGGCTCTCCGAGTCCCCCCACACAGCGCAAAATGCAGCTCGGCCAGCTGCTTCTGACTCCTGTGCAGCGCGGCTAAAAGCTGTGGCCAATCTGGTGAAAATCAGATCCAGCCCTGCCCCCTCCCCAAAACCCAGCGTGGCCTGCAGTCAGCTGGCTCTGCTGCTCTCCAGTGAAGCTCATCTGCAGCAGTATTCCCGAGAGCAGACCTTAAAAGCACAATTATCTGCCCGATCAGCCAGTGAGAGGCTTGCGGCCATGGCCACACAGAAAACACAGGATAAGAAGCTGCCCAACATAGGACAGCCTCAGATGGCCCCAGACATGTTAAGCTCCTTAAATGCCCAAAAGGGAACACTCCCGCAACTGGCATTAGACTCCAGTAAACAGAGTCCGACCCTCATTCCAGGACAGAGCAGAGCGGCCAGCTCCCCACGGACTGCACATCCTTTCAGGGAAAAACGGCCCTTTGACAAACACGGTACGAGGCCCGCACAGAATTGCAGCAGCCTGCTCTTGCTCCTCCTGAACAACCACAACCCACAGAAGCAGATCAACGGCAGCGGTCACCTGGATGACGCCTATGGTGTCTTTCCTAGCCGTAGTTCACCTCTGCTGTCCGACAGCGAGTACTCCAACCATGAGAACAGCCTGACCAAAGACAGCAGTGATGCCGAGAGCTCGTACTCCAGCTGCTCTCCCATTGACCTCTCTGTGAAGAGCAGAGCCTGCGGCACGGTGCCAGGGTCCTCCTCGTCTTCTCTGGACAAACTCACAGAGTCTCTGATAAACAAGTGGAAGCCAGACACTCCCAGGCTGCGGGTCACTGAGTCCAAGGAACCTGAGAAAAGCCCAGACATGAAATCCCATCATGAGGTCACCCTCATGCAGTTGCTTCTGGATCACAAAAATAATGAGAAGGTAAACAAAATTACAGATAATCCAGATTTACAGCGTGACATAACCGCTAAACCCAACAACGCACCTGCAGGCCGACTTACACCAGGTGCTGTGTCTGAGGAGACCAGGACACAGAGCCCTCCAAATGGGGTAGCTGGTAGAAGTCTTCATCCTTTGCCAACATTCTCTCATGGAAGAGACACAAATGGTACAGCATCGCCATACAGTTTGTACACATCCCCTCATGTCCAGTCTATCCCTTTGGATCTGTGTAAATCTAAGTCCTATTCAGGTGAAAAGGTTCGAGAGCCCGCATTTAGCGCTAGTAAACTATTACAAAATTTAGCCCAGTGTGGATTACAAAATGCATCCCCTTCCCCTCCACTGAAGGCACCGATGGCTCCTAGCAAAAGGCTGAGCCAGGAGCTTCAGGTGGAAAAACCTCTGACTTTGCTGGAGCGACTCAATGCTCCAATCCAGCGCAACAGAACCCCAGTTTTGGAGGGACCCCATGGGAACTGTATGCCGTATGTGCCAGAATCTTCACCACCCGCATCAGAGATTGAGAATCTCCTGGAGAGACGCACGGTTTTACAGCTTCTTTTGGGAACTACCACCCACAAAGAGAAACCAAGCAGCAAGCGGAATGGATCAGCAGCTAAGGGCTCCTTGGAAAGACAGGCTGACAAATCATTGACTTGTGATAGCCCCAATGGGCCCTTGTTAGATATTAAGATCAAGACTGAGCCTAGAGAGGAGGGTCAGCTGTCAAACAGTTACGAAGAGGCGGAAACATGCCAAACAGAGAGCAGGGGATGTGAGAGACTCAGCCCCCTCTCGGTTCCCTGGAGAGAGGTAAAAGTAGAGCCCTCTTCCACAGAAGTTGTCCCTAAAGATGGTCTCCTGAGCCAGCTTTTAAAACAACGGACCAGAACCTACCCAGCAGACACCCAGCTGGATTTGCACAAAGGCAGTATGAAAGAAGAGCGGGAGGAGCATCAGGGAGCATCGGTCCCAAAAAAGAGGAAGCTCTGCGTGGGGTTGGAGGATCCCATGATCAGCGAGCCTGGTCTGCGAATGGTGGACAGAGTTGCACATCAGGACAGCAGTGATAGCCGCTCTGTTTCTGGGACACCCGATCGAAGAAGGCCAGCAAGCTCCCCAGAGGTCCACACTCCAGTCCAGTCGCCTCCTCAGGACGGGAGGAATTTCAACGTCTTGAAGCAGCTCCTTCTTTCTGACAACTGCCTGAAAGATCTGTCCCAGCCCCAGAGTGCTGCCAGCCCTTCCGCTCTGCAGGGCGGCTACAGGATCAATGGAAACGTTGCAAACAAGCCGGGCTACAATCACGAGCTCATCAGCTCGCAGTGGAACCCCGGTCCCCTGAGGCCGAGTCGCACAGACTTCAGAACTGTGACCACGGCCTCAGTGAGCAACAGCACCCCGGGCTCGCCTTGGGGTTCCCACGGGGTGCATCAGGAGTCTCCCAAACTGAACCTCATCCCCATAAAAAGAGAGAGTGAGGGGCCCATCCAGTGGACCATCAGCGGTGACGAGAAACAGGACTCCTGCCCTGATTCTCCACGACTGACTAGGTCTAACCCCATCTTGTACTATATGCTTCAGAAGGGTCATTCTCACCTTCGAAAGGAGGGCAGAGAACAGGGGGACATGGAACAGTGTGCAGTGAAGGTGAAGGAGGAGCCCATGGCGGAGAGGAAGGCTTATGACCATAGACTGAGCTGGAAACGTCACTCTCCGTCACACGATGAGACACAAGGCTATGATGGGGAACAGCTCAATGGGTCTCTGGAAAAATGCTAATTATTAAACATAAAGACAAGAGAAGGAACTTCTACCCCAGACTGAAAAGTTGCATCATTTTCAGTTTGTGTCCATTTTGCTTAAATTTACTGGTTTGATTATTTCAATTTTGTTTAGAAGGAAACATAAGCAGTGGAGGCAAGGAGATTACAAATACTGGTAATCAGACCAATTAACAAAACCCAAAGCATCTTTTGTAATCAGAATGGTTTACCTTTGTCTGTAATCCATAAGTAGTTCTCTGGTTTAGGTCTTAATCTTAAACAAAGTTTAGTGTAGTTGAACTTAAACTGTAAGAACTCCTAATGCTGAGGATTTTAAAAATTGAATTCCCCAAATTTGGTGACTATCACCTACACCTAATATCTCCGTTATAACATTATTTGAACACTTCTATGCTGCCCTGTCTTCTATGAAGTGATTCCAGTAATATGTGAATATAAGTTAGATGAGTATTTCACACACTTGCCACTTGATATGTCCTCCTTACCTTTCAGATTTCCCATAATGCAGTGAAATGAAGTATTTAAAGGCCCACTTATTACTAATTCCATAAAATGAATACTGAATTGTTCTGCTTTGTGTTGTACTTCTGTTGGACATTTTCAGAAATCTAAACATTTGCAAAGTGATTGTAAACTCTCCTGAAAGCACTGTGGCCTTGTTAATTAACCCCTGCTGTACAGGGCCAAGTAATACATGATTCAATTTAACCACACACAGAAATGCTTCAGTGAGCTGCAGAGGGCTGGTGATGGGAAGGACAGCAGATCATTAAAATCATGTCCATATCAGAATCTCATTTGTGCACTATGCGTGGCGGATTTACTGTGAAAATACCACTGTTTGAAAACATTTTAACCCTGGGAATATATGGATGTAGTATATACATCTTTTCAGTGCTTCAGATTCAACTCCCTGGAAAGATCCTGTGTCATTGATTTTTTTTTTTTTTGCTGTCCCTGAAACCAGATGGGAATCGGTAAGTGACAGCATGTATGCCAGGGATGGGCAGTTCTGACCTTGAGGGCCCACAGTGTCTCAGTGAAAGATAACTGTAAAACCTGCAAGGCCCCAACCTTGCCCATCCCTAACTTAGAGAAAGTCCAGGATACAAGTCAGTCAAGGGCAGAGGTGACAGTTTAAGGCTTTTTAAGTTAGCAATCAGTTAAACAGTCCCCTTGCATATCACATACATTTTTCTTTGGTTTCTGATTAAACCTCTTGGTGTTGTAAGGTGTTTTTGGCATGTAATGAGAGATCTGTATATCAGTGTTGTGACCTTTGCTTTAGAAATGTATTTTATTTATTATGTTGTAGGTTATGTTGTGATGAATTGTGCTCTTTAGACACCCATTAACATTGCAACAAAGCCAAATTAGAAAAGTACCATTTTAAAACTGTGAAACTGTGGAGAAGAGGCATCATGGACAATGTGCTTATTACACAAATGAAGGGGTGTACTATGTGTAGTAGAAGATTGTTAGTCATCATTAGTAAAGACAGTATGAAAGGTAATATCTGTATGGAAAGTGAAACAAGGGTTAGGCCCCAACATTTCCATTTGATCCAGCTGTTCTTTATATGTTAATAGTAGAGGCTAGATCTTGTCAGCATCCCTTCACACACCTTAATGTATGAGTACAATGCCATTACTGTGAGCAAGGGCACATTGGCAAGTTTAAAAAATGTCAGAAACCAAACCTGACACCTGCATGAGCCTGATGTAGTTCATTGAATTTTTTTCCACTCCAGAAAGAAAGCAGGTCAGATAGACACAACATCCAGTCACTTTCATGGCATTTTAAAGTCTTAAGTGTGATATTATTCTTTTTTCTATATTATTTGTATATGTTCTTTATATTAAATAAGGTTAAAAGAGTGGTTTTAAAAAAGATATATATTTGTGTAAACAGTGCTTTCCTTATGAAAGATAGCTATTTTGTATCGTTTAAGAGAAAGACAATGTACTAGTTTTCAATTCCCTAAACCAATGTAAATTCTGTAATAATGTACATACCATGACAGAGGATGAAATGCTCTTTTTTGCATGTGTCTCTATGTTGTAAGCTTATGATAATCTTTGTTTGGCAACACATTGTGTTATGTCTGATGCTCTACACTGCTGCCTGTTGCATGCAGATGCATGGGAAGCCCCCTGTGTATCAATTCTGGATGTGGGGAAAATGTAAAGTCTTAACAATAGGTCTTCTATCACAGTGCTCATTACTTAAAACGTGAACGTTCGCTAAAATGAAATTATTGACTGATGAGCGAATATTTAAACTCTGAAAACAAATGTGCATTGACTATTTGTTCATTGTTTTCTTCTTTTTAATCAGCATCAAACAGGACTTGTTTACCAATCTGAGTATGGCACATTTAGTACAGTGCAAATTGAGGAAGTCTGGGGGCAGTGCAGTGAGTTGTAATATCTGCATTAGGCTGCAAAAAATGGACATTTATGCCGAGATCTTTACATGCGACAACTTGAAACTATTTCATTTTTTTATGTTTTTCATTTTTGGTGTTCACTTGCACAGATTTTAAATAAAGTACTAAAATGCACAGTTTGAATAAATCTGAGTTGTTTCCTTTTCACCCTCTCACGATGACGTTTTGCTTACATCAGCAACAGTCTCACCAGATCAATAAATGAATAAATAAATAATTTCTACTTTACCTAACATGTTGAGACATGTTTTGGGGTTGTAGTTACTGCTGCTGTTTATTGTATGTTAAAAGTCCCCCTTTTACCTATTTGCTTTAATTTTATATTGTAAAATTGACAGGATCAATACATATACACAATTCCTTTTTTACAATTTAACATTGTCAGTGTATATAATATCTGTAGGATCTGAACTCACTGTTCAGTATATTATTATTCTATATTACTGGGACAATAATCACTCCCTATACTTTCAATTTTAGTCAGTTCCTGTACTTTCTGGGATCCTGTCAAACTGTAAGAGTGTTTCTTGTCTTCTCTCAGAAACTCTTCCTATTTTTAACCCTTACCCAGCTTCTTTGACACACTGAATCCAGGTCCTGCACTTCATTAGGACAGCAACAAACAAAGCAAGCAGACAGGGACTGAAAGTTCAACTTGGAGCCAACAGTGAAGCACTCAGCTGACCTACATTCACAATCAAGCTTTAAGTTGTGACCTTAATTCCTGCTGGTACAGTAGCTTTGGCTTGACGCAAACACACGGAAAGAAATAGAGCAGAGAGATGGCCCTCTTTCTCTGCTGGGTCATCATCTAAACAGGTTGTGAGGGTGGAAGTGGAATTGTTCACAGATACATCCAGGAAAAACAAGCATCCAGCCTCTGGCTTAAAAAGTGTCTTATCTGATATTGGTACGACAGACTCCTCTGATACCCACGGTCGCCTGTAAATCAGCCTTAAGAGTGTTTTGGTGTATGCCTACAGGATTTCCCAGTGACCGCTGTCATTGTTTTTGTTTTGTCACCCCAACTTTTTTTTCCAGTGATAAAAAAACAATACTGGATGATGTCATCATGAGAGAACATACAAAAGAGCCCTCCCTACCACCCTTTAGTGTACCATGCAGTAAATAATGGGTTGTGGTCCTCAGAGGGCAAATGCCCAAAGGGCACTGCAAAACCCCATTTACACTGCAATAACATTTAGTCATCCCCTGTTGGCCTAGTATCCACTTCCTCCTCTTTCTTTAAACTTACACTTCTTTCGCCCTGTGATTTTACATGTACTTCCATGCATAACATTTTGGTTGTATTCTTTGTATTTTTCTACAATAGTATCAACTGCATAAGGATTGTTCAGTCATTTTCTGTTGTTAGTAATTTTTGTTCTGTCAATATTATACACTGAGCTCAGAGATCTGTTGGAGTTGATCTGTGAACATTATGAACGCAGATAATAACCAAGGTCAGGTGTAAGCCTCAGAAAATGTGGAGCTCTTAATCATAATTTTTTTAGAACAGTTCAATTTGTTGATTACATTTCTAAGTTAAATTATGGATGGTGCGTGACATTTCTTAATTTGATATTCAGAGCACCAAATCACTATAAAAGTTCTCAAAGGTCAGTCTTGCTGAATTTGACCTAATCTTATCATTTTATTTACAAAATAAGAGCTATTTTTGAGAATCATTTGTTTTCTTCATAATGGCTCATTAGAATAATATTTCTGGGAGCAGCCTAAAGCCTACAGCCCATTGTTTTTTCAGTATAACATGAGGGTGCATACAGATCAAATCCACAGGCATTCAGACATGAGTCTGATTCAGAACAGCAAGTGGGCTCGTTTGATTATATCTGACATGAACAAAATGAAAGACTCCCCGAGTATTGCAGACAAGGAGACAGATTGTTTCTGAATGGGGTGCAAACCTACCAGCAGCTGGAACAGAAGAGACACTTGCCTCTGAAAACAGCAAAACCCTCAATGTCAAAATCAACAACGACTCCTGTTCTCCTCTCCATTCACACACTTTTTTTTCCTTCCTGGTGCCATTATTCGTTGAGTATGCTAATGGATGAAAAATCAGTCCAGCAAGAAAGGTTGCTTTCAAGGGTGCGAAAATATAGCTTTCACATACACTGAGATCATTTTAACTAGCAGCAACATACCTACTCTAGGGAGGAGATATAATCAATTATAATTAAGATAATTAAGGCTTGTAGTATCAGAGAGGCCACTGCCATCACAATTCAAGATACAAGAGTTTACAATAGATTTTCTTCTGCCCTATAGACTGTATTGCATTACTGAAAAATGGTAGGCACTGCCATTGAGTTCAGCTCAGTAAACACTGGTATCTGATTGGTCGAAGCCCCTGTGACACAGTCTAAAAATGACTTTCTGTGAAACAATTATCATGGAGCAGACCACGCTCAATCAACATCAAGTTTAGGCGCTACCAAAATCAGCACACTTTCAGTTTATTTCCCAACTGGGGGTTTCACTGGTCTTCCTTTCGGTCATTATCTGAATGGCAGTGTGCTCGACAGTTGGCATGTTGACAGCGGCGAAGTGGAAAAATACGCAACTACACAAATGCTCAAGGGGGTTGATGATACCCAGTGAACCCTGTGTTCAAGCTGCATTGATCTCCTGCAGTGTAATGTTTCTGAATATTTAACAGCGACACTGGTGAAACAGGTGAATAGTGAAACATATTCTCTTCTTGTCCTATTTCTACCTCTTTCATCATCTGCCATTTTCTCCACAAATAATGGAACTGAGAACATTAGTTTGATTTATTAAATGTTCTGCTTTACTTCTATATAATAACTTAAAATTGCCTGAGGGTTTGACATGAATCAGACATTATAAACATGATATATATATATATATACACACATATGTATGTATAAGCAATTTCACATGTTCAAAAGCTCCTGAGTCTGCTCTGCATCAACTATGAACAACAGGTGTGTTAATCTTTTAAATGTATGTCTCTCCACACAAAATTTAGAACGTATCGCCATACTCCCACAGTTCATATGAGAGCGTCAGTCATTGTATTTCGCGGCACTCTGACTCTGATCAACAGAATGGCAGGACGTGAATGATGTGGACGTGTTTCGACAGCTTGCTTTCATGCGAGTGGCTTGGAGAGTTCAAAGGCAGAGCAGAGGTTAAACCCAGACTTGTTTTGTGTGAGCAATGAGAACAGAGTCTGTGTGTGCTGGGGTGAAACAGTGAGGGTTTGTCCGCCCGTGCACTTTTGGTACTGTACACAGAACCCCCCTCCACCCCCACCCCCTTGGCTCGCTCTTTATTTGATCTTCCAATGACTTCTCTTTCCTTAAACTTCATGTGACCTTTCTTCCCGCCGTGAACTTCTCCATTCGTAGATGTTTATCGGGCTTGAACTGCCAATAACCCCTCACTTCCTTTGACTGCAGACCAGAGAAAATTCAACTAATCAGTCACAGGTTTAAACTAAGGTTAAGGTCTAAATCTGGACAATTAGCTGGTTGTTGGCAATTATGAATTGTAAAAATGGCACAGATTTTTTTCATGACTTCCTGGCCTCTGCTGGTGGCCAGGACCTTTCTGATGAAATGGGCTCAGTAGCAAAACACAGAAATTGAATTAAAATCTTTGAAATCTTTGAAAGAACCCATTGATTTTCACTTTTTTGAGTTTAAGACCATGATGGTAATCAGAACCCTGTTTTATTTCATTCTCTTATATAGGTAATTATATTCAACTTTTGTAAGCATTCATCGTGTGACAGTTTGTAAATAAGCTTCTCTTCATGGCTCATGTCTCAGTTCCTCAGCAAACGAGGGCATTTCAGTTGCAAACCACAGCACACGCCATGCACAGGTGTGCTTCCTTCCTTATCACATCACCCAGCTACCCACAGAGCTTGTGCAAAATAAACATAGCCTTCTTATCAGAGAGCATCTTTAGAAAAGTAACTTTTATCAGTTGTCATCTTTACAAAAAAAGTGTCAGTAACATATCCTCATGGTTAGGGAAGGTAAATTCACCAGTATGATTGGGGAAGGATTTGTAGACAACAACAAAAAAACTGAGCCTAATGTGGTCTTAAACATGTGAATATTTCACATAAATGGGTTCATGAGCATTTTGAAATGCTAGGGAAAGATGCTGTGCAGCTTCAGTTCATCCTTTTAGGTAAGGTTAAAATTTAATGAAAGATAAGGTTTTATAGAAAAGCCTTAAATTGAGGTGCAAATCCAATGTAAGAATTCCTCTTCATCCAAAAGGAGACATTTAAAGGAGACATGTAAACAGATTTTGAATATGAGTTTTGAAATACAGGTATATGCCAGTAATCGGGCACAGTATGGGTTTGGGGAAATAAACAGAACTTAATAGGGAAGACCAATTGATAGATCCCTATACTGTGGCTTCTTAACACAGCCACCTACACCATTCAAAGGTTGCAAAACATTACATCAAGATTAAATCCCCATAGTAAAAAGAGTAAAGAAAAATATTTATGAATGATTAAAACAAAAACCTCTGTTTCAGCAATTCTGGATACAAATTCTTCAAAGATGACTGCCCGCGAAGGTACTCCCCTTGAGAAGTCCATGCCCTCTCCTCCAGGGTCGTGACCTTTGCCTGATCAGAGTCACCCTGTCTTGACCGCTGCGGTCCAGTAATTTTCCTCTAGCCTCACCATGGAGGATCAAGTGACAGCCTGCGTTTGTGAACCTACTGCTACTGCTAATATCTTCAAAGGCAGCCCTATGTTTGTCAAGGCACTGCATTATTAATCCTTTTAAAAACAACCCTGGATAACCTTTTGACCTGCAGATCTCATGGTGATGTATTGAGAGACCCCTTTGTATCGCAAAAAACAACATTTGCTGAGTGCCTATTCATTGCTGTGTGTTGTTTTTTTCTGCGTTTTTTTTTTAATTCAGTAGCACCTGGTGAGCTACATATAGGGTAGGCAGAGAACTTGCATTTGTAGGATATGTATCCTAAACCTGATTTGTTATTGATTTGCATGCAATCCAATTTAAATAAGGATCATCCATTAGCGGTTGATTCCTTTTTGCTAGATTGCACTTAATATGGATATTGCCTTCAGACAAATCATCTGAAATAATTTTAGGGATGGTGAAAAAAGGTTTTATGTTAAAATAAGATATCCAATCTCCTTGTCACACTGTAATCATAGTTATTCAATGTAACTCGATCTCTTTGTTATAATTAAAATTATGTAATGTGAACAGCTCAAAGGTCATGCTACCACATTAGACACAATGAAGTAAAACAGCATCCACTGCTGATGGGTAATCCATAGTGAAATTGGCAAGGTTGTTGATGAGGATATATCGAGTGGAGATAAGGCAAGGTAAATATCAAAAAGGTCAAAGGTAAGTCCTCTGTTGCTCTTATTTGTCTGGTGGCTTACCAGCTTACAACAGTTTTAATGCTTTACAGTGCAGATCTTTTTTGACATCATTTTTAAAAGAGAGTGTCATCTTGTGAAAGGTAAGCAAAATAATTTGATGTACTTCTTTAAAACGCTGGACTTTTCATACTCCTGTTTGGACAAAGTCACTTCGCACACTTTATCCCAGAGATATCTGTTTGTAACAAGGTAAAAGTTGACACATCTAACCAGCCCTAGCAGGCTACAGCCTACTATTTTGTGAGGAACCAGGCTGACATTGAGGGCAAAGAGAGGTCATGGCTGACTACATGTGCAGAATGCCAAACATGGTTCTCTGGGAAGAGTTCTAAAGTGCAAGCCAAGGGAGAACTAACAATGTCAGTAGTCAGCAAGCAAGGCCCTTCAAATCTTACAGCAGCTCAGCTTTGCCCCTATTACTGCTACCTTATTTAAGCTCAAAGAGCTTTTGTCGCAAACATGACAGTTTTTTGTACAATAGGGAAAATGAATATGTAAAAAGCCAAACCAATAATTGCTCATCTGTGACAACTGGACAACAAGGAAATGGCACGGTTTGTGCATGTCCCCTTGACAAATATGATTGATATCATGCTCATCTCTGTTGCTCTTAATGTAAGCAAGTTCTCAAGCCTTTACCAGTAAAAAGAATTCATTTTTTAACTCTATGACTATCCAGGTTTCCACTGGTACGCTTAATTGCCTGTAGCAAAAGATTAATTTTCTTGTTAAGGCTTTTCTCTAATTATTATTCTTTCTTCTTTTAATAGAACAAGAATTCATGATGTTACACAGTTAATTATTGAACAAAGCTTTATTAAACCTTCAAGCCTGCTCATTAATTCACAATGTTCAGGGCCCAATGCAACCCCAAAACTACTAAGTCTCAATTAACAGGGACATCTCTATATTAGGGTGTGACATCATCTTTATGCTCAGCTCTTACTTTTTATTTTATTGAATATCAGACCATCAGGTCCTACAGAGCTAGCCATTGCACAAACATTTAATTACATAATCTTAAACCACAACCCGGCATTGTGAAAGAGTACACATCAGCTTTTTGGTCAATACGGCTTAACAGAGCTTGATCAATATTAGCTAAGTGCATAAAAGCTTTTTTCCGAAGCACTGTTTTACTACGAATACCAGCGCACTTTATGGGTAGGGAATTCACCACTTAACCGGAGTACGAGGGTTAAAGATGTTAACTAGTGTGTGAAGGTCAAACACATCCATTAATGAGAACTATTACAAACTACTACTATTACTAATTGATTTTGTTGCATATATTAGGCACAGTTGTAACTCACTCATTTAAGCGTTTCCATACAAGTTCGCATATTACCAAAAAGTTGGAACATCAATAAAAAAAAAAACAAACAAACAAAAAAAAAAAAACATAACAAAACACAAAAGACCAAGATGAGCAAAACTATGCAACATCCTAAAGCACCAAACTATCTGAGGGCTATTGTAGATCCGTTTTGTAATGGCATGTCAATAACAGGATTCTGCTATGCAAGCCAAGTTCAAAGAGCAATACTGGGAAAACAACACATCATAAAATGTCTGTATCAGGTCAGTGGACAACAAATGCCTATTACTGTCTATACACAATTTCAAAGTATTATAACCATGCATACAGGATCATAAAAAACCGTACTAAATATTAGTTGTATACTGTTATATGCAAATCAGTTGGGGGAGGATAAATTCTCAAACAGGCAGGGTAATTCAATAAATGCAAGTTTTCTAAAGGGTGGTTATGGTAAGCAATGATCTATCACAAAAATATACATCAGGCCCACGTCACTGTAATATTATGGCACCGGTTCTAAGGGGAATTTATATCCGGATGTAAATAGATTTTGACCCCACACGGTTAAGTATTTACTTTAAAAGCGGTACCTTCAGATAATAATTCCAGCCATTTTCTCTTGTGACTGTTTTTGGATACTTAAAATTAGAGGGAAAAAAGCATGCGCACCACCTAGTGGACATTACTTGAAAGGTTATACTGCATTAAGACAAACGGATATTTCCATTTTATTAAAGAATTCTTTTTTCGAAAACAGAACAAATGTAATGAGTGCAATGGAATATTCTTTTGTGATTATTTCTTCTATGTTGAAATGCTGTTTCTATTTCCATTTGTCTGGAATACCGCCCTAATGTAAACGAGTACCGCAGGAAATTCTTTACAGAACATGTCATTTTAGATTATCTTAAAGCAATTCAATGTGTTAATTTCCCGGAAATTCTGGATATAATTGCAAAGCATTGTTGTTTTGCAGGAATCCCTCTCCTTCATTTTTATTGCTCTTCAGAAAGGATATTCATTTTATTATAAGAGGAAAATGAAGCAGGAAAATTGTTAAAGTTGTGATGGTAATACAGGAAATAGTAGAAATATAGCTGCAAGCAGCAATGAAGGGGCCAAGCACCAAAGGGCCACCAGGTAGACAACTAATCAGTACAACCCCTGAACAAGACACAAGTCCATCACAGGGTGAACAGACACATGGACACCCACTCTTACACTCACACCTATGGGCAACATAGTGCAATTGACATTACCTGAATGTGTTTGAACTGTGGTAGAAAACTAGAATACCCAGAGGAAACCCACATGAATACAGGGACAAGGTACAAACTGAACGCAGACGCACCCCGAACTTGAAACCTCCATATTGTTAGGCAGTAGTGCTACCAATTTGCACCACCGTACTCCCCCCCACTACATATATTTCAAGCTTAAACATAAGCAGTGCCATAAAATGCAGTAAGAAGTGCCAATGCTGTTGGAAGAGTGCAATTTTTGGGTATTTGAAAAAATCCAATATCGTGGGAAAAATGGCAGAGAACATACCATATTAGCTGAATATAATAACGTCCCTGATTAGAAAAGGACCCCCATTTTTCAACACCTTTTTTGGTAAAAAAAACTATTAAGATCAAATCTTAATTTTTAAAGAAAATAATTTCATTTGACATGAATTTAATAAAACACAGTGAATAAAACAAGGTATGCTGATATATTTTCTACATCTTTTAAATGGAATTGTAACATTTAAACAAAAATAAAATGTAATCACGTTTTCAAAGGAATAAGTTATTTAAATGAAATAAAAATAAAAATGAACTAGTCTACTGGGATTTCTAATACCACTGAACAATCTCAGATAAATGGCGCCATCTGCTGTTATTAATGTATAATGATGTTAAAAAGTCTAGTCCTCGAATGTAAGACAACCCCACTTTTCAAATGTAATTTCTGAAGTAGAAAAAAAAAAACCCTGTCTTACATTCAGGCCAATATGGAAAGTCCAAGTGTTTCTTCAACACTATTTAGTGTATTAGTCGTGGCAGTAGGTCAAAAGGTGCAGGAGATATGCCTATTTTAAGTGCTACAAACTGATTGTATCTTAGCAGCCATGCCATTTGGACTTTGAACTATGTGTTCATTTCCCATTTAGGACCTGACATGTAATGATGTAATGATCTACAAAAAATTGGTCGCAATATCTGCTTTTCTTTGTGTGGCCTTGTGATGTCCATTGGAACAAAATGTCATTAAAATCTAAGTACATGGACACATGGGTGTTTAAATCTGTTTTCCAGTATAGCACCCCAAAGTGGCCAAATTTCACTAAACGAGGTGTGTGCCACCCAGGCCTCATGGTAAGCATGTGCACCGAGTTTTATGCCTATGAACAAAAGCATTGCAGAGACATGGCCACTCTTCCTTTATGGCGCCTTCACGGCCTAATTTGTGGGTACACTGCGGCCATATTGTTCAACCTGGCAACTATCGTTTAACAACTCTTAATGACAATGGTCCAAAGAGGTAATACACAAAACCTCATTGTGCCATAACTCTAGGAGGAGATGGTTAAATGTGTATTTGACAAAATCAAAGATGGATGAAACACAAAATGGCTGACGCGGAGGTTTCATAAGTTCCTAGTTAGGATCCTTAACTTTGATGAAGCACAAGAAATTTAGTTGAAATATCTGCTTTCGTGCCAGAGTAATAGGGATTTCATTAGTTTTTTTTTTTTTTTTTTTGGTCGCAAAAGTAGGTTTTTCGAAAAATTCAAATTTGCGGAAAATCCAATATGGCGGGCTTTAACGGCAATGGGTGTATTCGAATCGAGATGACCCAAGGATTCAGGGGAAAAAAGATCACAACCCTAGGACAAACGGTTCAAAAGTTATAAGCAAAAATGTACCTTGAAATTTGGCCTGTTGATGGCGCCACAGAGATGGATGGATTGACCCCAAATTTGATGCCTGGATACTTTGGACTGTCCTCTATGTCCCCCAGTGTGCCAAATTTCATCAAAATCCACCAAGGGGTTCTATGGGTTGCCAATGTCATAGACCCACATGGCAGAAAGTATAATAGTGAAAAATTCAAACAATTACAACAGGTGCCTTGCACCTTTGTGGTGGCGTCCGTGTGTGATGCATTGCAAAGCAATGCATCTCATAGTTTACCATTAGACGCGTACCAGTCTAAACCGGCTCTGAAAATGATAAAGAGAAAGTCTGTTTTAAACAGATTAGGTCGACGTTTTAATATTTTCTTGAAATAAAAAATCTATCCATAAATGTTTTGAGCCATCTTGTTAAGAATGCAGAGAAACGTGCCCACTTACTGTACGCACTCTTTCTGTTGCCATCAGGTTAGACATGCGATGAAACTAGCCCAGCGTGGACTTCAGATAAATCACGCGTGTTTATCACAGTGCTATCTATGCTCATACGAATTTTAGATCCAGGCTCGACACAATTATTTTTCTCAACCGATGAAACGCACCTGAAAATGCACCGCCTGTGAGTTCCACTTAACTTTGATAATGCGAACCAACTTAAACTGGTACTTCAAGTACTTTCACTGTATCAACAAAACCAGCTGTGACCAGACAGCCTTTTTTCCATTTTTGCCTGTTGTCAAGTGGAAACCAAAGGTCTCCTAGAGGCCATTGCCAAATATTTCAGCTTTGTATTGATTATTTTGAGATGCACCCTTGTTTGTAACAAGATGAGTCCAGCGATGCTCATAACTGCTCGTATTGCAGATTCATTTTGAGAGCCTGTCAGTTATAACTGAAAAGGTGTTGCAAGATCCTTTGAACATATTGAAAACGTTAAGGTTTAACCTGAAAAATATGCAACTTTCTGGTGAATTTTCCTTACCCTATAACATTCCACAGTTATTTGTTTCAAATGCAAACTAGACAGCATTTCTGATAACAGCAAAGACACAAGCAATTATTTGGGAGTACTCCCAAAGGTCACTTAATATAGCATGGTCTGCATATAAAAGATCAGAGTGTTTTTTTTCCTTTTTTATTTTCAGATAGATATATTTAGTGATCATTTAAAAAATTGTATGAAATCCCATGAGCCTCTTTGAAGGACCAAAACCCTGTAGGTACTGTCAGTGGATTGCTTCCAACACTTCCAAAACACTGCAATGTTTGCGGAAGATCTAAATCCAGCAGTAGCAGGCCCTGATGTTAAACAGAATGACCCAATAGGCAAATAACCACGGCCTTCAGCTGCATTCAGCCAGCTTCATCTAGTTCATTCATTCTGCTGTCTTCAAATCAACATCATCGATGCTCAGCGTTCACAATAAAAGCTGAGAGAAAACCAGCGCTATGGATTGCCTGTGATAAAGGAGTGTATCAAGCTACTGCAGGTAAGCGTTCTTATTCGATTAATTAACCTGCTTAAACGATTCCATGCTTTGTGTTTGTGAAATGCTATTGCAAATGAGTGCCATACCCTTGTATGTATTTGATCACTCTGTTAGCAGGTTTTCGGTAATACCCAAGGCTGCTTCTGCATGATTTCCTTTTATGGATACTGACATTTCAGGCACTGAAACACTCAGTTATTTAAAAGGTACCTCCAGTAGTTAAAAAAAAAAAAAAATCACATCCTGAAAGTAGTTTCTCTTCTCTTTTTAGCTAACTTTTAACTTAGTTACCTAGCAAGCATAACAACGTGTACAGTTGTTTTAAAGCCTAGCACTGATTACATTATTTCTAAATTAAATAGAAATTGCTTGCTTGCTAGCTGTGTGACAGTAGCTACGTATGTTGCAAAGCTTGAAGTGTCTTGTAAATAGACACAGTGTAGAGGTACACTATTTTGTTTAACCAGTTGCTATAGCTATAACTGATTGCTCGCTAGGTATAATGAATTAATACCTATTAATTAATACAAAAAAAATTATGTTAATTTGCTGTTTAGCTATTTTATCTGCATTGCTTTCTCTCCCTTCCTACCTTCCCAACACACACACTCAGGGAGACACAGAAAGAGATCTGTTTCACATCGCAACCTACATATTGGCTCTTTATTCAAACTTGTGGGCAAACCAAACAATAATACCTGGAAAACTATTTGGTTTACTATCCAGATGTCTAATAAACCTACTTTATAAGAAGCTACTGATTAATCAAGAGGGGCTGCATATCATTACACATTAATATAATTTAGCAGACATCCTTATCGAGAGCAACTTACAAAGATTACAATTTTTACATGTCATGTATTTATGCAGCTGGATATTTACTAAGGCAGACATGGGTTAAGTACCTTGCTCAAGAGTACAGCAGCAGTGCCCCAGTGGGGAATCAAACCAGCAACCTGTTGGTTACTAGCCTTTACCACTACTGTTCCTTACCACTGTGCTACACTGCTACACATTATAAAGAAAGTATCTATAAGAACCCTGCACAGTATCAACCTGCTTGTTGATTAAAAAAAAACATACACTGCCAGTAGCTTTTATTGCTCCTTGTGTTAATGTTTTCTCTGATTGAGCTCTGAGGTCAAATTTCTTTTATTTTGCAGAATAATTAGAATAGTTACAAAACTTTGGCTGTATCAGCCACAAAGCTCCATCTGTGACATGGGTACACTGGTGCATCAAAATGTTCAGGTAAGCACTTCTCTACATTGTTGCAAGACGAGATACTAAAATGATATAGACTTACTTAATGTAAAATTTGTATTTATATATTTTTTATTTAAGATCATGTAAACATGTGCAATGTATTTATATGTAAAATAATATTTTTAATAGTAATGTTCTTATAAATAATGTTTATTTGCTCTCTGCTTTTCACATCCTCAGAAATACTATGGCTCTCGGCTGGACATATCTAACAGCCTGCAGACAAGTGCATCTTGTGCTTTGCCATCTCGTCCCATACCCACCAGTGCTTTTGATGCCCTTAAACTAGTCCACCCAAAGGTTTGCAAGAAGTAAGATTCTGACATTAAATTAATATGGTTAATTTTATTATTCTAATACAAGTGATTCATCTACAACCAGAAATGAATCACAAATACCAGTTGGAACATATCAATGCACCTTTACCAAACATTTCAAACAGTTCATTTTGATAGATTGAAAATACTTGCAGAAGACTGAAAGATAGTTAGCAAAAAACAGACATTGAATAAAACAAAATGGTATTAAAATAACATTGTATCAAAGATGAGGAAGAATCATGTCATGACTCAAATGGCCATTTTTAAAAGTGATAAAACAATGGTAAAATATGGGAAATGGCATTTCAATTGAAATGGCTATTAATTTTAAAATATAAGTGCAGGGTGACGTTATGTGACGTGGTTCTCTGCCCTATACAAGTGAGCTTCTGTGTCTCAGCTGCTGACATGAGCTGTTCTCCTGCAGCTACTCTGGCTGTGGGCTGGTGGTTCCGGAGAAGCTGCAGGGCTGTAAGATCCTGGACCTGGGCTGCGGGTCCGGCCGGGACTGCTACGTCCTCAGCAAGCTGGTGGGGAAGAGCGGCCATGTCATCGGCATCGACATGACAGAGGAGCTGGTACCGCACCCGAGTGTCCTTTGAGACTAGCCTTGCCTCAGCGCCCACTGCTCCATCTTTCTGCATCAAAGGGCTTAAATCCTTTTTCACTGTGTTTTACTCAGGTCCTGGCCTCCCGTAAATACATACAGTACCACCAAGAAAGGTTTGGCTTTGAGAAACCCAACACCATCTTCGTCCATGGATACATGGAGAAGCTTTGGGAAACTGGCATACAGGGAGGCTCTTTGGATATCCTGGTGTATGTAGCTTAGAGTTCCTAAAAGCACAATCTTGTTTTTCTTTTCTTTCATGTTCCATTCTATTTTGTTTTATGAAGTAAAACCAACCACTTCTTGTTAACCATTTTCAGAAAGTGAATATGAAAATATCATAGATATCGCTGGTGTAGTTCACTGTGAGAGGGAAATTGGGTTTACAATGTATTACCCACAGGGGTGCTTTCTTTATCCAGGTCAAACTGTGTGATATGCCTCTGCCCAGACAAGAGGGCAGTCCTTAAGGAGGCCCACAGAGTTCTCAAGGTAACCTTCCACAGTTTAAGGCCACTGGCCAGAGCATAATTTAATAAGCGTTTGACTTAATGAATGAATAAATAAATAAACGTGTAAACAATAGAAAAACATGTATATAGTTTTGTGGGCTAAACTGAGTTCACTTGCTTCAAACACATTTTTGTCTCCTTTCTGATCTTGACATTAGAAGCGCTGGTAGCAATCATATGCAGCCTTATACATTGCCGCCACCTGCTGGGAGTTTTAGGAAATACGTTTTAGAAAATACGTGACATGTTTCGATCAGTTAAAGCTATATGAAAACTATAATATAATGTTAATTTTTGTAAATAAAATAGTTTAAATAAACTTAAAATAAAAGTAATAGATCTCTGTTATATTATGCTATGTCTTAACTTACTTGTATATTTCCAACCCTAGTATGATCCTGTTAAACATTTTTGTATAATTGGGTGTTACAAGGCTTTCATTGCTGAAACAATGTTTTCTTTTTAATTTACAGGATGGTGGTGAATTCTACTTTAGTGACATTTACTCCAGCAAAATTATACCTGAAAATCTAAAAAGGGATCCAGTTTTGTGGGGTACATATGAGCTATTTTGTCAATACTGTCATGCTATTATGTCAATACTGTCATGCTACCTATGCTGCAAAAATATATTTACTATGCACAAATCATGGTGCATATTACCTCCATGCATTTGCAACATATTTTATGGATACTTTACAGGAAAATTATTTTTGGTTCAAAAGTATAATGTTAGTCACACTATAATCAATAGCAACAGATCAGCTGTCTTCAGTCATTTGAATAAAGTTGGTGTAGTGGGTTTAGTACATCTGATTGTGTCTGTATGTGTTGTGACAGGGGAAGGAATGGGTGGCTGCCTCTACTGGCGAGATCTCATCTCTCTGGTACTAGAGGTAGGCTTCAGTACCCCTTACTTGGTCACGGCCAGTCGCATTGTGGTCCACAACAGTGAACTGCAGAGAAAAACAGGTAATCTCATCTCTGTAACAGGGCAAAATGATGGTCAGAGACACATGTACAGTCATATCTCAAATGGCCAAATCAGAAAGATGCGAAACTGCAAATGAAAAATTGAAAACTTTCACAACTGCTGCCACCCTCATCTCTGTTTGAAACCTCTGTATAGGTGGTATCAACTATGCCTCTGGCACTTACCGTGTCTTCAAACTGCCGAAAAACCTAAAGCAGTCAGACGCAGTGGTGCTTTATAAGGGAACAGTTCCTGATCACCCTGATGGGCTGGAGTTTGATGTGTCGCATTCATTTAAGGTGTGTTTCACCTCATTTGTCGTACCAGATTTAAGTGTTGTCAGTCAACTTCTTTTTAGTGTAGCACCTTTTGCGATCACATTTAAAGTTGAGTGTCATACAGAGAGCACTATGGTAGAGTGATCAAAGAGTAGTGCTGTAACAGTGGTTTAGCAAAACTTTTGCCTGATGTTCCACTGATGACATACTGCCAAAACCACTCCCTTCAGTGAGACTTGCTCCCCTTGGCCAATTCAGATGCATGTATAGCTGGTCAGTATTGTCTAGTCCTCATTTTGAATCCTTGGAACCACGCTGCCGAATGGCTCTGTCGCCTGCAGAAAAATATATCAGTCCGGGTTGATGCAGAGATGGCTGCTGTGCTCCAGTACTCTCGCTTCTCCGCTGACTTCTCCATTCAGAGCACAGACAACCCAGCCCCCGGTCCAAAATGTACATCCCAGGTAAGAAGGTGTGCAGTGGAACAGATGAAACATTGGGTGTAATATTTTATAGTATATCATAGTCTAATTGTGTGGCTTTACATGCAGATTCATAATGCAAAGCATCTGCCATGTAATTGCCTCATATTGTAATTATGTATCTCTTTTATTACCACTGAAATACAATATAAATATTCACACACAAAGTGTCCTTCTTACACTAAAGGCTCTGGTGAGAATTCATAACAGCTACTTCTTTTGCACTATTCTAGTAACAGGTAGTGGAAAACACAATAGTTTCTGCTATATGCTTCAGCACACAGTGCAACCCATGTCTACCACACACACACACACACACACACACATACACACAAACACACACACAGAAAGTTGATCTGAAATCCTTCTTTACTAATGGCTCTGATAAGGCTTCAGAACAGCCACTTTTTTGTAACAGGTAGTACAAAACACAATATACTTTCTGCTGTATCCTTCAGCCCACAGTGCAACTCATGTCTACCACACGCACAACCTCCCTCCCACACACAAGGTTGCACCACAACTTTAAGCAGCTATTACACCACTCATCCCTGCCCACGCCGTAACCTCACTCTGTGTGCCTCCACGTTTCCAAATCTCTCCCTCTGAAAAAAAAAAAAAAAAATGTGGCTGATGCTCAACTGGAGAGAAGTGCACCTCTCATTTGTGAGAACCACCTCTGCTATCATCTGCTCTCCCCTCTAACTTCCAGTACTGCCACCTCAACCCTTTCCTGCTCGCTGACAAGCCTGGCTCCATGAAGCAGTGTTCCAGCCCTGGGAACAAAGGAGGCTGTGATGGCAGAACCAGCAGCTACTGTAACAGCAACCACTGCTAGCTGTGAGAGACAGGGAGGGATCCCTTCCTCTGGAAACATTGTTACTGATTACAGATTGTTAGATTGTTCCCTTATCAAGTCCACATGTTTGTGTGCATGACACCTGACATTTCTGCTAAAATAAAAATTTCTCTGGCTTTCTCCTTTTATACTGCTGTCCACTACATTTATGTTCTTGGCTCTTCCCTGACAACTGAGCACATGTGTTTTACATAAATAGACATTGCAAATAAAAACAAAAGACAAATATGTACTTTTTGCCATTCATAGTTAAAACTGGATTTAATCTGATAATTTTCTCTGGTTTGTTGATATTATAGTCATTATCAGAGGAAAAGTAGTTATTTATTTTGAAGAAGCTCCTGAATTCTGAATTTCATAAATGTCCAAAGCAAACAAGTGCTGTCCACCACACAGACATGCACCATTACCTCATGTATGCATGCACATATATCATCTAGGGAAAAGGATTATTATTATTACTATTACTGAGATGATAGAAGGTGCCATTTTAGGGGGCTCAAGAAAAACCTGAAGTAATGGTGAAATCCTATATGTTGAAGTAATTACTATTATTCACTGTGATTACAATTTTCAAGCTGTTCATTGATTACAGTTGTCCATTCGCCCTTTAGCTGGACTATGGTGCAAGGGGGCCGGAAAGGGACAGGGCTGTTAAAGCACATTTCATCGCCATTCATCTGGATTTTTTTAAGTTAACAGTGACGGTAGGAAAACGACGCACCAGACGTAAGAGCCTAACTAACTAATGGTTTTATAGCAGACCAGAAACACAAATTCCATTCAGCGGCTGGAGTGAGCTTGTTGCCTAAGGAGTAAAAGATAATAAAACCAACTGAGTGAAAAGCATTGCCACTTTTATGTATTTGCAAATGTTGTATTTCTCATTGTGTAGCTATCTAGCAAATAATTTTCATTTCTCAGAACGTTATGGAATGTTAGGCATGAACGCCAGAACAGCAAAAATGGCGCTGGTTTTATTTTCTTGGCGTTCCCAGAAGTTTACTTATAAACTAGGTTCTAAGGTCTTTTCACCGAACGTTGCTAGAACGATCACTGTGGTTCCCCAGAAGCTCCCAGAGCATTTTTAGATAAAGGTTTTGTTAGGCGGACGCTAGCATGACACTTCCAGAATGTTCAGGTTCCGTTGGCAACCCTTGAATGTTTCTGCTAGGTTCCCCTGACATTCTCATAGCGTTAGTTTTACGTTCTAGTGAACAGTCCCTTCAAAATTGTAGAAAATGGTCAGAATGTTTAGAGTGTTAAAGCAGAATATTTCTTACAAGCTCCGCGCATTGCAGTGCAAGTTTCTGATAATATTCTACATGTATTTATATGAATGCGTTACCAATCTTAATTACAAAAAGAAAGCAAATATTGTACATTCGGCTAAGGATAGCCACATTATGAAAGCACCGGTCACTTCACGATAAACGATCGCTTTTGAATTAAAATCCAGAAGAGTTTGGAACGCCACCTAAGTTCCTGTGGTCACGTAGTGTTCGAGGGTTAGGCTCATGACGTAAATGCAGTCTGTCCAGGCTCGACTAATGGAACACAGAAAGGCAATTGTGTTGATGGCTTACATGCATTTTTCCTCCTTCGCCTGCATTTCCCATGGCGCCCGCTGTTGCGCTGATTAAAAGGGGGACATCTTAACTGTCAATTTTTACTCTGTTGGTTTTAGAAAAGTATTTTACGCTTGGTTTTATTTTATTTTATTTCATTTCCTTCTCAACCGGCCATGACCGTGGAGCAGAATGTCCTCCAGCAGCATTCTCAGAAGGTAAGCTTGCGGTTGGCACCAGTGCTAACGTCATGCAGGATGGAAAAGGAGCAGCTGTGTGGCTGAAAGAGGGGATGAGATCCTCGGTGGCTCCTGCAATTGAGTCCGAGGATTCAGTTTTTTCCAAGGGCTTCACTTACTAGCTACCTAAGCGTTCGCTAGCTCTTGCCTTTGACATTGCCACATTACGCAGGCATACGCAGCTAGGTAGATAGCTAGCTAGCTAATGTTTTGATAAGTAACGTTAGCGAGCGAGCTAGCTAATGTTTTGATATGTAGCAAGCTAACGTTAGCTGAGCGAAATGATCGCTGTTAGCTTTAAGCTAACGGTTTACCTTTTTAGTTAGATGGACTGAACATTTTACGTGTTCATCATTATCGGTTCACATTATGGACTTTTCTTTTTTTCCAAAAGATAACAGGCTAGGTAGATTGATAGGATCTCGTTGGTAGCGCTCGCTGGCTTTTCGGTTTGCTACACTAACTTGGTTTATAGGCGTGACAGCTGCTGACATGATTTTTGAAACGAATAGTGAGATGCTGGGTTGCTCATCGAGTTGACTTGCAAACTACTCTGTGATCAATGCAGTGCTGGCTATAGCTATGATTTTGAAAAGTACCATTATCGGTTATCATTGATAGTTCTGCTAGCTAGCTTTACCTAAGTTACGTGCAAAGGAGCACTGCTAGGGTCGGAGCTTGCACTTCAAGATGCGCAGAATCTGGCCATGCGCCTTGTTGTGTTGGATAACTTAACTGCTAGCGACTCATATTACACGTATGAAATATTTGTTTACGTATAGTGTAGCCACGCTAAGGCCAAGCCCGAACCTAGTATTTTGAACGCGGTCCACGGTCTGAATCATAGCCGAAGGGTGTGTGCGTTTATTCTCATAGGTTTGTTTGTATTGCAAACAAGTTAGCCAGCTAACGAGTTAGCTATGCTTGATCTCTGCGTAATCTCCCTTACATTTCGCGGGAACATGCATTAACAATATGTCACTCAGTTATTTTGTACTGCAGTATTTGCTTAGCCATAGTTGGCTAAATGTAAGTGCGCAATCGTTATGTGCGTATTTGAAGGTTTGCCTTTGTACCTACTTCGCAGGATAAGCTGACTTTTGTTTCCAAAGGTGAATGTGTCTAGATTTCTTGAGTTTCGCTGTGCCGCATTGTGTCAGTTTTCATGTTAGGTCAATTGATTTTGAAGGAACGCTGGGAAGTATTGGAGTTAACATATCCTGTATAAAGGTCCTGCGAGCCTTGAACATACCCCATTGCTATCTTTGGCTTGTAAACCACATAATTGGTTACATAACTGGACCGATACAGTTTAGTAGGGTTTAGTTACAGTGTTACTGACAGCTCAGTAATACAATTTTTTGAACATGGGACATGTTTGTTATCGTGCTTTAAAGGACGTCGACACAATTTTACACTGGCGTTCAGTGTTGTGTTCAAATAATCAGCCCTCCAAGTTGTGGCTCAATATGCACAACTGATTTGTATGTGTTCATAACTTGACTCAGGCTGAATGTTACATATGCACATTATACTACAATCTTTCCTCCAAAAATCAGTAAAGCACAGCACGATTCTATGGTTTACACAATTACACAAATACAGCCAGTCTTTGAACTGCATAATCACGCGATATAAATGAGTTTACCGAATTGCAGTTTTAATGTGCAAGTACTCATGGTATGATTATAAATGGAATATAAGTGGAAGTGAAGAAAATTTCAGGACGGTAAATTATGTTATTTTTTATACTTAAAATGTTTTGCCAAAAATCCCAGTGTTGAATGTTGCACAGTGAATGTAGTAATGTACGCAAGCAGTTTATTAAAGCAGCACATGTTATTTTACTTCAGATCATGGTATATTTTGAACTTAATTCTCAACCAGAAAACCCCAGCAATGAAGCTTAAGAAAGCATCTCTGAAAATGACCAAGGTATGACATTACGACTACGAGCGATGCCACAGGACAACATGCCCACACAGTGGCTTAGCAAAAACAGTGGAGTCAGATTAATTCAGAACTCACTGGTGTATCTGAAGTCCATACATAATATATTTGGTATAAGCAGTTGGGTTGCTTTGAAACTACGCACTGGACGAGTAGTGGGCAGCTCTGTGAAGTCCACAGTAAGTTTGGTAACAGTTGCCATGGAATGCTGGCCTGGCTCAGAGAGGAGGGCTGTTTCTCCCTGGTTGCCCGCTCGACTCTCGGTTTCAGTTCACCCCCAACTGGAGCGGCTCCTTTCATTCACTTGAACTTGCCGCTTGGTAAGCGGAGACAGCCGAGGCGACAGTCAGGCGCTGTGGAAACGATATGTGCTGAGGATTCGTTTCAGCCTCACTAGGCGAAAACCCGCCTTGATGCCATTCGGAGGGTTTACCGATCTGGTGCCCTTAGCTTAACTCTCACATTTCATGTCAGGCCAAGGCAGGCCTGTGTTAGTGATGTCTGTGTCCCACAGTACTCGATAGTTCCTCCTTTTTTTCCAATCTGATAGCCAATGAGACTGATTCTACCAATTCCACTCTCCTACATCTAACAGATGAGAAGGGCTTTCTGTGCTTGTAGATGGTCAGCCACATATTCTGTCTGCAGTCATGCTTGAGGGAAAGTGGGGTTGCATTATTAATAAACTGTGGATTTTAAGAGAGACGTGAGCCTTGTTTCCTTCCAATAACTTTTCTAAGAAGCTGTGACAGGTGCGCGTCCTGAAGTGGCCACAAAGAGTTCTTGACGTTAAGTGCAAATAGCCGTCACACTCGAGTTGACCTGCTTGCGGTGCCTGTCGCTGTGAAGACCAGTGCATCAGCTGTTTTTGGCAACTGCCAGAGGGAGATGAACGCGGCCTGGGCCGACCTAAAGTGCGAGCCTAAATACTTGTGTGGTCCACATGAGCATGGGCTGGCCTTATTGGCGCCGTCATGGGTTTAGTTTACTTATTGGCTGAAAACCTCAGCAGTCAAGTTTGGCATTTGTGTTTTTGGTGCATGTATTCGCACAAAAACATTTTGAGTTCTTTATCCTGTTGTGTTGCACATTGCATGAAGGCCTAAGCTGAAAGTACCTTATTTTGCCTATTTAAGTTTACAGTTGTTGTTGCATCTCTCTACTGGTTATTACTTTGCATGGTCATCTGCTTCTTTTGCTCTTGTGTTTGGCATAACAGCATTTGAGACTTCACTTCCAGGTCCTTCTTTCTCACTATCTCCCCAACCTAAATCCTTCTAACAGCATTTTAGGCGTCCTGATTCCGAGTCTTACTTTGCCACATAGATGCTCTCTAAATGTGTCCACATTAATTTTATAGGATGTCTGATTACGACAGTGTAAGGCCAGTTCAATTCATTAATTTGATAAAGAGTGTGTTTTTTGTTTACTTGTGGATGTTTTCTTGAAGCTGTACCTTTGTTATACCAGGGACTTAATTAGAATCTGTCAGATTTCTCTGATCACCCCTGACGAATAATTTGCCATATTTGCTTAAGAAGGCAGACAGTCTCATTTGAAGAGATCAGAGAACCTGAAATCCCTAAGATACACAGCTTTTCTATTGGAGGTTAATAGTTGTTACAGACAGACGTCGGTCCTTAATCTGATAATGATTGATAGCAACATCCGACATACTTGGCCATGTATGTGATGGTGTTAATGTACTGTGTGGCCCTCTCATCTGTAATTTTCCATTTAAGGTGTGCTGACTCTGGCCATGCGTGTGTGTTGATGAAAGGTTTGTGTACTCCTCTTGACAGCACCAACAGACACTACTGAACCAGCTGAGAGAGGTCACCGGAACCACAGATGCCCAGCTCTTACAGCAGGCCCTGCAGGTATAGTGGATTCCATAGCATAGCACAGAGCATGCTGCTCACATACTGTCTTTCAGTTAAGATCCTTCCTCCTGTCTTACCTTTACATTACTTCCAATTTGTGTGAAATAAACATATTTGTGTGTTAAAGGATCCCTTGTGTAGTGGGAAAAGAGAGTCACTTGTTTAAAGCATTGTTTTACAGAACCCACTGTAGGCTTCACATTAGTTCTAAGTTGTCTGTAAAACATCATAGCAGAAAGACTGAATTATTTTTTGTTATATAAATAAACCCATGAATTGATGTTTAGATGGAAACTCTAGGCATTTACTAAGCAGTCCCAGGTTGATTTGTTCATCCACCCAAGCACGACTGAAGTATTCCAAGACTTGCACATTTACTGACCTCAAAGTTGTTTACAAGCTGTGGGAGACAACTTTGTGGTTTGGGATTCGCAAGCGCCGGGGGCCCGGAATTAGTTACACCTGACAATAAAGGATAATGTTTGCTTTCTCTGCCTTTGGTGTTTGTGTCTTTCTTAAGGTCAGTAATGGAGACCTTGCAGAGGCGGTGGCCTTTCTGACGGAGAAGAACGCCAAGGTGCCCCAGCAGGGTGAGACCACTTACTACCAGACGGCGCAGATTGGGAATGACAGATACATCAGTGTGGGCAGCCAGGCTGACACAAGTAAGTATTACAAGTCCAGGGAGACTAGGCAGATGTGCTTCACTGTTTGTGTGGTGGCAAATTTAGCACAAGTAAACTGCATTGGTACCAGTTGTTTGTAACATATTGTTTGTAATGTGTTGTCTAAAATCGCCAGTGTTCCCATCGCAAATTTTGACTAAGAGTGTTTTTTTCCCAAACATACAGTTCTTCACTGGAGCTGTGTAAACGTGGCAATTAAGTTAAAGTCCTCAAACAGCAGTGGAAACAATAACTGCTGTCGGATTTAGTGGGCCAAGAGGCAGGAGAATGTCCCTACATGTGCATGAAGCCAACCCATGCTCTAGAAGAGCAAGGATCTAGCCCTCTTTGGGTTGTATTCAACACCAGCCTGACAGTAGCTTTGCAAATTGTTGCTTCTTGATGAGGTGGTTATGGGTTTTCTGAAGAAAGTGGCTGTTCACCACTCTAAGATGAAAACGCCGATTGTGGCTGTTTCTTGTTTTACCACATCAAATGCGCACAGTAGCTAATGCAGAGCAAAACTGTTCTGCACTTCACTGTATCACCCACACCTCATCCCATAATCGAGATAAACATTCAGAACAAAAGTACTGCCTTCAGATGGTGTGAATTTATTTGTTTGAATGATTTATATTGTGAAAGTGTTTCATACATTTTTTTTGGGAATTGTTGTCTGTTCAACCTCAACTCATGTTCCTGTGAATCTGCTGACAACTATTTAAAGGGTGACTGTGTATTTTAAGGTCTTACCCTCACAATGTCACTGCCATTGCCCCTGTGGTTCAGTCTGATATAGTTCAGACTGCTGTATGAAGGTAGTCACCCTAAACAGAACCATTTAAGTCATTAGGATTAGGAGTCAGGCCTATGTTCAGTCATTGGACATCTCTGCAAGAGTCCAACCAGAGGGAAACAAGAAGTCTCTACTATCAGCCCAGTCCCACGCTTTCTAACAGGTTGTTGACAACATGCAAATGCACTCAGTAAAGCTGGAATAACATGTGGAATATTCTTTGAAATTTTGTTGGATTATGGCTTAACTTGCAGAAAAATTTGGATGTTATTGAAAGGATTTTTCAAGTATTACTATGATCATATTAAAGGTTTTACACACCTGTGAAAGATTCTGCCTTGGCAGATTTGGGAGATTAAATTATTGTTATGATTATATCTGCATTTCAGTCAGTATAGACAGTTCTGTTTGTTAATAACAGAGTCAGAAATGGGTGGTTTAGGCTTTATAGAGTTTTGACATTGGTGTACATGAAAAGGTTTTTTTAACACGGGCTACAGTTTGAACTTCTCATGCCAGGAGTTTAGCTAAATACAATCATTTACAAATTATTGCTGATCTGCATATTGATATGTGTTATGATTTATGTGTCATTGAGTTCTGAACATAAGAGGTATGCAGAAATGTCTTTGCTCACTTGAACGCAGCAGAGGTAAAATGCTTCCGTATCTATTGAAGGAACGTTGTGCCTGTCTCCTGGTTATATATGCGCTTATCAGAGAGTATGTGTGGGCATTCTTTCAGATGTCATAGATCTGACTGGAGATGACAAGGATGACCTTCAGAGAGCCATCGCACTCAGCCTGGAGGAGTCCAACCGGGCCTTCAGGGAGACGGGGATCACGGACGAGGAGCAGGCCATCAGCAGGTGGGAGAGCTGAGAACAAGCCGGCTGCTTGCTGATTGGCTACCATGTGAAGCATTCTGGTCATTGTAGTTTTTATGTCAAAGTGGCAGAGCCATTTTGCTCATGACAAACATGAACTGTGCTCACTGACGTGCTGATATGTTTTGAAATGGCAGATAATGTAGAACCACAAGCCATAGTGTGATAAAGCAGAGCGAGTCGCAGTAGTTCTACGTGTGTGGCAAATCATGTTTCGATTTTACAGAGTCCTGGAGGCCAGCATAGCGGAAAATAAGGCCAGCCTGAAGCGGACCCACACAGAGGTGTGGAGTGATTCGCCCAACCCTCACGAGAGGAAGAGGCTGGAGAACTGCCCGGTTGGGCTAAAGAATGTGGGCAACACATGCTGGTTCAGTGCTGTCATCCAGGTGAGAAACGGGCCCTGCGCCCACAAGCTCCATGCATTCAGACTGAGCTACTGCTGCCATGTGCCTTTCCTGCTATTTACTACTCAAGATAAGCATGTCTGCACTCAAAGTCTTCTCTATGTTCCATAAGCATCCTGTTTATTTTAAGTTTATAATTTTCACAACTGCACAGAATGACCACAAGCATTTCAGCTGTTAGGCGTTCATCAGCATGATGTGTCACTGTCTGTGCCAGTAAAAACAAACAATGAACAAAATATTTTTTTATTGGGTGGGCCTTCTTATCATCTTGTTAACATTTTTTGGTTCCACATACCAACTGAAACAATTTTCTTTTTTTCTGACGGAATTTTTTTCTGTGTTTATTTATTCAGATGTGTACTCACAAGATAATAAATAGGTTTTTGATGGAACACACAAGAGATATGTAAAATGTAGCTCTCTTTTAAAAAAATTCAACTGGAAGATTATAAACTAGATGGACTGTTCTCTGCACTCAAGTGATTATTGCCAAGGGGAAACATAATTGCAGCTCTGCTCCTTAGCTCCTTTATGTAACCTCAGCGTAACGGTTGTACACAAGGTCCGAATTGCATGTGTGAAATTAACAGAAAGATTCCGTGGAGCTTGCGCATTTTGCACGATAACGATTAGAATGAAGTTCATGCGTAGGCATGGCTGGTAAGCGACGCCCCCTCTGCTAACCGCCGCCACAGCGGATTTGCTTGTTTTCGTCCAGAAGGGAGCTGCGTTACATTTGAACAGGGCTGAAGAGTGATTTGCAATCATAATAACCGCCGCTGTAGCTTTAAGCGGAGGGACACATTGTATGATGTAATGCATACCTAAAAGCCCCCCTGTCAGAAAACAAACTGCCTTGTTGAGATATGTCCAGGGAACACAAACCCAAGATATGCGGTCACATGCTGTTTGCCTACCGGGTGTAATTCAATTCTTAAAGGAGGCAGGGCGTATTTACCAAGCAACGAAGCCCTCCTGTAGCCCTGGGAGAGGCTTTTATATGAAGTACGTTTTCATTCGTCAACATTTGTTTTTACATTAATTTAGAATTGAGTATGATGTTTGTTTTGGCTGATGATAACCAGGCAAAAACAAAATAAATCTTCCATTTTGTGTGATGGAATGTAAAATTGTCATTTTTCCATTAGTTTTGCATATTATTTACAATTCCAAAAAAATGTTTTTTGTAGTATATGTATAACACTTGTATGCCACCATGTATCAAGGGCTTAATCTTGTTGATGTGTTAAGCAAGTTTGGCAGTATCAGATTTTGGTCAAAGTCATCTGTGATACAATGGCTTAATTTCATTTGCCTTCACATGCATGTGATTGATGACATGAGAAATGTGAGCAGGGCGGGCCAAAGCCAGCCAGGCGGATCCAGCGATCCAGCGCGGCAGGAGCTCGGGTCTTGGGAACGGCACGCTCTGTGATTTTTACGCTCACCTGCTAATGGCAGAGGGATGGAGGGGGATGGGCCAGGCAGCTGTGCTCTTTGACTCCCGGTGTCAGAGTTCCTGGTGCTGTAGCTCCACTCTGTCAGGACTCATTAGGGAGCCTGTGGTCTGGCATAGCCTGCTAGGGGCTCTGCTAGCACCCATCTCTGTGCTGAAGGTGGGCACGCACACACACACACACAAATATACTCACAAATATGCCTCCTGAGCCATGAGAAATATCAGAGGGCTATTGGTTTATTCCCGGTTTTAGATCTTCCATGTGTCTATGAATCACATGTTCATGATATTTCATCATCAAAACAGGAATGTCTGTGACTGCTTGATCTTTCATCTCAGATGTGTGGTTCGCTCTTTCACAGAGGAGTGTACTGATCTTCGGGGGGTTGGTAGAGATGTGAGCTGTGCTGTCCCAGCGGTGTGTCAGTCAGCAGGCCTGACAGACGCTGTTGAGACGCCCGAGGTCTCCAGGCCACTCAGCGGTTTCTCCCTGTCTCTTTACAGTCTCTCTTTAACCTGCTGGAGTTCCAGAGGCTGGTGCTGCACTACTCCCCGCCTGTGCGTGTGCAGGAACTCCCACGCAACCAGAAGGTGAGAGACCACCCCCAGCCTACCACACCCCCACCCCTGCCCCACGTCCCTGCCGTCCCCACAGAGCACTTTCTATCACCGGATACGTCCAGTTATGACCTTCATGCTTGGTGACGCACAGAGAGGAGAGAGGCCTCGGGCCCAGAGTGGCAGAACCATCAGAAGTGGGACAGAATGAGTAGTGAGGTCACGCAGTCGCCCTTGTGACAACTCCTGGAATGAATCTCTCATGGCTCATTCCGGTTTCTTCCGCAATCCCCGTTTCGCTCCAGAGCGACGGCAACTCACCAAACGCGTGCAGCGCGAAACCAGCTGCGAGGAAGATTAGCCCCGCCTCCACGCAACACCGAAGCGGCAGACAGATTTCACAGTCTCAGACACGTGTTTGCTTGGTGTCAGACACTGTCGGTGACATTCAGTGGGATCCAGGACTCTGAGCAGCTTAGCTCATTTTCCAGCTGGGGAGCGATCTTGTCGGCGCAGCGATTTCCCTGCTCCTCAGACCACCAGAGAGTACTTAGTGCACTCCCACTAATCTCAGCTTAGCTACGGCTGCAGCCGCAGCACCCAAGATCTGCTCCACACTCTTGCTCTGAGCACATTTAGTCCTCAGTAGATCATCTTCCCTGTTTCCCTGCAGGTAGAAGGACACCTACAGCCTTCAACCCCTTAGCTGCCTCAAAACATGCCTCAGGCAAGAGAAAATGTTGATCATAAGTGCTTAGGAGGAGGTTGTTGTGTACATGTGTCATTTGGGCTAAGCATATGCAGGTGTTCTGGCTTTTGTGACATGCCATTGACCAGGCAGAGCTTTCCTCTTTGTGCATCTCAGAGTGCTAAGTAGCATCACTTCCAGTAAGTCGATGCATAATCATCTTTCTTCACAGCATGTGGCGAAAGCGCATGAATTGAATTTCAGTGGAGGCTCCTAACTGGTCCTTTGAGTTTCCTATTGAGAAATGACCTTCAGCCCCCAGATTCACTGAAACCGATCACAAAACTCATGATGTTGTAAATATTGTTTAAATATGCATAATATAATGATATAAACATATTACTTGCTTTAATTCTTTATTCAGAAATAACATGGAAGTGCATTACAGTTTGACTGAATCTGCGCCAGGTTTTCGCTATGGCCCTGAGGTCCGGTCCCATGACATTAACGTGCTGTGTGCCTGTGTGTGGACCCCCAGGAGCACAGGAACCTGCCCTTCATGCAGGAGCTGCGGCACCTCTTCTCACTGATGGTGGGCTCCAAACGGAAGTACGTGGACCCGTCCCGGGCCGTGGAGATTCTGAAGGACGCCTTCAAGTCCAGCGACTCTCAGCAGGTAGGCCTCTCGCCCTCCTCGCTGGCGGTCAGAGGAGGGGGGGTCCACACCCTCAGACAGCTTTGCAGACTTGGCAGAAAAGCGCCGACCCTTGGAGCGGGGGTTCATCCCTGTCCCCAGCTCTGCCTGGGTCAAACCCCTGCTATCTATAATGTCAACAATGCCTTATTGTGTTTCAGCACCTGCCCGCGGTGTCGTGAACAGATATTGATGGGATTAAACCGGACTGAGCATTTAAGTCGCTGGCTGTGATATCAGATGTTTTGCCAATTTGCATTAACATTTCTGTACTCAAAATACTCATGCTTAAAGTCATCACATTGATCACACTGAAAACGACAGGGAGGTGGCCTAGTTCATGGCCTGGTGTGTCTGTCCTTTTTGAGTGTGACTCTGTGGCAGGAGTGAATGGGGGCCCCTCAGTTCTGCTCATCTGCTCTCTGTTTTTTATTCCACAGCAGGATGTGAGTGAGTTCACCCACAAGCTGCTGGACTGGCTAGAGGACGCCTTCCAGATGAAAGCTGAGGAGGACAGGTAAAAAAACATCCAAACATGGCAGCCATTATTATTGGCATTAAGGCCTCACACAAACACTAGGTTATATGCCTAATCAAGTAGCTGTAGTATGATGATCCAACTGACGATGACAATTGGAGGAATTATTTTTGTCCCATTGGTCCATAAAATATTAACATAAATTCTTATCTCTGACAAACTTTTAAAGTTTTTTTTAATTTAAAAGAGAGTAACTGGTTTTCTGTGGGACAAAAACTGCACTTTTAAACAAAGTAGCGAACATAATCTTGTCATTTTTTGGTTCTCTTATATGGAACAGTCTCCATGCTCACTCATCTGCAGTTATTGAAACTTTTCCTGGTTTTCCATTCTGCAGGGAGGGAGAGAAGCCAAAGAATCCGATGGTGGAGCTCTTCTACGGTCGCTTCTTGGCTGTGGGTGTCCTTGAAGGTGAGTCAGCGGGGTGGGGACTTAGCTATTCCTCCCATGTAAGAGCTGGAATATCATTGCCCCAGGTAAGGAAAGGTGACCTTGGATTAATGAGATGGAGCATCTGTAAAGGCCTGGTCTCCTTTATTGATCTGAGAGATCCTTGATGTCTGAATGGCACTGATTATAATGCCTGACAATACCAGCTCTGAGCCGTGAGACAGCCGCTAACAGGGGACGGCCGCAGTTCGCGCATAAATTCAGCTTCACCTCTGTACCGCTGAGAGGCAGCCTCTACTCTGGCCTGCTGTGCTTTTATCTAGCCAAAAAGTTGACTTGAGCAGGTTCGGTGTCCTCCTCCAGCTGACTTTGTTGCATTTTTTCCCTTCCTCCCTTTCCTCTGAACTGTTTCTAATTTAGTGTGTCAGCTAACTTTAGAATAGGTCTTCAGCACATTTGTCCGTTGTCCAGTTGTCCAACGGACAGGTGTCCATGGTATCTAGTCATATAAACATGGCCCCTTGCCAATCACATCAGTACAGTCATTTCTTTTATGGCTCCATGTAATAAGCACAAGCCACTGTGCTGTCCTTGGATATGCAAAACAGTCATGGCCCCTCTGACTTTTTGTTACATGTAGCTTGCTAGTAATTTATGGGCTCTGCAGGTCAGTAGTTTTATGGGTAAGTGAATGTGGCTCACAGTGCATGTGTGCATATGTGTGTGCTTTCAGGAAAGAAGTTTGAGAACTCTGAGATGTTCGGTCAGTACCCTCTCCAGGTGAATGGTTTCAAGGATCTGCACGAATGCTTGGAGGCAGCCATGATCGAGGGAGAGATCGAGTCCCTACACTCTGAGAACTCCGCAAAGTCCGGACAGGAGGTCAGTGCCCAGTCTACAGGATGGAAACAGATGCATAGGCACATTTCCACTGTACCACTTTTTACTGATATTATTTTCTTAAGTTACTGAATGTAGGAGTTTTATTGGAGGATATGTTCAAGGCATGGGTCTTGTAGTTGCAGAGGGTGACCAGGAGAGTGCAGCATTGAGACACATATGCTATCTATTTATGTCATTAGTTTTACGAGTTGATGTAACAAGGACAGGAAGTGGTCTCTGGATCCAGTTTATTTTGTGTAATAATTAAATACAGTAAGCTTTTTTCTGTAACCTCATTTGAACCCAGAGTTGCAAAAATTCATTTTTCACAGTTAACCTCACAGGTTTCCAGGTCCTTAGTCACTGGGCTGCCAATCAGTGCGCCTCTCTCCAGCAAGCCTCGCCCATGCTCTCACTTGCCAGCTGCTTCTTACTAATGACTGCACTCATGCACAGATGGAAAGTATAAACTTCAGGCAGCAGGGCTCACCCTGCAGCCCTAGGAGTTGAGATTCAATAAAAGCAGGAGTCTGCTCATTTTTTTACACACTGCAGGTTCCAGAAAAGTTGTTTGTAACATTTTGTGTGCTTGCCATGCACAGATAAGTTGAAGCAGACAGCTTTTAACAGAGAGACACTTAGCAGATCATAAGCCGCTTTCAGCCATCATCCCATAAGGGCTTGCGGAACAGAAAAGGCCATTTTAAAAAGATGAAAATCAATGGCAAATGAACAATCTGGCATCCCGTTGCGAGCCATAGTTCACCAAATTGTGGATGAATATATACTCTGATGATGAAGCGTCTTTCTCTCCTTTGTGTTTCAGCACTGGTTTACTGAGCTCCCACCCGTGTTGACGTTTGAGCTCTCCCGGTTCGAGTTCAATCAGGCGTTGGGGCGACCGGAGAAGATCCACAACAAGCTGGAGTTCCCTGCCATGCTGTACATGGACAGGTCCGTTCACACTCTGTGAGAAAACAAACCCAGGGAAAGTGTTTGTTTGGATGCCCTGAGCATTTCCTTTAAGGGTTTGGTGCATGCTTAGCACCTGTAACCAAAGACTTGCCCTGGCGTGCATTTTCAAGCAGTTTGTGGCTTGTTCCAGAACGCTTTCAGTGAATTCCAAATACCAATTAGGTCTATGTGTTTAATGATAATTGAAGAGTAAGCTACTGATCAACAGCCTTAGGCAACATCTAAGGAGGGATTGGGTTTAATATAGAGTTATTATAAGTGGTTGTAATTCTTACACTGTCTGTCTGGTTGCAGGTACATGGACAGGAATAGAGATATCACCAGAATTAAGCGTGAGGAGATCAGGAGGCTGAAGGAGCACCTGACAGTACTTCAGCAGCGCCTGGAGAGGTATGTGTGCTCGCGTCACGTTGCGTATTGGGTGCGATTGCTTTCAAGCTCTGTTTGAACGGTGCGTCTGAGTGGCTCTGCAATACGTGTTTTAGTGGCAGAGCACACGGCTAATAAAGAGGCACTCATGTGGGTATTAGATGAGAGGGGCTCATTGTTCATAGCACTCAGGAAATGCTAAAATTCAAAGACTGAAATTGCTGCAGTGATCTGAGTGCAACTTCATGAACACCTCACTGGGTGGAACTATCATGTGCTGTCAGTCAGCCCAGCTGTCAACCATGTGCTGTCAGTGAAGCAATGAGAAGGCATAGTTATCCATCCAAATACACTGTGGTCAGTAAGTCACTGATAACATATGAGGGCTCCACCTGTTTTAGGTCTCATTATGCCACACTATCGCATCACTAGAATAGCAGAAACTTTTCCATGGCCCTGGAGACCAGCTGTTCATGCTGCTGTTCATTCCAACTAAGCAGTTCATTCAGTTTTGATTGAGCTACTAATTGAAAACTGATCTGAATTTCACATTGCTGAACAGTTGTTTGCTGTCAGTGCTTTGTGAAAGAAACAGGTCGTTGGAAGTGTGGTTAACATTAACATAGTAGATATGTACTGCCAGTGCCTTTTATTATGTGAATGTGGAGGAGAATGTTTAAGGGGTCATATATTAAGCTGTTTCTTCTCCCTTCCCAGATATCTCAGCTATGGTTCTGGTCCTAAGAGGTTCCCTCTGGCAGATGTGCTCCAGTATGCCATGGAGTTTGCCTCCAGCAAGCCTGTCTGCACCTCACCTGTGGAGGACATTGACACATCAGCACCACCTGGTGGCACAACGGCACAGCTGCAGCCAGCTCCAAGGTATGCTCTTTCATTTTCCCAACACACAGCGCTATTTAAATAAAAGTCCAGAGGCTGTCAGCCTGCTGTGGCAGAACTAATTATAATGCGATGAATAATTCATGGCCCCTTTCTTTTCTGGCTCTTCAGAAAATGTTTTATGATTTTAGGAAGTCATTCTTCAGAAGCTTAAAAAGGCACACTTGCTCTTGACCCTGTAGCACAGCTGACCAGGGCCCCTTGAGCTCCCCCGAGACCCCCGCCGTGGGCCCCCTGTCGCAGCAGCGGGTCTCCATCCACAAGCCCTTCACACAGTCCCGCCTCCCGCCAGACCTGCCCATGCACCCAGCGCCACGCCACATCACCGAGGAGGAGCTGCGGGTGCTGGAGGGCTGTCTGCACCGCTGGAGGAGCGAGGTGGAGAACGACACCCGGGGTACGAGCCTCACCCCGCCCCGCCTCACCTCTCCTCACCTCGCACAACCCTGATTCCCTTCACCCTGAAGCGCATAGCCTCCCCTCTGAGCCTGTTTGCTTTACAAACAGTATATCTTGTGAAATAGTTATCATTTTCCTATCATTTATATGCAGACACTTCTGTGAGCTCATTTACCTCTCTTGGCACCCACACTCCCTCCTGTGATCTCACTCACCTCACCTCACATGCACTGACTCCTGTGAACTTCTTTTCTGTCTGCCTCTCCTCTCCCCCTCCAGACCTGCAGGCAAGTATCTCCAGGATCCACAGAACCATAGAGCTCATGTATTCTGACAAGTCAATGATGCAGGTGAGTGCCTCTTACTGCTTTTACATATATACTTTTTAACTTTCGCCATACTGTACGAAAAACACATGGATATATGAGCATTTGTAAAATGAAAGGGACTTCCCTCACACCTTTTTTTCTTGCATCTAATATCAGCATTTTTTGTAATGATGATAATAACTGGCATGTATGATATATATGTATCTTAATTTTACAGATTTTTTAAAATTCAGTTTGTGGAAAAAACCAAAATACCGTACATACTATTTGTCAGATATATCAGGTTTGTGTGATTATCAGTGTCCGTTGTTTGCATCTTTGAGAAGCCCCAAACAGGCCTGTTGAGGATGTTCTTACTTGCAGGTCCCTTACCGGCTGCATGCGGTTCTGGTCCACGAGGGCCAGGCCAACGCCGGACACTACTGGGCCTACATCTACAACCCGCACCACCGGCGCTGGATGAAGTACAATGACATCTCCGTCACCAAGTCGTCCTGGGAGGAGCTGATGCGGGACTCCTTCGGGGGTTACAGGAACGCCAGCGCCTACTGCCTCATGTACATCAATGACAAAAAGCCCTTTTTGATAGAAGGTGAGGTGTCAGTTCATTTGACTGCTCCCTTATTGTAGGACTGTTTCCACTGTCACATTTAACTCACAGTTATCATTATTATTAATGGTTGTTTCAAGTCAGTATTATATCACTGATGACTCTAATGGAGTGTATAAAGGCATGTAGAGCCGCATATATATACGGCACCAATAGTGAAGTTTGCATATGGCTTCGCTCTTGTCTGTCCAGAGGAGTTTGATAAGGAGACGGGTCAGATGCTGAGTGGGCTGGACAAGCTCCCGCCGGACCTGAAGGAGTACGTGAAGGAGGACAACCAGCTGTTCGAGAAGGAGCTGGAGGAGTGGGACGCCATGCAGGCCCGCAAGGCCCAGCAGGAGAAGCTGGCGGCAGCAGCGGCTACGCTCTCCTCCCAGCCCATGAGCACGGAGCCGAGCCCCCTGGAGAGCGCAGGTCAGCCGGCACGCCCAGCTGCACAGCGCCCGCATGCAAAAACGAGAAAAAAAAGTGTCGTGGAATTTCCCAGGCAGCCAGTCACACAGAGGAAATCTCTCACCTCACACATTTGTAGACTCGGTGGTGTGAATGATGTGACGCAGTGTGCGTCAGTGTGTGTGAGGCCTTTCGTGTGTGTGCCGTGGGTACTCGGTGTTGTATGTTGCATTTGTGTGTAGCGGGTGCGCATGCGGGTGCATGTGTGTGTGTATGTGTGCACTTGCGTATGGGTGTGGGTGTACTTATACAGTAACCCCGATGGCTCTGCTTCACAGCCCCCCTGCAGGACCCAGAGTACATGGAGCAGCCCTCCCCCACGGATGACTCCAAGCACCTGAAGGAGGACATGGAAAGGGCCATCTCCAAGGCCGCAGCCGAGCAGGAGGAGAGGAGCCCGGAGGCCCTTCTAGCCGCAGTAAGAGCAGTGGAGCTGTGGCGGGGAACCCCCCCCACAGCCGTTCTCTCCTCTTCGTCAGACAGCACCCCTTCTTCATCCACCCGCTCCCTAGACGTCATTCTCGGAATGATTTTTTTTTTTTTTGTTTAAATCCTCTTGCTTTCCCAGAACACAGGTGGCAGGAAGTGTATGGCTCACATACTGACAGACATCTAGAGTCAGAGCAAGCTTCTGGTTGGATTCATATGTGAGCATTTTGTTCAAGGTGCAGGACACCTTTTATCTTCACAGACTCGAATTGTGTGCTCTTTGTCCTTTGCGGTTGCAGCTATCAGGGGTTTTACTACTGGGCTTTATTGGGTTGAGCTTTGCAGCAAAGTTTACTAGGCCCTTGTTGTATTTTCAGACTACCCACTTTAAGTCATTCGCGGTCACACCTCACCCCATGTCATTGGCTTTCAAACACATTTCACCCCTCAAGACTTTTTGCAACTCACATTTCAGTGCATTTACTGAAGTGACTTACTGAGCTCCCTTTGAATATTGAAAGTGCCACCCCGAAAGCCAAGAAAAAGCCTGCTTTTCGGACACTGAAGGGACACTTGGCACAGTGTCTTTAAGATGTACCATAGAAAACTCTCCCACTCAGGCCAGCGTTGTAAGTGAATATGTTGATGTCCTTTTTCCCCATTTCTTTAGACTTACTTGTGGTAAAAATAAGCTGCCATATGCCAATGACTGATATTTAGAAGGGGCCTGCCTCAAATAAAATCTTAAGTGTCCTCTGCACCTCATTTTTAATGGTGCAGTTGAAAGGATTTTTTAAGGGTTTGAGCTCTATTTTCTTTTTAGATTCTTATTTGCTTTGATGTGCACTAACTGTAGAGTGAAAAAGGCTGTGTATGCCACTCTGTGAATGATAAATGCTACCTGGTGTAGCAGTCCAAGGCCTGGGCTCTGGACCTGTGGGTCATGTGTTCGTATCGGACAGGACAGTGCCGTAGCTATCTAGCAAGGTACAGAATTCCATCCACTAGTCAGCTGGATGTAAAATATATATGCCCTGGTTGATGGCATCAGTAAAGCAGATTAATTGAAATGCACCATGTAATCGTCAGAGGTTTACAAGACAACATAAGAACAAGCACATTATTATTATTTTCTCCATTTGATTTGGCAGGATTACATTACCCAAGTGAGTCTGCTGCAAACATGCTTTAAAGTAGCACCCAGCTACGATACTGCAATTATTGATGGTAGTGCTGCTCTAGACCTCGTCTCTGAGGAATGAGTCATTCCTTTTCACTTCTTTGTTTCTGCCAAGACAGAAAATGTCTCTCTTACAGGCTGCTCTGTACTGAGCATCAACGTTATAAGGGGACAAGAAGGAACTTTAGTGTTTGGAGAGCTTAAGCCATACCCAGAGCAGGGCACCCTCACCATTAGTGAAGTTTGGATTTGCGGTTATGAGTGTTCATATCAGGCCGGATTCATTTTTTCCTGGCCTGTTTCCTGGCCAATTAAATATGCAAATCATTTGTTTTTGCATCATTATTTGAAAGCACATTTTAATCACTCCTTTATGCCATTAATGCATTATTTTTCATACTCGAAATGGGGTTATCTTTGTGTCTGGAGCAAATTTTGTGTGGCCCACTTGCTGATAAGCAGATTTTGTGTGTCCAAGTTTGTGTGTCCCATTGCTGATAAGCTCTTGGTATTGATCCACTCCAGTCCGGTCCAGCTCACTGTACTCCAGTATTTGCTGATTTTCCAATTTGCAGTAATCTCTAGAACTTGTACCTTGATAAAAGCAAGGTTCTCTTGTGTATTTCATACTGTTGAAAATTGATTCCTGGTATTCTTAACACTTGCCTAAAGTTAATCCAGATGCAGATGTTTGGAGCATTTATCGCAACATTTCTGTTATGTATCAGAATCAGGATTATCATTAAGTATGTGTGTGACTTTAATGGGAATTGCCCACCAGTTGGCAAAGCTTCAGTGACAGGACAGTGATCATGTTCTCTACGTGTTTGTTTCTGTTTCTTTCTCCTGCCCTCCTGCTTTTGAGTTCACAAACCTGCCTGCCCCTGCCCCTTTCTGTGTCTCTCTGTATCTGTCTTTACAGCGTACTTCTGACGGCACCCCCACAACATCTCCCCCTCAGCCCACGGGTGTGGCCAGTCCCCCCCAAACCCCTCCCCCAATGATGTGGCGGAGGCGGCCACCCCCCTGGCCCCCTCCGCCCAGTGCATAGTGGAGGTGGCCATCCCCCATGTGGGCACCTTCGTCATTGAGACAGAGGAAGGGGGTTACGATGACGAGGTAGCACCTGCTCTATAGATGGGGCACTGAGAGGCCTCTCCCCCATCAAGTTTTTATTACTATGTGAAGGGGAGTGTAGGTGGTCCACTTTAGACTCCATTACCTTTTAAAAAGACATAGTTCTGGGGTCTCCATTCATGTCAGAACTGGTATTGCTTTCCTGTTCTTTTTGAGTGGTCAAGCCCCACAGGGATACAGCGAATAAATACATGCTACTCTGTCCAATCAGCTACTCGCATCTTAATTTAGTGCAAATGATATGGACTGTGCATCCAGAGAACTCATGCCTAAATGGCATTGGCTTAGTTCAGATCAGATGTACCAGATATCTTTGAAGGAACTTTTATTTTTATGATATGGAAATGCATTTGATGGTATTTTCTGAATGTTGAGAGCAGCTCTTTAAAAATCACATTACTTTTATGTTTTGAAGTACCATGATCATAAATATTATACATAATTTTCTTCTTAAAAGCATGTAATCCAGGCCAAGACCTGCATTTACTTAATGCAATTACAATTGAATTGGAAATGATCAATGATTATCTCTAATTTCACTGATTTACCTCTCTAATTTACATTCTTGCTTTTGAAGAGTATAGTGCAGAACACAAAAGCTTACTTCATTTAGATACTTGCATAAAATTGCTCACATTTAAAAAGACATGAACATTGTGTTATTGGACGAGCCATATTCATTAACATTAATTTCCATATACATTAATTTGCTCCTTCTCCTTTCCTGTTGCTCAGGAGATGGATAAAGTCTGTGTCCTCAGAGCGCACTACTGTGCAAGTCTGGCACTGGCCACTTGTGGAAGTGGTTTCTATGGAGCATGCTCATATATGGAGAGAAAGCGCTCTCCCTATGATGTAGTAACACGCTTCATTCTCCCGGGCAGGCAATGCTGACCCCAAACATGCAGGGCATTATAATGGCCATTGGCAAAGCCTCGAGTGTTTACGAGAAGAGTGGCCCCGAGGCGGCCTTCTTCAAGGTACAGCCCCGTCACCTCTCCCAAAGACTCCCCCGGGTCTTCCTCTCCCGCATGCTTATAATTCATCTCCCCATCTTCCTGCCTCTGCATGCCTCCCATCTTCTCATCTCTCTTCTCGTCTTTTTTTACTTCTGTAATCCTCTCTGCCACGCGCTTTCTTTTCAAACCGGGCATCGCGAAGAGAACCGTCTCCAACACCTATCCAAAGACAGGTGCTGCCGTCCCGTTTGATCTCTCTTTGAAAGCTTGGATGCCCTAGGGTTCAGCGTATCGCATGTCCTCCCGCTCGTGGGGCTTGAAGGTCGGTGGCTGGAGTGAGCCTATGGCGAACAAAGCTGAAAGGTGGCACCGCCCATTTTCCGTGAAAAGTTTCTGAGTGCTGGCCTTCTAGACAGGGTCTCTGCCTCTTTGATTCCACACCACTGGCTGTGATAGTGGAGTGGCAAAGGAAAACTTTCAGATGGCATGTGTTGGAACATCTCTGATGTGAATTTCAGGGGGTATTAAGATGTTGGCCTTTTTTACACTGTTTTACACTTGACAAGGGGCTTGTTGCATTCTTATTTATTGAGAGGAAGTCAACATACATGAAGGAGATGAGAACAAAGAAATCCGACAGTGGATCCTTTTCACATAAAAACTACACGCTCACACAAATCCTTGTGTTGGCTGCCTGAAGTGTTCCGTGTGGCTCCAGATGATGTTGAATGGCTTGGTGTGACACTGGCTGCTGTGTTTGAATGGCTGAAATGATCTGCCTCTACAAATGCCATGGTGCTGCAGTGCCTGTAAAATAACAATGATCTGTTTTTCTTTCCATTCTAATGTTTGTTTTGACATATGATTAACATGTGTAGACATAGACAGGACAAATTTCACCTCCAGTATGTAGAAATAACCCGCACAGTAATGTATTGTTTTGGAATGCACATAAAGTTGGGCCTCCATTTACACTGTGCCTGCATTGTTGAAGTTATGTGAAAACATTTGACCACCCTAGTTTATGAAAGCTATGACCTTTACTGGTGTGGTAGTGAATGACTAGATATTATTGTAGAGGGTAACATTCTGTTTTCTGTACTAAAGTCAACACTTCTTTCAGCTTCTTCACACATCACTTTTTTTAGCCACTGTTAGTCAGCTTCCTCTTTGACCTCATGGTAAGCACTGAGGTGTAATATATAGCAGGGAAAGGAGAAGCATGTGGTGCTTGTGGCAGTATCTATTCTCATACAGAGTGAAGCAGAGAAGCACGAAGAGACCGGATGATTCTGAGATGTAGCTAGTTGTAGTGTTGGCATTGAAATGAAGGGTCACCAAGAGCAGTTACACAAATGCTCTGTAAATGAAGGCCTGATTGTACTGCCATACATATATAACAAGGGGTCCCCACGGTCCTTGGAAATTTCATCCTAAAAATATTGACAGTGGTGAAATACCCAGCTGTCCTGTCACAGAAGATTGCGTAAATCCGGAACTTCATTTTATTTCCTTTTAGAGTGAGCAAAATTAGTCCACATTTCCTGCTAACTCACCATCTTGGTGCAATTTATTATCAGGTCTAGTGAGATCAGTATACTAAAATAGCTAATAAAGTGGCTAGCTAGCTGTTTCTGGTGGCTGGTTTTGCTGCTCAGAACATTTGCAAGTATATTTTGGCAGAGGTACAATATTTAGGAATGAATGTCTCAAAAGATATATTTGCCCATTTAATGTTTCTTATCAGTATCATAATTTCCCATTTGTACTTTATTTGAAAATATAAATCTGGTGACAGTGGGAACCTCGACCAGGGAAGATGAATGGAGTTTCTAACAAAGGTTTGTGATGAAAGGTGTGGCTTCCCCTAACCTGCTACTGGCATGGAGTGCCCATTCTCTGCAGGCTGCCGCCCCCTTCTGGCCGACTGTATCGGACAGGCAGTTGACAGTGTGCATCTCTCCCCCCTCAGGCCATAAAAGTAGAGTACACCCGCCTATTGCGATTCGCCCAGGAAGACACCGCCCCCGAAAACGACTACAGGCTTCAGCATGTGATCGTTTACTTCATCCAGAACCAAGCTCCCAAGAAGATCCTGGAGAGGACCCTCCTCATGCAGTTTGCCGACCGAAACCTCGGCTTCGATGAACGGTACCATTTAGGCCCGCTGTGTTCTGTGACCAATGTTCTTTCACCATCTTTCGATCCCTGGCCCTGTTCATGTCTGTCTGTTAACTGAATGTCCAATGCATTCCCCAAAAAGCTTCTTGCAACTCAGTTCAAAGTTCTATATTACTTCATACACTTTCAAAACCACCTTCTCCTGTTTCCTGATTTTCACACCAATGCTCCAAATGATTTCACTTTTATTCCATGAGATGTGAATCATATTTGCATCTGGCCGAGTTTCAAAGCTGAACTGTAGTCGACATATGAGCAAAAATGAGCAAATCAGAACAGCGTTGTACACCTGTCGATTTCACATGAAATCAGCCACTTTTTTTTTTTGGTTTCATTAACGTGATCTTATTGATATATCCACTGAGCAGGGATCACTTCTGTTCAGTGTAACCAGCACATTGGTCTAGATGGGTGTAATAAATAAATTAGCTAATAGCACGACATTTATAGTCAGAGGGAAAGCCATATGGTCTCAAAGCTTCCAGGAAACTCTTGAGGAAAAAATGTGGTCTGGGCATAAGCAGATGAGCATGTTGAAGAGGAAAGGGTTTTCAGGCAGTGCTGAAAGCAAAGAGGCTGAGGTCCCTGCAGGCTTTAGCTTTGACAACTCAGGCTGCCCAGGATCTGGCAGTGTTAATGGACTACCTCAGGATGTGCCTGCGCTATGTGGCCACTTCCTGTCATATCCTGCTTTCAGTCCTCTCAGGCACTCTCACGACCTGTAACTCCTGGTAGTGTACACAGCTGTCTCTTCCTCAGCTCGTATCTGCCTTCCTCTGTTGTCAGAGTCACTCACCTCTCCTGAACCCTGTAGCTGCCCTCAGGTGGAACAGGTTTAACTCTCCTTGGGTTTCAGCACAAGTCACTCTATAGTTGTTAGAGTCTCATGGCCACGTGAGGAAAACCCCTTTGTTTTGTTTGCATGTTTTTGCTTTTCTCACTAAAAGTCTCTGCCCTTTGGGCCAGGAGCAGTGGGACGAGGCGGCGAGTGGTAAACGTATTCCATATTTATAAGTAAATTGATTCCGCTCCTTTCTATTTTAAGGAACATAATTAGATTTGTGTGCCAGTGCAGCCTAAATGGGAACCTCAAGAGAACTGGTTTCATTTTGTTTTCAGTAATAAAGGCTGATTCATTGCCCCAGGTCGTAGAGTATCGGCTCAGCTCAATGCTAAATTTCCAGCTCTTTTCTTTTTCTTTTTTTCCCCTCCCAGTGAGTGCCTTTGTTGTAATGTCTGTCTTTCTTGCAGATGTAAGAACATCATGAAAGTCGCACGGCAAAAATTAGATCTTATAAAGCCAGATGAAGTGAACATGGAGGAATATGAGGTCAGCATTTCTAAAGTGCTAACTGTTTTGTGTTCTGCAGTCATGTTGTTCCTTAAAGAAGTAATGCTGGTTTCCCCATCATCTATAGATAATTTGTTAGTGGAACTTATCTGCCTTTTCACTTTGCTGAACAGTTCTCTAGAAGAAGACTTTAATTGTGCATGAAAAAAATGGATATTAAATAAAATTAAGTAGATATTTATATTAAGTTATGTTCCTATCAGCAGTAGATTGTTTTTTGTCAAATTGTTGCATGTAATTTTTGCCCATAATGGTGTGTATGGTTAGTGCTGTTTAAGGTCAGTGTTGTTTTTGTATCTACATCTTTCTTTCATCTTGAATGTGTTGTCCTGCTAGATGTGGCACCAGGACTACAGGAATTTTAGAGAGACGACCATCTACCTAATGATAGGCCTGGAGCTCTTCCAGAAGAGGAGGTGAGAAGTCTCCCAAAATCTACCTGCGCTCAAATCCATCACCGTTTACTTTGCAACTTCTGTTCTGGTAATCTGTAATTCCCTCCATTGGCTGCAGAGGGCAGCAAAGGCTGGTAAATCTTTCTTTTTCCATTCTGCTGAGGTCGTCTCAGTGCATGAGATATTTTGGCCTGAGTGACAATGGTTTGAAAATAACCATTGTTATTCAGGCCAAAATCTGGAGGACAGTATCCGGTGGTCTGTTTCTTTACAGTTTTGTTATTAAAATTTTACTCCCTCATGAAAACGTGAACTCAGCATTGAAGGTGTTCTTCGGAGGGTTTGTTTATAACATATGGTCATAAGAATTCATGTTGTTTAGAGCCAAAGCAAGCCAGAAGGGCAGTTTACTGCCATCTTCAGGCTGGGAAGACTCACTTGTTATCTATGAGTATTTCTGTGACTTTGAATAGACTCATGGTGCTCAAATGCTCTTCACGTTTTGGATTTACATACAGTTTGGGAAATCATGTTACATTAGTATTACCACAACCGTGTAGCTCTTTACATTTTAGCCAGTGGCTACTGTTAATACTTTCATGTACATGTGATGCTACATGCATCCATAATATCCAAACACAATGACTAATGTTCTCACTAAAATTGTTTCATGTGCTCTTTTAAATCATACACTGGAGAAAGAACAATGTTGTGGACGTTTAACTGCCTTGTAGTCCCAATTTTGATAAAAATAGATTTGTTGAAGGCCATGGATCAATAGCTGTCATTCTCTGTACCCTTATATTCCACTCCCAGGAGGAGTTAAGTTGAGGCTCGTTGGTGTGAAGGCCTTGATCAATTTTCTCCAAGAATCAATTCTACCAAGATCTGCTCCTCTTTTCTGGTTTTACCACTTCTAGCTGCGTAGATTTCTCCTGCTCCTCAGGCCAGAGTCTATTAAATCATTCCTCCATTTTCCACTTTCCAGTATTGTCATTTACCAGTCTTTTTTTTCCCATTTTTCAATTTTGTGTATTGTCGGGGATGGGGAAGGGGGGGAGCACATGTCATTTTCTTTTTGGAGAACACTGAGCATGGCACTGAGATCCATGACTACCGCATCATTACAGAAACAAAGGAGCGTCGGCAGTCATGTTTTTTTAGGATTTGGGGGCTAATTAAAAGAATCCTCACTTTCATGTGCTGTGTTTGCTTAATGTCCCTTTTTTTCCTCCCAGCTACGTGGAGGCCTTGATGTACCTGATCTACTCCTATCAGTACAACAAAGAGCTGCTCTCGAAAGGTCCTTACCGCGGGCATGACGAAGAGCTGATAGCCCATTACCGGAGAGAGTGTCTGCTGGTGAGTGACGCACTGGAAGTCACCACTCACAAATGAGCAGCAGTGCTGACCCAGTCTCTCACACCACCCCCAGTAACTTCCTGTCACCTGGTGTCGGGCTAAGATAACCACACATACTCAGTGCATGAACAGCAAGTCATCTCGCAGACATTACTTTGGCATTACCCTAACCGCTGCTACTTCAAATAATGCTAGAAATAATGTGACCCACAATGGGAATGAAAGCAGAGGTGTGGGAATGTATACAGAAATTTGTCTTTTGTACCCTGTAGTTGTGCATTTGCAAAAGATGTGTATTGATCTGCATATACCCCATGTTAGAATGTTAAAAATGAGCCTGTTTTCCAGTGCAAAGTCATGTTCATGTAACACCTTCTGGTTTAATTGCTAATTAATTAAATTTAATTTAATTAAATTAATTTAATTAAATTTAAAACCTGCCATACCAAAACAGGAGCTCAGGCCATGCTTCTTTATTTTAATCTAAGATGGTGCAGGAAAGACCAGTCTTGTAGCTCATACTAATGTACTCAGTAACCCCCTTGCTGGCAGTGCACTCATACTGTAATCAACAGGCTTGGAATAGGAAGCCTCCAGTGCCGTAAGTGTAAACACATTACTGAGAAACATTTCTCTGTCCTGACTTAACCCCTGCCTGAAGTTTCAGGCTGCCTTGTCACGTCTCCAGCAAGCACTTCGACTACTCTTAAAGCCACAATATTTACTTTTGGTCTGTTTTAATGGAACATATCAATATCGGTGAGGCATTTAATGAACAAGGACGCTCTCCGATTCCCCATGGTTCCTAAATGCAGAATAGGCTGGCGAAGAGGTCCCGTGCCCCGCCTTTCGCCTCACGGTGTCCTTTCCCATGGCGAGGGCGGTGAGGCGGAGGTGTCTGGTTTTCCCGTTAACACGTTCCCCCAGAAACTGAACGAGCACGCGGCGGCGCTGTTTGAGTCCGGGGAGGAGCCGGAGGTCAACAACGGCCTGAGCATCATGAACGAGCTGGTGGTGCCCTGCATCCCCCTGCTGCTGGTGGATGACACGGAGGAGAAGGACATGGTGGCGGTGGAGGACATGAGGAACCGCTGGTGCTCCTACCTGGGCCAAGAGATGGAGGGTAAGTCACAGAGAGAGGGGACTAGCACATGCCTGCTTTCCCTCAACCCCTTCCTGCGACTTCCACTGCCAATCTGAAGTCCTCATAGCTTTATGGGAGCCCCTGAACCACTGGCTCTGGAAACCATTCTCATTATAAATGAAAAGGTTCCTTAAAGCTACCGGCAGGTAAGAGTGTAATTGAATCATTCCCTGGTGATGTGGCACAGAACTGGGAATGTGTGGAGCAGCACCCCGTGACGCAGTATGGTTTTAAAGTGGCACTCATCATGTGGATCTCCTGAACCCATAGCTACTGCAAAACAGTGGAAATAAGATCCGGTGTGAATAAACATTTCACTTCATACTTCACCTTGGTTTCCAGAGCTTGGACCTGGCCTAAACCTAGCACCCAGAACTTTGTCCTTAAGTGAACTCTGATATAGCGTAATGCAGCTGTTTTAAATCGGCATTAGTCACTTTTTGTAGTACGAGTCAAGTTATTGTGCCTTTAGATCATTATTTGGCTCCATGTACACACTATGATTTAAGGCAATGTTACATTTATAGATCAGTGTTAGGCTCTGAATTCCCTAAAGTAGTATAACATGTGCTGCTCTTAAGAATGATATTCTCATTGTTTTTACTGTTATGTACATTTTGGCCCTGCTTTTCATGTTGATACACATTTACAGAATTTTTTGATGTTCTGAAACTGTGGTGTTGTGCTAGGTCACTAGGTATTTAATGTGCCGTGCCGTATTAGCCTTGTAAGTTGCTCTGGATGTAAGTAAACGGAGGTTGTAACGTGCCCTCTAACGTACGACCTCGCTCTGCCCCGCCTCCTGCAGCCCACCTCCAGGAGAAGCTGACCGACTTCCTCCCCAAGCTGCTTGACTGCTCAACCGAGATCAAAAGCTTCCACGACCCTCCCAAGCTGCCCTCCTACTCCACCCTGGAACTGTGCGAGCGATTTAGCCGCGTCATGACCTCCCTGAGCCGAACACCTGCTGACGGGAGATGAGCTGCGCGCCTATTCCCCACCCCTCCTCTTCACCCCCAACCCTGGGCGCTCATCCACGGACCTCTCTTTTAACCCACGCCTTCCTTAAAACAAGGGGTTGCTATATCTCAGTTACTTCCTTTTCGTTTTTGTTTTACTTTGCTGCTATAGGTTTTACTATTACAATATTATTCCACTTTTAGTTATCTTTATAAGCAACCGCAACAGAGGGACAGGAATGGACACGACAACAAAAAAAAGTAAACGAGAAAAAAAAAAAAATCTAATAATGGCAACCGCAGTGATTGAAGTCCAGCGCATGCCGCTCCAGCTTTGTTTAATCAAGGTTGAATTTTTTTTTGTTGTTTTTTTTTCCCCCTCCATTTGGTTTACCCCCCTCTGTCACAGCCCCCTCCCCTATCACGACGCGCCCCTTTCCTAGTGAAAAGGATCATGCTGCTGCTCTGCGTCTCACCTGTTACAGTATTATCATGTTTTTTTTCCTTAAGGATGAGAAGAAAACCTTGAGATTTATCGTTGGCTTTAAGTATCTAGTGTGGGTCTATACCAGACCTGAGGACTGCAACTGAATGAGAAGTTTCAAGTGCTGTGGTAGAAGGCTGCAGCTCCCTGTGGCTTGTTAATATACTGAGAGAATAAAGTTTTATTTATGGCCCTTTTAGGCCAAATAATTGTTTGCTTTAATGTGTGTGTTTTTTTTTATTCCACTCCAGACAAACTATATCTGATTGCCTATATCACATTTCTGATCTATATCACATTTTTTTCAAGTTAACCTCTATCTCAAGGATAGAAGCACTCCCATACCATACCTCTCATCAGATTATCATTAATTCAAGGCATCCTGGAGGTTTGCATAGTATACCCAAGTCCCCAAACTGTTTTGCCCTTTGCTCTCTGTTACCAAGTTCCTTGTTGTATTGGGTTCTTAGTTCTGCTGTCCTTCTCTATCTCTGTAGTGCCCTGATGTTAATATTGATTATTTCTTTTTCTACATCCCTGAGAGGAGCTGCTTGGTCTTTGTTAATTAAAAGGGTATTCATACAGAGGCAGTCAAGCCCAAGATTAGGTTCCGGTTATTTGGAAAACTGCAGGGTATTTAAGGGAAGCACAATAACTTTTCTCTTGAGGCATGTTGTGATTATTAGGCTATGTGCCAAACAAAGGGTAGAGGGTAGATCAACTGGGAGACAGAGGAAAACTTTGGGAATTTTATTAGAATCTCAAATGATCACCATTCTGTCAGGGGCTTTTAGTTATAGATTAAAACGCTCTGTGCTTCCATATCACAGCTAATACATGAATACATTTAGCTCCTGAATACTTCGTTTGCCTGTGTCGTTGGTACACGGGAGATATAATTACACTATTTCATTTTACAACGAAGGACTTTACTGACTTTACATGTCTGACCCAAAGACACTGAGCAATTTTGTCGGTTTTGATATTCATATTTCGAGTAAGTAACACAATAATTAGGGGAAGTCAAATTAGGGAAGGTAAGAACTCTCAAGACAAACAACTGCCGGGTTTTAAAGTGTTCTAGAATAGATATCAGCGTTCCCCCTTGGGCTGAAAACAACACGCGGTACACCGTCGATTGCTTACTTTTAAAATGTTAGTTACACGAATATGGACATGATTCATTTAAATTACAGTGTATAACCAGGGATGGAGGGAGGCAAACCTATGTCCCACCTATTGTCGAACAAGACAGGAACATCGTGGTTTTTTAAGGCTTTATTGAATAGAAGATGACACATTCCACAAAATTTTAGTAGCATGGTGTGTGCGGTTGATCAGATTCTGTCCTAGGAACAAATGGTGGGTGTGTGCTTCGCATCCTAACTTGTACTCGAAGCAAGTTATCGCGGTTTTCCGCGTTCTTTCGGTGGGAAGCAGTTCATTTGCACGTTTCTCGAGCACCGATGTACCTACATTCTGCAGTAGTCTGATTAAATCGATAGATAAATACAGTTTTGATTACACGCCACAGCCCAGCAATAACATTTAGACTACACCCGTAAAAGCAATTAGAAAATTCCAGGGAGTTATAGGTGCCATTGAGGCGAAGATTTGAAGCATTAGCTGATTTACTTGCTGGTGAGACTGTTTGTCATATTAATTTACGGTTGCCATTACTTGTTCGACATGTTCGATAAAGTCAACACCAAAAATAAAAATGTGGTCATTTGCAAGCGCAAGAAGACAAGACACAAGTGGACTCCGCGTGCGCATAACGTAATTTCGCACCGAGTTCCCTCGCTATAGTAGCATATTAGAGCAATTCAGATAATAGTTTGTTACAGTTTGCTTAATCATATACATACGTATGGTGTTTCAATGTTCTGTTAGATTTGTTGATAGGTTGTTGATTATTTCCAGGGTCCACTTTGATCACGTGAAATATCTCCTCGGTCCTTCACCCATCTGATCTACAGGTGACCTTTTTTTCAAATGGAATAAGGTAGTATGCTTTTAGCCCTCTCTAATCAGTTTACCCTTCAAAAAATACAGTCATGCAAAACAATGGTAATAACAGGGAATATGCAAGTTAATGTTTGATATTTTGCATAATACTCAATCAATAATTTGGGAGTTTATGGAAAATAAACCGATTTACACGAAATGATACATGAAAATACACGAAGTCCTGTTAAAATGATGGTCGAGTGACTAACAATCTCTAAAGGACTTCATGTGTATGCCTTTGAAGCAAATGGTTTCTAACAATAGATGACCATGAATACAAAATCATGGAGCCATTGAGCGGAGAAGAAATGGGAAAGGCAAGATGCAGGTGACAGGTGGAATGTGTATGTTATACGTAGATGTAACTGCTGTGGATGCAGCAAGAAAAGACCGGGAGTTCCAAGAAGTTTCACTTTCTCGGAGCTGCAATAATGTGGGTGCTTAGCTTATCCCATTAAAACAGAATAGCCTGGATACGCGTAGTATCGTCTTTGGGGCTTGCATAGGCGAGTCGGTATGGAGCTTTAATAATAAGACGTGATCAATCCTAGCCCAGTACAACTTACTCTGATCCCGTACACATACGAAATGTGTAGGCCCTTTGCAGTCATACAGAAAGCTTTGGTGTTCAGCAAAATGTGTTCGGATGTTATGAGCTGGTACTCCGGTTTGAAAGAGTAAAGCCCGCAGAGACATGCACTAAATGAAACTACGATTATAATTCATAATAATGAAATAACAATTTAACATTTACAATAAACTGCCTTTACAATCACTGTATGTGATACTGCAACTGTGGAAGTCCCATTTTGAACTAAAATAACTTGGAGTTATTACCCTCAGGTAGTCGATTATAAATGTCATCAACTTAAAAATAAATGCACTGATTAGCATACAGTTTCTATAAATTCATATAATTTAGTTTAGGTATTAATTAAGAGCTCCACTGTGTACCAACCACAGCTTTTTCCCCTGTGAATACCATGCTTCCAGTTGCAGGTGGCCTGAGGGGATTGAGTAGGATGTGCTATAGTATGCTTTATTTGTACATTTATTTGAGTGTAATTTGTTTGTCAAGAGGGCATACGTATTGGAGCTGCAGTAAACCATTAGACTGTAAAATTAATTCTGTCTAATTTCCACAGCAGAAAAGAAGACCATTTCCAAAATATTTAGTTGGATTTTCATACCATAAAAGGCACTTTTGAGTTCACTGACAGGGCATGGAAATGTGATCAAGTGCCTAGACTGAAGTCCACCAAGAAGCCACAGCTCATGACTCCAGTTGTTCGTAACTTTATTGTCAGTTTTTTAACATGTCCAGTACCAACAAGAAAGCATAGAATACACAGACACTGTACCTTAAATAAAATGCCACTTTATTTATTTACATAGAAAGTAAGAAAATAAGTCTTTTAAACTTGACATAATAAAGGTCAATGAAGACTTTCACTAGCACTGTGTTGCGAACTATTAAGATACCCAACCAATTACAAGAAAATATTGATTACAGCATTCTTTTTCCTTAGCTTAAATGTTAAATCCCATGGAATTCCATCACCTGCCACCGTAACATAAACAGCACGCTGTGTTTCTTTAATATGTTTATGTATTTTCTTGGTAATGAGAGGTTAACACACAGTCTAGCGATTTCCCTTGTGTTTTATGGGTAGACAGACAATTCACAGAGATACTGAGGGGACAATTGGGATAATATCATATGATGTGGCAAAGACAGATATATACAGGTAGTTCCCCTATCTTGAGCGTCTGGTTTGCAACCATCCAATTTTACAAAATTTACAGAATTTTGACATTAATTATTTTGTGTTGCAAAACTGATTTGCAGTACATTTTAACAGAAATGCAAATCTTTAGTCGTTTAGGTTAGCTTGAACTCGACCTTGCTGTCTTGCAGACAAATTCACAAGCATATTTTTTTTCTTTTTGTAACAAATAGAGAAAGTTATTTTCAGTAATGTTCTGTAAACCCAAGACTGTTTTCCTAAGAATTTATAGCGCTGGGGACAAGAAAGAACTTTGGCAGTGAGACCAAGATTGAGTATAAGAGCCAGTGAAAGCAGCAAAGTAACAAAAAAAAAGAAAAAAGTTCCCATTGGCGGTCATTGTTTTAGTTTGTTGTATTTTTCATCTGAGTTTATTGTTTTCATTCAGTGACCCTGTGGGGGGAGTTGAAGATTATTTATTTTTCTGAGCCTTTTATATGTGTGCTGTCACCTACCCTGTGAATAAACATTGTAGATCCGTAGACTGCGATATGCATTCACGTTTCCTGTTACTTCCAGCCGACCCATAATGCTGTGCGTGTCACAACGCCACTATATTTACTGTAAAACTGTACTGCTATTACTGAGAGACTTTTTCTTGTCCTTCTATCTCCCTACTACCCCACATATAAGGCAGTTCTAATTGTAAAGGGACCCCTGCTTTTCAAAGAAGAGAATCTTATATAAATTACAAAAGTGCACTTTATCAAAGCAAAAAAGTAATACAACAACAGTCTATGAAGACCATATAGATGTTTTGTTAATCACATTGGAAGGTGTCATCTATCCAGTATATCTTGTGTTCCTGAGCAAAAAATAGGGCTTGGAATGCAACAAAAAATGATTTACATGTTTTGAAAAAAAATTGTGTCAATTTCAAAAATAATTGCAACAGCATTCTTCAAAAGAGTCATATCTTCACCAGGTGCCTACAAGTTGCTAAGTTATGGTCAGTGTAGTGTGCTGTGAGACTTGTAGTATGTAAAGTAACTTGGTGCAGGTGAGTGTATCAAAGGACCACAAGTATTTTCTGTACTAGTGTGGAAAAAGTTATGTCTGTCACACTCATTCCATTGGTATGGCTTTGGCTAATGGCACCCCTTTTGTCACTTAGTATTACCTTTATCAGTTTTAACTTAAATTTTTATAAATATTAGCATTTTGAAAGCCAGTATTTTGGGGGAAAACCCCTGCAATATGTCCAGGCCAATGTGGGCTGTCTCGTCTCAGAGAACAATACTTATGTCAAATTTGTCTGTCTAGCTAGCAACCAACAAAGCTGTCTAAATTCCAAATATTTAAAGAGCTGGGATTTAAGAATATGATATTAGATGATCAAAAGGTACACAAGCAAACAATGTAACTAGACTGATTTCAATAGTAGCTCATTTATTAGTGTAGCACAGTGGTAATTTTTTACTCTACAAAATAAAATAGACCTGGTTTGTGTTTGTTAAGGCGTTAAGGTGTAGTTGCTGTTTTGTGTGTGTGTGTGTTTTAAACAAACATGAGGTGTCAAACATACCTGTAAAAACAGGGGGAACCTTATTAGAGATTCAGATGGACATTGCTATGATTCATTTTGGATTTTATATGCATTCACATTAACTAAATATGTAGGCCTAAATAATTCTCAGATGTCACATTGGAAGCATACACTCTTTGTTCAAAATATGGCATTCCAAGATTTCTTTTCCTTTACAAACTTGAATTTTATATTTTAATGATAATTTTGTCGCATAGATTGCCATAAAGGAATGATTTATGATCACTCAGGCTCCTTCGACTTTGCCTTATTTGCTTTGCATATAATGCTGCCCTCGCTGTCCCCTCGGTCTCTTTTCAGCCATCAGTTTTCTGGATAGCTTCATTAAACAATCGGGGATAAGTGACCTTCAGATGTTCTCGATAGCTTTGGTAATCACAGCTACCCACTGGCTAACTCTGCTGTTACGCTTGTACCACCTTACAACATTTGCATATTGCATGCATTCATTTCATATTTTAATAATTTAATATCTCAGAAGAGCTGCATCAAAACCTGATTTGGGCTGCAATTTGTCCACAGGCTGTATGTTCGATACCCATGGTATGGCTAATTCTGTCTGCCAAATGTAATTTCAGATGTTTTGCCATGGAAACAGTATGAATGCAGTGTGCATAGGCCTGATTACCCCAATTCCAGGTTATCCCCTGATACCCCCAGAACATAACGTCACAGAATTAAACCCTATATTCAAGTCATATTAAAGCCATAAGTGGTTATGCAAAATACGATCTACAAAATAAGAGTTTGCACTCTTTTTAATAAAGTTTTTAATAAAGTTGCACTTTTTAAAGCATCGGCTCTTGCACATGAAGCCAACAACAGAAAAACTGTGAAGTACCAAGCAGTATGATCAGTGGTTATTGGTGGTTATTTTATTTTATTATTTAACATTAAAAAAAAAAAAAAACTTCATAAAATGAAATTGTTAAAACTCAGAAATGATTAACAAATAAAGAAAAATAAACACAATATTATATTAAAATAGTTTTTTCAAAATAATTGTGCTTTATTTCATTGTTTTGCTCTGTAATCTGTGTAGGATATCCTTTCATTGTATAAGACCTTAAATTAAATAGTACCATAATTTATTCTGAAATAGCAGAAATTAAAATTTCCTGATAATGCAGTTAAAGGAAGAACACGCCATTCCTGCTGCAATGAATCAGTGTAATTTGATGCTTTTGTTGGTCTAGTTTTTTTATTGGTCAGCCATTTAAGTGCAGACAGAATGTGTCTGTTAAACATGGCTTCCTCCAGTTGTTGACTGCCACACTTCACTGATAACAGCCAGACGTTTCCATGGCAATCTGTCATTGTCTGACTGTCTAGACATCCTGTGACACCTGACACGACATTTCTCAAAGCCACAGAAGATCACATAGGTCCTAAATCAATGATCTAGCTTTGATTTCGATTTGGTGACCATTACCATAAGGCTTAACACGTAATATGAGGAGCTGTCTATCATTATTTATCCTCTAGCAGATTTAAATGACAGAGGATACCTGATGGCCCTGCCAGTTCGTTAGTGTGTTAACACCACTGAGTCATGAATAGCTAATGAGGAATGTTCTGAAGAAATCATCATCGGGCATTTCCATTTTCTGTATGTGCTCTAATGTTATGCCCCCAAAGCACACTGCAGATGTTATAGCTCCTCCTGAGGATAATAATCTGACATTGTGTCACGAAAATGGTCTTAATATCTCAAGAAGAATTTCAAAGGAGCATCGTTGGTTACTGTAAATTAAAAACTATTGAGCTACAGTCCACAGGTTATTGCAGTTGTCAAAACATGTAGATAGAGATGCAGCTGGAAAGATATTATTTTTGTTGTGCTGATTTTGATTATCAAAGGTGAATCCTCAGAGGACTCGCACATTTTTCTTTTTCAAGCTATATTATCGTTGGTGAGTCCTGATCAAGCATCTTAAAAAGAAAATAATAATCAGTGATTTGATTCCCTCATTTCGGAGATTTACAGTGGAAGCTTTTAAGTACGTGTGTCTGATTTAAATGTTCTTCGATCATTCAATTTGGCATTTAATTAATAACCCTCGCAGGAATCTACGATTATTTTTGCAGCAATTTGTCGCCGTTTTACAATACAAGTATCGTTCTGATGCTTAAATCGGCAGGCACACTTATGCATATTAATGCAGCCTGCAGACGGGGAAAGCGCTGCCGCTCGTTAGGTTGTGCTGCGCATGTGTAATTAAGCTGACACAATTAAGTGGGACCTCAGACAGCGATTCCATAGCAATTGTTTAATGACTGTGTTTGAATGAACAGTAAACAAGCCCGGGTCTGGCAAGACAGTATGGCTGGTGCACCTATTGTGTCACTGCTGCAGTGAGGTGCACAGCGATTGGCCACCGGGTGCAGCACACAATAGCAGCGGGTTATAAAGTAGACGGCTGGGGAAAGCCCGTAGGTGCTCCATTGTCTGGGAAAGTTGATGTGACTGCTTTCCACTCTTACGTGGGGTCAGACTGCTGAACTGTGAAAGATGGTCAGTTTTATTTATTTATTTATTTCTGTCATATATCACACCCATTTCATTTCGCATAGTTAAAAAAAGAAGGCTAATCACGATTCCCCAAAATATAAACGGGAACGATAACAATGGGTCTAAGGCTGATAAGGCATTGTTAGTAAGCAGATTTTTGGGTAATGCCACTTTGTTCAATGCCACAACAATCCACCAAAAGCACAGAAAAGGAAAGCCATGAAGGACTCTTTTTTACCAAAGCTGTGCAAAGAGGATATTTTTGATCAAGAACACCTTTTTTTCTTAATTGTATATCACTCAACAGACGGGTCTTTAATTGGTTGAAGCTTGAGAAAAAGGAGAAAAAAAAACAGCCAGAGCACAAATTGTTGTCAGTTGACTTAGCGCTTAATGATGCTTTTTAACAGCCGCTCTAGTTGGGCTCCATTTTATAGTCGGATGAAAGTTGTGCAGAGAGAAAAATGCCATCTGGGCTCCGTGCCAGGGTCTGGTGTTTCACGGCAGCCACTGCCTCGCACTGGGGAGCGCTGGGAAACCGGGGGGAGTGCCTCTCAAGGTGCCACTTCCATGGAGACGCAGCTGGGCTGAACAAGATTCCCTTCAGTCGACAAACAAGAGGCAAGCTGGTGTCTGACTCTGCTGCTGCCCAGCCAGACCGTTACCAGGAGCCCCATCAGCCAATCCAGCCCTGGTGCACTGTTCGAACAAGCAACTCCACTTCCCAGCCAATCAGTGACTTCATTGGTGAGGAACTCATTTACATCATGCGGTAATGAATTTTGTTCAACATATTGCTTTTCTCACATAGATTAGCTCCGTCCATTAATTATTTTGCCAGCGAAATCAGAATAGCTATGCAAACTGTGCTTAGCCCTGTTTCTCTCTCTCTCTCTCTCTCTCTCTCTCTCTCTCTCACTCTGTCCTCTCTTTCTCTCTGGCTTGCATTTGCATCCGCTCTCTAATCTCACGCCTGGGCATTGTGTATTTTTTGTCCTTTTTTCCCTATTTTCTGTGCTCATTGTCGCTGAAATTTATTTGCCGCGCTCATATTCGGAATTACACTTCTCCAAAGAATGCATCAGCCCAGGACGGCACTGCTTGGCTGGGCAAGATTTTGTGATTTTCATTTCAACTAAGATGTCATTTTACTAATGAATAGCGCTGAGGTCATTTCTAACCTTGAATGAGTTCCAGTGCGACCCCAGCCCCTCCCATCCCCCCTCTTTCCATCTACACTTTCTCTGGGCACACAATATCTGATTTGCATCCATTTGCTGGAATGGTGCAGTCTGAGAGCTTGCCTGGAAAGAAGTGATAGTGACACTCCATCTTGTGTACTGTTACGCGCTGCACAAGTAGTGGACAAACACGTAGTGCATGTGATAAGAGAGCTGATGCACTCTGTGCACACGCAGTCTCCAGACATTAGGAAGTTTGGGCAGCTTCATCATAATTCTAATGACAATTTCCACTAAGTCTGCGTAATACACTTTTTTTGTCGACGCCCGTCTCTGCTTTGCTGCTGTCTCATATTTTCTGTGAAACTCCACCCCACAGTTGTGACATAGAACCCTTCCTCCATGCTGTCCAGCTGGAAACAAGAAAGGGAAAGCGCGGGTGGCGGTTTTTTTTTTCCTTCTTCAGTTGAACACGGAACGACAGAAAAGAAAGAAACCTACGTTTACGTTCCATGACCAACTCATCAATATTCTGCCCAGGGCTTTGCTGATTTTGCGTTGAGTTTGCTTCCTGCAGGTCCCGTAATCTGAATCATCTGTAATAATATATTACCCTTCAGGGGCACTTTTGCAGCATAGAGAGGCACCATACATTCTGCTCTAGTGGACGGATAGGATCTGTACGTACATTTGGGTATTATTCACTTGGGAAGATTGCCTCAGTCTCATTTTGGGAGTAGCATTCGCAAGGCCAGGTTGTTCTACCTATGCTGCCCATTCTCCTCTTTCGCAAATGTGCAATTTCTGGGAATTTGCTAAGTTGGAGGAAACTTGTTCAGATGAATGAATGTCACAAACCATTTCAACAGTGTTGGCTGCCTACCGTGTCCTACCAGTATTCTTTGAAAATATTCCTGTTAGGACTAAACAATACACAAAATCTATGTTCTTCTATAATACATGTCCTGTACTAAATTTTTATATTATATGAGTGGCTGTCATGAGTGCACTAAAATTGTTTACTTAAACATGGCATGTCATTCATTGTCACAACAATATATCCACAAATAAAATAAAAAATAGAAGAATAATTTGTCATAATAACATTGCTAACAGTGTCGATATATTCAGATTAATCACGTAAAACACTTGTGAAACACATCATTACATCATTCATTTGTTATTAGTGTCTGTAATTAAGACAAATTCAACATAACTTTGATACATTATGCAGTACAGTTATTGTGTATTCATTGTGCTTTAGCCTCTGTGCATTTGCAAACTAGGCTGTAGAAGGTTAAAAGACAGAGAGGCAAATTGTAAGCATCTAAAAATATATAATTTGGACTTTAAAGAAGCAGTGGTTTAGAAATGCACACTTTAGGCATGTGAATGTTGAGATTCCATATAATCAGTTGGTGCTTACAGTGCCAGCTTGTGCATGGTCTTTAGGCTCCAACTAAAAGGGCCCCTCCTGGGCGGTATAGCCATTGGCACCACTGGCATCATGAACCCTCTGTTTTGCTTTGACACCCTATTGGAAACCCGGTCATGTTCAGCAAGGATATGATAACATCTTAGGAGTCCACTCAGTCCAGACCACAGTGTGAAAAATTTCATTGTGATGCATAGAAATCTGTGATAAATATAAGTTTGATTGATTTTTGTTGTTGTTGTTGGTGTCATATATTCTAACTGTTTTCAAGTTTCATAATGTTGGCAGTGTGAAACTTGGTAATGGGTTCATTTCAAGATATTAAGAGGGTTGTCAATTTGGCTCCTTGTTAAGATACTGTTAGTTTGATATCCTTACTAGGTGGGAAAAACAGTTAAATTATAATTTTAGTAATAGCGTAATAATAATAATTTAAATAAAATAAGTTTAAATTTAGTATAAAGCATACTGTCTAAATAAGGACTTGTTGGGCTATTAGACTCTGACAAGCATGATGGGTTAGGAGAGGAAAAAGAAAAGGAAATGTGTGTTTAAAAGAGTGGATTGCTAGCAGTGGCAGGATTCTGAGAAGGTGAGTCACAATGGGGAAGGCGTGACAGTACCAGGCCCTTGACATGATGCTTTGTAGACTACATGTTCAGCAGTCAGCTGGAGAACCACTGGAGGAGCTGTGGAGGAACGAGGAAAAGTAGAGGTCAAGTGCTTGGCAGAGGGAAGAAGGGATGGAGTCAAGATACTAAGAGTCTAAGGGAGGAAACAGAGAAGCCAGGGAGCAAAAGGACAAATCGTTTTTAGACGGCGGGAGCACGTCCAAGAGGAGAGCATGAGAAAGGCAACACCGCAATACCGTTAAGATTCTTTTTTTGTGAATTATGAGTTAGTGTTGAGATCACATTAGACCATCTGTTTGATCTTACGCTATGTGCTTTGCAAGCGTAAAGCTGGTGTTCTTTTTGTTTATATATTTGCTCATTGAATACTTTTTGTTCATTGCGTTCACCTCCAGACTCAGTATTGTGAAAAATAGTAAGGACTCAATTTGTAACTTAAACATCAAGGACAAGGCGTATTGTGGTCCAATTGAATTCAGCTGAATGGAGGCTTAAGTGTAATCATTCAGTCCGTCTGAAGGTAACAGGAAAATCCTGGAGTGTGGGATAGGTTCTTATCAGATACATCTGCATGACCGTCTGAAATGTATTTTAAGTTAGATATGACAACTCATACCTAATAGCATAATCATCAGTTAGTTATGTTTCACTACCTTAATGAAATCTGAATGTAATGAAGGATGTAGATATCTTTTAGAAACATAAGACTAGATGTATTTTTTAGCTGGCTCCTTCTCATGTCAGAAAACTAGATAGTTATTTTCCATTTAAGTAACACTGTGTCTGAGTCTGATGAATTGCTTGAAGTTATCATGACCACTTGTGAGTACTGTTGACTTTAAGATTACTGTTGCAGCTGCAATACATACATTAGCATTGCAGCCTGTAATAGCCAGATGGTGGCTATTAGAGTCAGTTTAAAAGTTCTGTGCAGATTATGTTATGTTTAAATAATATCCGTATACATTATATTATGTTTAAATCGAATAAGCAAATATCCTGAAAAGGATCTCCTTGATGAGGCTGAAACACTGCTATTCATTCATTTCATTCAATCTCATTGGTAGCGACTGACTGTAGAAGCTGGACACTGCCCAAATTGGAGGTGTGGGCAGGATCAGACAGGTATATCCAAGATCCCCATAGTGACAGTGGTGCCCACGCACTCACAATGGGGGTGACTTTGCTGTGTGTTCCAGGTCCGGCTACCCAAGGTGTGGAGCTCTCTGTGGGCAGCGAGGCCTAGCCTTCCCCCCAATGGGGCTCTGATCTCTCCCTGGGCTGTGGGGACGGCTTAATGGGGCTGCAGCCGAGAACTGAACCGGAGGCCCCCATCCACGCTCTACTGGTGCGAGTAGGGACACGTTAACCTGGGGGGATTCTCCGTGCTGTGAAGCGTAGACCTGGGGCACAGGAAGGGGTGCAGGCTTGGGTAGGTGGGCCAGTGTCCCGCTGACGAATGCATACAGTTCACCAGCCAGGTTCTTAGAACTGAGACAGCGAGTGGCCTGTTACCACAGGCTCACCATTAAGTGTACACAGTCAGCACAAGTGACTGTTCAAAGAGGCTGGGGTTGAAGGGATCACAGATTGCAGGCGTGCCACACATTGCTTCTAAAGAGACGTTCATTTCAAACCACAGGGTAATAAATCGTAATTTTGAGCGTAGTTTTACAGTTTATTTCGATTTCCCCTTCCCCAACATATCACAATGAGAATGACTAAGAAGTATTGTTTTCCTTGCCAGCTCCCTTGGCATATTCAATTTTATGCAGAACCCGTGAGCTATTTGGCTGTGTGTGCCAGTAACTTGCGTTGAAGGCATTTATGAGTTTGTCCTCAAGAAACCTCTTTTTTTTTAAGTCAACAGATAGAATGATGCATATGACATTAAGCTTCGTTTTGGAGAACGTTTGTGGAAAGTTGTCCCTGTGAATAATGGCTGTTGTTTTGCGGCCAAACCACTACAAGAAATGTATTAATTACCAACATTTCAAACACAGGCACTTTCTATTAAACATAGACAGAATGTTTGGCAGCTTCTAGTTTAGCCACTCTGCTAGATGACACCATCCAAAACAGATCTTATTAAGTCTATCTATTACATTTTCTCAAAAGCAGTGAATTTAATTATCCTTCGTCCTTGACCATCTTTCAGGACTAATTGGTTCTGGAACAAACTGCTACGATTCCAGTCGAAATCGCAGACAGCAAACTCTAACTGATCAAACCACAGGAAAAAAGGTCTTGCATTTATAAAACTTTGGCCGGCTTGTCCATCTTTGTCTGTCCCATTGTGATATGGTATGGTAGTGTATGTAAACAGTTAAAAGTATCTAAAAAGATAAAAACTAGCAGACTCAGCACGACACTGTTTTACAATCCTCAGAAGATTCTACCAGTTTGCCAATATATTTTACTAGAGACCTGACAGGCTAGGATGTTAGCATGTTAGATATAGGCTTGTAGGAGTGATAAATAGTACAGAGGAAGTAGAATCTGAGCCTAGCAGGAAAAAGAATAACTTTAATTGCAGGACTCAACACTGAACCTGCACTCCTCTCTGTCAGCAAAATGCAACGTTAACTTCCATAATTATCTGTTTTCAATGCAATATGTCCTAGCTAAACAACCCACTTTGTGTCATGAATCAAAGAAGTGTCTGTCATTTAATTTGTTAAAATGAAATATTCTGCATATATAGTCTTATATCTTCACTAGCTGGCTGTTTACGTTTGGCCTACCAATATTAGTAACAATTAATACTAGCACCCATTCAGTGCATATGGTGACACCAGTTTTACAGCTGAAGTTGCTAACTTTCTGTGACCCTATGTGTTCAGTAACTTGCCCCATCATTAAGCTGTATCTAAAAATGAGCCAGCCATAATACTGCACCCATGAATCTCGATAAAAATAAAACTTGTTAAATGAGGCCCAGAGGCAGTCCTGGTAGTGGAAACACTGCCTAAGGGGCTGTGTTAACATCCTTAAACAACAGGATAACAGATAGACCTATCTGGTACCCTAGCACCACTGGAGTAAACTTTAGTCTCGTGTGTTCTGGGAACACACCAGAAAGAGGTCACAGTCAACCATCCTTATTTTAAACACCACTTCAATAAGTTACAATCCTGATTGAAGTCCTTGTTCAATTCCTACATATGTTCCTGCTGTGGTGGTCTTATTGCATTCTGTTTGTATGTAAGTGTGCAATGTGTGCTATATACTACAGTAGTAGGTTATACCTGATCCACTTTTGATGATATTGTACTAAACTGAGTTACAGAAATGTTGTATGTTCCTCAACAGCTCTTTGTTGATCTTCTTGGGGTATAATGAAACTAGAATTGCTTTTTTTTCTTTTGGGCTAGTTGTGTTAACTATTATAAGACAAAGCCAATAAACCAATCAGTACACAGTACATTCTTTTAACTCACTTTGGTGGAACAAAAACAACAAAGAAAATCAGTTGAATTAAAAGAACATTATTCAGGAACTGCATGTAGAGCCATCTCATGAAGTGAAACACAAAATAATAGTTTGAGTAAAAACAAGCACAAATATAATAAATACAAAAAGCAAGCAAAAATAAAAACTACATTATAACTTGTTACATACCACCTGTAACTTGTTCAACTAAAAATTGCACTGCTGGACTTACATTTCTCATGACATATGCAATGCAGTAATAGAGAAAAATCATCTTTGGCTATTTTCAGCCTCATGATGACCCTGGCTGATCAATGAGGTGATAAAATAAAAAGTGATAAAATAATATTGTTCCAGGTTAGAGTTTGGTGGGTTTTCAGAAGGCCAACATGACATTCAGTTTAGCAGCTAATGTAAGTACATAAATTCAGCAACTGGTTTGTGTAAATTGTAAATTAGCAGTCAGAGTCTATGTATTTTCATTTAATATTCAGTAGCAAAAGCGATTGCTACTTAGTCATCCTCTACTATAAATGTTTAACATCAAAAGAACTGCATTTATTTTTATTGATGTTTTTCAGGGGAATATATTAAGTTGTTAAGTCAGATATAGACCTTTATCCTCTACATAAAATTAAAATATACTTTCAGAGAAAGCTCTTCCTGCAAAAGGGTAATTCAGTACTTACTTCCAAAAGTATGTTTAATATATAGTTAAATTAACAAAAATAATAATTATTATTAATAATTTTTTTTTGCTTTATTATGAGATTTTATGATGATGGGAGCTAGTGCTAGTTCATACTAGTTCATACAGTTAGGTCTAAAACAGGATTATTTACAGGACTTTCTGTCCTGGTTGATATTTTCACTCCCCGTTTCCTCCTCATTTTCGACAGCGTGCTCATTTTGGCACCCTCCCGCCCTCTGGAGATGTGCACTTTAAAGAGTGGTTTCGCTTGCCTGAATGCGCACCCCACACACACTTGCTGTGTCTGACCCAGGGTCATGGTGAAGTGACTCGGAGCCCTGTCTGACTGGGCCTCTCACAGCCCTGCCTTTGCATTCCAGCGCGCGGAGAAGGGGCAGCGCAGCTTATTAGGAGCGAGAGGGAGGAAGTTTCTGCGGGCCGGGATTATGCGCAGTTTCCTTGTCCAGAAGCTTTGCCGTGTTCCCTCCCACTCTCGGAGCAGCGATTCCATAAACTAAGGGAAACAGTGAAAACTTAAACCTGCTTCTCCAGGCTGCAGAGCCCCGGAGCCATTCTAATATACTTTTTTCTGTCTCTCTCTCTCTCGTTCGTGCTCTCTCTCTCTCTTACTGCGTTTGTATACTTGTAAGGGGAGAACTTTTTTGGTTGCCTTTGCACAGTGCTGAAAGGGATTTTGGGCTCTGATTGGAGAAAGAGAACACTGGAAGTGCACAGCTGCACAAGGCAGGAGCCGGCACACAGTCTGACAGGCAGTTAAAGCCCCTCTCTTTGAGGAGGGAGGGGGGGTCAGGGGCTCAATTTAGCAGTTCCAAGTTTCAGCTAGGTCTACAGGGGAGCTTTATGGGAACACAAAATGGAATAGATCAGGGAGAAAAAAGGAGTCCTGTACACTTTTGGAGGCTGCAACTCTTTGTGGTGAGTATAGCTCTCTCTTTTTTCTGCCCAGTGATTTTCTCTGAATCCATAACTGCTTATTTATAAAGTTGCACACATGCAACTATGCTGGCATGCACAGATAGGCTTCTAGGGTGGCAGATGCTCTGTAATATTTGCTCCTCTTCTAACTCACTACCTGTTCCCCTGAAAAATGGCTCATAATGCGAAGGATTTGTCTGGGGGTTGGGTAGTTTCTCTTTTCCCTGCCAGAGAACAGTCTCTTCATACCTTATCTTTTAAACTGAATCGCAGGGTTTCAGTGAAAAGAGGGCTTTGTGCTTTTGAATTCCAGGAGAGCTGGAGGGTCATGGCCTGTGGGATGACTATGTATTTGTACATACCAACACAGGATCCCATCAGATAAAAAGTAATATAATTCTGCAAACCGCCTCTGGTGCTCCTCCAGTTGTGGGTTTTTGATAACTTTTTTGTATTTAACTACCAGTTCTTGAAACAAGCACGCCGCTTGAATTTTGCAGTGGCTGCACGCTATGAGAATTTTTTTTTAACACCTACATGGTGAACAGTTTTCATCAATGTGGTTACAGCATTTTAGAGCTCAGAATAGAAAAAGCTATATTTGGTCAGATAATGCTCTATCCTGGACATTTGTGACTGGGCTGAAAAGTTTTTGAAAGTTTGTTCACTTCTTTTTGTCAGAGCATTCTTGCAATTATTCTATTAATATGACAAAAAGTATGTTGTTGGAATAGAGAATAGAGTCTTTTTTTGTTCCTGTTCTCTCCTGTTTTTTGGAGGGAGGTTTCAAAACTCAAGAAAACAAACTAATATTTTTTATATTGCATGCCTGAATTTATTGTATGAATGTAAGATGACTAGGTTTATTTTGGAAAGAGACCTCTGATATATGGAGAATTGTAAATGTGTAACAGTACAGTTAAATCACTGCAGTCTTTTTGAACTTTTATTATACATTCTGGCCCAGTAAATAACCATATTTATTATTGTTTCTGCAGGTAGTAGTTCAAAACTCTGCTTGGGAATCTGGCATTAATTTCAGCTGAAGGTCCAACAGTGGCCCAGTCGCACATTAAAGTAATCAGCATACTCTTTCTGAAATTGATTATTTTGAGTGTCAGTGATTGAGAGTGAAGAAACACTGAAATGGCATACCATTCCATTTTTAAACTATGTGGAGCAGAGGGTCTGGCACACACCACAGTCCAGTCATTGTTTAATTTGCAAAGCATTTTGCGCTTTAAAAAAACAGCATTCGCAATTGAAAGGGCCTTCTACATTTCTGTTCTTTATAAATAGTGCTGTGACAGTGCGTATATAACCAAAACCAATTTGCCATGCTTTATCAAATAAAATGGGTGACATTTACAGATGTACAGTATTAAATGAACATGGTAGGTCATAGTAATTGTAGTATTGCCATTCTAGGAGATTATCAGAAATGGTCCTGGGAAAATTATACTACCAATAATGAAGAATATAAATGGTGTTATTTCACATTTGAAATATGAATGAATGTTACTTTTAAAAATGCAGTGTTGGGTATTTCCTTTTTCATGTTGTTTGCTTTCAATGTGTCACATTGCCCTCTTTCATAAGCAAGACATTACATTAACCTGGAAATAATCTTTTGTGTGACATGGAGAGTTAGGGCTCTGCAGAAAACTGCAAAGTAGAACAGGAGTGTTTGTTTATGCTTACCTACTACTCTGCCTTCCTGAAGCATTATATGGCTGACAATAGTTCTGCAAGGACATGTCAAAATGTTACGGTCATAACAGGAGCCTATAACAAGCCTGAACACCTACATTCCAGATGTAATGCTGTGTGATAAATTGCTTATAGCTTGCTTGTTCAGAGAAAAGAAAAAAGAACGTCCCATCCTTTGGGTCTGCTTGATCTGGGATCCATTTGACTGCAACAGCTTTCACCCGACATTTTGTAATTCCAATTTTGTGAGATGCTGGAAACCATTATTGCCACTCTCCGAAACCCAGTGGTGCTTTTGCAAGCAGGTGTTGATCCAGTCCATTCAGACCACCTTTGACCTCATGATTTTCAAGAGGGCCATAAGGTCAGCACTGCCCATACTTTCATAAAAGCAGACATAATTTGGAATGAAATCCAGACATTTATCCAGGCACTAATCGTGAATTGCTAAATTTTCAAGTTTTTCTTTCATGCTTCAGGCCATGCAAATTCCAGAACAACACATGACAGAATTTGCAGTGGATTTATACATTTTGATTTGTTGAATTTACATAGTAATATTACCTCAGTGAATCCACTTACTACCATGAACATTTAACCTGAGTTTGAAATGCAGTATTTGCAGATGTAATTGCAGCTCAGTTCAACTCCAAAAGGAGAAATCTAGTTACCCCTTTAAACGCTACTTAGACAAATATTACACACTACATTTTAAAATAATTTTTGACTCACAATAATTTTCTTAACAGTCCCCAAGTGAAAAATGAACGCTCAAGAAATAGTTGAAGATTAGCCAACACTTGAAAGCATTTAAACACAGTCTTAAAACAGAACTTTTACTACATTTCAGCCATATTTAGGCCCACATATTGGTATGTGCATTTTTCCTCAAGGAATTATCACAGGTCAAGAAAGATTGTATTGATCTGAGATTAAAAAAAAAAAAACAGAATACTTTTTAAAAATTTATGAGACCATAGAAATGTAATTAGGCTCATGTAGTAACTTTCTTCTGATTTGTCTTTCTTTTCCAAAATCATTTATTTGCTTTTTGTTCAACTCCATTGTGACTTAGTTCACATTTAACTGTTCTTAAAAGGTCTTTTAAAAACAGTGATTAAAAAGTAATGTACACTAAACAAATATCAAATCAGATATGTCAGGCCTGGGATCATTGTAAAGCTGCTTTGTGACAACTTGTGTTGTAAAAAGCGCTATATAAATAAAAATGAATTGAATTGAATATGTGCATACATGTTTACATTTAAGTTGGAAAAGTACAAAAAATATAATTTAAACTATAAAGGTAATATTTTCGTCATTCATTCTCCATTACCTATAGCAAACCTGATGGACTTATACACCTAAACAATGACTTTTGAAGAGTTCCTTCTCCAGGGACCATTCAATTTACATTGCTTACCTGTTTTAGATAAGATCGATAACTAGTTAGCTTGACTATCTTGCATAGATAATCATTCTAGCTCAAACTAAGCTCTCAAAAAGTTGTAACTAAAAAGTTTAAAAACTAACTGTAAAGCTGACAAGATTTCTAGGCAGTCTACTGTACAGTAGTAGTGACTATATCTGATACATTTGGCCTAACAGATATACTCATATAGATACTCTGCCTAGCTCATTGTCATATAGTTGGCAAATACAAATCTTTTTTAGGGAAAGCAAGCAGTGACACTAGTTACTGTGAGGTGAAGATGGGCAGAGGTGATGTTCAGGCAATCTCCTGGAGATGTTTGAAATGTTTGAACATTTTACTATCACGTCATCTTAATGCAGCATCATACCATTACATTTCAAAAGTTCACATTGTCAAAAGAAGTCATTTTTTCCATTGGAATTAACCTGGCTTGTATTTTGATGTAAACTTGATTTCTCCTGTTGAATAATTCCCACAGAGATATGATATATCCATGTATGTCATTCTTGGTACTCAAAGACAGTTTATTCAACATTACAATGAAGAAAGTGCCTGGGGTATGGGCAAGGTTCTCTGTGCACTGTGTTCTCAACCGGTTGAGCAAGGTTAAGGGAATACATTATGTTGGAAGATGACATAACATTGAAGGATTTACACTGAAAAATTGTAGGCTTTCAAAATGATATCCTTGAATCCAGGGTTTTTTTTTTTTACAATTTGCAGGAAAACATGGGTATTTGAACCCTGTATTGTAGGCTGAGTGCTTGAGTTAATAAGATGGTGTGCTTGTGATTACTGAGAGATTTATATTTGCCGAATCAGTGGAATTTGATTCATCAGAAAATGCACAGCTCATGTACAATATAAACTATGCAATTACAATACAAGACCATTCATTTTATAGGTTTGTTTTAATCTTGTTTAATTATTGGAATCTGGGTTGAGCTAATATTGGTGAAAAAAATGTGTTGACTATCTAGATTAGCACAAAAAGCACAGAATCAAATTTGTGGTGGTGCAGTACAACAGTTGTTAACTCTTTTACTTAGAATGTGTAAGTTTACACCAGTGCTGATGGGGGTTTTAGTGCGTAATTTCAGCATGTTTGTTTTCAGGTAATTGTCCATTTCCTTTTTTGTGATCAGTAGCCCATCTTGCTGTTGTTCTGAAAACACCATTTATTTGTTGTACCTGCCAGGAGTTCTTCACAGAAATAACATTTTGATGTTGATGTTGATATCTGAGTAAATGGCTGCAGGCCAAGAGAAAATCTGAACAAACATCATATGCATTTTTGGCCTCAGCTTTACGTTTGAGTTATTCGTGGTTTTTGAAGACACAGCATACTATTTGAACAGTGATTTGGCCTCAACGGTCATAGCAGTTTTAAAAATACACACATGAAGAATGTCATCTACTCAATCTACTTCTCTATTTTGGGCATATGGGTCACTGTCTCCTGAAATGGCCTAACAGAGCTCCTTCTTTATGCGGGCTGATGAAGTCTGAACAGCAATTGCGTACCATTGCAATTTGTGCTGAAGTTCTGTTTTCTGGCACAATAACGGATTTATTTTGTGGTTGCAAATGAATACAAAAACCATCATCTCATCTAATAAAATATTTTCCTTGCTCTTAAAGGAGGGAACAGCTGTGAATTGTGATCTTAAAAGAACTTATTACAAAGTACAATTTTCCACAATATAAATCTGAAATTGAGGAAGAAAGTGAACTCAGTAGCATATATTTAGCTGCATTACTCTGTGTTCTCAAGACAAAAATCGAAAGGTTGGGTCAGACATAGCTGTGTTCCAGTACGTGTGCCTGCCACTGATGGGCAGAATGCTAGGTCTTACTGTGTCTTGCAGGCTGTAAATTTGTCTCATTAACCTTTGGAGGGTAGAGAAGGAAAACCACAATTAGCTGTGGCGGTTTATGGGCTGCCAGTTACCAGGTGTTATGTAGCAGAAAGAGGTGGTGTTTGCAGAGAAACAGGAACCCGCCTGTAAGATCTATTTTTATTACCATTTTTATTTCAAATTTTTTAAAAAGAAATTAGCCAGTGTAAATTCTTTCATTCTGGTATTATGGGTCCTATCATCAGAGGACATGAGGGGACGATTTAATCAACCATGAAGCATTAAGCCTCAGCACCACCTTTAAAAATAAAATCAATAACACATTTAAGGCAGTGGCTGTAACTTTTTTTGTCATAACCTACACAACATTTTTTTTTACATTAAAAGGTGCACTTTTTTCCTCTCACTCCTTGTGTTATGCTAAGGGCGCCATTGTTCCCCTCTTCTGAGCTCTGTAAACTAACAGTAGTAGTAAACTAGGGCCTCTGGTGCTAATCCCCCCACCAGACCTCTTCTAGTTAGCATGTGGTTTTGCTGTAGTTGTCTGCGGCAGTAGTACAGTGGCAGGGATCTGTTGCCATGCTTAGTAGGTGGACGAGGGGATCAGAGCTTCCTGATGGTAGCTTTGCCTGCCTGGTTGGGTGGAAGGCCCCCACACCATGAGGAAGCGAGATAGGCCCCTTTCTTAAAATTAAGCCATGTTCTATTCCACATATGAGATGCAAGGGTTTTGGGTCTGTCCATGCACACTCTCTGTTGGGTGACACCTGAGTGTAAGGTCTGTCTGCAGAAGCAGCTTGTGGCTGCTGTGCATACCTGGTTGATTGTGTGGGTTTGCAGGATGACACCATGAGATATGGCCCCATGTGAGATACCCTGTCCAGCAGCACTAGCACTAAACTCTTGAAGGAAAAATACAGTCCTCCTTGGTAACATTGCAGATCGAATGCCTGCCAAGTTGATCACATGCGCCTTGCAGTAGGTTGTGGATTTCTCTGTCTTCTACCACCTGATTCAATCAGACAGTCTGGTCCCCTTGTTTGCCCCACAGCAGTAGTGCTTCTTGTACGGTAATAGTAAACAGCCAAAATACATAGGCATTCCAGAATTTCTTCATGTATGGTAGAGTTAGAAATTGTATATCTACAATGTAGTGAATAAAGCTTGCACACTTACTGTTGCTCTGCTCTGGTCTGATTTACTGAACCACATTTAAGGTCTGGTCAGCATTTTATACATGGATCTTGATTAGAAGGGACAACAGTAAATGCTGAGTTTTTTTCAGCTGTGGAGGCTGAAGCTTTGGGCAGCAATGGGACACCTCCCATTCACACCTCTCCTCCACAATGTCAGCACTAGGTACTGAGGTCCACTTCTGCTCTTGAACAGTCTTCTCAAGCTGCCGAGTTGTCCGCTATCCTGTAGTTTTTTTGATGATCTGTATTTTGTTGGAGCAGAATGGAAGACTGGTTTTGGCCATGTTAGTCATGTAGCTGAAGGTTTGTTCTCCCACAATAGTATTAGTCATGGGTTTTTCTGTGACACTTTCCCCATGGACTTCCATCTCCCTTTTTACTCTCTCTCTAACTGGTAAAGCAGTCCTCAATGGATGTGGCATTTTAAAGGTAGCCTTCATTGCAAATGCTGTGCAGCTGTCAGTTGAATTTGACTTTCACCCACTTCTACTGGTTGAAAATGTTGAGCAGTTGGTATTTGGGTGGTCTGCTTTGAACTTTCAGAACCACTCTGCATTCATCTGGGCTCTGCTGGTCAGTGGATTGGATTAGCTGGCTTCCGGCCTTCATTCGTCATTGTAGCTAATGGAGTCTGATGTTGCTACCATGACAGCGCCACATAGCTGTATCTTACTGAATGTGGACAAGTAGCTGCCTCAGGTATCACCTCCTTTCTATACAGGGCTATGTATCCCCAGCTCAGATCCAACAATGGTCAGCCTCTGGTCTTTTTGTCTACACTTACTCATTGGAAATATGTCCTCACCAAAAGTCAATATATAGTTACCGGACATGTGGTTACTCATATGTCAGTGTGTTTTGATAATACCAGGATGGTATCACAAAACATGTGATGGTCATATTGAGATGGCTGGTACTGCTGACCTGTAGACAACTGAACATGTAATAATTAACTTTCTTCATAGGTTTCAAATGGCCCCTCTTAAACAAACTTAGTTTGGACTATTGGCTTTATATATCAAATACTCACTGACTTTCTAAAGAAAACTTAAAATGGATCATAGATGTTCAATTAGAGCTGTGTGCAAATATAGTAAGCCGACTATTGCTTTTTTAAAGTTTGCAAATCTTGCCATTGAATTAGCTCTATTATTTTAAACCCTTATGTAATATGTTAGATTTAATTAAAAGTTCGATTTAGGAGGGTGATTTATATTTATTGCATGGTCATTTAGTGTTTATTAAAACCTTATCTCATGCTTTTGCATAACTTCTTCTGTATTGCATATGTACTACTTAGCGGCTAGACCAGGGGTGGGCAACTCCAGTCCTGGAGGGCCATGGTCCTGCTGTTTTTCTTGTTGACCAACTAAATACAATCTCTGATTGGCTGAAGAGCAAGCACACCTGTTTTCAAGGTGAAAATCAACAGGTAACTAAGAGATGAAAACAAAAACCAGCAGGACACTGGCCCTCCAGGACCGGAATTGCCCACCCCTGGGCTAGACCATCATCTTCACTCTCCATCTACTGTGGTTAATCAATTAGAAGTCACTCCTGAATTTTTGTTTCATTCATTTATTTTTTTCTTTACCAGTCTTGATTTCTAGTCACAGTGGCAAACAACACTGGATTCTGAAAACATATCTTTATTATAAAATTAGTATTAAATACTGTCTCATTTAAAAATGAAACATTTAAAAAACATAACTAAAATATTAAAACACCTGAATTCAGGTGGCAATTGGGATTATGATATTAAATTGAATGAATATGGTAATTGCATACAAGATATAATATTTGCATTGATGAAATAATACATGTTTGTGGTTCTGTAGTTCTGTTGGAAGACACAGTCTGTCTATCTCTAAGGCTATCTCTAAGAGGGATGATGTCATGTCTACGATGGATTGAAGGTTCTTCTCTGCTAACGCTGGCTTGCTCATACCTCAGTTAGCTATCCAATCCACCCTACATATATGCAGCATTTTTGCAAATTCAGTTAATTCATCTAAATTTGGTTGTGGCCCATAAGCAGAAAACTCACTCCTGCACTTGCCTGTTTAACATTGACTAGTACTTTAGACTGTTATCCAGAATATATTTAATTGGTTTATCCCTCCTGAAAATCTATTGAGTATTAAAATTAAATCTGATCCCTGTTGGATTCTTGAAAAAACTGCATAGCAGAGTTAGCATTTGGTCAGAAAGATTGAACAAACCAGAAAACACAAGATGATAATAAGAAGAGCTGTGCTGTACCATAAACACAATGTCCAGGAGGACCATGCTGCTATCCATGACATCGAAGTTTGAATTCCGAAAGTTGTCAAGATCGCAGTGTACTAATGTTAGGTGGCGTGGATAAGTACTGTCTTTGCTCCAGCAGTAAATAGCATGTGCTTATGAATACACTGCAGAGCGCCCAGGCTGGTTTTACTCCTGAAGCTGAGGCCAGCTGAAATGTGAGTAACTGCACTCTTAGCAAAGTTAGAAAGACAGTAAAAGGTGGAATATGTTTTGCTGTGTGCCTATGTCATCACATCCTCCAGCTGTTCCTTTCCGAAGGCACGACACGTATGGTCCACAAATTTAAACTGACAGTAAATATTCTGTCACATTTTTCAGCTCACTTTTAAGGCACACCATAATATAAAATATAACTAATAAGCAAGCTGAGAGCGGATGAATCCTTCCATTGTATGCTATTTTTACTGTATTTATCAGCTACGCAGAGCCATCTGGAACAAAGGGGATGAAGCCAGGGCCTGAATACAGCTGTGGAAGGTATCCATGATAGAGAAGTGTTTGCTGTTCCAGTCTTTCTTGTATGTTTTACTTTGTTTTACGAGGACTCTGGTGATTTCCCTTATTTCTTTGAACATTGGAGGTAAATGGATATGGCAACTGTGTATATAATATGCACTAAGACTGTATATGTTTTATGCCGGGAGAAGAAATTGATGCAGTTGTGTATTTAAAGTGTGGTGGTTATATTAGGTTAATGGAGAACCAAAGTATGTCCTGCTTTGCTGTATTTCATTTCAATGTTATGTTCAAGGAAAAGCATTGACAAGAGGCAGAGATGCTGTATTTTTAAATGAAGTCCTTGGAAACTTTGGACAGAGTGGAGTCCCTTCTTCTTAACTGGTCATTGCTGAAGTAGTCACAAAAAAGCGATACATGCGTAACCATTGTGTGGTAAGTGGCCCTGGATTAGCGCATCTGCCATATGATTAAATTAATAAATAAATAATAAATAATATATCAGGGTCTGCCATCCCTCTTGCTGCATGTCCCCAGTGACTGACAGCCTGTGCTGCAGTGTGACTGTTCCCAGTAAACCCTTCTCTCTGTGCTGTGTTGCCTGTGACGCCAATCACTCTGAGATCACTTCCTCCTTATTAGCAGTCACACGGCAGGGGGGCTCTTCTCCTTGTTCTTGAGCTGCAGGACATTTGTCTGGACCACTTAAAAATGCTGGGGCGCATTTAACTACCTTAGTGTTGTCCCTCTGATGGCTGTGCAGGGGGGCAATGTGGTCAGCAATGTTTTTTTAAGAGTGTATGTGTGTGTGTTTTTTTGTTAAAGAGATGGGAGTGTGGCACTTTCTTAAATGGCGTGCAAGGACGTGGAGGATTGCAGATACAATGGGCTAAGGAAAATATTTAGCTTGAGACAAAGCCCACTCAAAGCAGTTCACGGCAGGGTTAACTCTTCCCATTACCCACAAGGAATGGGCTTAATTGAGGAAATCTTTAACCTGCAGCAAATTAGGGAATCAGCCCCACTGATCCGTCATGCTCAGAGCCATTGAAGTCACATGCTCTCTTTGTGAACGCTGCAGAGCACGGGAGGCTTTGGGGTGCTCTGCAGAAAGTTATTACAAAATGTAATACAAAATCAAGGATGTTAAATTCCACACATTTCTGTAAACATTTAAACTCCGTGAAGAAATGCTGTTAAATGCTGATATAGCACAACATACTCACCCACTGAAATGTTGTAATAACACATTTCTCAAGTCAGTTATGCATGTATTAACTAACCTTTTTAAAGCAGTAGGCACATGGTATAATATACAAGAGCCTGTAATTTGGCCCTAGTAAAATTTGGAATTCCAAAATAACTATCTTTACTGAAATGCAGTGTATTTTTACTTGTATTTTGCTACTCAAAGTGGTCAGATGGAATCCAGGCTTAATGATCATATTTTAGGTAACGGTTCATATCAGTATCGTCAGTTGTCCTTACCTGCATTTCATTTCATTTTAACATATACATATTGAAAAAAAAACAGGTTTGCTTCATTTGTGGTGCTTAACCACAAAAGTAAGTGTTGATTGTGTTGTACTTCTATATTCATAACTAAGTGCATTTTGATAAAAAATTAAGAAAATTAGGAAAGGAAACAAATTAGGCATCTAACCTTTATTTATTTTAATAATTTTGAGAAATGTTACTCAATGAAAGTCAATGAAAATTTCATTAATGCAGTTATCTCCTCCATTCTTATAATACAGTTTTTGGCAATATTAATGTAAAAGCAGTCCAATTCAAGTGGTGGTCAAATCCTGTGAAATCCTAACTAAACATTCCATACTATAACGTTTTATTATTTTCGATGTGTATAAATGGATCAGCCTTTTGCAAGAATATATTTAAACTGTATCATAACACTTATGTGTGATTTAATGCAAAGCATTAGTTGTAAATACAAAATATAAAGATCCATCCTTTTCAATTATTGATTTTCACATGGCTACAAGAGAATTCTTATTTCACAGTCAACAGCTGTTTGTTAAAAGAGTTCTGTCTTTTAATAATTTTTGTTCATACACAAATTATACTGGGTGATTGTGTTCTACTTGACCTTGTTAAATGACAGGATATACAGGTAATGATCTAAAAGTCTAAAAATATTTTCACAATTGTTTAGATATGGCCAAAAAGCAATACAGCAGCATTGCATGTACAGTATGCAGTAGTCTGCTACTGGCATCTGTTCAAGCTAACTACAGTGCATTTTGTCCTGTGACTAACAAATTTAAATAATTTGTATCTTATTATTTTTTTATTTATATTTATTAGTTTCAGTGACTGCCAACCTTCCAGTGTTTTGCACATACTGTGAAAAAATGTGATATTTGCTTCTTTCAAATTTAAGGACAAAGTGCATTGCATTTCAGTTGAATAAATGCACTGCATAATATGCAGCAAGCTCACAACGTTGCTCTTAATTATATCCTGAAAAGCCTGAAAATAGCAATCTTACCTTTAAACTATTCACACAGCTCAAATTGGCAGGAAAATGCTGTGGTTATTAAGATGGTCTTTTGCTTAGGCCAAGGTCTGCTGAGAATGAGATGTAAATAATGCTAGGACTTAATTTTTATTGGGATATTCAAACTAGTTTACTCAGAACAATTATTCTTACTTGGAATAATTGTCAAGTTTACATGTGTCAATTAACATATCATTTCTATTATTGTATCTGGTGTTGTTTTATCATGATGTAATCACTCACTCCCGTGTCTGCTGCTCATTTAATTGAATGGGTACTACAGTAATTAATAGATCATTATTTCACTTAACAGCACATATGTAAAATAAGAAAAATGATTTATTTTAAACCTTGATGGTAATTGTTCCGCACTGAACAGCCTAAAGTGAGACAATACAAATAAGATATTGTAAATAAACCGAAATAAGGAATGATATTAGGGGCTAGGTTGCAGCAGTCCAACTAGTAGTGAGTGGAGGTTCTATAGTTTAGAGAAATGTGATTTATTAGAGAGAGACACATTTATTATAGAAGATCGCTTTTTGTTTTTATCATCTATATTACAATCTTTATTCACATAATCTGCAACCCCAGGATGCAAAACAACTCCTTTGCAGCAGAACCTTATTAAATGGCATTGAAAACAGCAAATGGTTTCAAATAAACTGAAAAACAAATGGGCAGGGGGCAAAAGGATCTCCACCTAACCTGGGACTGTAATTGTGTGTGTCGGACCTGGATGAGACAAAAAAGTGGGGGGGGGGAGTAAAAATAGGAGAAGGTGTTTTTAAAAAGATAAGCCCAGGCTAATGCACGGTGGGGGCTTTGTCCTGCCAGCCGGGAGGGAGAGCAGGCCCTGCGAGGGGTGAGCAGGGTTAACGCGGCCTTGGGAGACAGGTTAAGAAGAAATAAAAAGGGATCTGAGAAGGGGAAACTTAATATCGCCCGGCTGACGCTATTGTGCACATCAAGTCTACAGCTGCTGCTGATAGCGGCGTGTGAAGTAATTAGTTGTCTGGTTCTATATTGACCAGTCTGGGGCAGTGTCCATGGGACCCATTAAATTTGCCGTTGAAAGTGAAAGGATTATGCACCCAAAATAAATGAAATGGAAGGTAATGAAATGATGGAAAAAAGAGAGGTCCGCCTGCTTCTTGCAAAACAAATTGTTTCATTGGCCACGTTCCTACTGGCATGCTATGATTTCATAGTGTTGTCAAAAAAGCATTCACCGGAAATAAAATGATAGGTAGCATAGCCTCTGTGGGCTAAAGGGTGCTTTTACATATTTTGTAGTCTGAAAGATTTGTGCAGCAGTGCAGCAATAATAAAATGATAGAGAAATTATTGTAGATAGATTTGTCTTTAAGAACATTTGTTTTTTTTACGTTTTAGTTTTTTCTGAAAATAAACCTTTGTAATGTTGAAATTGGTAGTCTGAGACATTTATATTTTACATTACTCATCAGACATTTAATTCAATTTTGCCATAATCCTTTCTTGACACTTTCAGAAGCAATAATTGCATATTATGTTTTGAAGATGTATAATTTTTTATGTAGGAGAGAGGAGAAAACTATATTAAGTGTACACAGACTTTTTTTTACCATGTTTACAAAAATGTTTATTCTGTTTTTGGATTGTAGTATCACATTACTGTTCCTTAATAAAAGTTCCCATTCGATATAAAAGTCTTCTCTGTGCGGTATGAATAGGATGGGAATGAGATCATCTCGCAGATCGTCCCGAGGGACTAAGATTTGTGTCTGTGTTTACTCGCGGTGTGATTGGATTCGCTCACAGCGTGCAGGGAGCCGACGCGTCCCTTTATTCGCAGCGAGGGTGGCGTGGGTGCGGGGACTGCGGGCCCTTCCCGTGAAACGGGTTTTGGCGCAAAAAAAAAAACGCGTCCGCTGTGGCAGGGGCCGGCCTCCCCATCACCGTCCATTACCAGACGCGTGTAAAGAAACGGTGCCCGGGGGTTAAAAGCCCCAGACCACACTGAAATAAGAGCTGCTCTTAATGACGGCCCAGGCTGTGTTTAAGCCAGACCCTCCACCCAGAGACGGGGCATAATGCGGAGCTAGGATTTCAGTTGCGTAAGCCCCCGTCGAAGTAGGAGCTGAATTTGAACTATAATCCCTGAATAGGTCTTGGGCATGACAGAGCGCTGATGTCATACTCTCATTCAGTGTTTGTCTAGCTGGTAGAAGAGCCCCCCCTCAGCACCCCCTTTGCCCCCTGCTCAGGGGCCAGTGTATTACTGAATAAGGACAGATGTGGGCTTTTCAGTGCAAGGGAACATTGGTGAAGAATAGGTGAACAGCAGAATAAAATATGTCCCAGGCTCCTTTATTTGCATCTCCGCATGAGTCCGCATTCCCTGCCATTGTTTGCATTGCTTTTTTAAACAGCCATCAAGTTTTTTTTTTCGTTTGTTTTTGTCCTTTGTTTTGTCGCGCTTTGAACTTTAAGTGTAGGTTTGTAAACACTTGTGATTTTTTAAATGCACAATCTGTCCCACGCTACTTCTCATATTTCTTGCTAGCTCCAGCATAATTGATACAGTTGAGTGTGGATGCGTTTCTTCTGCGTACTGCCATCTCTCTCCTGTGACTGCAGTGCAAAAAGAATGTGTGCAGGGGATGGTTGTGAACCTCCCGGGATTCCGTCCGAATGCATTTTACCCGTTATTTCTTCTCGGCTTATGAATAAAATACTTGCTGCGTCAATGGCTTTTATTATTCTCAAATAAAAAAAGAGCCAGCCTTATTCCAGGCATTGCAGCAAAAAGCATTTTAATTGATACCACTCAAGAGGCAATCAAAAAGAAATAACACACTGCAAATGTATGACTGGGAGAGAAGATCCAATATTGGGGGGGAAAAAGGGGAAAAGTTTTGAGCGGGTTCATCGAAGGACATACTGCATTACCATTTCACATGGATCATTAATGAATGTCTGGTGTGTTTGCTGCGGTGCGGTGTGGTGTCAGAGCCAAGCCAAAGGGGGGACTTGTAGATGATTTGCTTTCTCTCAATGGGAAACATGCGCATGCGAGCTCTGTGCCAAATGCACACATTCACAATATTTTTGAGAAATGGGATATCTTCATGTGGGACCAAAGCACGTGCCTTTCAGTGCCTGTCTTGTCTCAAGTAAATGCAGAAATTAATATATATTCGACAAAGCTGGAAAAAGATATATAAAGGTTTGGCAATGTGGTAGATTGTCCAAAAGTTATTATCAGGTATATAGCCCACATGTAAAATAATGGAATGTATCCTATAAAGGTTTACATTAGGGAGCTATTTGCCTTTCACTGGCCGTTTCCTGAATTCCGTGTTTAAAAGCAACCGCACAGCAGAGCGGACCGCTACGCTCCCACAGCTACGCTCCCTCCCTTGCAAAATCTTGTGATTTTTACATCTGTGTAAAATCACAATCTGCAAAGCAAATATGTAGCTGTTGCGTTCCTGTGGCTGAGAGATGATATGTCACAGATTGCTTTCAGGAAGCAGTTTAATAAAACCAAATATTCTTATTTCCTGTAAATCTGCAAATGATGTGTATGCATTAAAAACATGAACATGTATCCACACACACATGTATCACACATGTATCAACACACACACGCAGACATACATATATGACTTTTTTCTATACTATCACTGTAGGTAAAACATAAAACTATAGCTTTAATTTGACTGGCAATCTCTTTGTGAATACCTCCTTAAATTCATGTTCATGCAAATGCAAAGTAAAGTCATCACGGTTCTTTTTGGTTTGAACACAAACTTCCTGAGGTTTTTTTTTCCATGCATATGCGGTGGGGTCAGCAAAACCCTCAGATACACAGACCGCTCTGCGGTGGTCATAAACCACTCTGCCTTATCCGTCCTGCGGAGGGGTGCGTGAGCCGTCCTGGAAGAAGGAGAGCAGCCCGCCCCCCCCCCCCGCTCCGACCCGGCCTGGTCCCGCCACCTCCCCCACACACACACACACACACACACACACACACACACCCCTCATCTCCATTTCCTCTTCCTCTTTCCCCCTGCCTTTTTTTTTTAATTGATCACCTCACCTCTTCGTGCCCACCTTAAAGGGCAGGCAGGAAGTGCGGTGTTGTTCTTTCCCGCCGCTGCCCCGGGACCGGCGGCTGATAAGAGCGCGCTGGAGTAGGGCGGGGACCCTGGGAGAGAGCCGGGGGCGCGGGCAGTGCGCGGCGGGGTCAGGAGACACACACGCGCCACGCCTACTGCGAGGTCGCCGCTTGGGCCTGCTGCTCGGCAGAGGGGATGCCGGTCATCGGGGTATGCGGATCTGCTCTTTGCTTCCTCTCATCCTCTCCTCTCTTGTCCGTCTGTTTTCCTTTTCTAATCTGTCCATTTCGGCCTGCTTTTTCCCGGGGGCTCTTTGAGTTGCGGTGATGAGGCTAAAGAGGAAACGGGCTTGAAAAATACAAGTGCATCCCGAACGTCATCTCGCAGGCCCTCCTGAGGAGTAATGCTGTTTCCATTCGCTGTCAGCGCCAGCCTGAAATCAGGGACGCTGGGGTGCTGCTGCTGAGGTGCTGTGCTGCAGCCTGGGTGGAATTTTCATTGTGCGTGTGTGTGTGTGCGCGCGCGCGTGTGTGCGTGAGTGAATGTGTGTGTGTGTGTGCGTGCGCACGTGTGTGAGTGAGTGTGTGCGAATGTGTGTGTGTGTACGTGCGTGCGTGCTTGCATGTGCGTGAATGTGTGTGGGCGCATGCATTTGTGTTTTCGCTGAGTGTGTGTGTGTGTGTGTATGTGTGTGTTTGTGTGTTTCTGAGTGTGCGTGTACCCGCATTTGTTCACAAGCTGCGGTGCTGACAGTGGGCATTGACCTGGGAGTGTAGGCATTAAAGAGGGTTCCACTGGACGAGGGGGTGGGGGTGAAGGAAAGTTTATATTATGTGTAATTAAGGATGCACACATGGCAGGCCAGGGGCAATTGTGTTGGGATTTTTTGGGGGGATGGGGCGGGGGGTGGGGGCGGGGGGTGCGGTGGGGGGTGGGCAGTAGCTAAATCCATTCAACAAGAGAGACCACAAGAGAAAGCACTTTTTTTTCTAAGCAAAGTTTCTCTGCATGACTTCCCTGCGGAGGGGATCTTACACTTTCAGGCCAAGATTTTATTAACAATTCATATGGAAATTGAGGGCAAAGGAGGAGCAGATTCTCACATAAACTTGATCTGTCCATGAATGCGTCTCTGTGTTTGCCCTGACCCCGCGTGGCTTAAGACACAGCCTGCGAGGGCTCCCGTCCTGGGGACAAATGAAAAGCAAGCACATTCCTCTGCTGCTGCCTCTGCCCCGAGAGACCCTGCTCTCCCTCCACCCTTCTTCTCCTTCTTCTACCTCATCAACCTTCCCCCCGCATATTACCCTCTTCATGAAGGTCCTCTGCAACATCTTGGATTCATAATCAATTCATTCATTCATCTGTGCTCCGCTTGCTTTCAAAACCATTGCAGCCCGGTGAATTTTAATGTATTATTTTGAAGCACTTAATTTTGAAAGTACTTTTTTGTAAACTGTTTTCGGTGCTCAGTATTTAATTGAACAAATCATTTTATAGCAATAACGGAATAGAGGGATTGCCAGAAATCATGTGACCATATGTATTGTGTGGTTTGATGTTAAATCAGTGCATCTATTAATGATGCATAAAAAGAACATTAAATAAACAGAAATCAAATATAACCCATACAGATTTGATGAGATGTCTTGAGTTTGAATACTTTGAACATCTTGTTTAATATTTTAGCTCTCTCCCTTTAATACATAAATAAGGGAGGTGTATACTGTAAGATCTGTGAATATACTTTATTGTATTTTGACAAATAGCTGAATGTTTTTTTCACATCACTTGAATCTTTAAGGTAAATAATTCTGCACTGTATGTGTGAGGTGGGCATTCCGTCTCACTGCAATTTAGTTCTTTTTTTTCTTTGACTTTAACACATTTAAGCAGCTGTTACATTTGAATTTATTCTTTGTTGTAACTTTTACGAAAAATACAATTTCAAGAATCCAAAGTGCAAACAATGTCTTAAATTTGTTCTAAAATTATGAACTAGGTGTTGTAGTGGTTGAATAGCCTAAAAGTTGTCATCAGGTATACATGCTTCATCAAGCCACTTCATGCTGAAAGGGCTTCCTCCTCAGGCCTGCATGGGGGGAAGGGGGGATGCCCTAAATGAGATCCGTCTCGGTGCATGTATAGCACACTGCGTACTTGTTCTGCAGGATTAAATTATTCTGCCCGATCATGTGTTAATCACCGTGGATACAAACTGTTCACAAGCCATTCCGATACTGTCTTTGAACAACAATGTAACAGCTCCCGCTTACTGGTTTGGCCAGTCACTGCTGCAAGGTTGCAAGCTTATTTATTCATCATTTTGATTAAAAAAGAACAGTTATATAAATATTAATTTTTTGTCTATCGTGTGTAATAAATATCATCATGTGCATTGGTTTGCATAAGCTGAATGTTGTTTCTGCTAAGTGTGTTTTCTGAAAATCCGGATACTGTGTTTAATTTTAAGTGTTGGGCCCTGTGTGAGAGGCTTGCCAGATGTGCTGTGCAAAGATCTAGGAGATCGAAAATGTATTTGTGTTCATGCTGTGATTATAATGCAGGAGTTTATCTTATCAATGTCTTCTTTTTGGCTCTTTGCATTTTGTGTGACTTTGTTTATGAAGCAAAACACCTACAGATACTTTCCTGTGTGATTTGAAAATGTCTTTTAAATGCTTTATATTTTCTATTCTGTTGTGGTGAAAAATAATTGATTTTTGAAACTGCTCTCAGCTGAGTAAATGAGTCGGACAATCTCAGACACAGTTTTTTCTAAATGCGTACCATTAATGGTAAACAGCATATAATTGTTGTATATTATCAGCGGTTTTATAGATCAGTGTTTAATCTTTTCAATGTCTGAGTGGTGTTTGGGTGTTGTTTTCTGGTTTAATGTTAAAAGCCAAACAGACAGAAGGATTTCTATTGAGGACATTGGTTTTGTGTTCATACACTGCAGCTCACTTACTGCGTTATGGTCACGTTAGCTTTTTACGCAAACATGGCACGGTTATTTAGCTCAAAAGTAATTTACCCGCTATCTTCACGTCGTAATTTCAAATACTGCTGTAATTGTAAAATAAACACTGTTTACACTGCAGTGGCTTCAACTGTAGGGGCTATTTTGCATCTGAGTCAGCTAATTTAAAAAACAATTAGCTGGAAAAGCAGATGGGAGGCTTGTTAATACAGAGTAATTTGTGAGCTTGGCTGTCTTGGTGGAGGGGCACCTTCTCCACGACGATCAGCATCTTTTGTTGAAAGACTTGTGGGGAAAACACTTCATGAGCAGCAGTGTCGTGTCATGTAAATAGAGGGTATTTACTTATCTTCAGTTAATTAAACGCTTCTTTGTATTGCGGCGATAGAAACATCCTTTTGTCCAGAATCACAAAAACAAGTCCATGGAGAAAGGTTGTTCGAGGTTGCTGTGGGTGTGTTCCAGACGTCACTGCTATAGGGTCCCTGCCTCACCGTGGTGCTGATTTTTGCTGCAGTTTGTTGTTTGTTTGTTGTTACACAGTTACAGAGTTGGTATTAGGGAATTATTGGAATTATGTTGTTTTTGATAACGATGGTGATGGTGATTTTGACAATGACGATGAATGTGAGGATCAAGGTCAATGTTTGGGTTGTATGTTTGAAATTGTCCAAAAACTCTGGGGACACTGGGAAAGATTATAAGGCAGTGAAATACACACAAATAATCACAATTCAGTGAGTGTTTAATATTACCTCAGGTTTAATCAGTGTTTCTCTATAATTCTCACAATTAATTGTTACTTGTATTCTTTGTGTGTTCACATATATTCTTCACAAATGCAGCTCAGCAAATTCACTGATTTAAAAAAGTGTTTCTTTGTCGTTTCGTAGTTCAAAAGATGATGATCAAATCCAGGCCATAGTCTGTTAAATACTGCTTGTAGTACTACAGACTACTTGCATTGTTGTTGGTGGTGGAAGCAATGGGATAGCCTTGGTGGACATGAGTATACCTGTCCTCACCTCTTTCAAAACCATCTTTTCTTTGCTGATATTTCATGACATTTCAAAGCTCTTTGCCATTTCCCTATTTTGAATGTAATAAGTATTAATACAGTTAATTAAAACCCTATTGCATGTTGCACTGAGACTTTTTGTGTGTCGATTATCAGTTACAAAGAAATATTATTGCACTGCATAATTACCTTCTGTGCTGCGTTTATGGCAGCATGGAGAGTTAGACATATGCATTGAATACATGCCCCCATCCTGTTCCACATTCCAACAGCATAGTCCTCACACTATTTTTGTTATGATTCAGGGGCTGGGGGTAGAGGTGGGGGTAGTCGACCCAATAGCTTTGGAGCGTTATCCTTAACTTGGGCAAGGGGGGGATTTCAATCTCAAAGTGAAGGACAAAGCATCATAGCCATTAGATTGAATGCCCCCTGGGTGTGTTGGAGGTAGAACCGTGTGCAGTGAGAGCTTTGTGTGCGTAAATATGTGTTTCACTCGGAGGAGGGTGCATTGTGAGGTTGAGAGAAATGGTGGACATTGTTGTCGGTGGACTGTGTAATCAAAGGCCGTTAAAGGGAGGGTGCATTAGGCCACAGTGTCCACTTGTTTTTACACCGTGCATCAGGAAATTTTGTCCCTCGGCTCAAAAGGAAGCTGCAGCCTGTCTGGGCCTTTATTTTCATGATTATTACAATTTGAGCACGGTATTCACATTAGGCACTGGGAAATTATGAGATGCCAAAAAAGGGAACAAAAAAGCAAGGATTCTGGACTTAATACCACAGAACCGGATATATCCTCAAACCTTTTCCCAGTGTGCTATTTTTTGTACGTGTGCCTTCCCAGAGGCTTTCTGAGGAAAACCTCAGCTACCCTTCGTTTTGCTTGCTACGAGTCCAGGGATGTGGTGTCGTGTTGGGGTTGGTGCCGGTGTTGGCATTGGCACTGGAGTTCATTTTGGGGTTGGGGTTGGGGTTGGCTTTGGCATGGCTGATTTGGCCCAAACCAGGCCCCACATTATGCTTGCAGGTCACCATTAGCAAGAGGAAGACAGTTCCAGAGTTTGGAAATGCAAAGCTGCCTCCTGTTACGTTTTATTGATTGCATTCTGGTGTCATTCAATTAAGACACAAATGTGATGGATAGTCTCTGTACAAATTCCAGGGCGCACTCTGTTCCCTACGATAAAAAATAGCTTTTATCCTCACTCTTTTGTAAGGTTAAGTAAAAGAATTGTCCCATCAATTGGTATTCTTGTTAATAACTTTATCACAAATGCCCCAAGTTGTAATAGCCGTAACTTTGATGCAAGATGCTTTCAAAACATTTTATCCAGGTTATAGTTTTATTTTGATATCAGTTTTCAAACTGTTTCAAACAGTTTTCAAAGATCACAGACCAATAATTGAAAAATATTTGATGATTGTGATACCTTAGAAAACTAGCTTAACCCAAAGTAACATTAGTTTGTAGAATTTGTTATTATCCTGTAAAAAGGCCCAAAAGAAAAAAAATGAAATGCATTCCCTTATTTGACCTCTGAAACACTCCTCACATCTGAGTTTAATGTTTTCCTTTGCTTGAGTAAATGGGCTTTTCTCTTTTGGCTTATTTGAGATAACAGGAAAATTGGACCGTCAAAAGAGTTGACCCTAGGCTTAACAGTTGAATGAATTTGCTGTTTATTGAATTGATGAAGCCGAATGAATTCGCTGATTATCAGAGTGATGAAGCTTCCTGAGTTGTTTAAATCTTTCTGCGTGTGGGATCCAGCCACTTTCATCCATGGCCGCAGCTAAGATGAGATGGAAATGTGATGAAGGGGAATGAAGGATTCCTCTCTTCAGCGAGAGAATTGCCAAAACAATGAGTGCTAGTATCACAGTATACAAAAGACAGACTCATTCTCTTGTGCATGTAGCAGAGTTGTGCAGAGTTTTACTGGTTATTTTAGAGTAAAATTAAGGGAAAAAACCTAAAGGAAAGAACCGTCTAATAATAATTATACAATTACACATAAATACGTATGTTGAATACTAGTCAGGGTAGTGGTTGGAAATAGCTGTTTCTGATTTGTTGGTCAATTGGTGTGGTGTGCTGCTTCACATTTCGGCTGCGGTGGGATTTGTGGCCGGCGTATTTTATTTAATTTTTTTTAGATATGTGTGTACGCCGGAGCATACGTTCCCATTCATCCACCGAGCGACGGCCAACAATGCTGAGTATCAGCAGACTGTGGCAGAGCGATTCACAGGAAAGGCTTAGACATTGAGCTTGCACGGTCCCTGACTCCATTTTCAGCTTTTGTTCCCACCCAGGTGGCACTCTGCGTGTGGCAGCCCCGTCCCCCCAGTCAAAGGCCGCTCCCCGCTACCCCCCAACCCCACCCCCCCCCCCCCAACCCAACCCGCAATGTCACCTGAACCCAAAGCGTGTCACACTCTCTGCCTCCGCACTTCCTTTTCGTAGCCAAAACAGAGTTCGTTATTGCAAAACAGTGTCACAGATTCACTTTATTTCAGACGTCTGCCACAGACGTTCCCCTGCCCGTTACATGAACTGCTTCTTTGTTAAATTCATCCCTCTTTCCCATCACAGCCGTAATGCGTGCACCAGTCCTAATGGTTTACATGAACAGGAAGTTAAAAGAAACCTATTTAAATAAATACCTTTTACTAGACATTTTGCAAAAAAAATTCGCACGATGAAAATAATACCAAATCATTACTATTCATATTTTAATGGACCTGCCTTGCAGTGTTGTGGGTTATTTTAATTATGCTGATATGATACTGTTTTTGTTGGTGTGAAAAGCCATTTGGAGATGAATTTTATTTAGGGTTTATTTGTGGTTGTACTACAATATTCTGTATTTAGGTTTGTATAAAGAATTATAAAATCAGATGGAGTCATTCGGTATGCAGCCAATTTCACTTGTAGGTTATACAGTAAAATTTATATTATTTCTAAAATGTAATTGCATTCTTTTCTTTAAATAAGACAGAAAAAGAGGATTGTTTTGAACGTGTTGTTTTTTGTGGACAGTCTCTTCGTGGATGGGCGGTGCAATCTTTATGATCTGATTGGGTGCACAGTTTTTGCCTCATTTTTGTTCAAGGGCAAACCAAAGCAAAAAACCTTACATTTATTTGATTTAAACATATTTGTGTTCATATATGTGTTATTAATTTTTATACTGAATATAAATGCAAAGGAATTTATGGCATTTGTTTTCTGAAGACAAAAGATGCTAGGTTTTGTTTTATTAATTATTGCCATAAAATATATTAAGAGGAGTATTACAAATAGTATGAATATATTTTAAATTCACTGGATTTAGCTTTTAAAAGGAGACAGAATGTTAGGGATAGTTACAAAATACAAAACATAAAACAGTATGTGTGAAGAATAACTGCAGTCTCTGTAATATGAGAAATAACATATGTTTGAAACTGAACATTTTTCTTTCATTTTCACAAAAGGACGGCAAGTGTCAGTGCATGTGGCATTGGCAATTTTTTTTTGACTGGATTCGTATTTTTTAGCTCAGACTAAAAAGCTTTCTCAGGGAATCAAGGCTTGCATAAATATTCAGTGCTCTTACTTCTGGTCAAATTTTTTATATCACGCATATGTTCTATCCATTTGTAGTGAACACTTTCATACTCTTAAGAATATATTCCCTTGTAACATACTCCAGTGTGCTTAATGTAGTTCTGTTCAATGTAAATGGCCCTACTTTGTACTGCTGTTTTGTTTGTTGAAGGTTACTGAGGTGTTCATCTGTGCCCATCTGTTTTTTTTTGTTTCTTTCTTTTTAACCACCTCTGTTTTCAAATATATTTTCATACGTGTCAGAAAAAAAGTGTTCATATTTAGAATGGCAACAGCTAATCATTTATATTTGATATCTGGCTTCTATTCCTACAGGGCAAGTTCACCCTTCTAAACCGTGTCTCTCGGCAGACTAAAAATCGCGGTGCAGCCGTAGTGTTTGGCCAATTTTGTTATCAAACCACTACATTTTTTAAATCCAACTTTTGAAGGCATTGTGTGTTGTGTGTCTTACTTGTGACACTGGCCACAACACCATAACTCTCAGGTTTTAGTGCATTGTCCGGGCAGTCAGCTTTTTTCTCCCTCTTGATCCAGGGAACAATGAAATTGTCTTTTCACTCCAGTGATTCCTTTCCTTCCTCTGCCTTTGAATTTGCTTGATTTTTGTCTTGTTTTGTCCCCCCTTTTTTTCTCCTTTCGGCATGTCCATAGCAACAGATCAAGTGGAGTACGGCCATCTCCCTGCTCTTTAATTTTGCTTTTAATGCAAAATGCACCCCATAGGATGATCCGCTTATTTCTTCGCAAAATGTCCAGAGGTATTACGAAGACATATCTTGTGGTTTTTGTTACCATAAAGGCATCACTCAGAAGTGTTTACTTTTCTTACCATCACTGTTATTATTTTGGTATCTATATGAATAAGCAAAAAAGGATACATTGTATCAGTTACATTCCAAAACATACGAAGTTAATATAATTAAACGAGAAGAGGCAGAATGAAAATGACAATATTAAAATCAAATGAAATCTCTGAAATATTATCACACATGAATATTGTTTATTGGAAACAGAATAAACTGACATGACAAAGGGCAATACAACACCTATAATAAGCATAGCCATTGGAAATACAGATTATTGTTAGTGATTCTCATCAAAATGTGAAACATTGCCAAATGAAGAGTTGATACCAAGTTGTTTAGAAAAAATCAGAAATACATCCAACTTTAAAGCCGCTTAAAAATATTCAATAATAATTATGTTTCATGCCTAATAAACCTTACATATTCTTGTCTGAACCAGTCCCTTTCCTTGTGGCAAGGAAACAATAGTGAACAATGTGAACATTTCAGGTTATGAAGTTTGATGCTGGTGACAGATATGTGTACATATACGCAAAGTGGAGAAACACTGAAATGTTTACATTGATTTCTTCTTGCTTTGCTGATGCTGTTGGTACGTCTCATAGCCATTGGCCTACACACGCCCATGGCAAGAAGTCAGCATTACTGATGGCACAAGGGAAAAGGACATTCTACATAATTGTGTTTGTGTTCAAACTGCCATTATGTAAGAATAATTTTTTGTTAAGTGGCATCACTGGTGTATGCATTATTGCCTTGTAATGGCCATTTTTTATGATTGTATAGGTAATTGTATACAAATGTTAGAAATGAAAAAAAATATTATTATGGGTGTGTTAAACATTTGCAACATAGCTACACTTATGGATATAAGTTAGCATACTGGCAATATTTCACTCACCTTCATTATGAGAATTCCATGAAAATTCAGGTCATCAGATCAGATCAAATTTCAGAAAAGGAAAAAAAGCTAAACATTATTGTATGGTAATGTTATACTTAGATGAAACAAACTCACTTCTCTGTGAAGGTATGTGAGACTGTATGAAAAAGAATGAAAGAAATTAAATATCTCAAGTAAACATATAAAAGAAAAAACTACTATATTATAATTAATATTAAGGTTTGGGTACAAAAGATCACTGCTTATGATGTTTATTCATTGCATTTTTATGTTGTGAATAAAACAGCAATTCTGTAAATGGTTTCTATTTTTTGAAGGTAATTTTTAACAAATCTATATTGTAAATGAAAACCAAAAGTTTTTAAAATCAAAAGTGAAAATTTTCAGGAAGCAAAAGGAATGCCCATTGACCATCAGATGATGATATATGCATATTGCCCTTTCAAAATCTTGAAATTTGCATAAAGTCCAAGTCTGAAATAAAAGTTAAAAAAGGTAATGGTGAGGATGAGTATAATGACATAACATCAAAAAAACGAAATAAATACATAGTGGAAAAAAATGTAAAGAGATAGGAGAGAGACATTTGGCCCACAGCACAGGTTTGAACAGGAAAAAATGCTTGCTAAGCTATCTGTTTCACACATGCACCGACAGAAGGTTCGATATTCATTCGATCGATGAGTGAAAAGGCACAATGGCAAAATCGGACGGGCTTCTTTTCAAATACAGATCTCCGATGTCCCCCCGCAGTCTGCAGTCGCGCGGCTGGTGGCGTGGAGAGCAGGGAGCAAGGGTTACCTCAAGGCTGCTCCTTGGACCGTGCAAACAAGTCTAGACCAGTGACCTGCTGAATGGCTCCCTTTGAAGATGAGGCAAGTTCGGTCACGACGAAGAGAAATCGAGGCGTACCCTCTTTTCAATAGGGAGCAGCCCGTGGCTGCTGGGAGGTAAGGAAGGCAGGGAGAGAAGGCATCTGCTTCCATGGTTACGGGCCGGGTATGAAGACCTTGCTATTGAAGAGCCTCTGTTCTCATGCTCTGGCTAAGGCAGTGTCATGCATTTTGAGCAAAGGCTGGCGGTGATGATATCCCCATCAGCAGAACTGTTCTTTGAGAGTGAAATATAACGGGAGCACATGGCTGTTTGCAGGGTAAAAAAACACGGGGGGGAGAGAAAGGGATGCATCACATGATCACCGTGAAACCGAGCTGTGAATTTTTTTATTATTATTATTTGCTTTGCGAAATATTCTTTTTTTTTGCAGTCAGTCATTTTTTTTCTTGCCTTTTTTCGACCGGTTCTAGGTGTGCGTGCTTTTCTTTTTGCTCTTTTTTGGAGAAAGTGTGTAACTTTCACGGGTTGGTCTTTAAATGACAAAGGGTCAAGGTTTACGTGGCAAGGCCAAAATGCTCTATTGTTACTTTTGCATTGGTGGGAATGTCTTTTTAATTAGGATTCAGCGTTGCTTTCAACTTTGGAGTCTTATTATAAGTTTGACAGAGCATGAAAGTAATGCGTTTCCAGCTGTCTGACCGCTTTCTTTGCTCTTTTTATTTAATTTGGGTTTTTTGTCCAATTTCTCTTCTCAAAGTGCGGGATTTCCTTCAGAACGATAAACAGGCGGCAAAGGACAGTGTAGCGTTTGTGCTTGCTATTGGAATCTAGAATACAGGCACGTCAGCCAAACATAATGCTTAACCTTAGCGTAGAATGAACATAAGCTTTTTATGTGACAGCAATCTGAAATTAACATAACATTATTTTATTCTGACATTGACCGGTTCACTTGATTTGTAATTGTGCTCACAGTTTTAATTTGTGGTGTTTAACTTTTCTAACTGATCATGTTTGAAATAGCAGTAGCAATGATTCACGTAAAAAGAAAAAGATTTATATATGCATTTCTCACCTTTTGTTTAGCTCATTTTTATGAAACTGAAGCAGTTTCATTTTTTTAAATGCTGTATATGCCTTGCACAATAAATGTATAATACAAAAACAGTATTAAACTAAGGAGCAAACTAATCCTGCAGGTGCAGTTTGTAAAGTTGAACCTTAAGGGGAAGGTTTAATTCTTCATAAGGCAATTGTTGGTAAAACTAAAAATGTTGTTTTACTCTGTCTTTGGAAAAAAGAACATTATTATCATTATTATTATTATTATTATTATTATTTCAAATAGATGTATTTCTCTGTGTATTTTAGTCTACATTTTATTAATATAAAATATAGATTCATATATCATCTATACAATTATATAGGGAGGCTAAGCTTAAATGACTCCAGTACTTTTTGTGGATGTTGTTTTTGGCATGAAGGTACTTTAGTTAAATTATTAAAAATGAGTGTGGTGGTATTTACTGGTTTGTGGTAGGCCTATTTTGGTGAGAGACTTTAAAAAACAGACGAGATATTAAAATAAAGCTGAGGTAGTATTTGTTGATGTTGTGGTAGGCCTGTTTTGGTGAGTGATTTCTTTTTTTTTTTTTTTTTTTTTGCGTTGGAACGCTGAATGTGTTCAGCTGACGCCTGTCCTCCCAGAATCAAAATAAGGCAAACAGATGGCTGACTTCTAGGAAAGGCTCAGGGCAGTGGATTTGCTTTGGGATCGTGGGAAAGTCTTTGGCTGATTTCACCTGCTCACAGGCTGAGACCGGATTAAGACAAATAGAAAAATGAACTATAACATAATGCAAGAAGAGAAAAAAAACTGGCCCGCATGCAATTGGGAATTTGCATCTGTGAGTCAGTCCCTTCTGTTGGAAAATATTCATAGTTGTGGTCCATTTTAAAAAAAAAAAAAGTAAAAAAATTTTTAATCAACCTCTTTTAAAAATGTTATCTCAATGATAAATTTATGGCATAATTATATGTAGCCATTATCTCTTTCTGACTGACAGCATTATAGGCACTGTTTTGCTGTCTCTTTGTTTTTTTTCTGATTGGTAGTATTTGATATCTAGGATTCTCTTTTCTTGTATAGTTTTCTTGTATCGTTTGATCAAGAGCTCTCAGTAACCACAAAGTGGATTTCTAGTGCCCTATTTAATTATCTGTGATTCTGCAATATGGTTGATTGTAGACTGCTTTTAGTGAAGAATTAAAATATATCTGTATAATTTTTTACTCACCCTGACTGGAGGTGTGTTTCTGGAGGTGTGCAGCTCAGAACAGGGTTGAAATTATAGAATGGCCCTGAAAATAAGTATAGTCTAATTTATATTTAAATTAGTAAATTAAATGTACTTAAATACATTTCAGAGACTTGCCTCATGTATGCTTTTATCATCAAAGGAAAATCTGTTCTGATTGGCATTAAAATTTTCAAATGCAATTTTTTATCAAAATCTTGGAGGGCATTTAAAGAATCCTTCTTGCTTTTGAAAAAGGAGTGAGTGCACTTTGTGCATGTTGGTAAAAGGGACACAAAAACAATATTGACCATGGATGAGTTCAACTGGAATCATTAATAGTATTTTAAGTATGCAGGCAGTTATTGATAGCAATTTTGAGACGCTGGGGATCTCAGACACCAACTACGTGGCTGGGGAGAAGCAGCAGAGACTCGGCTTTAATTGTCAGGAAAACAAATGGCCCACAGAATGGTTTGACTATCCCATAGACATACAATTACAAGATTGGTCCTACCCATTAAAAAGCAATGTTTGAATATGGGCAAGAGCAGCATGGGCAAAATGGATAAGATAGAATCTGAATCTTTGTTTGAACAGAACCTGGCAATGGTACTAGAATGCTCGGTAGCCTTTCCCTGCATGCATGTACATTCGGGATGCCATGGTGGAATTAAAAGTGCAACAAATATCAACAACCTAGCTTGCAATTCTGTATCTGTGGTGTTAGCTCCCCCCTCTTCCCCTTCAGTAACATGGTCTAGTTGTAAAGGTGTACTGAGAGACGCAGAAGTCACATTTCCACTGAGAGGAGTCCACCTACAAATAAATGCTGCTTGCTCCAACAACAGCTTTTCCACTTATCTCAGGTGTAGCCTTTGCTTGGCCAAACCACTCACACAGCACGTCGCAAGCCTGGTATTGACCACAAGCAGAAGGCTCTGTGGGGAGGCCGCTCTACACTCCCATTACCAGTACCCACAAACCTATTTTAGTTTACATACCTCTTTCATGTAAACATTATTTCATTCATCTGTTTCATCTATTTTTTTATTATTTTAAATCTCAACCAGCTATGCTTACTTTTATATTTTAAATCATGTTTATTTAAATGAACAAATGCAAGACAGATCTATTATTTCTTCACCTTTAATTTTTCATTTCCTGGTTTTCAGTACAAAACTTTAGGTAGCTACTTGCTCATATGCTAGATCTCCACAGCTGTGTCAAACAAAACAAACAAAAAATGAACAGGCACTTCTTGTGGACTGCAACTACTTTGCCAGCCTTTTTTGCTGTCATATCTTAATGCATAATGTAATAAATTGAAAAAATATTTTGTTTAGAACTTGTATAAACATGTAGTATTTATTTTACTTGCCCCCAAATCCCCAAAGAAGATGCCAAAACAAGGGTGCGCTTAACCCTGCCCTGTAACACTCTCATATTTCAATCCAATCTGTCCTATGGGGCGGTCTCACACTCTCCGCACACCACATTGAATTACCATTCTTCTGTTTTCAGATACACATGTAACACACTCTCTCTCAGACAAAGAAATCAGGATTTTGGAGGTGTTTAAGTTGCATGCATACAAGTGGTATTTTTTTAACTACTGTTGTAGGCGCCGTAGCCTTGGTGCCCTTTCCTACTGTAGCTGGAGGTCTCAATGCAGCTGGCAGGTAGATTTATTCCCATGACTTTGTGAGAAACGGATGATTAAACGGACCCCGGTTTACATGCTGCCGTGCTGTCCATCTGACAGGTGTTCTTCACATGCAGGAGCACGCTGCCTCTGCTGTCAGTGCCCACGCCGCGCAGGCTAGCCTTCAGACGTCTTTCCCCCTTTCGCTACGTTGCCGTGGTGGAATCGGCCAAGGCGCAGAGGAAGGCGCAGGGTGGAGTGCTTGACATGGGCGTGGTGTCGCTGTTGCACTCTTGCACGCCGCTAAAGGCTTGCCGCTCGGTGGCTCGCAGCGGAAGGCACGGCGGCGTTACCGCCTGGAACGGTGCCTGCCGTCGTGTCCTTGCCAATGCAGTCAACATGGCGGGGGAAGGGGGGACACTTGGTACACACACAAGCTGGGCACAGCTCTCTCTGTGACCCAGAGACTGCTTTTATTCTCTGCAGAGGAAGATCATATATGGTAACTTAGGCTAAATAGGTCCAAAGAAGAAGGTTACTGGATTGATGACACTTTGTGTTTGTGTGTGTGTGGATGTGTGTATCTACATATAATATGTTTATATAATATATGTATATAATATGTATATATGTGTGTATGTTTGTGTGTGTGTGTGTGTATGTGTGTGTGTGCATATATGCATATGTGTGTATACTTGTAAAGACGTTTTTTACTATGGCTGTGCAGACCTCTTTGTATTATCTGCTATTTTTACAACGTAATTGCTGTTCTTCCCGTGCTGTCATTCCACGGGCTCAGATCATTAATCACTGTGGGCATTGCTCCAGTAATTACACTGCTTCTTTGTTTATTCTCCATGCTGTGCGGCTCCGTGCTCCGCACCGCACTGCCCCGTGTCACCTGTGAAAGTCACTCGTTCTCAAAACATCACAGGCAGCGTCGAGATAACCCCCTGCAGCGAGTGATACTTTTGACGACAGCACCCGCGCCGACCAGCTATCCACCCCCCGCTCAGGGGCCGTCTCTCCAACTTTCCACAGTTCTGCTTTTCCCCTCTGTCGTATTGAGTGGCGTAGAGGGTGACTGTCTTTTTGTAGTGCTGGTCTGTGTTTGTAGTGGTCCCTTCCCCATTAGGTAGTTCAATGATTGCCTTTTGTTTAAATTAGAGTAGGTGAATGAGTGAATACCCAACCCTCGAGAACTAAGGGGAGGGGGGTGAGGGGAGGAGGAACAGAGGCGAGGAAGTGCTACTGGTATCTAACCCCTTTAAGACCTTTGTTCCAAACAAAAGAGCAGTCACAACACCCCCTGGGGCGTGTGACACTCCACTCAATGGCCTCTTCTGTGGGATTTAACGGGTTAATGGTGGACAAAAGAAGCTGAGAACATGTAACACAGCAGGGGAGTACATTGGAAACGCCAGGCGGCCGTAATCTTAACTGTCTCGGTTCCTGTTTGTTTTACTTATAATCCCAAGCAGGGGAATTTGCCGTCGGCTGATAGAGTTCTGATGAGGAGCCACATGTTCAAGAAGAAACACACTTTATTTTACCTACATTGGCCCAGACAATAGTGTGGTTATGTATCTCCTCGGCTGTGGAGCCTTTGAGATAACGGTAGGCAAATGTTTGAAATTAGATGGAGTGAAAACTCTTTTTGAACTCCGCTGCTGCTAAAACTCCCAGTAATTACAGCTCTTGAGCTGAAAGTTTACCTTATTACATCAACTTAAATGAATACTAGTGTCAGGAAAATGTCAAATGCCTCAGCAAGAAATCCTTTATACCCATACTCTACTCTTTATTGTAGTGTTTGCCTTTTTTGTTCTTTCATACTTGTTTTCATATACATTATTTTATGTTTATGTGGCATAATTAGATGCCATGACACCAGAATGTTGTAAAACAATAAATGTTCTTTTTGGGAGGCTCGGTGACAGGTTTATTGATCAGTACTGAATCAGCTTTGAGTTGAATCACATTAAGTTCTTGGAGATATATGTATTTGCAGTTTCATTTACCTGTAATTTCATTTGAAGCTTACAGTGCTGCGTGGAGGTGTTTGTACTTGGCAGATAATGCAATAAGATTAAATAGTAACCTATGGCCAGGAAAGACAGTGGACACAGGCACATCAGTGGTTCTTCATGAAATATTCTCCATTCTCCCCAACTGTAACCTTAACAGTGGTAATGTGCTTTGGTTGGAAGCACAAATAAACATGTTTGTTTTTAATAGTGGCTCAAACCTAGAGTGAAGGCCTTGCAATTGAGCCATTTCTCCAAGAGCCGGTAGAATAAAGATTGTGTGATTATGTCTGCAGTCAACGTGAAAGATGCAAATTTGCTGCCATTAAAATTCAGTACAAGTACTCAAAGACTAGTAATGATGCATTTACTGTACCGCTCTGATCCGTGCGTTGCAGAATTTCTCCAAGTTCATTTATTTATTTAGTTCATTTCAAGGCATTGGTGGGGTGTGGTGAAATGATCATTGTGGTATGCTCAGAAACAGGACATAAAACACAGGGCTGTTTCTCTCTCCCCTCACACCGATGTAAAATGTGGACAGCTGGTGTGGGTTAATCATGCTGGTATATCCAGGTGATTTTCTTTAGTTTATGCAATGCCTTTTATGAAGTTACTTCAAATAAGTCCACCACTGCAAATCACCCCCCCCCTCCCCCAACTCCCACATTAAAAACAAACACACCAAAAAAAAGATAATTTATGCAATCTTAATTGAATAGGCCTCCTGTGACATATCACAAGAGGAGAAAAAATAGTTATTCTGACAGCTGAATACGTGGTGTTTGGCCAAGCTGTGGTAAACACGACATGTCTGCAACAATCCATAGAGTCCCTCATAGACTACACATCAGCACAGAGTCTAATTGATTGGAAAATTGCTTATATTCACTTGGAGGATTATGCATTTTGGCCTTTTTAAAGTAAAACACCTCTTGCAATTATGTTATTCCCTGGTCATTTTGTGAGCATAATATGAGACTAAGCTTCAGTTTTTTTAATCAATAACTTCCATCCGCTCAGATATTGTGGTTTATTTATTAAAATCATTAAATTGATGAGAACTTTGTTTTTAAAGGGTCCAATCTGAAGCTTCAAAAAACAAAGCAAAAACTGTTGCCTGTATTTTGACACACAATAAGTACTCTATCACAATTACTTTAACACTGAACATCTTTTCTATATATATGTAACTTTACAATATAGTATAGAATACATTTATAAAAAAGGTAAATGTGCTGTAAAGGTGCCATGTGTGCTGTATCCATTGTCCCCATAAATGTACCTTCATATTTAAACATTATTTTATAAGTTAAAGCTTCTGAACTTTGACAGAGTTATATAAATATTTGGTGCTGGTAAACTAATTAATTGGGTCTGTATATATATATTTGGTCACAAGGGGACTTGCACTGATAGCTGATACAGATTGCAAATGAAGTATATCAATAATATATGATCATTAACTCTGTGTCCGTCCTTACTGCAGGGCAGAGGTTGCACTACTAATTGGCATCTTTTGATTTACATGTATTTTTCTGTATTACATGCTAGTACATTTCTCCACAAGGCTGTTTTCAACTTTCTCAGAAAATACAAGCCAATCTTCAGTTTTTGAGAAATGCAGGCTTATAAACGCTTAATCCTCCACACTACGGGGACCTTTTGCCATTAGTTATTGTTTTCAGGAGATGTAGTTGACACACTGGATGTGTTAGAATAGATGGGTGTATCATGTGAGGTGTTTTTCAAACCGGTTCAGTGGTGATTTGTGGCCTTTATGTATCTATATGTTCCTGATTAACTCTGTGAAATGAGTCCGTGGCCCTTAACGGTCCATTTCTTTAGTGAGTCTATTAATTTACCTTGACTTTCGTTCCCTGGTGTCACTGCCATCTTCTGGGTAAAACTGTATACTAGAAGCTGTTGGAGAATAAATAAATCATTTGGTGTCATGGAATTCTGAAAGATTTCAGCGCTATACATCGAACGTTACACATCGTAATGCCTTTAGGCTAAATACCATTCTTAACAATAAACTGTAATGCTGTTATTTGAACCTATTACACATTAAATTCATTCATTTCAGACTGCAAATGCCTCTGTTTTGGCATTTAAATAAAGCATTATTTCAGTCATTTTAGCAAGACCTACAGAGTGCATCGTCCAGCAATGAATGGTGTTTTCAGTTGAATGCTGGCCTGCAGTACATTTGGTTGAGCTCTAAATTTCATTTGTGTGGCCTCCATTTTAGTTAGTTTTGCAGTTCTACAGTACTATGCAGCAATTTCACCCAACATAATGCACTTAAACTCCAGGAATTCCCGCTTCTCAAGTAAGAGAAGCCTCAAGCACCTGTACTGGATGCAGGACATTGTTTAGAAAAGTTTGACTGGGAGGACTCAGCACTAACCTCAACCAAGGGAATAATATGTTGTGGATCTGAACAGAACAGAAAGAACAAAATGGTGGTTGGTATTGTTGTGGTTGCTGTTGTCACCTAGTAGGAGTGTGGTTTTCATATTTTAGAATCCTTGGATATCATATTGGTGTAACTGTACTGTAGATCCCTGCCAGAAATATTAGCCTAGCTTGCGTTGAGAATCGATAGCATGCCGCTGCATTGCTAAAATAAAACAGTAGTTTCGCACTTTTTGATATGTTATACAAGTATTTCGGCACATTCTGGTTTGGCAACACCCGTGGTACGAAATGATTTTAATTAGCTGGAAATCCTTTGGACGTCCCCTTACGGTTCTTTTTTGCCAAGTTTTTAACAACATTAAAACTTTGCTTGCTATGAAGTGAGCCAGTAAGCCTTGGCTAGGTATAGGCCTGTGAAGGGTTTATGACAGCATCGCAAGACTTGATATGTTTATTCACTTTGAATAAAATAAAAATAAATAAATATATCTGCTGGCTTACTAACCTGCAGTGGTTCCACAGATTCTTTGGTTTGGAACCACTCAGACACCAAGGTGACCAGTAAGACTTGTACAGCCCACACCCTGTTCCTGTCAGGTAATTGCACAAACTATAGCTGTACAGAATGCCATTTTTCATTGCCTGTTGTACCTGGTGTTCACTCCTAATGATCAGCTCTACAAATTTCACAGTGTACAGCATATGCAGTAGACATAGATGATACGGTTCTGTGAAGTGGATTATTGGATATAACTTGGTGACATCTGTGATATCAACACATAGTAACCTGCCCTCCCCACCCCTGCTAAAATAATTTTAGTAAGGCAAACACAGCAGTACACTTTATTATTGTACACAACTATTGTTAGCTTGTTGTGGTTAGTCAGAAATGCATCAATACATTATCTAATACAGTATGATACAAAACATTGGCACTGAAAAGGAGTGTATCTTAATTAACCTCTTGCTCACCTAGGAAGCAGAATGTTATTCAAAGCCAGCTAAGTCAATGCTTGGCAGGCACCAAACTTCTTACATCAAGTTGGAGGGAAGGCTAGTCTTGCATAATGCATCAAACTGTGTTCAGCACAAGAATGGTGCCTTTTGGTTTTAGGGCACTGGTATCAATTGGCAGCATAAGAGTAAGGGTACAATCTATTTTATTGATAAGAATCAAAATTATGTTTTCTGTTGGGTAATCCTTTAGGGCAAGCCAAATATATCAACAGGGTTTACAGCTATGTTTGAACACCACTAAAATGATCTTGCAAACAATCTCAAGTATTAATAAAAATGTTGTAGTCAAATTACTTCACACAATGAATTCTCTGTTGATGAGCACAGATTCAAATGAATGTACCAGACATAGGGCCCTTACACATTAGAGTTTTAGTAAGTTACATGAATTTTTAAAGGGAATCTCTCTCATTCTCTGAAACCGAAATCATATAAAATCAAATTTAAAAACATACAGTATTGTGTAATGTGACTTAAATATTATTACATCTTACCTCAGTAACACAGCCATCACAGTATTTAGAGGTTTAAAGATCTCTGTGAAGTAGTGTCACATGTTTACATGTTGTAGTACTTAACCCCCTGCTATATGTTCGTCATAAAGCAGCTCATAGTACACAAAGCTGGTCTGATGGAGTTTGGTACAAATTTTGTGCATCCTTCTTGCACAAAGAAAGTTTTGTTTTATAAAAAGTACATTGTTTTTCCCATGTCATTGATGGGAACTTATCATATCTGTGCAAATAATGGTGCAAATAATGTTGATTGTGGATCACTTAGCAAAAGCTAAGTATGCCTTGTCAGAAGGTACTGAAAAATTTGTTCTGTAAATTGATACAAAGAAGTACAAATATACTCTCAGAATGCCACATCTTGCAGTAAACATCAAAGAATTTTATTAGTGGTGTCGGTTGATTGGCTGTGCTGTAGCTAGTATATGGTTTGGTGGAGATTTTCTTTGTACTGTTATAAAATGCAGTCACTATGTGGTGTTTTTTCTCGTTTCACCTGTGCATAGGATTGCTTGAAAGGATTACAAAAATCTGTAAAGCTATTCAAAAATACCTGGCAAGAATTTGCTGGACTTGAAAATGGACTCTGGCATGTGATATTCCCCATAGCACAGATTCCTATCAAGGGCAAGACAAGAAACCTTCAGTCTTTATCACTTTCTTGAAGTGTTATGCTTGAAAATGATACTAGTAAATTGAAAGGCTACTGGATGTATAAAGACATTCATGGAGATATTGAGTGGAAATGGGTTCATAGTCATTTGAAAATGAAGAAATGTTCTTCTCTCCCAGGTTTAGTGAATATGTCTTTTTGAATATTACTGAGTAATTGTTCGTGATTGTTTTGCACAAACATAATTAAGGTATTAAATGTACAATATGTGTCCAAAGGGTCAGACATATTGGTAATTTCACAGCACTCTTTTGCACTCTTTTGCACATTTGGGATGCATTTGTATTGAGGATGAGCTCTTGAGCAACTACAGAGAGTAAGTACTAGGAGTATAAATGCTAAAACTGCTTACTTTGCAAGTCAGCTGAAGAGCAATTTATGACATATGACATAAATTACCTTGTTGGAATTAGAATATAGGGCCATATTCTCCAGAGTTTAACTATTGAAGGGTATTCTGTAGATACATAGCTAAAGTAAGGCATAGACTACAAGAAAAAATATAAAATGTGAACATATTTTTATCTGAAAGAATGCTATACTAAAGCTTTTTCACTTGTTGTTCACCAGCTACCCATGTCAAATTTAGGTTTGTGCAACAGCCAACTCAAGAAAGATTTAATATACAGAGAGGCTTTTCTCAGAATAACTTGCTGGTTCCAAATAAAGAATTTCGTAGCCAAATTAGCTGATCATAGGTACTGGATATGTAATGAGAGCAGTGCTGGTTTCAAACATGAATGCAAACATAATGCAAGTCTCTCGGGGGAGTATTATATACTTACATATTTCCTACCATATACAATGGAACAGGAACTATGTTTGATCATTCTTGGGGGTTGGCCAAGCAGAATAGAAAACACAATAGACCAATAAGGACTCTCACTGTTATTGCATAAGAATGAGTCTCAAACATGGAATGTAGGAAAGCCTTTCTTCAATAGCTAAGTGGCCCGCAGGTGTCCATGGCAACTGCCAAATTTGAAAAGATTATGCGGACAGTGTAACCACCAGCATTATAAGATATCATGGGGGAGCTTTGAAAGATTAGCTGTGAAGATATAACTTTACATCTACCAGCCCCAAATGCCTTCCCTATACATAACCAATCGTCCATCTTACACATTTCTTTCATCTGTTTGTCATGTTTCCCTAAACTACACCAGGAATAACAGATATTTGCTAGAGTGAAAGACATTTGAGGGGGTCTTTCATTTAAGTACATAGATTACATTCATATTCTGTAACCAAACACTATATGCAATGGAACTGTAGTTGCATTTTAATCACTCATATTTGATTTTTTGGCATGCATGCTAAAAGATCCAAAAGCTCAGGTTTAAAGGAGGCCAGACCTGGTCATTCAGAAAAGTGGTCAGTGAACAAATACTCAGATAAAATGCAGATACAATGTGTTATCTTTATGCCAGGTTAGTCAGTGTTACTTATGGACTGTTTGGGATTTGGCTGTGTGTTTGCTTTAGCAGTGCTTAAAAGCAGAAGGGGGCGATGCCCACTTCACAGTACGCTCTCGGGACAGGAGGCAAAAGTGGGTTAAGTGAGATGAATAAGTTTATCAGATTTTTATCAACATTTCACTGAAAAATAAATTATTTAAATGTGTCAGCCCACCCAACTGTGCATTTTAAGGCTCATGGAGATCAGAAAAAAATTAAATGTCCATTTCATTATTCATGCATTAGAAATGGGGAATGTCACGAGCTGACAACCAAGTGTGACAAAACTGTGGAATGAAATGAAGTTTTCTCTACTGTGAAACAGATTCCTTGTTTTTCAAGCAGCATAAAACTGTACTGTACCTAGTAATTTGTAGAATTGTAGATTTTCTGGGAGTTACCCTTTCAATTTAAGGTACTTTCTGTCATTGCAAAATAAGCAAACTGCATTTTTTTGCACATAGGCCAGATAACATGCAATTTTGAATGCAGTTTTGCAATCTTGGCAGGTCCAGCTTTCAATTTAGAGGTGGTCAAATGGCAATATTTGGTTGCCCCAGGCACCTGTTAATTTCAAGACCTGGCCTCAGTCTTATTCTGAGCACCATGCTGGTTTAAATATGCCTTGTCTGGGTTTCTCTTTTCAAATCTTTATTCAGGACAGCTTTGCCAATCAATAGTCAGCAGGCCAGAGTCTCCCATTCTTTGGAAGTCGGTGCCTGTTGGTATATATTAATGAATTTAATGAATTTCATTTGTACCGTGCTTTTCATATTGCATACGTTGACACTTATTGTATCATGATCGGAGTCTAATTCAGACTGACCCTTTTCCATTTTCAAATGTTAAGCAGCTGCATTCTGCTAAGATTACCCATTCGGATCTACACAGTCTCCTGACTATTCTGAAATTAAGTAGGCACTTGCTAATCAAACTGCACTGTGGTGGTATTCATTTTAAAGGCATAGGTCAATTAAGACAAGGCTTTCACAAGCTTTGTGTAATGCCATATTTATTGATCGTGTGAGAGAATGCTTTATGTAGTCATGTTGAGGTTACATTTATTTTTCAAAACTTGATCATTTGGAATTCATAATGTATTGATCTCTTTTGTAATGTTAAATGCATAATGTCTGATAGTGGTCTTTCTAAGGGCTGTTTGGCCATGCCAGTGTATGCTACTCCAAGGCAGTTGTAGTTGCCTTTTTGTTGTACACTTCAACATATGATATTATCAGCACAAGAGTACCCTGGCCTGTGATTATTGTGGGGTGTAGTTTTAGCTCAGAATAATCAGGACTTAGTGATTTTCATCATGGGTGTGGGCAGGCTATCCCATTCTGTTGAAATGCTGTGGCCTGGGGCTAATAAATAATGAATTGAACAGATATAGATACTGACTGGAAATGAATGAACAAAGACTGACTCACAGCTCACATCTGCTAATCAGAAACAACGAAACCATTCAGCAATTATTTTCACTGCCTTGTTGCTGTTATCTCCTGAAAGCCCAACCACTGGTTGATGTTTGGTTGGATTTGTCGTCAGCAAGTTGGTCAGCTGTTGGTCTGATTCAGTCATTTCTTATGATTGACTAATTGAAAAAAGTAGAGTACAGTAGAAAGGCATTTATTTGCATAAACATTTTTCCTACTTTTATTCTAGCAGCTAATTTCTTGATGTTTTGTGATTTCTTTTTTTTTTTAGCTAATTTAGGTAATATTTTTCTCATGAGTGTTATGTTTAGATGATAACAGGGTTCTTAAACCCATCTCTGCTGCCATGTGTAACCATTTACCTAATGAATGAACAATTGAGAACAGGAATCAAAGATTCTAACAACATTAGCATTGTTTCAAATGTCAAGAACTGGACAGAAATACAATGAAACAGAATATATTATTATTTAATTTGGCACCATGTCTGAGAATTTCACTTGCAACGCTTTTCCTTAACAGGATACCAATATGTTCCTGTTTCCATTCTTTGTTCTAGATTCCACGTTTTTAGGCCTTCAGTAGATTTGGCATTCCAATGACACATGAAACCTTTGGTAAATAAAGGGGTTGATCTGGTAAATATATCCCTTTGGAGTGTCAGGAGTTCCCCTGCTGGGCTAGATAGGGCTCAGATAAACACTCAAAGGTGAGAGACTGATGGGCTGCATTACCTACCTAACAGTCACGATGATTACTGCAGGTTTCTGCCAATGGTCTAGAAATGACTTGCACATGTACAGTGATTCTCACATTACACAGGCAGCTGTGAAAAAAAGGAAAGTGTTGTTAGAATTTCAGGGAATGTGGTTTGATTCAGAGAAAGAGAGAGAGTGGGGGGAAAAAAACATGTTTACTTCTGTTCCAGCAGTGCAGGGTTTCTTACAGTTGATGGCCACTGGCACAGGGCAGGGGGGGAGGACTGTGAAGGGACGTACTAGGGGCTGATCTGGGTTCAGTGAGTCTCCGTGTCCCCCTGGCTCCTCCTCTTTCTCTCCCCTCGCAGGACCTCGGCGCCTCTCCCCGCCCCTCTCTGCTCGCTGCCTCAGAGCCAGCAGCTGCAGCCAATGAGGCCTGCTGAAGCAGTGTCAGTGTTTAGTCTGGCACCGGGCTGCAGGATTGAGTGGCAGCCGGGTCAAACAAAGTCATTTTGTTGGCCAGTTTCCCAGCTAACCTCAGCTCGCGCTGAAGCGGGGCCCTGGGCAAGGCCCCTCTCCACAGGGGTAACTGCGCATCTCTTCACCTCGGGCTGTTTACGCCCGGCATTTTTCAGTCCCTCTGAATCAGCCGTGCCCTCCGTCAATACAAAAACTTTCACGCCCGACACACCCAGATAAAAAGGGAAGAAAAGGTGAATGGAAAAAAACAGACCGGATTATGAAATTTGTTATGTGATTTTTACGTGCAGTAAAAAATATATAATAATAATTTCTGGGTTCAAAAGTTAATCAGTTCAGGAGGTAGGAGGTTCAGGAGTGTTGCTGGAAAAATGAAACAGAGCCAAGATGAATGAACTCTGTACAGTGCCCGTTCCATTTTCTTTAGTTCATTACAGTTCTCCTGAGCTCTTCTCAGCAAAAGATGAACAAATAGCTGAATACAACTCTGCAGTACCTCATAAGACATTCTGATGCGACCCTTGCTCTGATAAGATAGGCATACTGTAGCTATACACAAAATACAAAAATATACAAAAATTGCTTAAGGCAACATTAGATTGTTGGTGACAAGGCCTCTGACATGTTTTGAGAAACAGACTGCATCCTTTATTTTGAGCCCTCTGTTGTTTTTATTTATTCAACAAGGAAAGTCAGCTAAGAACTCAGGAAATTACAGTAGCCAAACAAATGTGATGGTGGGGGGGGGGGCAAGTTTGGAGAAATTGACAAAGACACCAGGGTAATCGTGTCTTCATTGTCAGTAAGTGCAGTGGGATCTCTGATGTCCACAGTGAGACAGCACCCCAGTATAATCCCTTACATTGCAAGGAGGCTTTGGGTTTACACAGTCTAGAGAGAAGAGTGCCCCCTACTGGTTCACCAAAACCACCTCCAGCAGCAATCTGGTTTTCTCCAGGAGGACTTCGATTCAAGGACCAGTGAGGCCCAGGTGTTTAACCTAGGGAGGTATGTCTGCTTTTATTTTGAAAGGTAGTAAAGTAGTAGATTACCGACAGTGGCTTTTACCAGGTCTGTGGTAAGGAAGCCATGTAAAAATAATCTTCTCTTCATCAGAAAGGAAAGTGCTTTTTTGTTGAAGAAGGGAAATTAGACCTATATTTGAGTGCTGTTTTGAAGGTTGTCCACACTGCTGTCTACATAATTACTCTTGCTGTACAGCAAGAACAGAACATTGCATTTCCTCAAATTATCACCCATTCAGAATTGATTGATAGCATCAAAATATAATCTTTTCTAACCTGTCACATTTGCACAAATTTGAATTGTGTTGCTCAGAGAAGAACCATTCTTCCCCCTCCCATTTGGTTTGTCCTGCCTAAGACGACAGAATCTTGACTGTTTCACATTACAGGCGCTGTCTGTCTTATTTTCTCCCCTGTCTGGCTTGCAATGGTATATTCTGTCCCAGGGGAACTTTTTCCTGGCCTCGGTTGAACTCTGACCTCTGCCTGCTGCCTCTCCGGATATGAAATTACCCTTCCTTGAGGCTCGGAGGGTAGCTTGGAACGCACTGTGTTAATAAATTCAATTCAATCAAGAGAGGTGCAGCAGACGCAGCCTCGGGCTCTTTGAATTGCTTTCAAAATGGTATGTTATTATCATCACTAGTCATCTGCACCAGAATGATGGGAGAACCTATTAGACTCTTTTATATTGATACTGATGTTGGAGGCCAAACTAAGGTTTGTGGGCCTATTATAATTATTTAGAGTTTTTTGGTTGTTTGTTTGTTGTTTTAGCATGTTTTAAATGATTATCTTTGTCTGAATTTCTGTGATTCTTATATGGCATTCATGCCACTTAAACAGTTGTGGTATTGAAAGTATCAGGCTGTATATGAAAGTCTCCTGGTTACGCACATGGGTTTCCTGTCGACTTGGAAAACAATGACTTTTTTTGTGAGAATTGAGACGGCTAGAAAACGTGCTTCCTGCAAAACGCATCAACTTTCAAAATGCATTCATGGGTAACACTCTCGGCAAATGAAGTCTTTTTCAGTATTGTTGCTTGTGGGGTATATGCGCTGTTTGGGGGTAGTTTGAGACTGGCAAAGGATTTTCAGTTTTGGCTCAGAGAATGGTCTAAATCAATTTAAATTCGGGGGAGAGCATATGTCAGGAAAGCTTTTGTAACTCAAATTGAATTTTTTCCGCAGTAAATGCAGCGCTCCTTGTGAGTCATGAGGCTGGTCATATGTTTGAGGAATCGCTGTGAACTCACTGACTCCTGCGCTATATTGTGTAACAGGGCCTTGTGCCCAAACAGCGAGTGAGCAGGAACTTTTATTCTCTCTCGTGATTTGTTTAACTGTTGAACAGAGGACCACTGCGTGCAGACCACATGCATTTGACTCTTCAAAGTGAGGTCTTCAAAGTGATCTGAAACGCTTTTCCTAATACACCGGTTAGTTACGTCTTTACCCCTCCTCTTTTGCATACCTGTTTCAGAGTGGACTTTATTGACAGCTTTAACTGTAAGCCCCCTTAAGTCCCCTTTTAAGGCATGTGTGTGACACTTGTAAAGAAGTTGAATAACTTGTTGAAGCTGCCCTCTCAATACAAATGCCTGAAACTGATTTTTGCTCCATCTTCATTATGTTGCACGGTGCTACATGCTATCATATTTCAGACTTTTCTAATATTGTATTTCCTCTTGTTGCTGCTGTTAAACTGTGCAGTTATCTGATGTAGCCAAAAAATGAAAGCTTTACAGCTTTGAAAATTCTAATGTATGTTTATATACTGTATTTTGAGTATTTTTACTACAAATTCAAGACCATGAAAAGCGAATAGTTATTTGTGAAGAGTTGCCGATAAATTGTTGCTTTGCTTAGACAGTATTTTGTAAATTTCAACATATAAGCCACACTGAACTGTGGTTTGAAATGTTAACACCAGACAGGATAAAGTACTAAATAACCATAGATTAACAAAGCTTACATGCTGCATGTATTTGACAGTATTTCTGTGTACCAAACTGTATTTGATTTGCACTCTCAGTCAATGTTTGAATAAGTGATAATACCAACAGCAAACTGCGTGTATGAGGTTGTGTGTGATTTACTACATTTGTGTGGTGCAAAGTGGTTAAAGTGATCATTTTAACTATTGCTGGAATTGAGGGAGTAGGTCACGGAGCCTTTAGGGCAAACAGAGCAACTGCATTGATAAGGCATGTGCAAGTGGTGTGTGTGTGAAAGTGATAAAAAACAATTACTTAGGAACAGAAAGTCACTGTGAAGATGAAATTCCATAAGATGTATGTCATATAAAACCTACCTCTATTTTTTTTGTTTTAACTTTGGTTTGAAACTCCATGAAAAGTATTTGTCTTCCAGAGTGGTTGATTGAATGTGACTTGTGAATGTGGTAGTATCCTAAGTTATCTTAGCAATGTATCACATGAGGTACACACATACACTTATGTACTTTCCTCAGTTATTTGACTGTACAGTGTTTTACACAATGTGACCGGTGTCAAGGCCAAAACAAGCTAAAACCTGGAGATTTGGTTGAAGCATGCTCTCTTTTTAATATGCCGTTCATGAATTAGTGGCACAGAAAAGAAGGAAGTGTCTGCTGAGCTAATATCTTTTAAAGTGAGGCACAAAAACAGAAACGCACAGTGCTCTAATTGATTCCACACACAGAACTGTTCTGTTGAGTTCCAGAATAGCCCGGTTTGGACTGTTCTCCTCTGTGGATTGTGTCTTTAACTGTTTGCACTGAAATTATAAGAGGTGATGGAAAAGGTGGGGTGTTGAAACAGAGATCTATGAAGTAGGCAATTTTTTACAGCATTTCAGTTCAACAGTTTCTCCACTGATAGTAAGAAGTAAAGATTTAATAATTTAAGTATTCAACCAGTCTTCAAAGCTTTTAGATTGAATGAGCACAGTTATTTACCTGATGGGGCAACCCTTTAAAAGTGATGTGTTTTTCATCCAGCCTTGACACTAGAGTTGCTGGCCAGACTTCAGATGAGGCCAGTGGAGCGATCGGTACAGAGAGTCATGTCCACAGTTTGTAGGAAGAGTTAATATTACTTTCAGGATTCACTTTGTCACAACAATTGTTTGGTGTGCACCTGTTCGGACAAATAGTTTTTGTCGTGACATTTTGCACTTTATTTGAATGCTGTTTCTGGTGAAAAATATTCTACCCCGGCCATTCGATCAATACGGGAATCGTTTACGAGGGTCCCGCCAAAACACTGCCCACGTTCAGACCCTCATATCAGGTGTACTCGCCTTCCTCATTAGTCCCAGGCCCCTCTGTTTCCGCATTTGGCAGTGAGTCATTAGTTTGGCCTGGCCTTTTCTGTTTAATTTTACTTGTACAGTTACAGTTTGCATTTCTGTGACTCTAATGGTGTTTTCTTGTCTCACATTGTGGCGTGGTGTCACGGTCGACTATTATGTAATTTTGAAGTGGCTAAAGGGCTTGACGTACTCTTTGTGTTCTCTTGCTATATGTGTATAGTATCCAAATACAAACGCTGTGAAGTTAGTGAAGTGAATATAATACCAATTAGTCTGCTATGAAGTAGAATAATTAGTATTTAAGTTATTTTTTATGATAGCTTGTCCATGACTGCCTTGCATTATAATTGTATTGAATGGGAGGACAGATACTTAAAAGTGAGGCTTGCTTGAATTTTTTAGTAAACATTGACTACTTTTGTCAGAATTTATGTTCCGTTATTTCATATCTGAAAAGAAAATAATTAATAATTAGTAATCATAGTTTCATGACATAGTTTCATAGTTTCATTTACTGTTAAATATTGAGTATTTATTGTTACTGAAGTAAAATAACTGCAGAAACCCACATGCTGAGAATAGAAATGGACTTATTTGTAGTAATTAAAATGTTTTATTATTTAATGATGAAGAATAAACAGCATGACAGTTTTGCCTGCACTAGGCTTCGTCATTGTCTCTTTGATATCCAAGTGAACCCTTTGAGACGTCTTAAGGCATTCTCATCTTAATGGATTGCGGGTGACAAAGTCTTGTGCCATCACCTGGTTTTCTAACTCTGTACTTTGAATGGGCTCCAAGAGGAAGTTTAAGTGTCTGTAAAATCAAGGACTATCTTTGGTGTATCTTAATGAGTTGGTACAGTGCATTACTGTAATTCTTAGATGAGACAAGGGCCATTGGATTTTACATCAATCAACTTTTCAAGCAGTGTCTACTGTTTTGTGTCTCTTCTACCTGCACTGACATAAAATGGTGCTTCAGTTGTACTGCATCTTTACCACAGGCCCTACTTAAAGTACATTTTATCATATACTGGACCTCCCCTGTAATTAAACAATGACAGCTGATAGTTTGCTGCGATCATATTATTTTTCTTGTCAGTTGTCATTTTAATAAAAAGAACGATTTGAATCTTAAGATCTGTTAAAACTGTTTTGATCTGTTTTAAAGTGAACATGCATTTTAATTAGTGCTGATTTACATGATCAGAGACACTCCAGTTTCATTGTGTTTTGTGACACCCTTAAGCATAATGGTCTAACCTTTCCAAGCTGTGTGTTTTTCAGTCAAGTTTGGCATTGTTCTGCTTCTCTGAGCAAAGTTTACCATTGTGAAAAAAGTAATGCTTGCAAATTCCTGGCGTGGCTACAGTCGAGATTTACTTGTCACTTGAGCAGATGGGAGCACTTTGAATTACCATGTAAAATATGTGCGCTATGTAGCCATGTGCCACTCTTGCTCAGAGAGATTAGGAACATGGTTCACCTTCTGCTGACATGCTGCAGACGGGGAAACTCCCTCACCTGAGAGTGCCTGAGTATCCGCTGGTGTCTGCTGTGCATGTGCGCTTTAAACAATGCTCTCCTCTCACTGGGGCGAGGGGGAGAGAGATGTGTAATCTAATAAGCTTTTTTATTTTCGACATGGAAAGAAGCTGGCATTTGCAGTGAAATCGAGGCACGCAACGAGAGCATCAGGTTTACTTTGGAAGGCTCTGGCGCATTCCTATTCATCGCCACATTAGCCGACGCTATTCCATCTTTTCTTGATGAGGAGGAAAAAGCAGGCAGCCTGCCAGGTAGACGTTGCCATGACTCCCAAAGCCACCCCCATACACCCCCCCCGTGCGAAGGTGCAGAATGTTTCGCCCGGGCTGAGCTTAGGTTTTGATTTAGACAAAAGATGTCTTCACAGCGTCAGCAGAATGGCTGATGGGAATCCGCTCGCCCGTTGGCATGGAACCACATGACCTTACGGCTGAGATTTTGTTGAGGTGCCAGGACAGAGAGGGTGAAATGTGGAAAGCAATGCCAGTGAAAGATTTTTTTCTCTCCCCTTCTTGCGTTTGTGGAGAAAATGGCGGAACATCCAGCGCTGACTTTACTCGGACTCGGAAGAGGAACTGAGCACTGAAACACAACCTGGCCTTTTATTTGGCCGCTTTTTTTGTCTCGTTTTTTTTTTTTTTTTTTTTCGGTTTTGGCAGTACACCAGGATTCGGTCCATTTTCATGCCTGACAAACCCTGCTGCTTGTCTACAGATATAAAAGTAAGTTTAGGAGGGGTATTTAATCTCTGTACCACCAAACTTTAAAGGGACTCAATTAGAAATGATTGCAGCAATTTGCGTAAACTGGCTCCCGCGATTGCATTCAGCTAAACCTAGTGTTGGCAATGCGGAAATGTAGCGGGTCATGAGAATGTTTCATGGCACGGGCATTCGGGTCGGGCAACTACAGCGACGGACGCGAACACAGACTCACAACAAGCTGGCACCTTGTTATGGCAGATTTGTCTCTCTCTACAATCTATACAGTCTTTGCAAAGTTTGCCTGCTCCTCCGATAACTCCACAGGGCAGGAAGTCATCATGAGGAATGGTGTGTTTACTGGTACAGTGGCAGTTTGGTGCTCAGACAGGAAAATGGTCTTTTGCACAAGTTTTACCCTGGGATTTATTGATGCATATGACAGTGACAAGTGTGTCTGTGTTCAAATATTGTTTTAAAATTTGAACAGATGTGCAAACTCGATGCATAGTTGTGCAGTCTGTAGACACACAAACAAGCTACATGTGGGTCAAAAACACCAAATTCATGGCATTTTACAGTATAGGCAGTGGCATGAATACCTTTCTTGACTTGCATTTTCCCTATACTTCGAACCCCCCCTTTAAATCAGTTTATTTTTATTATTATTTTCAAGTAGAAATTCCATAGCCATCACTTCATATTACTTTAGAAACCTGTCACACGAAAGTGACAAACAAATGAATTCTTATATTTATTTCTATTATCATAAATTGCTTCAGTACAGATTGCCAGAGATCTGATGTGTTCCTAAAATGTTTGTAGATTCGATGGCTCATTTTGAACTAGCAAAAGTAACCTTCGATGTAATATTAAATACTCCATGATGTAAATAAATAGCTTTCCGTGATACTGGAATAAACTTGTATACAAAACAGTATACTGCTATAAAACTCTATCCAACAATTATTAAATATTATTTCCCCCTTCAAAGAAAACATATTTATTCCATTTGACAGAATTGTTTTAAATGTGTGTTGGAATTAAGGAAAGCATTACATGTTTGACATTATTGCTTTGAACAAGCTGCCACAACTGACGTTCTGGAACACTATAGAAGATTGATACATACTTTCTGTCAGGTGAAAAACTATTTGTTTATTTTTAAACTGCATTAGAAAATATTAAGAAAGTACTGATATCTCCATGTAACTTCATTTGTGGCTTTATTTGTTTTGTTTCATATTACACAATATTTTCTCTTTGTGCACTTGTTGTACACATGCTTCTGAATTGAAGGAAGTGGCCTTATAATAATTATGGTTATTATTATTGTTTCAGCAAGAGAGGATCACACAACATGTATGCAACTCAAGACCATTGAATATTGTGCTGCAAGGTAAGTTCATCTTTGGCTGTCTTGACAATTTTTATTCAAATAGTGTGCATATTTTCACATATCAAAGGATTCCTTCGTGGTCATCTAACAGAGCGCAACACACTGTTCATCTTAAAATGTAACTCAATTCCATGATTGAGGTTCCTTGATTTCCACAATTTGTATCGTGGTCTAAAGATTCCAAGTATGGAAGGCTTGCTCCAATGCAGCTCTGAAGGCATTTATTTATACAAGATGATGTTTTATGCACAGCGGTCAAGACTGAGGCAGTGAAATACGCAAAGTGAAACTCACATTGCCCCCAGTGGATTTAGAAATGTGTATGCCAGCATGTGTTCCAAAGTGTGACGCATATTCCTGAGATTCTTCGTGTTCTGTGTGGTACAACAGATGTTTGTCTTCACCCGTTAACATTTTCTGCCATGTTTGAACAGGTGTGCTGTACATCGCAATTACCTGCTGCATGTCTTTGCTTTGTTTCACATTACTTTAGCATGTCTGTATGTTACCAAGAAGACAAAACATACATTTCGAGTGCCATGTTAGGCTGACAACTATTTGATCTTTAGATCATTTGTCTACAAGTTGGAAACCTTCAGAGCTGACCCCAGCGCTGGATTTACAAAATAGTAATACAATACTGTATTTAATTCAACATTAACCTTTCAGGCATACAGATACTGTACATTTCACATGAAATTTGCATACATCCTGTATTTAGGTAAATACATTCTGTATTTAGGTTAATATAATTTTCAATAGTGAGCCATATAAATAAATATTATTTTAACAACAAACCATTTCAGTTGTGTTGCTGTTCGTAAAGCTGTACTGAGATTATAAAATGTTTGATTTTGTAGTTTTGTATATGTAATTCTGTGTTCGGTTTCAAACTGAAAATACAGCACTTTAACATGCTAATCATGTGTAATGTGGACACAGTCAACAGTTGTTTGAGCCATTTATATACTTTAACAATGCTATGAATTTTTCAGTTTTGTATACTGTAACATGGTCTTCTGCTTACTTTGAAGATTAACCACTTGTCATAAACCCGTAGATCCGATCTTGTGGTAAATTTGACAACACAAGCTCGCCTCTGTGGGTCTCTGTCTCTGTGGTAAAACTCACTTTCTTTTGTGTTATTGTTTGAACTTACATTATCTCAGCAGATTGTCTTAGTTTCAATAACAATGTGATGTCTTATGACAGCTTAGCGGGAATATTTTAACCAACTATGACATGTACTTGAGACAGTCTGTGGTTGGATTTAGCTGATCATTGAATTGAATTGAAGCTGATCATTGTAGTTATGTGAACAGATGTATTGTGTATTGTGTATATCCATTCAAGTTATCTGTTCATAGTAATATTGTGAATTGTGTCCATCTCTTAGTGAAGTTTCCTCTCAAGTTAGCTATGGTCTTTAGTCCACTTAAATAGATGAAGTAGATTTGTCTGTTAAAGTTTATGTTCTGTTACCATGTGGTAATCATCCTCTTTTTTGTGACAAACATTTAATTTTTTTTCCCCTCCAGGGAATTTTTTTTTCTATAATGCCATCCTGTATGTAACCATAAGGTGTTCCATGAGGATATCTTTGATTCCTTTGGATTATATCATTTAGTAGTTATTTTTATGAACCTGAACTTTGAAGCACACTGACAAAAATCTTTTGTTAAGAATACTAAGGCAAACACAGTTGACTCCCGATTATCAAGGCTAATGGAGGGGAGCTGTGGCAGTGATAATCAAAAACATTTATCATTTTTTAAATTGTGGTTAAATCAATAAATAATATTTTCAGTCAAACTATGTAAAAGACTGCTGAAAAGGTAGCTAACAACCTGTTTATTTACAAACTGCTTCTTGGAAAGGTACAGTTAGCTGTGATAATGTGAGAACTAGTGGCGACAAACTAAGTAAACAGTAACTGCCATATGTCGCTACTGTTAACCAGCTACCAAGCTAGCCTTGTGGAAATTTTTTAAATAATAATCTTATTCACATTATCAATCCTATGGCATGTCTGTGTTTTAGCCTACGTTTTAATTGTTTCATTATTTGACGTACCCTCCTCGTAGTTCATTTACATGTCTAAGATTTATTCACTCTTGCCATCACCATGTGATGTGACTAAGAGGGTGAAAAATATATTTTTTAATTAATGAAAACCATCCATACTTACATTTTGGTGACTGGCATAGAAAACCTTAAGTAATCTGCAAATCTGCATTCTTTAAACCTGGAGTTAACTGTAAAATTGGATTGATCGATTGAAGACCACTATTGTGTGCTGCTATTTCGGTTGCCTGTCTTTTTGTCCACTGCCCTCCCATAGGATTGGCAAAATATGACAGCAAATCTTTATACATTACTGCAAGACATACACTAGGTTACCAGAATTAAGCACATTGTGGTTATTGTTTTGAAGCTGTTTAAATAACGACTGCCTTGTGACAAACAAGTGCCTTGTTTTGGCTGAAATGAGCTCTTCTGAACCATTTTGTTTTACTTTTTATGCAAGTATCCATAAACCATTGAAAGGATTTCCAGGAAGGAACATACCACTTTACATATTTTTTACAAGTTATCAATTGAATGCAAAATAAGGTGCAATTACCATTACAAAAGCAATTTCATCAATTGAGAGTAGCCAAGTGTTAAGTTGTTCATTTTAGACATGCACCTTGAATCTTCTACTGGAAAAAATTATTACAAAATGAAGAGGTCATCCTCCATAGAATCACTACTCGGTTGTTTCCCTTAGTCACAATAACTATAAATATGTTTTTGGCTGTTTAATGAACCAGTTGTGTACTTAAACTTTTGTTGACTAGGATTATTGGCAGTAGCACCTAGACAAACAAAACCTGCTAATAATAATAGGTAGCACTGTAACTGTGTTTATCAACATGTCATTTTTTGTTTTAGGTAGCTAACTACAGAATTCTAAAAGCAGCCTGCTAACTAGTTGACATGGTGAATTAGATCTTTTTTCACACAAAATCCCTTGATTATATTTCCTGCCATATATTTTACAAGAATGCTATTGTCTATTTAGAATGTCTATTTAGCTAGATGATGCTTTATACCACACAGTATATATATATATATATGGAAATATACAGAAGTCACCTGAATAGCTAACTTCCTATGTAGCTAGTTAGCTACATGTAATCATCTAATGTCTGTTGGTAGATGGTTAGCCTGATTAGTTTGAGCATTTACTTCTCGTCATATCTAATTTACATTCATTTCATGTTGGCTTTTTCATCCATTTGACATTGAGTCTTAGCATTGTATTAAGTTTTGGCCTATTTTCCCCAACATTACAGAGGACTGACTCAATTTCCTGCAGAAAGTTAAAAAATGGTGTCCTGTAAACTTTTTGTAGCTATAACTATTTATGGTACTGATTTAACTGCTGTGGTTCTTAATTAAATAAAACCACTGCTGACAATGAATTATTACTCACAGACATTTGATATATCCAGAAGCTGTATCTAGCTTTTCTCCGCTCCTCTTTCAGTTGATTGTTTCTCTCCCTCTCTCTCTCTCTCTCTCTCCAGCTCTCTCTTTAGAGTATGACACAAAGCCAAACCAAAGGGCCAGTGAAATCTTTTGTTGATGGAAGATATAAAAATGACAGAACCAGATGTTTCAATGTTATGTCATATGCCAGTGATTTGATCAGAGCCATGCCTTCCATGTTTTCTAAGTTATGTTCTACAGTATTATCAGAGGATACTTTTTTCATTTATTGAAATAATGAGCAGTTACTGTGAAATAACTTGTTATGGCCTTTTTAAGCTGTAATTTAAATTCATTCTCCATTTACATTATGGAAACATCTTGATTTGATTGTCATTTTCCAATTTAAATTATTTATTTTATACTGTCAAAAAGATCTGAAGATTACTACAGAGGACATTATTTAAAATATGCCACACAGTGAGCAATTTTGCTTATAACAATTTATGTTAAGCCAATAAGCCTATTTAAAATATACACATAACAGCATGGATAATATTGAATGTCAAAATAGTGAACATATTCCGGAGTTGTAATCAATAGAAGATAACTAGTATTTACTAAGTAACTGCATACTTTCATTTGTTGTTGCTGTTTCCAATAAAGTTGATGACAAGAAATACTTTTTAAAGACACCTGCATGCTGCAGTCATGCAGGCAGGAGAAGCAGTATGACTGCCAACGCAAGAGAAGAAGATGAAATGTTCTACCTTCAGAAACTGTGTACATCCGGGTTGAGGTAGTAGGTTGTATGGTTTAGAATTACACCCTGGGAGTTAACTGTACAACCTTCTAGCTTTCCTTGGAGTACACTCAAGTCATCAAGCATCAGGCTTTGTTCGCCCAAAATGTTCCCAGGTATATTTAAATGTTTACAAATATGTGTGTTTCAGAGAAGAGGTGCTAGAATGTCGCATTGATGCTGGGGGGAGCAGTGAAGCAAAATGAACATATGAATTACGAACTCTTGTGTTTCAAAAGCGATAGTCATGCATGCAGTCCTGTCATGCCAGACCTTGCTGCTGCTGTCACTAACTTGATTTACATTTATATTAAACACACCTTATTAGAAATTTAAGTAATCTTGTGTCCCATTACATTATTATCCAATTATTATCCATTATTATCCAATCAAAGGCACCCACAGATACTTTCTGAAATATACATGCTTTTGCTTGATGAATTTAAGTTCTCATCTCTATCTAACTTGGAGTTAATGACTTACTTTTCACTAGAAAAAGCCAGGAAATGATTGTATAATTAAACTCATGGAAAGTCTTTGTTTGGCCGTGCCTAGAATACACCATATCGCTGTTTCCTAGGTTACTGAATTATGGCTGTTTGGTAGAACATGCACAATCATTTTTCTGTTTGTGTGTTTATTTCATTGTTTCAGAGAACAATCCCAGATCCTTTTGATTTGTTCTCACTGAAATGCTTTGATCTTATACCATTGTGAAGGATGGTCTTACCCTACAGAGCAATTTGAATTTCCTCCTTGTATGCCATTCTGATTCTTAAAAATGTCTTGACCTTTTTGAAGGTTACTTTTTAGATCTGGGGGATCAAATCTCTTTAATAGAGGCTGGCTTTTCCCGTGCAGACAGTGTGCAAGCGATTCAGAATGTGACAGGCTGAGATGCTTGCTTCGTCCCTCTGTCACTTTAAGGCTGTCCAACCAAGGTTACCTTGATTGCAGACAAACTTGCTGGCTGAAGTGTTTCTTGTTTCCAGAAGGTCTTCTGTTAATGGTATTAAACTTTTCTCAGTACTTAGATTATCTACCACATTTCAAAGGTTGATTTGGCCGACAGGCTGAAGCAGGTTCAGTCAGCTTGAATTCTCATTCAAGACAAAGTCACATTGCTTAATTCAGGTCTGCACAAAATGATTTAAAATTGAAACAATTGCTGTTGTATTTTGGTTTATACACTTAGATGTAAATAAACTCTTTTTCTATGAATTCTCTCTTTTAATGAAAATATTTTATTTTGCAAATATTATTAGAAGAGCTTGTACTCATATGCAAAATACAAAAATTATGTTTGAAATACAAGGACTGTGACATCAGCTAAGAAATACAATAGGATTGGGGGTCTTTTTAAAACTATATTTCCTTGAATTAATACTTATGTAGCCCAGCCACTGTCTGTATTAAAAATTGTCTGTGGTATACAACTTGCACTCTCAAGCATCATCAAATATACAACTGTAGCATTAACACAAGGCACATAGCTAGCTCCATTATCCAGAATACGTAGTTGAGATATACTACAATATTATTTTTACATTTTTGTAGCCCCTTCATTTCATTAAAAAGAACTGATCCTTCAAGATGGTGAGTGCTTTTTTTCAAGAAAGGATATTCTATTCATCTGTGCAGTCAATAACCTTTGAAAGCATGTAAGCTTTTTCAGCTTGTGTGCTGCCTCCCTTTTTTAAAGGCAGTGTTTCTTTCTCTCATCCCCCGATTAATTCGCTCTGATAAGACCGCAAGGTGACCATGGAATTCAAGTTGCAGGTAAACCTTTGTGCTGTCCACTAACCTGTGAATGGAGAACATGACCGGTCCCTTTCATTACTGCAAACCATCATTTGGACTTTTTGTGAAATTTCGGGCACGTCGGGGGTTGAAAAGCTTTGACGCAGATCCTTTTTAATGACCTTTTCCTGCCAGCAGATCCATGGACACTCTGCACTACACATGCACTGTTACCTCAATTAGGATAATGTTGAAATGATGTATACTTTGGGACCCTTTCCTGGCAACTCAATCCTCTCCAATATGCAGTGAGGGAAAGAGTACATAAACACACAGGGTAGCTGTAACGTGATATACTGTAAAGTATCTGCCTCTCAGGATTGTTAGAAAATAAAGACACGACTTTCTGCCATTGCACATTTAGGACTTTTTGAAATGAAAAATTTCAAATCTTGTGCTTTTTTATTTTTGCTTGTTTTTGTTTTGCTTTCCCCAAAAAGGTAAAGCTTATCTTACTTTCACAAGGTAGATCAACATTATAGTGGTAGTTTTGCCTGTTTTGCTTGTGTTGGCTTGATATTGTGGCTGCACTGTAGTCTGGGAAAAGCTTGAAAGCATTCTTTGCGAGGACTTGGAATGAAGCATTGTATGGTCCAGCAGCTTCAAAGTGTTGAATTTACTTTAGTCTGACCATCTTTGGAGTAAAAAAACTTGACCTGTTGACAAAATAGAGAGGAAAAATGTTGAAAATGTAGTTTATTCACCAGACTCATTGTTATGGCTGTGTGGTTGTTGGTTTGTTTGGTCCTCCTACCACATGATGTCAGTGTAGCTGTACTGAAATAAAGGTAGAAAATAATTGTGTAAATCTGTTTTGCATGGAGTCATAATCATATAATGTTTCATACAAATTATTGATTCTCTTCTACCTTGTGACAAATGTACGATGAATTTCAGCTGTTGATTAAAGTTTGTTATTGTTTTTCAACAAATGTGTGAACATTTTTGCCCCATGCAATTATCATTGGTAACTTGTGCCATGGAAAACACCTTAAAATCCATGTGCATATAGTTACATTACATGCACAAGGAAACAATTTTACAAGACTTAGCTAATTGTTTTCCCAGAACACACCTCTTTCTAATGCCAGCTTCCTGGCTTCTGTTTACATTGTCTTCATCAAGGTACTTTCTCAACTACATGGCCTTGACATCATCTGAAATTACATTCCTTCTGAGTCCTGAATTAGCGACCATAATAATGTTTTACAGATGGTTGGATATAAACATCAAGTTTGAGCCAGAAACATAATATTCCAATCGTACAGTATGGGAAAGTGTTCACTTTTAAATTACAGTCAGATTTATGTAGGATGTACAGTTCTGTGTCCCCTCTAATAAAAGCTGGCTCACAGTCATGATTCACTGTCAAGCCATGGTTTTGATTGACCCCCAGACCATGGTCATCGAAACCGCTGAAATCTCTATTTAATATGGCCTGTCTTGGCAGCTGAGGGGTTCCAGGGGTTTCTTGGCTGTGTGCCACTGCTCCTAAAGCAAGTTATTTATAGCCAAAGAAAAGAAAGAAAATAAGGGGGGACCATGAGTCTGGTTGGTCCCTTTATTGTGAATGACCTGACCAATGACATGAAGGAATTAACTGAGTGGCCAGCCAGTGGAGTGGTGGTGGTGTTCCTATCTTGGTTTGGGCACTGTATCCATGTGTTTGATTGCTTTGTTTATGGACAGTGCCAAAGAGAAGCCTGGGGCTGTTGACTTTGATTTAAGTCTGTTGACTTTGCTTGCATTTTACAGGAGTGTGTGGAGGGGTACTACTAAAGGAGCTACAAGGGTCATGCATCTTGGTGGCTTTTTGGTATTTAATTACCCTCCTCAACATTCACTTGGTTGCCCGGGTCCTCTGTTTTCACTTGTCATCATATAAATTCCAGTCTTAGCTGTATTTCTCTATTGTCTGAGAGGCCGTTTAAGCCCAAAAGACCACTTTTCAATGGCAGAAAAATGGTGAAAGGGAATTAGCAGCTATCAGTTAAGAATGAACAAATGCAGAATGATATTAATGGGGATTCAATGAGGGAAACACAAGAGGTCTGTTCATTGAATCTCAAATCACACCCTTTCATTCTCATAACACCAGCAGATTGACAATGTGCCTAGCCTTATCCTTTTAAAGCATGAAAATTGAAGTGTCTTTTATCCCGGCGTTCACTTTGCATTCATCCATTTTCAAGGCACCAGCCTGTCTTGGTCAATTGCCTTGTGGCTACTGCGTTATCACACTAACAACTGCTGTGTTTAACAGCAACACAATTAAAATTAGGGGAGAATTCAACATGACAGTATGGTGGTAGAGTGGTCACCTCCAGCACTACCTCACTCTCAATAAGTAGATCAATTATGGTTTTCAACCAACATTACAGCTTTGATAAAAAGACAAAATGTAATCTGTGAATTAAGACAAACACAGTACTGACAGAATCAGTTGTAATTAAATTGTAACTAAATTGTAATTAATGCTTTGGGTTTGAACTGAATTGAATTTGTAAATATACTTTGATGTTATGCACATTAACTGTTGATAAATTGCTCTAAATGATGCGCCTTGTAGTTCAAACTTTCCCACTTCTACAGTACTGTTCTTTGGTGTTCCCCTGACACTTGGTAATTAAAATAAAGGTGTCAGACAGCTTCCGAGAATATGGTCGGCCTTCAGAAATGAAGACCCTCATAAACAATCATCACTTTTCGGCACATTACAGCTGGCAGAATATAGGCCTGACACAAAGGGAAAGCCCCACAAAACAGACCGTGGCCTTGTTTACAATGTTCAAGGGCCTCCTTTGCTTTCCAGAGTTAAACGGACAAAGAGCGTCAAACTGTGTCGTTGCTGGAGTTTATTTTAAGAGCTTTTTTTTCACCTCTGAACCCGAATGGCTCCTCCAGATGTACCAGAGCGAACAATGTTGAAAATCCTGCTGCCTCAGCACAAATCCGTCCAGCTGGCAATGCAGCGGAGCTGCAAGTCATTGGTTACAGCTGTGTTTCGATTTATGTGATGGCTGAAAAAATAAATTACCAGATTAGATCGAGAGAAAGAAGACTCCTTTGTTTAACTGTCCTGAAGGCCTCCGAACAACAGCATGCTGGAAGTGTTTTTTTGCCTTTTACTTCTATGGTCTTTTCATCGCCATCAAAAGATGACGAAAAAGCCCATCAGGAACACTACATGTCATATGTTCCTCCACAACATGTATACGTTTGGGCAGATGTGAGCAATTGGATTTTTTATGGGGCGTGCACAGTTATTTCTTCATACTGGATATGATTATTGTCCATATTAATGTAGATTGAATAGGTTTGTATTAACTAGGAGAAAGAAAAGAAAAAAACATTATATTAAATTATCAATTTGTCTGTTCAAAAAGATTAAAGGAAAATAGGCCCAAAGGATCCTCCATTTTCCTACCGAATACACTTTAATTTCCTATTAAAAATTGCATTTCTGTCCTTTATTTTAAAAAAAAACAGCCAACCTCCATTTTCCTACTGAATACACTTTAATTTCCTATTAAAAAAACTGCCAAACAAGGAGCCAGAAAGAGTTAGCAACCAGATTTCTGGGGTCTTTGCTTTGTCATAGTTGCTCATAAATTGTACTTAGACTTCTTCATGGATAAATGCGAATAAAGTGATTAGTTTTATGCCCAATAAATAAGCATAATATATACATGTCAGACAGGGGTGTCATTGATCTGTCTGGAGCTGGTCCTCTGCCTGCTGCATCAGGCACTTTCTTGGATCAATACAGCTGTGCCCTTTGACCCCAGGGAGAAATCAATTGCATTGATTGGTAAGGGCAGGGGCAAGGGCAAGATCTGCAGACTGGGCTTGTGTCTAGTGTGACAAGATATGATGGTCATTAATACCTCTCTCTGTCTCACTCTCACAGTGCTGTGATGCTGTTCTCTTGTCAGCTCTTCTTCCCTGGTCTGTGTCTCACATACCCTATGTGTTTCCATAACCGTGAACACCTGGAGACCCTGTGAACATTGTCCAGTTCTGAATGATCTGTTTGGAGATATGTCAAGTGCATACACCTTTAACAAGCAAGTTCAGGCTAAAATAAATGATGGAGTCTTGCATTCTGCTAAATTAAAATTGAATTCTGAAAAAGATGATGCAGTTGTCAAAACGTGATGGTTCTTTTTTATTACTGGCATGTCATAGGGTGAAACAGTGTTTTTAGTAGTGGCCCAGCAATGGTGACTTTGTTTAATCTGCAGTGTCATCCCTTGCGCTTTGTGGACTTACTAGTCTCTTTCATTTAAAGGGCATATCGTGGGGCTTTACTTGAACATTGTTGCATGCACACATACTGTTCATCTGCTATATATTGCCACTTCAAGGGCTCAGGATCTCTTTGTAAAATAGTGATGTGTTTTCTTGGAATGCTGGTGCAGAGTCATTTTCCTGACCCCGCCCACTGATTTCTTCTAGCATAACAATGAGCTATATTCATAGCTCTCACATACTGCTGTATAGTTTAACTGTTTCAAGTGAGTGTGCAAGAAGCATACAATATTTTCTTGTTAAGTAAATGGTTATAGAAGGACATGAATAGAATGTAGAAATGTGTGATGTGATGGCTAGGCGGTCATGGACCAAAATGAACAGTAATGGAGCAAATAAGCATTCATCAGAAATGGTATTTTATAAGTCACATTGTTGGCCAAGACAGAAGAACCATGTTTTCTGCACCTGCTATACAATGAATCCTGTTGTCTGTATTCGATATAGTAGACATTGCTGAGACAGATTTTTCAGGAAAGGAGCATACATAATACATGGCATTGTTCAATATAAATCATTATGTTTTCCATGATCTCATGAACTGTAACAAGTAAACATGCATGAAATAAAGCCAGAAGCTTACATTTCTATGACTGCGAATTTGACTCAGTGTTTCTTTAATCCTTAATTTGGCAGTTGTCTTCTAAATGAATTGAAAGCAGCCTCGGATAGCACCCGCATTCCTCAGCACCAGCTGTTGACAATAGTACAAGGGACCTTGTCACAGCGGTGGGTAAAATCATTTTTAAGCTGCTCATTACAAACACATTACCGGATGAGAAACCGAAAACCCCCCCCAAAAAAAGAAAAGTAATGAAAACGATGCAGATAGGTGCGGAATATACGAAGCCGCGGGTTGGGAAAGCTGGGAGCGCAGAGTACGGTCTCCATTTGCGGACGTGGTTTGAATGTGAGCGAGCTCAGCGGGGAAGGCAGCGGACGGGCTGGTGTGTGTTGTGGTGAAGCAGCGTGAGTCGGCAGCCCTCTGCTGCTCGCTGTGTATAAGAGAGCATCGGCTGCCGGAGAGAGGAGCCCAGCGGCGCTGCAGACGCTGCCACAGCAGTAATAGAGTTGATTGATCACCGTCACTAGTTTAAGGCCCCTATTGATTTCATTTGCGCTGATATCCCCACGGTATTGAAACCCCCACACCCCCCCCCCCCACCACCACGCACCCCCAATCCAGGAGCAGGTGGACTTGAACCTGGACCGACCCACCCTGCAAACACCCCCTCTTTTGCATCGTAGGGCTACAAAATACGGAATCAGATCTTTGGAACTGGAAATAATATCACAAGCTTCAGTTAGATTTTTTTAATGGTTATTCTGAGGTCTGCATCACAGCAAAGATCTCAGTATTTGCGTTAAGACACATAATCAATGTTCAGAATGGCAGACCCTCTCTCTCTCCCCCCCTCTCCGTCCCTCTCTCTTTTCTGTCTGATAGTCATAGTGGGGTCGTGACAGTAATATATCCAGGGCATTGTGGGTAATAGGTCAGAGGCTGAAAGATGAAGGAAGGGCGTCGAGGGGGCTGGGCAAAAAAGGAAACCATCACCAAACCAAATGTGTCTGATCCCAGGAGAAATGGCGTATTCATTTTCTATTACTGACACTATGTTGAGTAAACAGATACGTCTGCTCAATAAATAGTAAACATTCTTTTTTCACCCTATGCTGCTTCTATAGCGATCGCTGAACTTCATTAGTGGAGGCTGAGGATGGAAACCTTACACCAAAGGATGTTTAATTATTTATTGTGACAGTTATGGTTCTGCACTGAAGGATGGCAAGTGTCCAGAGAAGAGCAGTGATATACACATGCACAGATAGCTGATAGAAGGTGCTGCCCTTACCAAGAAAACATATGAGTTGAAATGTGATATAATAGGATAATGCAAGGGGTTTATCTTTGCTCGGTTGTAAGTCATAAATCGCTGATCTGTCAAATTTTGCCTCTTGTATATACTGTTTAATAGAAAGCATTTGCTGAAACATGTATACAAACAGTTGCATGCATAAAAGTGACAATCGTTTATCTATTACAGAGTGCAGCATATGTTTTGACACATGTAAGAAATACAGTCTGTTTTCTTGGGAAATATTTTAAAATGTATACACATATATTACTGGACATACGAGACATGCAGAATCAGGGCTGAAGAAAGCACAGCTGCACTACTTAATTGTCATTTAAACAGTCTCGAGCATTTTCTGGTTCTGCACTCAGCCGGCTTTGCCCCGCTCGTCCCGGGAGCCCAGGACAGGCACCGCGAGCACGCCCGCAAAGCGCCGCTGACCATGGCCGCTGCCTCCTTTGTGCGTGGACGGTATCCGGAGGCGCGGTGGCGGCAACGGTGCTGCGGCACAGCGAGAGTCGTGCTGCGTGTCCTCGCAGTCAGCCGTGCCTGCGGAGCCCCGAGCGGCTTCCGAGAGGGATGGGATTGATCGGCATGGGGGTTGGGGGAGGGGGTTTGGGGGCGAGGCGTGCGAGCCGCCGGAGTCGGGATGGAGGAAGGACAGGCGGAGGGAGGGCTGTGGCTGGCCGATCCCTCACTCGCTGCAACGCGCACCGAAGGTGCAGACGGGCTTCAGAGAGGACCAGACAGGTAGAAGTACGGGGGAGGGGGAGGGGCGGTGGTGGTGGTGGGGGTGGGGTTAGGGAGAGACTAACCGTTTTGCGTCCCTGTGTCTCGATGTCACCCGTGTTGTTGCCGCACTTAATCTGCGGGGGGAAACTGGGGGTGGGGGGAGGGATGGGTCACAAAAACGCTGGGGTCCCAGCGGCAGAGGGAGAGGGTGATGGATGTTGCAATCGGGCTGATGATGAGAGCGGGGGGTGGATTGGGAGGGGGACCGCGAGCCTCCCGCCCTCCCGAACCCCCTCTGCCGGCCCGCCTCTGATTCAGCAGCCCGCGCCGCTAACCACTCGTTCCAAATCATTCTCCCTTAACGATGGATGACAAGGTTTCAGTCAGTGAGGAGCCGGAGGTGTGTCTGGAGCAGCGGCGGCGCGCTTTCATTTCCGGGAGCATCAGCTCTGTATCCCCAGAGGATGAGAAACCGTCTGACTAGCGGGGAGGGGGGGGGGTGGCAGGGGAGCGGTGGCGGGGGTAGTGGCGGCTGTTGTAAAGGGGAAGGGGTGCGAAGGAAAAGAGACAGGAATGGCAGCATCAAAAAACATTTTTTGGCCATCAGTGTGCAACTGAAATTCACGCCAGGACAGTTCAGTTCAGTCTCATCAGTAACGATGAAATAATCGGCGCTTAGGTCAACTTCGCTCCGCGCCGTTCAGCGGACCCTGCTCGCAGACAGCCGCGCGTCCACGTCGGGTCAAAAGTAAAGCTCGACTTGCGCTACGAGCAACCGGAGCGCTGCCTGCTTCCGCTAGGTCTGTGGCAGCAGCGCCAACTCCCGCAGCCAGAATGACAACTTATTTCTGCACTGTGCAGAGCGAGCCACTGCTGGCAGTGGGGGTGGGGGGAGAGAGAGTGTGTGTGTGTAGGGGGGGGGGGGCACTGTAAGATGCTCTAAGACTAAAGCTGTAGTGAAGACAGCACCGTTCCTTTGTTATTTTTGCTCTGATTCTGCCGGTCTACCACTAGTTTCCTTACTGCAGACCGCCCAGAAATGGATGCCATGTATTTTTTCATTATTATATTTTTTTACTGAAATGATGTTCAGGAGGCGAAAAGGGGGGGGAAAAAATCCCAAGCTCCCCTCATATCCTCTTGTTTAAAGCACGCAGACAGGGGCCAGCACCTCTAACGGTCAGCGTGTCTCGCGGGGCGACTCTGAGGACGAGAGATGTGGACTAGTGATCAGCAGTCGCTCTGAGGACAAAGAGGAAGGACTGACCGTCTGGCTGGGGGCTTTCCTCTGCGAGCACAAAGGCTAGTTAGTGCTGAGCAGGAGGTGCAGGCTCGCTGTTTGATCCTCGACTCTTCAATAGGAGAAATTAAAGTCTGTCTGTAATGAGCCTGCTTCTCCTTCACCACTCTTTTTTTTGCCTCTCGATTCCTCTCATTCTTTTCGTTTATTTTGCCGTTGTCATCGTTGTCGGGTTTTTTGCGGTTTTTCTGTGCGTGTGCCTGCGTGTTGTGCATGTTCATCTTTGTGCATAGGTGTGGGGCATTTCCGAGCCTTTTACTGAGCTATCCGAATGCGGAGATAAGTTATCGGCAGCTAAAGGGAGAAACAGAGGTTTTTTTTTCCTCTCCCCCCCTTTTCGCAGAGCGGGGAGAGTGTTAGCAGACAGAACCAGACAGCGCATGGCCCAGCAGCCAGCCAGAGTCAGACACTGGCTGAGCAAACAGTTGCTCATTTGGAGATTGGGCAGGAGTGAAGCTCCTCGCTTTTGGTGTAGGGACAGGAGCGCCGGCTCATCTCGCACGCTCACTCCTGCTCCTCAGCGGACATTGCTGTACTCCTCCTGTTCCCTGAGACCCTAACTCGTGAGCTCTTTGAATCAAAAATCACGGGTTCGGCTCTTGGGACCTGGGCGGAGGGCACAGGCGGCTCTGGACATCAGCCATCTTTGAAGGGTGGAGTCGGGACAGGACGGCTGCAACTTCAAACACAAGGGACAGGAGAGTAAGGGTGAAATACGGTGAAAGAAAGACAGAGACAGAAAAGCGAGAAAAAAGGGACACGGCAGGACAGATGCGTCGCGTTAGCTGCTTTAACTTCAGCCTAACCGTACCAATAAGTTGTCCGCATATCAGCTTCAACAAATGTGCCTAGTTTGTCTCTGCCTTTTAGAGAATAGAGAGGAGACAAATCTGATCAAGAAAGCTGGAAGTGGATGCCTACATTTCCTCAAAAACTTTTTTGACATATGGACCCATACCTTTTAATATAATATTCAGCCTTTCCTTGCCATGTGTACCTTTACGTGAAAGTGAAAGAATTCAATTATATTTGACTTGTTAAGGAGAATATCTTAGATTCATAGGTAGCATGCTACAGCTGTAAGGTACTTTCACTGATCATAATTTAATCTCGTAATGCTCTGTACAGAAGGCCGTTGTACACATTAGTTCACCTGCGTTGTTTTCCGTAACTTCTTTGACTAGTCATTCCACAGTAACAAAGTGTTTATAAAGAGTTTCCAAAGAGGAATACTTTAAAAAGATACAAATACATGCAAGTGAGAAGTCACAGATTCAGATCATTTGCTTTTAGCCATTTCATTGTGTCTGACTTGTATCTGTATAAATGTACATACATTAGTATATATTATGTAATGTAAATATACAATATATATTTAATCATGTAACAACATAGCTCAAGAATGTCTAATGTAGATAAAATGTTACTGCACAAAAGCTATAGCAGTTGCTGTTCCCTTTTCTTCATTGACCAACATTATTGACCACCACACAATGCACCAAAAGTGAGCTATGGTTTTAAACATTGATTTATGTTTATAAATCACAAAATAGAAGTGTAGTGAGAAGTTAACGTCTCATTACCATGAATCCATTTGTGATACGTCCATATTATGCCGCATTAAAAGATTATTAGCATGCAAATTATATCAATGTTTAGATTTGCCAGAGCACAGAGCACCTCCTAATCAAGAATAATCTTGGATGTATACTTTCTGCCAAATACCCACCAAGCCAATGGCTTCTGACCCAACTCCCTTGACAGTATTTTGGAAGACAATCATGTTGGTGTAGCATAACTGTCGCGCCGAGTTTCGCCACATCACAGTCACTGTGATGATGGTGATGAATCATGATCTGTAGTCAGCAGGAGAATTTGGTCTAACGTATTGAAGTATATCCTTCTCAGCCAATCAAAGAATGCTTTGATTCAAATCCAAAGTGATGTCATTTCTGCCTTAGCTATCAGTGGATAAATTTTGTATAGCTGGCCTCTGGGCTAAACTGTTTCGCACAGTTTGATGAAATGTATTTAGAGTCGATTTTCTGGAATTGCACAGTTTAGCCATAGCTTTTACCTTTAAAAGACTTACTGTATCTGTAGGTGTGGAGTTATCTGCACTTGCCATTTCTTGTTTTGCTGAGCCAGTTCAAACTCAGGATTACTACTTTTAATCCAAGACAGATTTGTTTGATTTCCCCCGATCTTACAGTGGAGGGTTATCATGATTTAATTCAGTTATGGTTTCCCCAGCCCAAGTCTACGCTATACCTTCTGTGTTGGTCTCATCAGTTGGTCATTTCCAAAGATTTCATAGAAATTGCTTGTTTGATTAAACTGGGACCATAGCAATATCAGTCATGCCTAGTGAACTGTTCTCAAAGGTGTGGGAACAGTTCTTAAAAGGTCTGCATTTTCCACATCACAATGTCTTTCATTTATATTTATATTTGAAAGACTTGAATTGAGTTTATACTGAAACTCAGAAGAAGACTTATTTATCAGATTTCATTCCAGTGTGCTGAATAGCCAGTCTTTTTCCCTTTGGCAACATAGGCAACCTCACATGGGGAAAGAAAACAAAGTAACACAACACTGAGTTCACTTTTATGACTTCTGCCTTTCTTCTGGTCCAGTTCAAAATGGGCGGGCATTCTCTTTATACAGTCTAACCGGTACATCTGAAAAAATTGATCCCCGTGAACCAAATTAAAATAAACCAATAATGTGCATAGAGGTCATTTATAGGTATTCAATGTGTTTGTAATAGAGCTTGTGGTGTAATGGACCTGAGGACTGTGGGTTAGAATTACCAGGGAGACTCTGCTTAAAGCAAGTTTACCTTACCTCAAGTGGCCTTGTAACAGTCCAGCTGTGGAAATATCTTTCTGAATGCAGTGAGGTTTCAGGAACTGGAAACATGGTGGTCCAGCCTAACAAGTCACTTTGGATAAGGGTGTGTGTGTGTGTGTGTGTGTGTGTGTGTGTGTGTGTGTGTGTGTGTGTGTGTGTGTGTGTGTGTGTGTGTGTGTGTGTGTGTGTGTGTGTATATATATATATATATATATATATATATGTATGTAAGGGCAAAAACTGAATTGGGTTTTCATGATTTAGAAATACATTAACTTTTCTCATGGGAATAAAATCTGATAGCAGAAAGGGACAATCTTTCCTTTGGCTAATTTGTTTTTGTTTCCTCAGAACAGACTATTCCTATACTGAAATGTTCATACACTTGTCATCTAGCAGTATTTACAGGAAATTTATAGGAAAAGTCTATCAGCGCAGATCATGTACTGCATAAATAGATTATACTGATTAACAAAGAGACTTTCTGTAAGCAATCTGTCCCCAGTCAGATGAGTTAATATGAAGTAAAAGCAAGACATCTGTCATTTCTTAAAATGACCTCTCAAAAAATGTAACATTTTCATACATTTCTGGTTTCGTGGACAGTATGCCATTGGAGATTGGGCAGAACTGAGGCATTTGCTTTCACCTTAAATGGCTGTTACTATGCAAAGATTTGCATTCTTAGAGTCAGCCCAGTGAATTAACCTTAAAAGGGAGTAAAGTCATCCTCTTTCATATCTGACCTGATTTCTTCAATTTTGCCGCACTGAGGCAATTTACTTTGTGAAAGATAGTTTTTTTTGCCAAATTACCCACATTAGAAATGTAGTCTCAACAAAATTGATTTTCTCCCTCTCTCTTTCTCTAATTAAGTTTTTTTCTTCTTCTTCTTGTTTTGTTTTGTACTGAACAATGGCTGATTCCAGCTAATCAGGCTGGGCCTGTGCCACCAGCCCCCAGCGACAGTGGCATACTCTATGCATACCAAGCAGTCAGACACCGAGACACTTATTTAGGAGATGTCTGCCACCGGGGAGTCTGCCAAACAACAGGGCCCACACTTCTTTACATAGCATGTTTTTCCAACTTCACTTTCATTGTATAATTGCATTATTATTCCCTAATCTGAATAGAGACATATTTAGAACCTGTTCGGCAGTGGAGGGGAATAGGGCATGAACGCATGAAGCAAAATGCTTAATAAGATTGAGACAGGCACAGCTTTACCCCTTTCTTCCTTTGTTTTCAGGTTGGGAAAACCAGTGGTGATAATCTCGTGTTAGCTACTGTCATTATAAAAGTTTTTCTCTCTCTCATTCTTCTCTCTCTCTCTCTCTCTCTGTCTTTACTTGGTGTTCCAGGTTAATTCTTCTTTTCCAGACTAAACATGATTCTCTCATGTATCTTGAGAAACCATCTTGGGTTTATACAAAATCACAGGGAACATAATGTATATATAATTCCGAATATCAAAATGGAAAATGTAGTTCATTTTTGGAACAGCAGGAAAGCAGAATCCACTGAGTTCCTTTAGAGTACAGATATGTATTATGTCTACTCCCATTTGTCATTATTTATTTCAAATTACCTTGCTAAGTGTTATAATGTTTAGTTAAAGTCACGACTGGCCATTTGCTGCAATGCCTTGCTGCAGTAGCAATAGTTGTAACACAGGGGAAAAGAGAGGGAGGGAGGGAGGAAGGTAAAGAAGCAGAGGGAGAGAGACAAACAGAGAGCGAGGTCCAGATTCTAATTGCAATGCATCTGCCCTTAATTTTAAATGATAGAATGAAGACAGCCACACTTAAAGGTACTCAAACTGTATTATTCGCTTGTGATCAGTGAAATAGGTAAAGAAATGGTTTAAGTGACAAAATTATGCAAGGCTCATTTAATCTGTTGTTCAAAGTTAAGGTCGAAGTGTGTTGTGGCTACTGCAGATTGCATATAGAGTAGACAAAGGAACATGAGACTGAATTGCCATTGCCGGTAATGTAGTTGTCCAAACCATTGTGTCATCAGCTGTACCCATCATATTACCTTAGCTGTCACTCTTAAAACTAAATAACATGCAATGTCCTAAGAACCATGTGCAAGAGCCCTGTCATTTAAAGGGGAATTTTAGACAGGCCTCTTCAAATTGTAAAAATGAAAACTGATCTACTCCTCAGAGGTGTATCTGAAAAGAAAACAGGGTGAGAGTTAGACTTTAATCAATGTAAATAACAATTTGAGATTTTTTTCTCATACACAAATTTGTGGCCAGTAATTGATATTATCACAAAGTGTGAACGCGTACCGGAGAGTGCTAATGAGGGCAGATTTCATGGATATGTTCATCTAGAAGGTACTGCCACATTTCAATTGATCTTCACTGAAATAGTGGCATGATTAAAGGGATTAATGCCACTTACTCCTGCTGTGTATTTTTCACACTGAAAAGTACATTTCAAGCTAGAGTGAAACGTCACATTTACATTGAATTGTATGCCTTACTTTCTTTTAACTGAGTCTTTCTGCTGCTCTTTAATCTTATTTATTTCTGTGTGGGTGCATCAAATTGGTTGACTAGCATGCAAAGTAAAGAGGACTATGCCATGCAATTCCAAACATCAATGTATAATGCATTAATTATTTCTGTGGTGATTTAGAAAGAGGCATTTTGGGATTACATCACTGAGAGTTCAAATTTTGGAAATTCAATGTAGGAAGTCAATATGCTGTGATTGCCTGACAGCACAGTTTTATTCAGACATGTTCTTTATCTAAGCATTTCAGCACATGGTTCAGTAGCAAGATAGCCAACGTTTTTACTTGTTTACTCGTTAAGCTATCTCTTTTAGCAATTAGGGGTAGCCCACATTTGAAATATGTAAATGCTGTTTGTCTTGAGAATTTCCTACTCAAGGATACATCAAATCTGATCCAAGCAAATTGACTTGTCTTCTTAATATCACCACTGTGCACCAAGCTGTGTTTTACAGCGTTCCTTGCATTCTTCAATCAATTGAATACCCAATCATTCATCAAAATGTACAAGTTCAAGCATCTATACTCCTCACGTCGATTGACTCCGCTTTTAATCCAATACACTGTAGTGCAGCTGTCCTTCAGTATGGTCATTGATGAGCTATGATGAGGGTCTTTGGGCCGTGACGTGTCAGGATGTAAATGCAACGATTTGCAGAGAGACGATTAATCATTTCAATTGATCGACAGTAAAGTTGCATAGATTGAGTGCCACTTTTTTCCACCACCCATAGGTACAGTATATGTAATTAACGGTCCATCAGAACCCTTCTTTGGATCAATGGCATGTAATTGAATACCCTCTTTGATACTTTATGTGCTTTATTCATTGCGTTTCCCATTATTGCATGGTTATAAACAAGTTCTCTTTTTCTTAAAAAGCCATCTGAGGCTTTCAGTTACTATGTATTAAGGGAACCTTTGGTAAGATATGGTTGCTTTAGTCACACGTTACATTAAGGTTACATCAGCTGAACTAATGTGTTAGTTATCATGAATAAATTATTAATTTATAGAGTATAGATGGGGCTAGACTTAGCAAATTGTTAACAAATGCAAAAATATGAATACTGTTCACTTGATGCCAAATGTTCTAAAACTAGGCAGATGCTTTACACCATTACAATGCATTAGGAGAAGTCATGGCACATTAATTACACATTGGTGTGAATTAATTAGACATAAAGGTGTGAATGATTGCCACTTTACTTATAGGTGCAGAAAAAGGATAAATTCATGCTGAAGTACCATGCATAACAAACTGTCATCACACATTATTTAGTCATTGGTAAAGGTGTGAATGATAACTCATACATTAGTTCATGCTAACTAATGTAAATTTAATGGAAGGTGTTACTTATTTCTCTGTAATACCCTTTGAGGGTGAGTTACAGGCAAGAGCAAGATACAGTATCTGAGCCTGAGAATAAATACTTATTATCAGCTTTCAATTACTGATGCTGAAAAAAGTGCAAAAGATAATAAAGAGGGACTCCAGCAGTTGGTAGGGAAGCAGAAGAAATGTAATAAGCTAGGAAGAAGAAAAATGTGAAACATTGGAATTAGTACCAGTGTTTCCGTGACAGCATTCAAATGCATTGCAATCACCAAAACTTAATTTTCTTTTGTATACCAATTCTCATAGCAAAGTTGCACTTTGTAGGGCAAAACAAGGAAGAAGGATTGGAAGATAATAATGTTGGGAAATATAGCATATAGCTGGATACTAGTATGCCACATTTGAATGGAAAATGTTGAAATATGAATATGGACAGAGAATACCAATACTGGTACTGCCTTCAGCCAAAATAAAGAAACAAACCAACAAAGAAAATCATCCCATGATATAACACAATCACACAATGGTAATAAAATAAAGACACTCTGATCATCCAGTTAATCAGTCAAAACAGATCCAGTACTGCACAGAAGAGCTGTTATATGTTTTAGCACATGGCCAATGGAATATGGTTGAACGCACTGGGGATGAAATGACAAGACAGAACACAATTTATTCCAAGTTGTGCCAGTTTTACTCTTTTAAGTGTGATAATTTAGAAGAGGGTGAATGTAGCAGGTCATTTAATGTGTGAAGCTACAGACAGAGATTCCATGATGATGCTGGCCTCTAGATACATGTCCGCATGTTAATAGTTGATACTATAAAGACAAAAAGTGTACGTTTTTAAAAGGTGGCTGTATAAAACTGCAGTGCTTCACATGCTTTGATAAAAGTAGTAAAGAAATATTAACAACAGCTCAGTGTGCCCATAACCGATTGCTAACACAAACAGCCGAGACTAAACAAAATAAGAAGACTGTCATTTTTTTTTTTTTTTTTTTGCACTTTATTGTCAGGCATTGTTATTTTTGTCAACTCAATGACTTGGAGGGGTGGTGGGGGGATCTCTTATCAGGATAGATGATAAAACAGTAGTGGCGTCTGATAGAAGACACAGGGAGCGCGGGGAGGGAGGGGGCTGCTCTGACGTCTGGCTTTCCAGACACTGCGGCAGGGGGCCAGACAGTCACCTGAACACAATCACTTCCTCCGTTTCATAATCGCGGGGCCGTGCCGTCTCCGGCTGACACACATCTGTAAGGATTAAAGGGGCTCGATAGAGGCTGCAAATCCATCTTAAAGACAAGGGGAGCTGCGTGTTCGCAATCACCCTCTCCCCAAGTCCAACAGGAGCGTAATTAAAACCAGTCAGACTGACATTGTTTATCTGAGAGCTGCCACCCAAGACAAGGTATCTGAAGACTTTGCGCCGCTAAAATCTTAAAGCGGTCTCCGCCCCGGGAGAACAGAATGCACTAAGTGTCAGTGATTTCCAAACGTGCATTGCTTTTTTTCTTAAGATCGAAAAGATTAAGCCTTCAATAGCAATGTGCTTTGTTTTAATTCAACACCAGTAGTGATTGTTAAACATTTATATTTATCAAATATTATTATTAAATGTTTCTGTTATTATTTAATGTTCTGTTCTATAATTATTACTTTTGTATTTATTGACTTAATTTGATGTTATTATTTTGGCATGCTTAAGATGATATATTTTATGCAGTTAATTCTAATTGCCAACTGCACTGTTGTATATTAAAGTTAGTCAATAAATAATAGGAGACAATGTAATTAAAAAATCTATTATCTGCAGAGCTGCATATCCTTACACTCTATAATTGTGAATCTTAAAATTACTTTTCAATCTTTTGAACCTTAGTTAGGAACAACACTAATATTACTGCATAGTTTGCCTACGTTTTGCATAATAGCATAATTTAAACACTGTGAATACGATCTTATGACTGCAGTATTTATATATTAAGCAGTTACATAACTGCAGCTACAGATATTCATAGTAGCTCAAAATAATCAAAGTTATATTCTAGTTGTTATGCCACTGTGGGATATTTTGTATATATTGTGATTGACATCATTATTATTATTGTGATGGTTCATATGTGCATTTGGTGCTGTATCACCTGACTTGAAATGGATCTGTCAAATAAACAGCAAGTGTGTGAGAGGGGGAGAGAGAAAAAAACAGAATCCAGCCAGCATATTACTCTATTATAGAGGAAGATGTTTTTAAGCCTTACCATGCCTGGCATTGTCCATCGGAATGAGGCCTCAAGAGCCCATCGGTGTGGAGTGCCTGGGTTCAGGGTAGCAGGCCACTGTGCTAGTCTAGCTAAGTACAAGTGTCACCCCCATCCCTCCGACTCCCCCCCCTCACTCCCAGGGCTATCTCCTGTCTTTGTGCACTCTCTCCGCAGTGCCGCTTTGGAGGCGTTTCCACGGCAACGCAGTATCTGGCTGCCAGCTTGCTGGAGTTATTGAACTGCGACCGGCTTTTGCTTTAGCGGATAATTAGGCTCTGTCTTGCAGGTTCATTTTCCAGTGGCTGGAACTTGAATATGACCTACAGCTGGCCTCGCTTTGTTGTCGGTGGCAAAGCTTTTAACCCGTTGGCCACCGGTCAGCGGTCCCCGTGCCGCCCGGCGGCTTGCGTACCTCTCCCCGCCGAAAGGGGCGACTGTCCAGATGGTGTCACACACGCGCGCAGGCACACATACGCACACACCTGCACGCCGTCGCCTCCAGCGTAACCTGGATCTGATGGCAGTTGTCTGGTGGTGTTGTGCAGAGTGGTTGGGACGTGTTTCTCTGAGGGATGCAAATGCGGAGGTGCACCATGTGCCACGGGTACCAGCCTGAGACTGACGGTGGCAAACGCACCGCCACAGGAGGTCCCCCCAACGGGCTGACGTTGCTCAGAGCCGACCCCCGAAACTGTGTCTTCCTCAGCTTGTGTGTCTGTACATCCAAGACCACTCTGTCTAATTGCTCCTGGGACATATTGTTGGTCAAGTGTATTGTGGGCAATGATTGGTGTATAATGAGTTACTGTTTTCTTGTTGCCAGAAAATATCAGGAATGCACTGGGAACAAATTGGCCCAGTCTTTGTATCTCTCTCCCTTCAGTTTAATTGAAAGTGCACTCCTCAGTGCATTATGAGGGTATAAAGCCATCTACCCATCAATCATGTTTTGTCATTTTGTATAATTTATCCTGTGCTAATTATTGTCGTTCCATCTCTCTTAGATGCCTTGCAGTCTGCTGTCTCCATGCTGTGGTAAGAGAAGTAGTGAAATCATCAAAAAACGTTTGGTTACCAGATACTTATTAATAATGTAAATAATGCCTTAAAATGAACAATTCCATGTGGTGCTATATGTAAAGGTGTTTTATATTGGGAGTTTGTTTATCTTATAGTTTGATATACACCTAGACACCATTTTCAGCCACTTGGCTGTAATTAATCAGAATTTAATCTAGGAATAAGTCCACGGTCTATTATCCCGTCTACCAGTGTGAAATGCTGGTTTGCTACAAAGTTGGCGCGAAACGTCAAACACCGCGGCTGTTATAATATACAATCCACGTTGTGCAATTAAGCTCAGAGTCATTTGGACGGCTTGAAAAGAGACGCCCACGGTGCCCAGCAGGACCGCGTGACCTTTTAGTCATCTGTTCCCGCTGCAGTTACTTAAATAGTGATGTATGTTTCCTCTCTGGCTCCCGGAGCAGGCCGGGCGGGGCGGGGCGCTCGCTCCCTCAGTCATCACCCTGCCAGCCCGCAGCAGCAGCGGCAGCGGCAGCGGAGCTCCCCGAAGTCCGGCTCTGCGTTAGCGCTCCGGCGCGGCGCAGCAGGTACGTGTCGCGGGGCGGAGGCTCGGGGCAGGTACAGTCCGCAAAGCGGGCGGGGGAGGCAGAAATCCCGCAGGACGGCAGTGATGAGGGACCCCCGCGACCCCTCAGTTTCTGTCTGCCCCCTCTTTCTCTCTCTCTCTCACACACATACACACAGCCCTAGTCCAGAAACCCCTCCCCCTCAACTCACAATACAACCTCCTCCACACAAACACACATACACGCACTTACACACACATGCACCCATGTACACAGACACAATAAAAAATTATGCAAAGTCATTCTTGTTTCAACACAGAGATGGTCAACATTGTAGATTTTTTGGTTAGCATATTACACCTGTATTTTCATGCATACACACACGCACACACACACACACACACACACACACACACACACAGAGTCTTAGAGATACAATAACAATTATATGAAGTCATTTTGTTTCAACACAGTAGTAATGGATTGGAACAGCATCGTGAACAAGAACATATTTTGCTGTTATTTCCATATATGTTTGCATGGTACATATTTATAAATTTATATGTATTTACACATATTTAACAATTATTGTACAAATGCAACAATGCTTGTGGCTGCTATAAAATCATGAAATCTTTTTTTTGTGATTTTGTCATTATCGTTTCAAAAAATTGGGAAATAATTACTTTGTTTACTGTGTACTGTTCCAGTGATTTCACAATCCAGAATATTAAACATCCTATTTCATGTTAATACTTTCAAAGAAAACAATAAACCTGCTTTTCTCTTTCAAAAAGTTGGTGTTTGCCTTCTTTTGGATCAGTTTTTGGAACAATGATGCAGATTTAATGCTGATGTATTACAATCTGCAGTGTTTATTCAAATGCGAATTGCATAGGGAATGAATTAATTACTTCCAAATTGATGGTATTATCACTGCAATTTTTTGTCTGCCCTTTCAGTAAATAATTTGGGAGACTTTGTCATAGGCAGATGCGTGAAAACAGCAAGCAGACAGACACAAAGGATCTGTTCTACTGTGTGTGTGTGTGTGTGTGTGTGTGTGTGTGTGTGTTTGCGTGTGGCAGCCAGGCTGCAGATCCATCCATCTCTCTGTCACTGCCCCTGCGTCGCCGGGAGACCAGCAGACCGATGGGGGCTGAATCCTAATTCGCTCACTCGCGTCACTCCTCTGCAACAGGGGAGGGACGATCATTAACCCTGCACTCTGGGAACAAAGCAGGGAGCTTTCCTACTGCAGGAATACCTCCCGCAAGTCTGACATTATTCAAATGTTACAGCAATGATAATATTCAGAAGTGGAGAAACATGCTGTTAACCACTGTTAGCATCGTAATGTATGTTATTTACTTAATTAGCAGCCTCTTTTATCCAGGCATGGTTTACATTTTATCCATCTACGGAGCTGAAGACTGAAGCAATTCAGGTTAGCTACCCTGCTCAAAGGTGAAACAACAGCAGCTTGTGTGTGTCCTCCGTACGATTTGAATCTGGAACCTTGTGGTTACAAGCCCAGCTACCCCTCAGCTACCCTACACTGCTGCTTCTGAGAAGAAGTGTACTCTGAGTAAGTTTGACCTTGTCAAAGGATACCTCTCTTTGGCTCCCTCCCCTTTCTAACTTTGGCTCTTTAGAAAGCAGGTCTGCGCTACCGCTGGGAGACGTCTGGTCACCCTCAGAGCAGACTTCATTACGATAATGATAAGTCGGAGCTCAGGTGCAGTGCCTCAACCTTGCGAGTCTCTAAACGCATTCGTCTGCCGTCGCACCGTTTGACATGGGCCCGTTCCAGCATTACTGAACAGGACCAGATGGAGGCACAGTTTAAGATCCAAGAGCAACGTAGGGACGTCCCATTATCTCATGTTCCTTTGTATTCATCAACTCCCCTCTCCCCCTGCCTGGTACCTCAGCCCTGGATCTCTGGCCTATGGCTGTCTCCGCAGCGGTTCCAAAATCTAAGGGCAAGACTCAGTTCCAGATCAGCCAAGCTAAACATGTTGTCAGAGCACTTTTTCCTGTTCAGTCACTCGAATGATAAACATGTATTAGTGTTTAAATGTCTGCTTAATGTACGACAGAAGGCGTGACATTGAACAAACGCCAGTTCCATAAAGAATGTATTTTTCAGATTTATTTCTCCACAATTTGAAAATGAAGAATAACTGTTTCAAAAGCGGTAGCCTCACCCAGCGTAAGGACAACACCAAGACTGTTCCACTGTTTGTCTGTTTATGTGACTGTTACTTTAAAGGCACTGCTGAACCGAGCGAAGGAACCGGGGGTCTCAAGGTGTGGCCACAGAATGGGAGCCCACACTGTGGAGGGAAAGTGCCTGAGCCTGTCCCCTCTCTGGCCCCTGCAGAGCGGATACCCTACCCAAGACCGCACTGCTTAAAATAGTGCAGACTCGCAAGCTCAGGTGGGCACTGCACCCGAGCTGAAATGACAGCAGCCAGGAGCGAGAGGCACAAGACAGCGTTCCCCTTGCCAAAATTTCAGAGGCTTTGCAGTAACAAGCATGGCTTTGAAATTTTCTTTTTTGTTTGTTTTCTTGGTCAGTTGCCTCGGCCAGCTTTGTACTTGCGATTCTATCCTTAAGCCCTTTGAAACATTATTTCACGATTACTTCAATACTTTGCCTAAAATATGTGATATTATACTAAAAGGTAACTTCACTGAAAAATGAATATTTTATTCCCCACCTTTACTATAGTAAGTATGCATATTGAAAAGCATTCATTTTACTTAGTAAGAACAGAGGTTCATTTAGTGGTTTCTTAACCAACTTTGTGCTGTCTAGCCCTCATACAAAGCCCAGGATGCATTGCTTCACCCCTCTTTGTACAAATTACATCTGCAAATCACACTGTTGTTACTCAGTCTTTAATAATCGTTCTCGACGACTTAAACCCATAAATGGACACTCCAAACACTTAGCTAACCTGTAGATATATTACTTTTTTGTGTGCTCAGATGGTTTGTGTCTTTGTGAAATCTGAATTTATATTCACATTTCAGCAAACTGTTTGGCAAAATGGAAAACCGACACTCCACTTCAGCTAAAATTGTAATATATATATATATCAACATTTCAATTACAATATAAGTGGCTTAAATGGTTCAGGGCAGCCACCTTCACATGCTATAAGGGCTCATATGGAGATTGGAAAGGCAGTGCCAGACTGTGAGGAAATGGACATTATCCGCTGTGAATACAATTCCATTCTTTTCAATATACTTACCCACCAAGACTGTAAGGTAAGGAGCAACACATTAGATTTATGATTCTTGGTAAAGTTCCTTTTTTGCATACATATCAACTGGAACCATATTTTTTCTAAAGGGTTTTGTTTGTCTTTGGCCCATTATTAAAGTTGATGATCCCATCATTGCAAAATTCTGCAAAATGTATTGCCCCATTATGTGAAACGTATTGCCTCATTCTGCAAAGTGGGTATTCACACTTTACCGGAATGATTAAATAGGGAGCGTGTGTGGGAGTGTTTTGCAACATAAAAGCGGGAAGGACGAGGGTACAAACAAGTTGCAGCGCTGAACTCAGAGGACCTGCTTAAACCACCAAGCTGGGATCTGGAATGGAATCAGGTTCCTCACAAAGCGGACTTTGATTTCAGAGGAGTAAAATAAACACCCCGCTTTCACATCTTATCAAATCTGCTGACTGTTTTCCTGAAGCTTGTGCCCAAAAGGTCCTCGCTTTCTCTCTCTCTCTCTCTCTCTCTCACACACACACACACACACACACACACACACACACACACAAAAACACCCTTCGCAGCTGGCAGAAGGCCAGAGCCTCGCTGCAGTGAACGAAGAAGGGGGGGAAAAATCCCCACCAAAATCAACATCTGCTAAGAGGATATTTACATCCAAAATAGGCCCTGTTTATACAAGCGTACAAAGTTGTTTTCAAACAGCATTTGTCTCTCTGTTTATTTTCCCAGTTGTCTCAATGATGTCTCTGTGCCCATAACGGTAGCATCTATTTTTCAGCAGGCTATGGGATTTTTCATCACCTGACAAAGGGCAGCGGGTTCAGAGAGGTTACTGCAGGACTTACTGATGTTGACTGCATTATGTCCTCGGCTCCATGCGAGGCTGTTCGGTAAGAAATCTTAGTCAAAGCCTCTCAGATTGTTTGGATCAGTGGAGAAGGCAGAAAAGATGAAGGCACATTTTTTCCCTTCACTTTTGTTGGCTTCTGAGAAAACCCCAAACCCCGTAAATCCTGCCCCTCAATGAAACGTCTGCGACAGCGTTGGTGAGAGGGGAGAGAGAGGCACGAGGCCGGTGTGTAGCTAGGCCCCGGCAGATCTGGTTCTTATTAATGCGTATATTTCATTCATAAGGCTTTCTGCCTTGTGCTCAGCCTTGCCTTCTTGTTCATTTCTGGGTGAGTCTGGTTGTATTACAAGCTTCTGGATATTATCCAGATAACAGCACATTGTGCAGATGTGACTGCGATACCACATCTGTTGTCGGGCTTGCAGGTCTTTTGACTAGGTAGGCTGACCGTTGTTGTGAAGCGTTCGCTGTGCGTTTACAATCATCCTTCCACATCCTGGTCAGACCCCATTTGTGTCTCCTACAGCAGAAATTCACACAAAATCCACGATTTTTTTCGTATCGTTTTCTTTGACGCACGTCAGAAGAAATATCCCTATGAATGATCGAGCCGATCTTCCCTGATCGTTAAATGCAAAGCGGAGGCACCGGCACAATCTCAGACACCACGTTACGTAATGAAAGGCAGATTAAAAACCCATTGATTTAAACGCTCCTCCTCATGCAGACCTTGTGTGCCAAGGCCGTTGAGATGATGTATTGATTTATCCCCCTCGCCCCCAATAGTGGAAGGCTGAGGCTGACGGAGCAGCGCCCATGGCCCCAGCTGGCTGTGTACCGAGCTTGTTTGCGCTCTCACTATGTCCTGTAAGCAGCGTGTAAGCGTGCCAGAGCAAGCCCATTCGCGAACGCGCTGTCCCTCAGAAGCTCACTGATGCTCGATGCCGCCGTCCAACGCTGTAGACACTGAGGACCCCATTCATACTGCAGGCTGTCAAAACAGCTCTCCTCTGTTATGGCGCTATGCAGGAATTGATAGGGAAGGGTTGGGGGGGGTGCGGTTCACTGAATGTCTCTTTTTTATGATGTCCGACGCCCCTCCTTTTACGGCAGGCGGTGTGAAACCTGGCTCCTGGGGGGCAGTTTGCATGCCGGTCTTTGCTGCGACCTCTGCTCTTGATTAACTTAATTGCTCTTAATTAGCCCAGTCATTTACTCACCTAGACCGTTTTCACGTCTCTGCAAAATGTCAGCCGCAACTGATGGCTGATCTTGTGGGCATGCTCAAGAAACATTTCACTGCAGTGCAATTTTTTATTTATTTATTTTTTTTGGAAATACACAAGTGTACAAGTGTACAGCCAATAAAAAAATGGCCAAAGTGAGAACTGGTTTGTGGGGGAAAAAAAGCGAAGTACAAGTAGAATACCCACTCCTCCTGGAATTGAGCTTGACACCCCAGCTTTGAACAAAGAGCAGACAGGATGGCTATATGGGAGCCAATCAGACGTAAAGGAGCGGCGAGTGTGCTGGATGACGGGTTCGTCGAGCCCTGCAGTGTGTCATTATTGGGATTCTCCTGACACCTTGCTCTACAGAAGGGAACCTCAGAGAAACACAGTACTCGCCGCTCACCATGGAAGGGAGATGGGAGATGGGAGACAGGAGAATGTCTGTCAACCTATAGAATGAGGAAACAGGCTTACCTCAGTGGAGTGAGATCAATGTAGGCCAAAAAAAAAACCACACACACTGCATTTGTACGTGGTAGAGCCTCAAAGGCTTCACTTTGCTGGTGGCCCCCATATTTTTCCACTGCAAAAAAACAGGCACTTATGAAAGAAAACTGAACACTGAAATATTAATGAAAATGTGAGCATATAAATACATACATACACATTTGATTTTAAAATATGAATAATGAGCAGCATGCTTAAGTGTTACTAATGGTGACTACAGACAGCCAAAATGGTGACATTTTTATTAAGTGCTACCATTAACAATTTCCAGATTTTCAGATACACAGAATGCATTCGGTTAATGCCTTTCAGTATGTTACAGTGCCCTCCCCTTTCAGCTTGTCATGTTCTAAATCCATAATCATGCACATGACAAGATGATGCAAGCAGCAGTGTCCTCCAGTTGGCAGTGTCAGTCACATCATTTGCCATTGTCTTAGTTCAGGCTCTCCTAATACATTTCTGTATGACAGTGATGACGTTTCCATAGGATTCAACTTCGCTGGCAGGACTGACACCTGCTGGCTGGCCGATGGCAGCAATGCTCTTTAGTTGACGGATAGCCTGACGATCACTGGTGATGTCATTCGCAACTTTCCCAGCTTCCAGACACCCTGAAAACACCAAAGCAATTAACCTAAGCAGCACAAGGGTACTGCTGCACAATTAAAAAACACACTCTCACACGTGTGAAAATAATGTAAAGCTTGGCTTTGCCAGATGTCTGGTGTCTATGTTCAGCAATATACCAATTAATTTCCTAATCATACAGGTAAACATCATTCTTTCTCAAGTATATTTGGACTGGACAAAGTGGGCAGCTACTCTAAGGGCAACCATTGAGCAAATCTAATTACATACAAATACATACATAATAACTATTTGTAAATACCTTCTTAAGGCTTTATTTTCAAATCTTTTTATTTAAAAGATCTTATAATGTTATATGTTGTTTCATAAGAGCAGTAATTAATTTTCTTGAAAACAAACTGTATGTAATAGCTAATTGATATAAAGATGTAATTAAACAGAATGCTATTATCGTGTTATTACAATGTAATTATGTATGTTGTATGTAATTAACATTAATGCATATGAGAAATCATGACACACATATATTTCTAATCACACTCTAAATTACTACCTTTGATGATGCTACAGGCTGTTCTTAGAACATAGATACAGGTGTAAGTTCTGATGTTTGCATAATTACAGTAATGACTTTGTAATTAGTTGTTTTTGGGAGAACTGATACAGTAATACCTTGGTGTTTTTTTATACAATCCATCTTGTGGTGCATCTTTCTCAAACACCACTTGAATTTCTTAGCTGTGATTTCATTTTAAAATATGTGAGAATAATCTGTCTGCCACATACCCAGGTATTTGAGTGTGGGCTCTCTCTGATATTGTAAGTTCAAACTGTTTGATGCAGCCCTGGGTGATTCCTTGGATTCCGGTCTTTGTTTTGGTTGCCATGGCAGCCTCGCTTTCCCAGTAGTCTTGACCAGAATACTGAGGAGGTGGGCAGAGGGACTGCAGGAGGGGAGGGGAGGGGGTGGGGGGTGGGGGGTTTGCTGCTGGAGGTGGCGCTAATGAACCCTTCCCCTCCCGAGACGTCCTCGCGGGGACGCGAGACGACCCCGAGGTCATTCCCGAGGAGCGTGTGCGTGGCTGCAGAGGGGCGGCCACCAAACATACCCCCCCCCTTGACGGCCGCCACCATGTTCGGACAGCAGAGCCGTGTGCGTGGCATGAGCCGCGGTCGCAGTGATCATGTGACCACCCCAGCAGCTGCAACACACCCTTCATTTTCTTCCTGACTGTTACCATGACTCGAAGTGATCGACTACATCTCCACAAGAGTTAACAAAACCAGCCCGGCCGGTGCCAGACTTTTGGCGTCGAGCAATTTTCTGTGAGATACGGCGTCATTATAAAAGGCAATAACAGAGGGACGCAGTACGGCGACACGAATCGCCTTTATTGTGCTTTTGAGCAGATGCTCCTCTGCAGGACAATAAGTATAACGCAAGACTTCACTGCAGAAATATGGACAGATTAATCTGAGCCAAGCTCTGAGAGTCCAGACTAGTGTGATGGAAAGCTTAGCATTTTGGATAGAGCAGAAGCATCAAACTGACTGATGTCCTGTCCAGGGAAGATGAAAAGGTGGTCAGGTCTACAGTTTTGGAAATCTCATATTTCTTGGGCTTTTAAATTATTACAACATCGTAAAAGAAGAACAAGGTATTACAAAAATTTTTCCATCAGAACAGCAAAACATGTCATTAATATTAAATATATGTTAATCACTACCATTTTACAATATACATGACTTTACAATATATTCTGAATTAAAAGTAGACCCAATTGGTACACACATTAATTGATATATTTTGATATGTAAGAAATTATACTTCATATTTTGGACTTAAAATTGTTTGTCAGGGTGAGGAGAAATTATTCTCTTTATTAGTGCCCACTTCTATGTAATTGACAACTACTAGTATCCATTTGAATATGTCCTTATCAGTTCACATCTTATTTATAATGGACTATCGGTAATAGGAATGATTGTTTTAATAAACAAGAAAGGAGTTATTTGAAAATGACAGATTAGAAATATCAACTTGCAATGATGTATTATATTCCAAAGAGTAATATTCATTCTAACATTGACAGATACCACAAACTGAGAAGACTAAAGAGCTTCAGTGTATATATATATATATTTTGTTTTGTTTTGCCTTTTTTGCAACAATGGAGCAACCTTAATTTACATTTTAAGAGAATGATCTTAGTTCATCACTGTGTGAACCTCATGAATACCACTTCAGAAAAAAGGGTTTGAGGTTTTTTTTTTCTAAGCATGGAATGAGTCCACAGAATCAGAACATAACTTGTTACCAACAAATCCAAGTGTGTAGCTTGGCATTAATATCTGTGGAGTTTTGGGTTTCCTTTTTCTGAAAAAGGTCCCTTGAGGATTAGTCAGAAGAGAATGTGGTATCCATTTACTGCAAATGCAGCCCCTTCAGAAGATCCTCCACAACTTCTCTGGAACAAGTTTAATGTTAGATAATTATGATTGTCTTTGCACCCACTGGTCTCACAGATTTGTTTAAGGCTATGCACTGTGCCCAATGCATAGGCCATCCCGATCGGCACAGCACTCGCCATGATTTCATCTACCAAACATTCTCCCATTATCTGCAATGGGGTCCATTTAGGATACACTCTGGATATTTTGATTATGCATATTTATATCCATTCAATGTGTGAGTGTGACCTACAATGGGGCTGCAAACTGATATGCTCCAAAGTCTATCGGGTTGACTATAGATGAGCCCTGGTCAACAGAAATGATGACTGTTACAGTGATGAAATAACCCCCCATGCCCCTATTTTGATTTGCTTATCTTGAAGTGAATCTAAATATGCACATGAATATGAATATGAATATGAATATGAATATGAATCAAAGGAACGCTGTACAGTGGAGTCAAGGAGATGAATGTCAGTATGCATGCTGCATAGCATTCTTAATTCAAAAAGAGAAGCTATTAATGTCACGTGAAATGCATTCTTTCACAATGCACTGTGGGTTCATAGTGCACTTACAACAATATCCACTGAAAAATGCTGCATTTCTGATGTTAATAAATAAATCACATATATTTCATCATATATATCATACATATCATATACACATATATCGTGACAAGCCATGAAATGAAAATCCTTTGCATTCATGTGATGTTGTGAATATTGTCCTGGATAGCAACATCTGCCAAGTAAATGAACAATGTAAAATATTGCCAAACCACAAATTGGAAGGCTCCATCCACAGCCTACATCCAAGCTGAACGAGGGTCTCTGTCACTGCCTCAGCTGAAGTTGCCTGACAGGTGTCAGCTACTCTGATTACTGCCCTGACTTTTCATCAGTTAAATGTGGTTAGCAAGTCTTGTCTCCTGGTAGTCTGTGACTCAGGGATTGCTGGCTATATTGCCTAAGGGGGTGCATTTTCCAAACAGCTGGATAGCATTATTCTGTAGTAATATGAGTATACCAAACAATAGTAGAATTTTCCACTTACTCAGTCATGTCATCTCATTCCTGGGTCAGATTATCAGGAATTAGATCAAATCTTTTTAAGACGTTCCATTTGTAATCAAAGGGCCAGTGGGGGGTCGCATTATTAGCTCACTGAACTCTGTCTCTGAACTCTGTTCTCAAAAAGAGAAGATTCAGAAAAGAAAAGAAGGATGTCCCGTGGCTGAAATGGGGTCGTCAATTCCTATGAGTTCTGCTGCAAAGATTAAACAAGGTGAGCTGCAAACAAAGTTCTGAAGGCCGTTAAGAAGTTTCTGACTTGACCTAGCCCTGTTTTCAGGCACAGTGAAAGAGCTTTACTACCATCTAGTGGTTTAAATTTGAAATGCAAGTGACATATGACATTCAAGTTGCGCAAAAAGGTCTGACCCAGTACCTAAAATAGCTATTAAAATGTCGCAAAAAGTGTTTTCGCTTCATTTGTAGCAGTGCAAAATAATGCATCATGGTGGCAATAATGATGGCAATTTTTAAATATATAAGCAATGAGCCAAAGCACTAATTAAAAGGTTTTCCATACTAGTCAAAGTGCTGTGACAAAATCAACATTTTTGTTCCTCTTTCTAATGATTTTGTAAGTCAATTTTTACATTAAGTAATTTCAACTTCCACTCTGAAGATAATGACACTCAGTGTAAAACAAGATACCAAAAATATGTTTCCTTGCAAAAGCACCTGCAGCTCTCTGTGAACGTGGCCTAATGTTCACAAATATTCACATTTTCTACCTGTTTTTTCTCTATGAATACATATTTGTATGTGTCAGAGGGCCATGTGTCTCAAATATTTACAAACCTTGCAACAGCTTGTGATCAGTTTCAAATGCATTTTGTCTTTCAGGTTAGATGCATGAGACTGGTGTAAGTAGCTGTACAAGCATTGGATAATGGGTTCATTGCATGAGTGACTGACCACACCCAACATGTGATATAAAGCTTTTTATAAGAGAGGGTAGAGAGCAAGGAAAAGGTTGTTTTGTTTGATGGATGGATGGATGAAAGAGAAAGAGAAAGATGAAGAAAAGTGAGAAGGAGAAATTTTATATAAGCACCACTGGACAGCTTCTTCACTTTACTTCACTTTCATTTTCTCCTGAAGAATATTCTCACTCAGAGGACCTATGCTTGCCATGACACATATGGGACCTTTATAAAATCTTGAATGCTCAGATTACATGGAATCCTACAAAAATGTGTTCAGAAGATAAACCAGTCATGTTTTTCACATAGGCAGATCATATATGTTCCCTGTCAGGACAGACACCTTTGAAACTATTCAAACTATTTTCTGTACATACTGAAGAAGCACAAAAGGAATAGTACCCAATATTTCCTCTATACACTTATGTTACTTATTGAGTATATGATTTGTACATGTGAGGAAGAAATTTTGTTGGGAATATCAATGCTCTCAGTGGTGGATAAACTAATGATTTGTACATATGAGTAACGTAGATATTTTGTGCAATGAAATTTAACTGCTATATCTCATTGAGTTTCTCACAGAAATAGTGAGGCAATGTTTTCAACTCTATGGTGGCATAAATGAATACAAAATGACTGCAGTGTTACTCTAATAATATATAATTAATTAAATAAAAATGTGTAACTTCCAACATTCTCCTTGTCAAGCAACACACATAATTTGTATGACTGAAAGAGCATTGTCTCCATCTAGTGGTCAAAGATGGACATCATTTTTTCGTTCACACAGTGTGACAATTTTGTTTGCAATAATACATTTGCGTTACTTACTCAATTAAAAGTTGTTGGTAGTTTATTACTAATTTGTCATTTCTGGTCTATTATACTGTATTCTAACTTTCTAACCATGAGGATCTGTTAAGAAACTCAGATAAATATTGACTGAGGTGATTTCAAGTAATTAAACTTACAGACGAATACAAAATAAGGTATTCTGAAAATAGTACATATGAGAGATTAAGGTCATTGACACAGTATATTTAGAGAAGCAACATAGGGAGAAGGTCACACAATCTGAAAAACATAATTTCAGTCCTGTCTAAATCAAATCCGCTGTCAATAATATCACAAAAGTTAACAAGCTCAGTATCTCCAGATGCACAAAATAACAAAGCATACAAAAATGTATATTAGGAAAGGTTTGTACTAGACAAGGGAAAAGAGTAAGGACTTTTTGCACATCATGGTGTAATTTTTGGCAACAGTTGCTTAGTAATACAAGGACAAAACCTGTGATATGCTAATTAGAAAATTCATGTGTCAAGGCAATTAAAGCAATTAGTTCATTAAGTAATTGTACTCTGTGAGCACCTAATGTGATGCAACCACCTTTTCCTGCTAAATGAACCCCTTTTCATTTTATTACTGTTGCTTTGCAGAAATCTTCAGGAATGACACTGCTGTCAAATTAACAAGTCCAGCTTTTTCAGTCTCCTTTGCTTCTTGACAGCTTGCTAGGAACACTGATATTTTTAGTCTTTTTTTTGTATATTGTAAGAATTTTTATGATGTCACTCTGCCCATTGGTTGCTGTGCATGGCGTATAAATTCTTACAAACTATGCAATGTTATTTAGATATTTGTCTGTTCACTTTAATAAAAAAATACTGTTAGAGTAAACATATCATTCAAAACTAAATCAAAAGGGCTTAAAGAAAGGCCACTGTTCATTGGACAAACACGTCAAGAACAAGACAGGATGCGTGTCAACAAGTAAGGAGCATTGCATGATGGTTTCATCACATTGTTCATGCAATGTGCTCCAGATAGGGAGGTGACAGACTTGGCTGTCAGAAGCGGTTGTGAATGATAAACGTCTGCCTAAGGACACCAGTAGGCCAGTGTTGCTGCTTGATCTTGTATAAACCAACTTTGTCAGTTCAACAGCAAGCAGCCCCTCTCCACTCCCTCTCCTGCAATATTAGGCCTCTGTTATCAGGATTAGCATTCCCTGAACATTCCAAGGGTTAGAAAACCAAACACTGCCACCTCCATATTTGTTGCCCATGGAATATTACATTACATTATTGACATTTAACAGACACTATTATCCAGAGTGACTTATATGTTACATTTGTTGACATGTTATCCATGTGGATATTTTCTGCACTTTGCCCAAGGGTTCAGCAGCAGCGCTCCAACAGGGAATTGAACCAACAACCTTCTGGTTACAAGCCCTGCTCCTTACCACTATGCTCCACTGCTACCCTAGGAACAGCCATTGATGAGGAATAGCCAGTATCTTATGCTAAAGGTTTAAGATGAGGGTGTTCCCAATAAGGTACTGAATGCAAATGTCTATGTGTGTGAATGTCAGTTCTTCTGCTGAGCCTGGATAATAACATTGCCTAAAGAACACATGCCAGTTGGCACAGGGACTTCTGATATGATGCTACCAGTCTACACTACTCCTCCCCCACAAAGAAGGAAACCACTTAATTCTCATGAAAATTACTGGCCCTTCCTGTCCCCTTTCCACCATTGTGCTGTACCATCAAATTCAGAAAAATACTGGCACTTACAATAATGTCCTCTGCTTGATTAGACACACTGCCTCCCCTTGGACTACAATCACATTCAAGAGCCATCATTGTCTACATGGGAAATTGAGAAATCAACATTACAAGCCTGGTCAGGAAGATAGGAACACTTTGAGCAGTTCTTTCAATAATTATATGTTTCAGAGGTCTCATCAAAGGATCATTAAAATGCATTTTCCCCTTTCTTCATTACATTAGCTGTTGACTGGAAAAAGCAGCCCTGGAAATGGGAGTCTTTCATCAACTGACCCACTACATGAGCAAGTTGTGTAGTCACCATGTTTTACCACTAGAGGGTGAAAAAGCAGAGTAGAATGGACATTGACATCATTTTATCAGAATGAAATAACACCAGTTGCTGTGCTCTTTGCACAGCATTTCAAGGTTATAATTATCAGATCCCCAATACAAAAAGGCATTTTAAAAGTTTTGATGTGTACCCAGTGTTGATGTGGATGGTAGGCCTAGCTGAAGCCCAAAGAGACAGTCAATTCAGTTCTTCAGACCAACACAGAAACCTTGTGATGAGGTGGACACTGCAGCAGGCTGCCGTGACAAAAGGTAAACATGGGCTGCCCTTTTGGTGGGAAACACAGTGGTCATTTCTCAGTCTGACTCTCTGTGTGCATCAATGGACTCCAGCACTGGACACATGGGTATATCAAAACCCTATAAGAAGATCAGTACTGTGTGTATCTATGAGAAGACTGCCTTTCTTCAGATCACGCAGACCATTGCCAGTGAGTTACTGAAGGAGGAAAGTATAGGTCAGAGTGCTGTTATCAGTTATAATATGAAACTTTAGCTGATGACACATGGGAAATCTCTATTGTCGTTTCAGCTGTCAGTCAAGGAACTTTCAGCTATAAAGCACCGGTTTTACACCACTGACCACAATCAAAGGCTTAATGATAATACTGAGTTTTCCTTGACCAGACCACAAACCAAACAACTGGCTTAAGGGCAAACTTATAATACCCCGATGCGCACAATGAAAGTGCTTAGAATTGCAAGGTGGCCTCATTATGCACATATGCATAATAAATATCATTATGATATTATTTTTATTCCATTATTAAGCATTCTCCAAATCTTTATACTATTGCACATATGTTGTAATTTAAATGAAATTCGAAGGCAATTGAATGTCAGTGTTGGATAGCTAGCTACTGCATAGTGGAAATAATGTACCATGGAGCAGGTGTGTACTGCTGCGGATGGCTGTCCATGCTTTACCTACATTTATGTGCATGCTGTACATAGCTCCTTAATGCTTTCCCTGCATTTAAATGAAGTTTGCATGTCGCAGCTGCAAATTATAAATCAGCCTTAAGTGTTTTAGCTTAATGAGCTCCCTTTGCTGATAAGGACTCTTGAACAGAAACGGACCACCAATTTGAGGCTTGAGTTTCCAGTCTCAAGATAGTCACATAATACCACTTATTTCAAAAGCTCAATTTCTTTCAGCATAAAAAAGTTGGTTGATTAATCCATCAAATTAATTAATTGCTACCGGCTAGTGTACATGAAAATCTAGTTGTACAAAAGGGTAACAGAATGTACAATGTGAACATTTTAAATGTCAGTCAAATAAAGAACGCTGTGCAGTGATGCAATGATTTGCACAGGCTGTTGAAATATGGAAATAATTGTATTCGTCTTTTTTAGTCAGACTGGCATGGTGCAGCTCAGCGCTCACATCCTGTGAAACATTTTACAATGATGTCATCTCACACACCTCCCACAGGGAGCTAACTGCACTCAGACACAGTCTGACATCTATGGAATGTTTAGGCCTGCCAGCTGTTTTCAACAAGGTTGTTGATATGGTATCTGTGAATGAGGGCATATATATGTTTTTTTTTTATTAGTTTTGGCTACAGATCATACATTCATTCTGGCAGGGCATTATGATGGAATAGCAGCATTACGGAAAATTTTGTAAACAGTAATGAGGAACCAGTGCTGAATTTAATTAAATGTTTGTTCATCCACATCATTTATAATGAGAATTTCCTTTGTTGAAAATCTATTCCAATAAATGCTGTCTTTTTAGCAATGCAGTCTGTGATTAATGTAAACCTGTATCATGCATGGCAAAGCCACTGAAATGTTTGCTTCCAGCAGATTTAAAATACCTCATAGTGCCCCCGATTCACCACGGAGTGACATTTGTTACCATGCAGAGGTGTGCATGGTCTAAGGTATGCAGAACATACCATCCAGTTGTAACTGGAAAACTGTGCTCCATGTCTAAGCAGTGAATGCCAATGATACACAGACTTGTAAGGACTAAATGAGGGACATCCTCATCCTCCTCGACCTCTCCGCTGCATTTGACACCGTCGACCACCAGCTGCTCATCGCCAAGCTCTCTGAGCTTGGCATCTCTGGGACGGCCCTTTCTTGGTTCAGGTCCTACCTGACCGGTAGATCTTCCCAGGTCTATTGGAAAGGCTCCACCTCCACTCCCACTACCCTCACTACAGGTGTCCCCCAGGGATCTGTACTGGGACCCCTACTCTTCTCCATCTACACTAACTCTCTTGGTTCAGTTATTGGCTCGCATGGTTTCTCCTACCACTGCTACGCTGATGACACTCAACTAATTTTTCCTTTTCCCCCCTCCACCCCCCAGGTCAACGAAAAGATCTCCGCGTGCCTGGCTGACATCTCCAGATGGATGGCCTCCAACCACCTCAAGCTTAACCTGGACAAGCCCGATCTGCTGCTTATCCCGGCCAGGACCTCTCCTCTTCAAGAGCTCTCGGTTACTGTTGATGGCACCACAGTAACTTCCTCCACTTCGGTGAAGAGCCTGGGCATCACCCTCGACAACAGGTTGGACTTCACCGACTACATCTCCCAGACGGCACGCTCCTGTCGATTCCTCCTCTACAACATCAGGAGGATTCGCCCTTTTTTGACCACCTACTCCACCCAGCTGCTCGTCCAGGCCACTGTGCTCTCCCGCTTGGACTACTGTAACGCCCTCCTCGCAGGCCTCCCAGCCTGCACTATTCAGCCGCTGCAGCTCATCCAAAACGCAGCTGCTAGGCTGATCTACAATCTCCCCAAGTTCTCCCGCGTCACCCCCCTACTGAAATCCCTCCACTGGCTCCCAATCGCAGCCAGGATCCGCTTCAAGACCCTGACTCTCACCTTTTCCGCTGCAAGAAAGACTGCCCCGACCTACCTCCAGGACCTCATCCTACCCTACGCACCCGCTCATCAACTTCGCTCTGCTACATCCGGACGCCTCGCTTCACCCACCAACAGAACGAAAGGCCCATGCTCCTCACAACGACGCTTTTCCATCATTGCCCCCCAGTGGTGGAATGATCTCCCCACCCCCCTGAGAACAACTCCTTCAATCCAACCCTTCAGACGTGCGCTGAAGACACACCTCTTCAGACTCTACCTGGACTGATACCTCTCCCTCTTCGACCTTGTAACTTTGACATTGAGAATCTGACTCCTGTCTTGTACTTGGTTCTCACTTACCTAGGTAGTATAGCGGTACTCCATTTTTTCTGTAATTGTATTTGAGATGCAATCCTAGTTCAGATTAGTTGGCTCGCGTCACTGACCTTGCGCTCAGCTTCAGCACTATTTGCATTGTATGACCTGTACACATCTTGCTCTTGTGCCTGTTGTTTGCTCACTATTTGCACTTTTGTACGTTGCTTTGGATAAAAGCGTCTGCCAAATGAATAAATGTAAATGTAAATGTAAATGGACAGGAGCTAAGGAGAGAATGGAAGCAACAGCTAAAACCAGGTGAGCACATCCTATTACATGAATATTCATTACAAAAGCTGCACCGACCACAGGTATCGCACAGGTGTCTGTGTGAAAGCTGCAAAACAAATTGGAACTGATTGACCTTTTAATTACAGCGTGCCTCGCTGTCATTCCCTGCAGTGGACTTGATTAATGGGGTCTGTAAACGAGTCTGATTAAGGCAGATGCACTGTGGGGATTCATGAAAAGGGTCACTCACTGTTTAATCACTGCTCAGCAAAGCTAATAGCGGGATTGTTATGGCAGGTAATCAGAATGGTGAAACAGAGAGGGAACGTAAACAGCTGTTAAGTTTTACTTCATTCCAATAAATTGGCAACAACCTGGAAAAACAAGGTGCAAAATAAGGTAAATAATGTAATACGGCAAATATAAAGTACATAATGTGTATATCCAGGTGCATTGTTTTACACATGTCAATTTTAAGGTAAAACTTGAAGATTTAAATTAAATTTTTCAGAAGATATTGTGCCCTGTTTTTACAAACTAAATGCTGTAACTAAGCATTACATACAAGAGGGGCAAAATGATTTGGGGGCAGAGAAATCCCCTATTTGATAATTTGATAGCAAACCAGTGCAAATACGATGCTCTTGCATGAAATAATCACCTGTGGGTATGGTGAGGGTTGGACCAATTCTCCCTAGTATTTCTCCTGTAAAAGGTATTAGGTTTAGTCATGGCATATTGCTGATGTCAGCAGAGAGGAGGAGCAGTCTGACTGGATTCACTAAGTTAGATTCATGGAGTAGGAATCAGGTGCTTTTTGTCTGGGTGTGGCCAGTGTCGGGGTCGTAGAAAGGGGGTAGGCACATGTCGTCCGTCCATCTGTCCCCCGCTTTCAGAGAGATGCAACTTTTTGTCTGTGCTGAATTGCCATTGTTTTATAACTAACACAGATTTTAAGATGCGGTTTGCTGCAATCCACACTCAACCCCAATAGGTGGCGATATGTACCTTTAAAGTCCATCTTCACCAATGGGAGGAGATCAATGCAGCATGAGAATACAGAGGGACATCGCAGAGCGGTTCAACATAGCCAAAATTAGCCTATGTGGACGAAATTACTTTAGATTGCTTGTACAGTGTAAAGATAAGTACTGAAGAAGTTTAAAGCATCTAGTTAGCTATATAAATGTGAAAAAACAAAACATTTTAAGCAAAAAGGATTAAACAAAGTCACTTGTGCAAGTTTTTTTAGCTGACAATACCTTGCATCAGTGATGTTAGCTAGATTATGTTGTTGAAGTAAACTAGATTATGTTGTTGACGCAAGCTAGTTTGCCAATTGTTGCATAGGTAGGCCTATCACATTCCGCATTAGTTACCTTGCTAGGTTAGTTCAGTGGAAGTGTGACATGGAGGAATGGTATTTTTACAGGATGTGTGATTGTGCCAGGTGATTGCGTTATGAATTGAGTACAAGTTAGAGTACTATAGTAGTTAAGGTTAGCTAACAGAATTTTCTTGGTAACTGTCAGATTTTTATTTCCGTATTTTACAGGCAGTTAGTCTAATGTATGAATGAAGCTTTATTTAACAACCTATATGAGTTAATCTGTTACAATAGCTAGTATAACTAATATGCTCTACTTGTTTCTTTTGCTGTCATTGTTGAGGACAGTCAGGAACATCAGCCAGCATCAGAGGGAAGAACAGGAAATTATTCCTCATGTTCAAAAATGAGAATACCTGACATATAAATTAGGGAGATTATCATGTGCCCAGACGTTTGTGGATGCATAACACAATTGCAGTGATACAGTGAGGTCCTATGTCATTTGGTAGTTCCTTTTAATGCTTTAAATATATTGCAATTGAATAAATATTTGCAACTGAAGCAACATATCATTAATGCTTAAATGTTACTGTAAATGAAATTTCTAGTGTTAATAGTTGTAGTATCAGTATTATAATTAAACAAAAAATCCCCATATTAGATCACCATACTGGAGCATGGACAGATGCCAAGGGCAGTGGGGGAAAATGCTTGCTTAACACCTTAATTTCATCTGTCATTAGTAGTGTGGTGTGACTGAGGTATGAGGTTAGTCATGGCGTATTGCTGTAAGCATAAACTAACCATCTAAAAGCCATTAAAAACCCTGCATGGATGCTCCATGATATGCAGCCACCCCTGGCCACCCACACACAGACACACACACACACACACACACACACACACACACACACACACACACACACACACACACACACACACACACACACACACACACACACACAAACTCACTTCTCTCAATAACACAAGGATGGCTTGGGAGGAGATGTGAGCCAGCATAAAAATGCCTCTTCGTCTGGCCCTCACAGAAACACAGAACAAAGAGCAGAAAGCAGTTCAATGATGTCAAGCGAAGGGGAAAACGAAAAATTGGCAGACAACAGACGGGAGGCAACAGAAGCAGGAGGTCTGTCTACCAGCCAGCCTTTCACGCCAGTGGAGGACTTGGTGGCATCTCCCTTCCCCAGGAAAAACGGGGATGAATTTGTGGGGATAGAGGTCAGCTTTGAAGGTAACTGGTGTGAGTGTGTGGATGTGTGACAGGGAAAGGTCAAAAAAGAATGTGTGTATAACGAGGGTGTGCCAAGATTTCAGTTTTTTAATGACCAGCATCATAAAATACTGCATTATGAATTACAACCGGTGCTCAGAAGGGGCACATTGGTGACACTGACATTGTATAACTTTATATAAATAACATCTTTTGCAAATACCACCACTCATTCCAGCACCACTCTGAACACCACCACCCATTCCAGCACCACCCTGAACACCACCACCCATTCCAGCACCACCCTGAGCACCACCACCCATTCCAGCACCACCCTGAAGACCAACATCCATTCCAGCATTGCCAACAGCAGGTGGGTGAGGGATCAGAATCATACCTGAGCACAGAGCTGCATTCCTGTTCTGTAAAAACAGAAGGCCTTGTCTGACCTGCTGGAGAGGGAGCTGGTGGCCCTGAAGCACAGGCTTGACTTTTTATATAACCGATTCTGCAGGCCTGACAGGCGGGCATATCTGCCGTAAAGAGCCATGTCCCAGAGTCTGGAGGGACTGGCTAATGCAGCGGATCGGCTGTCACCCTGCCCCCGCCTCCCCCCAAGCCACTGCTCATCCGAGGAGCTCTGTCCAAACAGGAGTGCTCATCTGATGACCCACTCCAACCGACCCCACTGACACTGCACCCTCCCGCCCGCGAGTAAGAGAGGGAATATGAATTGAAAAATCTTTTTTTTTTGTGTGTGTTTTGTTTTTACACACACTTCCGTATTTCTTTGGAATAAACATTTTCATTGTTTAAAAATGTTGACTGTGATTTCAGTCATGCACATTTATGAAGAGTAAATCTGCTCTCATTATGCAGGGCAAAGCTGCACAGCCAACTGGTCTGTGCTGTTCTGCGCTGACTGTGGTGCCCTCTGGTCCTCTGCCATTGGCACATGCAGCTGAGCTTCACGCCATCTACAGTCCTCTAATCTAATGTGTCCTCTGGAAGGTCAGAGTGGCATCCATTATTCATGGCGATATTGTGTAAAATGTGCCACAAAGAAAGCACTAACTCCCTGAGGGCAGCATTGCAATGTCCCACCTGACCTGTCCGAACGTCTGAAATGCATTTTAAGCATTCTAAAGGTTCTCTCTATCACAGAAGTTAGTCTACGGTTGACAGCATTTTGTCTCCTTCTGTCGAAGATATGATATATGGTGCCATCAGCCATGGCTTCAGTGGGCAGCCATTGTCCCCTGACAGGTACAGTTCCTGTAAGGCAGGAATGACAGAGTAGGGTAGGCCAAAATGAAAGCATCACAGACAGATCCTAGATAATTACTGAACATGTGTCACTCTGAAGTTGTCTGATGGTGCACATAACTGCATGTGGGTGCAATCAGTGACACCCAGGAAACCAGGCACTCAACACTTGCTGAGGAACACCTGTCATGTTCACTCATGACTGGCAGGTGTTGATATACCCAGCCATAGTGGAGTGACCCAGTGGCAAAGAACGCATCTTTGAGTTTGACAGTAATGGGGAGAGTGCAGGGTCTTACGCCCCATGTCAAAATCTGCTGCGACCAAGCCATGACCTGATTGGTACAGGTGCAATTTAAGTACACCTTTGGCCATCGGTTTCAGCTGTGATGGAACAGCAGTATATTTTTCCTGTTTACTTCCATGAAAATACAGAATAATGTGAGGAATTACAGAAAAAACACTGAGTAAAATACAGAAAACACATAATAATTGATATTGAATGATTATCTGATAAGACTTTTCATAATATGGTATTTACTAATAATGAATATTACCTTTCATTTTAAAGACAACTGTTCAGTCATTTCTTTTTTTACCACTACACAACTGACTATCTTTCATTAAACCATGATTCTCAGAGCAATTAAAAAAGCAATTCATGTAACTTTCGGTACATTACATATACAAGGCCTAGGGAACAAATGTGCAAAATTCATTCAAACTGAACTATAGAAAGAAATGTAAGGAGACTTAAAAGAAGGTCATTCATTCCTTCTTGAGAGGGCAATGAAACTTTTGTAAGACACCACTGAATGAATGTTGTGGTACTTTAAAGTTGCTTAAGGAAATGGAAGAATATCCTGTCTACTGAAATTGGAGTCTGTTCATTATGATGTAACAACATGACATTTATCTGGGGAAATCTGCATTGGTGCCTGCACAATACACATCTTTACTTTCTCCCTGTGCTATTCTCTTTTTTCCAATGAATTTATGATCAAGGAGAAACACTTTAGACTGTTTAAGTATGCTGACAACATGGCCTTAGTTGGCCTCCTACAGAAAACAGACCCTTTAGGTGAAGTTGCCTGTCTGGCTCACACTAAGGCCCTTGAAACATGGTGTCGCTTTAGCCAGCTAGAAATCAATGTTGCCAAGACAAAAGAACTAATTATCTGCACAAAACAAGATCTGAAAACTGAGCCAGTTTCACTTGATGGCCAACACATTGAAATTGTGGAAAACTTCAAATACCTTGGTACAATTCTGGACTCCCAGGTGAGCTTCTCTGAAAATACAGAGTATATTTTCAAGAGATGCTCACAGCAACTCTATCTTCTCAGCGGCCTCGGTGTTAGTCAGCAGATCTTAGAACTAGCATACAAAACTATTGTTGAGAGTGTTCTAACTTTTCACCTTCCTGCCTGTTACGGTCACCTAAATTGTAGATTTAAGAATAAACTTTCTAGAATTGTGTCAATGGCAAGCAAAATAGTTGGCAAACCCCAGAATCCCTTAACTCAACTTTTTACAGAAAAGGCGCTCCCATCCTCTCTTCAGCCAGTTCGAGCCTTTGAACTCAGGGAGGCGCTATAGAGTCCCTCTGGCAAATAAAAATGTATTTAAGAAGTCCTTCATCCGAAGTGCCATCAATATTCTTAACTCCACAATTGACTGATAAGATTCAAGCCACAAACATTGACATGAACTGTTTTTATTTATTTATTTATTTATTTATTTTTAATGTGTACTGTGACCTTCTCTACGTGTTTGTTTTATTAACTGCCTGTCTGTTTCTTATTTTGTTGTTCTTGTGTTTTGGCGAGCCGAAAACAAATTTCCACCCTGGGGGACAATAAAGTTATATTCTATTCTGTTCTATTCTATTCTACCAGAGCAAATTGAGAGCATTTTTTCCCCCTCACAGTTTATTCCTGGAGCTGGGTCTGCTACAGGATCAAAGGGTGGATTTAGGAGCTAAAAAGTAAACCTGGAAAGAAAGGGCTTTCCTGTGTAAAAATGCAGATCTCTGATCCCTTGTTGAGCCTGGCTGGGTTCTGAATCAATAGAGTATTTCACTCTAGATAAACCCTCTTATCAAGTATAGAAACCTGGAAAAATAAGGTTAAACAAGCTGTAAGGAAACCTGGGTAGCTATTTATTTTGTTCTGTAGATTACCATGTATAATTTGTCTTATAGCACTACATCTGTGGAATCTATCTCACAAAGGTTCTTCCCTTTACACAAAACTAGAATAATTTACATTGCATTTGCTTAGAAAAACATGGCATGAACAGTTCCACTCCATACACCTACATGGAGAGAGAAATCTGCATGGCCTTCCCAGAACAATCAGAAAACACTGGCTGTGGATGTAAGAAATGGTCCTCGGTCGCACTTGCTTTGCTGGACTTGGCCCGTGAGAGATGTGGCAGCGGTGCTGTGCCTCTTCCACTCGCACTGCACTGATCCAGGACCAGGTGCTAGGCTGCAGTTTGTCACATCTGTGCCTGGATTTATCTCCCATGGCAATGGTGGGCTTCTCTGGCTGCCCGAGATCAGCCCCGGGCCTCAGTGCGCTTCCTTCCAGTGAAGTGCTGACGGCGCAGCCCACAAAACCCGAGGCTGAATGGCACATCAGAATGTAATGCGCTCCACACTGCCTGATGCACTGTTGTGTTACAAAGACATCCCTTTTACCTTTCATTTTGGCTTGACACGGAGGCGGATGAGAGGGTGGCATCATTTTTTTTCTCTGCATGGTGCATGGTATATCTCCATCTAATTTCTTCGGTCTGAATACCATGAAGGCTGTGTCAGATTTTATTTTAAAGAATAGAATTACCTTTCCACAAGACAAAAGGCTGCTCATGGAAGTGCATGGGAGGAATATACAATGGGGTGCATATCTCACTTAATCTACTCCACTGTTGATATCTGAACATATTTCTATGGGTTATAAGGCAGCATGTTGCACAGCATAGCAAGTTTTATTAGTTATTCTCTATAGAGTGATATCATATAATGGATGTTTTCAGCTATGGAAAAAGGTCCAATAAATAATCTTGCTTGACTGATACAGTAGATAATGAATCCCTATGTGACTGGATCTCCACGTATTGCTTACTGATTAAAGCAGGTCAGAACCTTCAGATGTAGCTGTTCCCAGGTGGGATCACACCTAATCTGTAACAGTTTTACAAAGTCTGTGAGACAGTGACTTCATACTATGCCCATTGGGAATGGTGAGTGCAGACATCTATAACTGAAAATGATAAAATGTATACTCTGTCTTGTGTTTCAGTGACTCACAACAAGGTCATGTTCCTTGGAGCTGAGGTGAGCCACACTCAGACATCACTCCTGGAGTTTGTTCAAGGCTGCAGCACCACAGAGTGCAACAGCTCTGAAGCAGGTTTCTGTACAGCCGTTCTGTGACTGTGAACCCAACCAGGTAACCTAATCGCAAGCATATGTGGGGCAATGGTGTTGCATATTTGCTTATTTAGATGGCTTCCATTATACTCTCTGTTTTTTCTGTGGTTGCATCTGACTGTCAAATATTACATTTTATCTAATGGGGTACATTCTGCAACTGTTTCCCTATTATATTTGAGTATGTTGGACCACCATTACACTGATAATAGGGGGTGCTTTTAAACTAAGCTGGTACTGGTGAAACTAAGCTGCTTTTTAAATGATAAGCCACAAATGGAAAAGAACCTTTCATTCCTAGTTGTGAATATTCAAATAAAAATTTAAACAGTGGAGCATGGCTGTGTTCTGTTTAGATTTATAGTAATATGATAAATGTTAATACCATAATATGTTCACACATAACATAATAACAATAAAATAAATATCTTAGGCTATTTAAAACTGCTGGAGAACTTTTGGATTTTTCTGTGAACTCTTTCTTATTGGCTAAGAAATTGGAAAACTTCTCATCATCACCATGCATTTCTTTCAGTCTTATGAGGCAAGACAACTTTACTTTCAAAAGCATCTTCAGAAGCCCTCTCTTTCATGAAAAAACAGAAAAGAACACTTGTTGCAAACTGCAATTCAAAGGATTTTGAGATCACTGCGATAGTGAGGTTTTTTCTTTTCTTCTGAAAAATTCTATTTGGAGAGACAAAACTGGAAGGTCCGTTGAGAGAGGAATATGGTTGCACAATGTCAAGTGAAAAGAACTGAGAGACACATCATTGTCTCTTAGCAACCCTTCCATGAATTGGGCAATTATTCATAAGTGCACTGAGAGCTAATGAAAGCTTGTGGTTCATCAGTACAGCTTCCATTATCCTGCTCCACAACAGTATATACCTACTCTCTCTTGGCAGACCCTGCCACATTTCCAGGTGAGAAATATTTTAATTAGCTAGCCGATAGCTGGAGGTTTCACAGTCGGTGATTAATACAATTGTTCCAATTCTATTTATGCCTGTTCTATAAACTCTCCATTCACAAACTGTGAGCCAGTGCACGAACAGTTACTAGGCATTATTAGAAGATATAAGGGAGGTATGACCAACGTTTTGTTATTTGCTTTTAGGATAGATTGTATAATACAGTCCCAAAAAGGAGTCAAGATATTCATTTTTGTCTGTCTCCCTGCGGGTGTAAATGATCATTTTGGTCCTGTCACTCATGATACTGATCATTTTGGTACAGTAACTTTGCGTGATGTGTTTCATGTGCACCCTAGCACTGATATGTTGATATGTACTCATTTTAAGGCATATTGCATCTAGGATTCAAACAACTCTTCAGATGAGCCAGATGATAAATGATAAATGAATGAATTCAGAATTACTCGACAGAAAGTTGAACATAACAAGGAATTTCCCTTTATATCCCTTATATGGCACATCCCTTAAATATTACAGTGGCAAGATCAGGACTATTAACTCACAAGATTTAGACCTGAGCACAACTTAAGTTGCAGGTTTGGAAAAATGGTTACTTTAAATTTGATTTTAAAAACTTAAAGGTTGTATTGGGACATGAAATAACAGTTGCTCGATTTTTAATTCCCACAGTTTTATTTTGCTGACCTGTGTATGCTCTGCACCATTACTTTTTACAGATCCTACCTGTCCACTAATAGAACTGCTGAACAGAACTGTGTAAATTCAGCTTAGATGAGACCTGTAGATTCAATTCCTGTGCAGCAGTTCCATTTATTCAGTCACTCCTGTTTTGTGTTTTATGCATTTTGTAAAGGTTTACAGGGAAAGAAATGACTAAGTTTGAAAAGTGAAGCTCTGGGTTTCCACTTATTGAAAGCTGCATCCATCCCCATGAGAGGCAGTAATGGTTCCATCATTATCAGATTTCGTCCATCATTTCTGAGATGACAGATAATTTCAAAAGACTCCCTGTGTGACTACTTAGCAGGGCCAGCTCACCAGCCTTTGTGTAGCCATTTTTGTAAACCCTGCTAAAGTACCTTGCTGTGTCGATAGGACAAGATGCACACAGAAGGACTCTGAAGGACCAGATGCCATTTTATTCCACTTTACAGGAACAAGACCAAACAAAACAAGGAAGAAACAAAATAGCCAGGCTTAATGTCATGACAGGAGGATTTGCATTTTTGAAAGCCTTTTTTCCAAAGGAAAAATTTCTTCTGACTGCAGTACGGTTGTTTTTTTTTGTCACCAAAAAAAAAACACAAAAAATGGAAATAAACAGCAAAATGGAAGTAAGGATTCACCACAAGCGGCTCACACAGGAGGAAATAAGTGCCCTGGTACATGAGAGTGAAGCTTCATGCTAAAGATTATTCAGCCCCCGATGGAGCCCTTGTCTACCCCTCTGTGCAATGGCGATGTGGAAGGTGATTGCTGCCATGGTCACTGCCTCTTTGGGATCCCGAGAATCACGCTTCAGTGTCGAAAGCAGTTTAATGATCTAAGGAGAAGAGACAAAGGTAAACTTGCAGCAGTTGAGACGGGAGTCTGTCCATGCGTGTGCCCCTTACACCAGTGGAAAAGGCTGTTCTCTTTCACCGGCGTGGAAGGCTTTGGCAAGCAGCCTGCGGGTAACGTGTTCCCCGTATCAGTCGAAATGAAAAAGTGACATCTGACCGTAATTCATTTCCAGTGATAAATATTTAAAACCCAAGTGATGGACATATTTGCACAGGATGCCAGGGATATGCATTTTGTAAGTTCTGGGTAAGAGCTTTTGCTAAATGATGCTAATGCAATAATGTAATAATATATATGCAATAATGTAATAATATATATGCAACTAAACTAAGCCTTCTAATGATGTTACATATGTGATTGATTTAATTTAGTTTAGTGTCATGGACACAATCATGCTAAATGATATAAATGTCATTCTATTTACAGTTAAAATGATCAAAACAAAATACAGTATACAGAACATATCATATATATTATATTCTGTATATACATATGCACATGCATGCAAGCACAAGAAACACACAGATGCATTCATTGGTGTATTCATGCAATATACAGATCCCCATACATACAGTACCTGAACAGACTCTGGTAAATGTATATACATTTCAATAATTGTGAGAGTAATATACAAATATTTGCATTAGAGGGTGCAGAGGATGGAGAGGACACAGTCTGATCAGAAACCTTTTACCGGCCAGTGATGTGCCAGTATGCAGCTGCCTTCTCTGCTCCCATTGGTACATCCTGTCTGACTAACTTCAACTCTACCCAGCCTTCCAGTCAAGCCAGTGTCTCACCCAGGCCGCCCACCTGAGAGAGCAGAGGAGGAGGGAGAGAGGGACAGCCAAACTGACTGAACCACTGAGTACAATTCAATTATGTTACCATTACTTGTGTGAATAAGCTACTATCGTTTTGACTCGTTGGACGTTGTTTGCTGTGTTCATATCTAACACGACAGTGCTAAGGAAACAGTTCCTCTGCCAGCCTGTCCCTCACGTCCCGTGCTGGTGCAGCAGCTGGCCCACTGCCACAGGAACATGCTGTTCTGCGTCACGCCGCCTTAACGTGACATCCATCTCATAAAGTTGTGATGTGCAGAGCAAAACATGTCAAAATGAATGCGCTATCTCACTGCGGGCTGCATTGTAGTAGGCCGTTTGATCTATCCAAGCACCTCAAATGAATTTTCTGCATTTTTCGTTGCACTCTGAGCCTCTGACAAGAGGCTGTTGAAAGACTTGTTGTGTGTTGGGCGCCAAGTGTGGCCAGGGTGAATAAGTTGTGAGCTGATCTAGAGTAAACCTACATGACCATATGTATATATATTGATACAGCTGGCATTGCAAACCTCTACAACATTGAATGAACAGAGGCATTGATTTATTTATTCATTAAACCAGGGAAGGTCAATTAAGAACCACTTCTTCTTTTGCAATGATGATCTGGGGGAGGAAATTGAAAAAGGCTGATTAGAAATTTGGCCAGTACATTGGTTTTCACAGGTCTTCCACCCAAGTACTAATTGAGCCCAACCCTGTTTAGCTCCGGACATCAGGTAAGGGGGTAGTATAACTGCTTGCCATACAGCGGTCATAAGTTACAGGAATGATCGATGGTGCGTGCAGCTGCACATGAGCGCAATCAATGGCACCAAAGATATTAGGGAAATCACACACGGGCATAAAGTCCTGCTTAGTCTCCTCTTAGATGCTGGATGAGGAAGGAAAGTGAATGTGCCTCAGTGTTTTTCTGTGTCAATGATGCAAGTGTACTAACTTCATTGCTACAATGACAACATTTGTTGTGGGTAGTTTTTGTTCTACTAAATGTACAGTAGAGTGAGATGACACAAAATAATTTACCAGCTTTGTTATTCATGGTGCTGTGAAAGCTTCTACTTGTGACGTGGTTGAAATGTCACCATGGGACTTGTTACTCAAATGTCCAACACAATGACTTGCACAGAGGACTCAAGACTCGAGACCATCTGGACTATGTGTAACTTAATCACAACTTTGGCATTGGTCTGTAAAATATTTTTGTACTGTTAGCAACTTTGAGGAAAACAAGGTTACAGGTTCACTAATCAGAACACAGAGTACAAACCTGTTCGTTACTGACAGCAAGGGAGTTTTGTGTTTGCATTTTTGATGGGGGGAAGGATAATGAAAGAGCCCCTTCCTGGGAAAAGAAAAAGATGAGCAGATGAAAAGAAGAAAGGAGGCGTGAAGAGTTTATGTGGATGGAAGCCCATCGTTTGCTCCCACAGTGGATTCGATCTCTGTTGCAGCGGGAGATGAGAAACAGAGTAGACGCCCAACTATGTATATGCAATAATAAGCACAAAGGAAATGATGCGATGAAAGATACATCAGAGATTCGTCTCTGTGCTGATTACTCTCACTGGCTGGTGCCCCCACAACCACACCCACTCACCCTGAGCCCGTGTGGAGGAGTGAATTGTGCTTGCTCGCTCTTCAATCAAAGTACCATCACTGAACATTTCCGAGGCAATTTTTTTCTCCCTGCTCCGGCTTAATCCTCCAATCATTTTTCAAGATTGGAAAGGGACATTTGTCCCCGTATGTTAAAAAAAGAAAGAAAAAAATCTTGTTGCACTGGAAACAGGTTTTTGTGGAAGCACGTGTGCACTCTTCAGTCTTGCAGCGTATACTTCTGGGACACGACGGTTCACCGCCCACCACGCTCCCCCCGTCTCCGAGACACAGTGCAGAGAGAGAAACGTGCTCAAGCCTTCTGCTCCTCTCTCTCCACACCAAGCTGGGACTCTACAGCATTCCCCTGTAGGCCATGTGCTGGGTTTGATCAGAGATCCTGTCTGTTGCATTTGTGAGAAAGAGCCTAAATCCCCTTACCCACAGACGTATGTGCCTGTCAACCCTGAAAGACTCACAGCAGGAATAAACAACCTGAAAAAAACATGCGATTGCCAAGAATCCCCCATAGACTAATGTCCGGCCTTAACCCAAACCATATCTATCAACTACACAGGGGGACATGAACTGAATTAAACAGCATCACTGCTGCATAGTCTGTGTTAGTTTTAAAGACACATTTTCTTGTGAAAGAGGTGCCAGCATCTTTTGCATTGCTGTGTCACTATCACCGCTGCTGTTCTAAGTTTGATTGAAAGCTATAAGTTAAAGGACTGAGTGAGATGGCAAAGTTAGGAGAGTACAATGCGATGCCTTACTACTGCAATACTACCTTTTTCTCATCAGATGAATCTGTTTTTCAACAGAGTGGCAGTATTTCTGGCATTTCAATAGATGGTTTCAAACACTACAGAAAGAGCACAGATGGAAAAAATGTAAAGTATTACTTCATGGCAGTGCAGTGTCTTTTAAACCAAAGACATTTGTTCTAAACTTGATTTGCAATTATCATGTATTATATGTCTTTTTCAAACTGTTGGTTTCTACGAAACTTTTCTATAAATGAAGCCCCAGGAGTAGGATTGAGAAACACTGCCCTAATGGCCTTTTTTCACAGCAAATACATGTATAATGCCCTAATAGTGCTGTAAACCTTTTCATGGCAAAGATAAATGTCCCAAGTCTGTGCTCTGTAAGATTTTTTTCTTTCGTATCTTTTGGAAAAAAGAGAGCTGACACATTTGAAAAAGAAAAAAAAAACTTAAAGCACAAGGCCATTTATTATGCAGCTTTAAATAACTGAATCAACCCATGCGCATATCCTGTGCAGAATACATTGCCTTCCTCGTCTTCCATTTGCTTTCAAAGGATATGCAAAAGTCATACTTAATTGGGTAGTTAAATTAAGAAGAAAAAAAGGTTTTCCCACAGTGGGCAGTATTACTTCGAAGTGCTCCTGCATCTAATGAAAATCAGACAGAATATCCAAAAAGTGAAAACAACAAGGAAATATTGGCATTTAAAATATGTAGCACACATCCAAGACACGCATTGAGATGGAGATTAGAGTGACATGAGGAGCAGAGAATTCAATCTAACTGCCTCTGTGCTTTGCTCGCATCTTCCAGAGCAATAAATTTAGGCAAGTATTATCATTATTATTATTAGTAGTAATAGTAGTAGTAGTAGTAGTAGTAATGGTAGTGGTGGTGGTAGAAGCAGCAGCTACTGTAACATTATTACATTAGCAATAGGAGATGCAGTAGCAGTAGAATTGTTTTTTTGTAAGTTGTTTTTAAATGATGTAATTTAAATGTTAATTATTATAAATTAATTACATTTATTATCATAAATATGTTCTCCATTCTTTCTGTGGCTTTATTTTATTTGTGAAAAAGCATGTACCCACTTGGTTGTATCAGCCATATTAAAGAAGAATCTCAATAAACTGTGTAACATCTCAGTAGTTAATGAGTGATACATTTTAACATTTTATCTCTTGCTTTTTGCTGTGCCCTTCATCCTCTGCTTCAATCTCCTCCAGCGACATAACAGCCTTTGTAACTGTAATTAGCAAGTACAGACGGTAATTGATGCTATTGCACATACAGTATGATAGTGATTGAAGTAAGGTCACAGATTTTTTTTTCCTGACTGACCTGTCTCCTAACTTCTTCTATGTTTCTCATCACTCTCCCACATCTACATTCTTGGTTTTCTTGCAAAAAGGGGTTAAAGAAAGGAGGACTCTTTCAGACTTTCTCAATAAATGCCTCCACAAAATATGTCAAACATATAGAACATCAAGAACCATGTCAGGGTGCAAAAAAAACTGGACAAGCGATGCACCCATCAGAAAAAGTCATAGACCTTGCAGCTGCTCGTGATATCATTCAGAAGCTCGCAGACCTAATATTGCCATAATCAGATATCAGTTTCTGCTCTGATAACCAGGTCTGTTCCAGGTCTAAATTAGTGTGAAAGAACATTGTAAGATTGTATCATTCGATAAGATATCAGCTGATTAGTTGACACAGTGTTATTCCTGCTAGAATACTTGAAGACGTCTGCATCCATGTGCAATGATATTCTCACATTTATTCATGGCTCCCTTGCAACTGGCACAGTCTCTCCCTAAATTCAGATCTGTGGTTCAGCCCTTTCATAAGAAACCTGATCTTCTGATATTTCTGGGCTTTGTAATGACTGGCCTATTTCTAAGCTACCCTTTCTTGCTAAGGCTTTGGGGTAAATTGCTTTAAAACTTCCTTCATGGGTAAAAATAGCCTTTTGGAACAAATTAAGTTTAGCTTCCACTCCTATCACAGTGATGGTCCTTTTTATAGTTATATACATTTATAGACCTGCTAATGAATGCTATGTCCCATGAATCTACTGTTTTGGTACTTTCAAATGGTCAGACTCAGACATTATCTCCCTTTCAGCTGGTACAAAATGCTTCTAGGTTATTAACCACAACAAACAAGAGAACACATATTACTCCAGTACTTGGCTCTATGCCACCTATGAGTTTGTTTTAGTACAGTATATATTTCATATGGTACCTTTTATACTTTTAAGGTATTTCATCATCTAGGCCCTCTCTGTCACAACAGGTTCTAATGTTGTCAGACAATGGTTTTCTTTGTGTCCCCATGGTTGTTTTAAAGACAAAGGGAAGCTTAGCTTTCTCTGTGCAGATTCCTACTCTATGGTAAAGCTTGCCAGAGAACAACAGGGCTGTACAGCCCTGTACAACCTGTTTACTTTTGAGCCCATTTGAAAAGCCCACCACTTTAAATTTGCTTTAAATAATCTGTAATTCTCATTTTTGTTACATAACCTATTTAACTTGTGTGATACATGTTTATCCATGCCTGTCTGCTTTTGAAAGTGCTGTTTTTGTAAGTGCTGTGTGTGAGAGTGTGTGTGTGTGTGTGTGTGTGTGTGTGTGTGTGTGTGTGCCTACATCTGTGTTATTTTAACTGCCCCCTTTTATATTTTTTTTCCTGTTTTCATGGGTTCACTGCCTCGTTGCTAAGTTCATTTTCTCGAGTGGGCCCTGAACTGAACTACTCTATTGATATATTTTTCCATGTTTGTTTACCCTCAGATGAACATGGCTGAATGCTTTCTGCTGGGGTGAAATCGGCAGCATGTTTGTTTGTCACGATGATCCACCTCCCCCGTGGATCGAATATAATATCTGATCATCTCCTGTTGTTAAATTAAAGAGCATGAGGTGAGCATCCTTAAACATTAGAATCTCTCACCTCAGACACAAATATGAATTCAAAAGGTGTAACTAATTATGTCTTTTTCTCTTTTGTCCTGTGTGGTAAACACTGACCTTTGTGTGACTGGTTGGAAATTGCTTAAAGCTAATTATTTTGTCCAAGCAGAGATTAGATATGGGCATTACCTGCCTGGGGTTATAATCCAGTGTGACAAAACCCTAGTTTTGTACATTCAATCATATTACACCATGGGTTGGATAAATAACAGGTTCTGGATGATTGATTGATGTGTAATGGTGTGGTTTATTATCCTCTGTACAGCACCTAAACATGAAGATGCGTAGTTGTCCATGAGATCCTACAAAACGTGCCTGATACCAGCTTGAAGCTAACTCTCAAAATACAATTCTGAATTCCATTTTGATCTTTACCGGCTGGCAGAAAAAAACAGGGGTCATTGACATTTTAAGGGTCACCAGTTCACTGTAAACTGGATGAATTTTTTGTCTTTGAGATGCAGATACATCTTTCAATGGGTTCTATAATTCCCTAAACATATGGATGTTGCAGCCTGTTTCTTGTATGTTTATTCTGTGATAAGTACACAGGGTAAATGAGGTGTAGATGTATTAACGCCTTTCAGTTCTACAAGATGTTTACGGGTCCAGTTCCGCTACATTTCTATAGAACCACAGTTCTACAGTTTGAGCAGGTCTCTGTACTTTATTATCAAATTGACCTGAAGCTGGTGGCAGGGCTTGTGTTACAGGAGCAGAATGACCAGTTTCAAAATGTTGCAGGGGCCACACTGTTTGAAACACATAAGTGCTATCTGATCTATCCAATTAGAGTAGATTAATTGTCCCTAAAAGAAATCCTCATTATGAAGTTATCAATCATATCAACAATTTGCATAAAGTGCTCATTATTTCAAGTGATTCATGATTCACAGGACAGCGTTGGCATTAGCAGTGACATCCCTTTGTTCTTTTATTCTGTCTGTTGCTATGGGCCAGCTCTTGTCATAGGATTCCCTTTAAACATGCTCCCTATCATGATATCAACAGCACTGTCTTATGGTCACTGGTATGAGCTTGATGACTTTCATGTATTCCTTGGTGGCCCAAGGCTTTTGCCATAAACGGCCAGCTGTATAGGCTGATGATTGTAGTAGTGTTGTACAACAGCAGTAGCATATGCAAAATAAAAAATGCTGTAATGCAATGCCCCAGAAAATATGTACAGCATGGCCAGTGTTTAAGAATTTACACCTTTGTGTTTTTATACACATTGACATGACTGGATGAAACTAATTATTTGTAAATACTGTGTAGTTGCAGACCTTGCAGTAAAATGACTATTAACTAGGAGAACCTTGTTAGATTTACTTATATATGACAATACTAAAAAGGGTGATGGAGATCTTGGTCTAAAGAAGAGAAAGAGTGTGTTTTTACCTTGAGGAGATTTGAATAAAAAAAAACAACAGCAACAAACATCAGCTACAGTAGTAAGGACCCTGTTTTCCTGTTGGAAGGCCTATCAACTGAAACTTCAATGGAATTTCGTTTGTTGCAGGATGCTTTAGGTAAAGGGACAATTTTAACACAAGATCCAATCATCTGATAACCCAGAAATCTAAAAATAACTTTGACTCTTGGAGAAAGGGCAGTACTGTTTGATATGACAAAGGCATGAGAAATGAGAAGTCAGTGGTCAGACAGTGGAAGGCTCTTGCTCTCGTGACATTTCATGACTGATTTTATCAGGCTTTCCTGTGACTTGCTGCAGAACATGTAGGATAAATGTAAATGAAACTAGAGATTGGTGAGCAGGGATTTTGACTACTACTTTTATCTGTGCAATTGTCAAAAGAGGTAATAATAGTGAGAAATGTAGAAGGCATGTCCATTCATTTAGAATTTGTCCAGCAGCATTCTCCTTTTTCACCTGTCCACTCTTTGCCATATCATATGCAGCTAAGAAATGGAGATTTGTGAAGCAGAGTTCAAGGATGAAAATGTTTGTTCTATTGTTCTATCAGCTTTTCTTGCCTCAAGTTTCATTAAGCTACCGGTGGAGAGGTACCACAGCTTGACGCAACTTTAATGAAAGGGTATTATGCACCTGTGCTTGGCTTAAGCAATGGTCTGGTTTTTAAGTTTAGATGACATCAAAATTGACTTGACTACAGCAGACAAATTGTAATGTGCATCTTCAATAATTGCTGATACTGGAATAGTTTCAAGTTTCCTAGACCATTGAATGGTTTCTCAGAAAGTAGAATATGAACAGAAAGTAAATAAATCAGTCCAGTTTGGTAGGGGTACTTGGTTGGGGGTACTTTTCATGCTTCTAAATTCTGATCTAATATTATATTTTACGTTATATATCTCAATATGAAACTAGTTAAGAAGTGCATACATATTGGACTAGATTCTCAAGGATGACCAATCCTCTCAATATGTTTTTCATACCCTAAGGTATATCTTGAAAAAATGCATCACATACCTTCCGTTACATAAGGAAAAATTGAAAAGATTTGTGCCATGATGCATAAAAATTCAGAGCAAAAAAAATTCATTGTATCATTTCACAATTTTTGTGTTGTCAAATGGCTGAGGATTCAATCTCATTGAAAACTGACAAAAATGGTTTGGGATGCTTTCCTTCTCCATGGCATGCATATCATAGGGTAAGATGCTTTAGTGGAGTTATGAATGAATTTATTTGACCGAGTTTTACTGACTGTCTGGTGAGGGCACCGCTTTCAAAAAAATCAGCACTGCTAATGAGCAGGGAAAAGGGACAGTGAACATCATTAATCTTTTCAGACATAAAAAGACGTCACTGAGTGTTTCTATTTCCATGTCTCTCTATTAACTGGTGTTGTGGCTACCTTTGATCAAAAACAACAAGACTCTGAGTTGTCAGCGGGTTTTCTGCTCTTGAGCCTTCCCACAGGCTCCCAGCCTCTCCTCTGCAGACACTGACATATATGTATGGTATTTTCAAACTTAGTTTTGTATAATGTGTGTTGCAGGAAAGAGGGATGAAATCATTGCACTTTTACTTCATTCTCCTTATGAAAATACTTTTCTGATTGGGAGAAACCTTTATATTTACATTTATTCAAAAAGGGCAAATCCTCCTGATGTTGAAGAGGAGGAATCGACAGGAGTGTGTTGTCTGGGAGATGTAATCGGTGAAGTCCAGCCCATTGTCGAGGGTGACACCCAGGCTCTTCACAGAAGTGGAGGAAGTTACTGTGGTGCCGTCGACAGTAACTGAGAGCTCTTGAAGAGGAGAGGGCTTGGCCAGGATGAACAGCAGATTAGTCTTGTTCAGGTTAAGCTTGAGATGGCTGGAGGCCATCCATCTGGAGATGTCAGTCAGGCATGCAGAGATCTTTTCGTTGACCTGGGGGGTGGAAGGAAGAAAAGAAAAGATTAGTTGAGTGTCATCAGCGTAGCAGTGGTAGGAGAAACCATGTGAGTCAATGACTGAACCAAGTGATTTGGTGTATGGAGAAGAGGAGGGGTCCCAATGCAGAGCCCTGGGGGACAGTAGTAAGGGGAGTGGGTGTGGAGGTGGAGCCTTTCCAATAGACCTGGGAAGATTTACCGGTCAGGTAGGACCTGAACCAAGAAAGGGCAGTCCCAGAGATGCCAATCTCCGAGAGTTTGGCGATGAGCAGCTGGTGATTGACGGTAGTAAATACAGCGGACAGGTCAAGCAGGATGAGGACCGAAGACAGGTCAGAGGCTCTGGCTGTGTGGAGGGCCTCTGTCACCGCCAGGAGTGCCTTTTCAGTTGAGTGCCCGAGTCTGAACCCGGACTGGTGAGGATCCAGGAGGTTGTGCTTGTGGAGAAAGGGAGATAATAATAATAATAATAATAATCATATACTTTATTGATCCCTCATGGGGAAATTCATCCTCTGCGTTTGACCCATCCTACACACACAGTGAGCCATGAGCACACACACACACACACCAGCAGTGAGCACACACACACCAGGAGCCAGGAGCAGTGGGCAGCCGCAGTGCAGCACCCAGGGACCACCTCCAGTTCTTTTTGCCAGTGCCTTGGTCAAGGGCACTGACAGGAGTATTGACCCTTACATGCATGTCTTTTGATGGTGGGAGGAAACCGGAGCACCCCCACGCAAACACGTGGAGAACTTGCAAACTCCACACAGAAAGGACCTGGGACAGCCAGGATTCAAACCCAGGACCTTCTTGCTGTGAGGCAACAGTGCTAACCACTGAGCCACCATGTTGCCCAATATAGTTAGTTAAGTACAGCACGTTCAAGGGACTTGGATACAAATGGCAGGAGGGATACTGGGCAGTAATTGTTCATGTCAGATGGGTCAGCAGTAGGTTTTTTAGCAGGGGGGAGACCAGAGCATTTTTAAGATCTGTGGGAACAAGGCCAGTAGTCAGAGATGAGTTGATGATGGAGGAGAGATATGGGGCGATCTCACCGGATACAGACTGGAGAAGGGTGGAGGGAATGGGGTCGAGAGGGCAGGTTGTAGCATGTTGGGTTGTGATGACTTGAAATACTTCTTATTGTGGAGAGGGAGGACAGGTGGTGGCTGGATGCCTCTCCGTTGGTGGAGGTCATGGATGGAGGAGTGAAGGAGTCCCGGATGCTGGATACCTTCTTCTCAAAGTGAACCTTAAAGTCTTCTGCAGAAAGGAGAGAAGGGGAGGGGGGAGGAGGAGGGGAGAGGAGAGTGGAAAAAGTAGAGAAGAGATTGCGGGGGTTAGTGATGTTGGCGTTGATTTTGTTTTGGAAAAATGAGGACTTAGCTGTTGTTGTTGCAGCCGTAAATGCTGTCAGCAGGGAGTAGTAGGACGCTAGATCGTCAGAGGATCTGGATTTCCTCCACTTCCTCTCAGCAGCCTGCAGTGCAGCTCTGTCGGAGCTGAGGGAGTTGGTCAACCATGGGGAGGAGGGTGACAGCCGTGATGTCCTGGAGATAAGGGGACAGAGAGCATCTAGAGACTGAAACAGACATGTATTAAAGACAGTTGTAGCAGCATTAGGAGTCATGTTTGAGAAGGAGGTGAGGGAAGGGAGGGAGGAGAGGACAGTGGAGGTAAATGTGGAGTGTGAAAGGGAGTGGAGGTTCCTCCTGAAGGTGGTAGTGGGAGTGTCAGAGGAGTCAATAGTAGCAGGGAGAGAGAGAGAGAGAGAGAGAAAGATACAAAGTAGTGATCGGATACATGGAAAGGAGTCACCGTGCAGTGGGACATGGCACAGTTCTTTGTGAGCACAAGGTCAAGCTGGTTGCCGGCTTTGTGGGTTGCAGGAGACAGAGAGAGGGTGAGGGAGAAGGAGTACAGGAGTGAGAGAACGCTAGCCGATGAGGAGCTCTCAGGTTGGACGTTGAAGTCGCCCAGGAGAATCAGCGGGGTGTCCAGAAAGGAGCTCAGGAGTGTGTCGAGTTCATCAATGAAGAGACCGAGTGGACCTGGGGGGCGATATAGAACAACAATGGTGAGTTTAACAGGATGAGAGACAGTTATTGCGTGGAATTCGAAGGAAGTGATAGAGAGGCTCTGGAAGGGTACAGGGCAGTATCTCCAAGATGGAGATACTAGCAGGCCTGTGCCCCCTCCTCTGCCTGAAGACCGTGGTGCGTGTGTGAAGGAGTAGGATGAAGACAGGGCAGCAGAGGTAGCAGTGTTGGTAGGAGAAATCCAGGTCTCAGTGAGAGCCAGGAACTGAAGGGAATTGGTCTCAGCGTAGGCGGTGATGAAATCCGCTTTCTGGACCGATGACTGGCAGTTCCAGAGTCCACCCGCCACTGAGAGTACCTCCAAAGAGGACAGAGTGGGATGGATCAGGTTGGCCGGGTTGCGTCCGCGGTGTTTGTATCGCCTGGGAGGAGAAGAGAAGTGAACAGGGATAGGGAGAAAGCACATGACTTAGTGAGTGGCGAGTTCAGTGAAGAGGAGGAGAGCAGTACAGGAAATGCAGCTGGTGAGCGGACTGATGACGAGGCTGCCGTACTGGTAGTCTCTGACTACAGTTAAATACCTGCAAGTGCTAATTACCTAGTTCAGAGCAATAACAACTCACAGCTGGCTATATCTAAGCACAGGTGTGACAAATCGACAAATTAACAAATTAACAAATCGACAAATTAACAATAGACCGAAACTAGCTGGTCACACAATCACTAACTTGTTAGTTACAGCTAAACAACAACAACTATCTACAAGTAATGAAACGATACACTTATCCGTATCCTGGACCGATACCGAACGCCTGGACTGATTGATAACACCTTCTTGTGATAACAAAATAATTAACTTGTGATCTCGAGATAACGGCATTTAAAAATAATTGCAAGCATGGCCGTTCTCGGCTTCCGTACCTTTCAATTACAAATCTAATCAACTTTTCATCATCATATCCCTGTGAAACTTACGATGCTGATCTTTACTGACAAGTCTTGCTTCCTTTCACAAATCCAGCTGCTGCCTCATAGGGTCATGATGGAACAAAGACTTTGTGTGAAGCCTTTGATGTTGTGTATGTCAGAGATCACATCAAAACACATTTTGTTTTACCAACATGATGCAGCAGTGTAGTTTTGAGAGAAAATGTCAAAATAAATGAGTACTCTAGGAATCTACAATTTACTATAGACATTCTAGAACTACTGAAATACAAGCAATAAATGGAACTACATGTGAGGCACTTTCTGCTGAGCCTCAAGACAAAAAGACGAAGTGTTTTTTTTTCTTTTTTAATTAAATGCGACAATATGACATACTGTCTTGGTTCTATAAGATTTGTTGTCATGTCCAATCCATATTTGTCTGGAAAAACTCTCTGTAGTCACCCTCAGCAAGTAATGCATCCACAGGCTGATTAGAGCAAAACACACCAATAGTTTTCTCATGTCAAGTCCCCGAACTCCAATAGATTTTTCATTGACTTACTGGTGAAAAGTTAGTTAGTCAAAAATGTTGTCTGTTGAAGTCTGGTAGGTGGCATGTGTGTTGGAGCTATCAAACCACTGCTTAACTTCACAAATACTATTGTTCAATTTCCAGTTCAAAATATACATTATGTGTGGTCATACAGTAAGTGGTCCATCAAAATATGCTGTAGTATAATGTATATTCTTCTAAAGTAATTGCACCTTCACATGACTGACACCGCTTCTGTATGTTTAAAAAATCATATAAACAATAGAGAGTGAATGTCTCGTGAGGAACCAAAAAATTGCTAAGGTAACATGCAGAGATGTCTTAGCTTTTTATTGGGTATGAAAAAGAATTGTTGGCAATTGTTCCATTACACCGTGAATGGAATGTTCCAATTAAGTAACCCATCTTATAACCCTTTAAGAAAAAAGAACAATTATTTTCGGCAATTCCCAAGCCCAGTTTCGTGTGTCTGCTCTTAGACTATAATGAGGTGAGAAAAAACATAATAGAAATACAATGGTCAAGGACAGTTCTGCAATTATAAAGGCCTTGAAGATTCCACAGAATAAATTCACAAAGGGGAGATAAATGTATCTAAGGATAAATTAGCTACAGCTTGGTAAAACCTGAAACTGGAAGTCAGAACTGAATTTACATAAAGAATCCATAAAGAAGTTTGGGGCTCCCAAGTGGGTCAGACAGTAAAACGCTTCTTTCAAATGCAGGATGTGCCATATTGCCTCTATTCAATCCCGGCAGTGTCATCGGCAGACAATGACCAGGAGCCCACAGCGGTGGAACATAGAGCCTTTGGTCTGCTGGGACATAGGGGTGGGTAAGTTGGCCAGGGGTTTGTTTGTCCTGTTGCTCATCTACGACCCCCACTGGTTAATCAGGCACTTGCGGTCTGCCTGCCTAAAGCTGCACAAGAAGTGTCTCCCTCAGATTCATGTCTGCGCAATCTTGGTATGGGGATTGCAGAGTGAAAAGAAGCAGTAACATCGAGTGTTTCACAGGAGAGCACACATTGGTCAGCAACCTCCCGGATGGTCAGCATTTATATAACAAACTTTGGCATTCCAAATCGGCAGAAAATGAGTAAAAGGCTTTCCAGGTTTTAACCCTTTCATATGTGACTTATTTTATGCTATGTAGCGTGCATGTTACGTTACACAGTTTGTTATGTTTTCATTAGCATTATTAAGCTTCTCATAGTTTTCACTGTCACATTTGCTATACTTTGTAACATTAAATCACTGTTTCCTCAAAGCTAAGGTTAGCTATAGTTTTTCCAATGTGTTATAATCACACCGGTTTGACCGCGTGTGCGCGAGAGGGCTAATCACATCAATGTGACCATATGCGCGAAAGGGTTTAAAAAGAATCCAATTTTTGCTTGTAATACTGTACAGGATGTTACAAGCTTGGGGCTCTCTCATATACATTTCTTATTACAGGCTATTTTAAGAGGATGGTGGTGCGGTTGTGTTCTGTTGAGTAATTCAGAGTTCAATGACCGCCTACTGAGTCAATCGGCATGTGAGCACTTACATAAATTAGCACCAATGTGAGCAATGGACTCTACTGCTTTTCTTCACTGTTCAGTCCATTAATCACTAGAGAGCGCACTAGGTGTTCATTCCTGTTTCAGCACAGCAGTGTGAATTGCAACTGAAGTTTCTGGGCTGTGCAGCTGTTGAATGTTGAGTTCAGCAATGGCAGGGACAGAATGACCTGTCTAAAGAACATGGAGCCAGATATCTCCCTATGGCGGGGAATTTTTTTGGTTGAGTGTGTTTGCATTCTCCCCTTGCCCCCATCCTATGACTGCTGATGTCTCCTCTGCGCATCATATGAGATGCACTCTTGCTGATCACTGATCCAGGATCAGATGGGATTATGGGAATGGGAAGCTGTCGAAAGGTCTGGAAAGCAGCCAACCAAATCTATGCCTACTTGTGTGGAACCTGAACAAAGGTGAACATGCAAAAGCACACACATACAGAATCTACACAGAAACAGGTGTACAGCCATAAAGGTATAAGAAAACTCTACTGTTCAGTCATTACTTCTGTACTTTAACTTGCTTCACTAGTTCATTAAGTCTGTATGAAATGTACGGAGGATTATTTTGGGGTCAAAAAGCTGAGGAAAAATATTTTGAGTCTCTAACTATAGGTTAATGAATTAATAATGGATTTACTGTTTATTTCCTGTAATGTTTTGCACGTTTTTAGCAACTGTTTCTCGTCCCTTCTTCTCCACTTGTTCAGCTCTGTTTGTAATACGTTTGGCAATGATTACATGGGACGTGGCATGTCAGTTATACTTACCATGGCACATACCATGTCAGTTATCTCTACAACTTTTTGGTTGTTGAGATATGCCTAAGAGGTAAAATATGAGAGGTTTCTCTTTTGGGTGTAGCACAATAGTCCACCAACAATTTACATCTGAATACATGGTTTCTTAAACACAAGACTTCTTGCAAGCCTCATTGATTTGCTATTTTCTGTCATATTTACTAATTACACAAGCTTTACCTACTTAGAATCAGCTACAATTTGTGTACTGATTCTAAATTTGTTGCTTAAATGTTAGCATCTTAAAGAATGTTGCACCTTATTTATATATCCACCTGGATCAGCATGAACTTAATGCTCCTCACTTCTTTTGCAATGTGATGTTATTGGTGGAACTGAGTTCAGCTGTGTTCCCTGCTGCCAGGTAAGACATCATGAAAATGTTTCATGGCAGCAACAAACAGAAGTACTGCCAATGGTGTTGCCCCAGCAAATGGCATACAGGTGAATGACTGACATTTAAGCCCCACACTTTTTGTACTGTACTCCTTATGTACTGTACACACCTGAGGGCAGTGTCCTCCATCTCTTGTCTGGGCTTTCCTAAGCAGCAGTTTTCAGTCCCTGCGGGGGGGGGAGTGGGATGGTTCTGGACAGGGTCACAGTATGGTAGCAAAAGCTGAAAAGAAATTACCCAAATATCCTGGCCTCATTGAACCGCTGTAGTCCAATGATGATGTCTATCATCTATTTTCATCACCTGTTGCAGCCTGACAGTGCTTTATGATGCAGCTTTTTAGCTCTTCCAGGGCCGTTGTTATCTTTCTGACAGCATATATTGTTCCTGTCTTTACCAGCCCTCATTTTTCCACTAACATGTTTCTTCAGTATCTGGCTGGCAGTGGTCTTAGTGTCCACTGCAATCTGAGTTGCCAGATGAGTGCAAAATACTCACTTAGTGAATGTGAATGCTCTTGTTTTCTGCTTTCCATGGTACAGATGCAAAAGATGCTTCATGACGGATGTTCAAATGTCTAATTGGAAAATAAAATATAGCATGTGGCTGAAAGAAAAAGACATTTCAAGCATGGACTCTTACCTGTGGTGTTGGCGTGTCACATTCTCTGAATGTACTAATTGCAGTACTCACGCCCAATACACACATTGCTCTAAAATTCTGCGCTGTGCATTTCTGCCTGCCTGAAGTTTCACTGGAAAAAAGCTACTCACAGTGATAGATGAATGCCCACATCATTTGTGACAGATGAATGAGGAGTTAAAAACCTAGCATTTCATATAAATTATCTTAAAATTGTGAATTGTGCAACCTCTCAGCTATGATTAGGCAGCGTGGCTTTTTACTGCTGCTGCTATATCTCCGACCTCAGCCATGAAAATAAAATGAAATTTGTTTGGGCGTCTGTGCAGTTATTGGATTGCATATTGAGGAAAGGGGGTGAGCATTCTGAATGGCTTCTTTACCATCGGGTGGTCTTTCTCACCCTCTGTTGCTAAATTAGGAATTTTGTCTCTACATGCAGCATTTAGAGCAACCATGTCACATTTCTATCTGCAAATTGAAGGTATACATTTTTTCATACCAAGTTAGCAAAACACTGAAATAGAACATGTTTAGCAAGTTGGAATGCCCCCAAAATACTGGAAACAGGCAGAGATTAACAGAATTTTTCACTCAAGAAAGGCTAAAGCCCAACCTCTAGGGACTTCTATTTACAAAATGCGACTTTTTGGGACCAATCTTGTTGCCTGCTCTAAAGGGCTGGCAACGCTGGTTTCTCTGCGTGTCAATTCAGTCCTGGGTGGTCGATGCACAATGTAATGAACAAGGTAACCCTTGTAACAATGCTGTTTGGTATTCTAAATCACTTGTGCTTGCCTTGGTGACATAGAACATGCATAATATTAGTGCTAGAAACGATAAACTACCCAAGACATTTTTTCACCTGCTTAGACCTTAACCCAGCCATGAACAATCAGCGTTAAAACGAGCAACCCGAGAGTCTGCCAGGTTTCGCCATAAATCACTGTGACTGCTGTATTAGTGTAACTGGTTTTCATGGGCAGGAGCTGATGTCAGTAATATTTGCCAGCCTAGCCTGTCATTGTTAAACATACACTTATTTTTGGATATGCACTGTGCTTCTTGTTAGTCTTTCACTATGAAGACAAACAAATTTTCAACTGTTGCTACTACCCACATGTTGACTTTTCTTGGGAACTTTGAGGAACAGGGTAAATGTTTACACTTTATTATGCATAATTCATTAGTGTGCAATAAGGGGAAACCAAAATATAATTTGTAATACAGTATGTTTACTGTACATATTGAACATACATACATATTTATGTAGGTGTATGAAGGTTTTTAATAGGCAGCAACACTAAAAACTAAAAACTAGTTTGACACTTTGTGTGTGTGAGTGAGTGCACATGCAAAGGAATACTATAACTGGTGTGATCAAAACTGTAGTAGACTTCAGATTAATTAGTTGGAATATATCTATTCCACCACTGGTTTCATGGCACACTTTCTCCTGGGCTGTTTTCTCTGATTCATTCCATTGTAATCAGCTGTTTCACCATGGTACACCACCGATATATCATCTTATAACTAAACCGCCACCAGGAATCAGCTTTCCGACAACACATTTGTTATGCCTTCAGATTCAACTAGCCTCTACTATGCCGTCGACTTGGTGTTCACTGAATTGGCTTTTCGGAGGATGGGGTAAACAGACTCAAATTTGTATCTTTGGTCTCCCATGCCTCTTAAAGTCCTATAACCTGAGAAGTATTGCATGCGTGTAGGGGTTTTCTTAAAATGGGATGTACTAATGGATTATTTATGGGATTCAGTCAGTGACACATGGGCAAGAAAGATATGAAGTCATTGAAAATTGCAGTGTTGCCCAATACGGTCAAGGCTCAGGCACGGACTCAGACGTGGACCAAGAGTGCTCAGATTCCAAGCATTTGTTAACAGAATCGTCAGACAAGAAGGCAAACGTAAAACAGGCAGGGTCAAAACCAGGCAGGCAGTCCAAGGGCAAAACAGGAACAGGCAGGATCTAACCATGAAGGCAGGCAGATTGGGCGATCAGGGCAGAATGGCAGGCAGAGACAAAGTTGAGGAACAGGCGAGGCAAAAACCAGAAAATCCAAACAGAATAATACAGGCGGGAATGAGACAGGCAAAAACACTGTAACAAACTGGCAACCAAGACAGAGACAAGCAGGGTAGATATAGGGCTGGACTGATGAGGTGATGGGAAGCAGGTGCGCAGGCAGGCAGGTGGAGATGATCACGGTAATCAGGTGGGCGGAGACAGGGCAGAGAGTGGGGCAGGGCTGGAACACAAAGAAAAACACCAAAACAAAAGCACATGGACCATAATGACAGATGGGGAGAAAACAATAAACAACAGCTAGGGGGCCGTAGTACTGACAAATACAGTGTAGTGTTGCCCTATACAGTTTTTCTGATCCCAAGGGACTGGAACACTGACCATGCTATTGCTATGTACAAATAAAACTGTGGGTAGAACTGGAGCATTGAGTAAGCTCTGTTTCTTTTTTTACTGTTGGCAATCATGACCTAACCAGAGTGGGAGTGGGAAAGTTTATTAATCATTAAAAGTAAAATTAACAGATGGATGCTAATTATAATGCACTTAGATTTTAAATGGATTCCATGCATGGTATAATGTAGGACCTTAGCGCACTCTTCTGGTATATATGTGATTAAAGAGGAAAATGACATGTAATTGTTGACCCATGGGCATCTGAATCCCCAACTAAAACTTCATTATCATAATTATTTAACTGTGACTGAACATTAATTGGTTCATATCAGCTGTATATTTTGTCCAGGTGGTTGATGTGCGTGGCAAAACAGTGAGCCTGCAGGTCATAGATATAAAACTGGTCCATCATTTTCAATCTGCACTATTCATTTCATGGTGAGAAGGTTTTAAATGGATTATGCTTCTACAGTTATGCATCTGTACTGTATATTCCAACTACAGCTGTGTTATTTATGTGGGTAGTTATGTATTTTTTTGTGATATTTTATGTGCACAGCAATTGCTGTTGCCAGCTATATCCCCTCATTCCCTAAGCTTTGGTGTGCCCCATTAGAGACTGTTGTCAGTCAGAGGTCAATGAACAAGCAATGTTGGTAGAGTGACAAATTTCTTTGTTCTGTGCCCTGCTCTTTGGGGATAAGACTTTTTATTATGGTTTTTAATTGCTAAAGTAGGATTTCTCCTGGATGCCTGAATAGCATTGAATAGTTTTTATGACTGTCTGAATTACCGGAAGAAGCTGGGAGATTCAGAGAATGACTTGGGGAGTTAATAACTCCCAGCATGGTGATGGACTTGCTGTGGTACAAGCTGGACTCATTTCTTCTCTGATTGAAATGTTACATGGTGTGGGGGAGGGCTGCACAGCTTGTCGTCAATGTCCTTATAATCACATCCTTTCCAGAGTTCACTGGAGACTTCCCTTAGTTACACAATCTGATTTATAATGGCCTGCTGGCTGAGGTAAGAGCGAAAACTTTACTCCAGCCCATTAGCAGATGAATGGAATTTACAGGAAGAGCTAAAGTCAGGGAAAAGCACACTGATAAAAATTTATTGTAGTAATAACAAGGCTGGCATTCGTTTAAGGAGGGTGCATATTTTTCAGTTTTCCAGCACCGCCCAGACAGGACACTCTCAAGAGCAGGCCGCCCAGACAGCCTCATGTTCTCCTGCCCTCCTCGAAAATACTGCCATCACCATAAACTTCAAATGAGGAATGACCCACTAAACAGCACCGCATCGGCTGCAATTTCTTGATTACGTCATCAGCACAAAATGAATGGAAAAGACGTGAGCTGCTTATGGTGGAAATGTGTCTACCTTTTCTTGCATGCATGGAGCCATAAATGCTATCACACCTCAGTGTGATCATTTTTATTCATTTATAAAAAAAAAAAAACACTTGACAGAAATGCATTTGATAGGATGTATCTCAAGATGCAGAGCCACAATGAAACAGCAATGTATTTTCTATTGGCAATGTGTGCCAAGGCTAGTTACATTACATTTACATTTTGTCACTTAGCAGATGCTTTTATCCAGAGTGACATACACAAAGTGAGTTAATATAACATTAAATTTACATTTTTGACATTCAGCTCTTATCTAAAGCAATGTACAAGATGTGAGTACATTTAATGATACATTTACATTCAGTAGATGCTCTTATCCAGAGCAAATCACAAAGTCAGGCACAAAAGTGCATTGAATAAAAAATAAGGATAAATTACACATCACTTTTTTCCAACACAAAATATTCAGACCTTCCTCCTGTATTAAAAACTGATTCATAACAGCTGCTAACAGGATATCGACTAGGTGTTAGCGACAATGCCACAGACTTGCAGCTAAAACCACAATAATTCCTACATACCATCTGTGCTCATGAAGTACTATGTGAGGCCATTTCCTAAATCAGGGAACATTCCGCAGTCTGTATTTGTGCATCTCTTAGTATGTGGATACTGTCTGTACAGTTCTGTGTAGTTTTACAAATTGTGGTTGAATCTATTTTTCTCCCTGCACTTTTTATGATGCAAAATTTCCATGTAAGAAACAGTTGAATTTTTAATAAGAGCTTTGTCTCTGAATGCCATCCTGAGTGACTTATTATGTTTATACATTACACGCGCCATAAACAAAGGCCTGGCTCATCTGATTGCTGTCATAATGTTATCAGGGTTTGATAAAATACAGCACCTGGTAGGAGTTCACAGCAGACAGTGGAAAAAAAGTCAGTTTAGCAGATGTGTAGCTGTCTTAAAATGGCAACATTTCCCATAAGATTCATGGCAGGAATCTACACTATGAAGGCTCCACAGCCCTCAGACAGACAGTACAGACAGTATGAAGGCTGTGTAGCCTGATTCCTTGCATTCTTAATCACGGTCTGCCTGGAGCCTCCTGCATTGCCCCCATATGCAGGCAGCAGGTGCCCTGTTTATATTCAAACGTATTTACCTCTGAGACCATTGTTCATCTGGACACGTTATTAGAGGCCTGCTTTATTGCCGTTCTATCTGTGTGATGATACTCTGAAAGACGAAAGGAGAGGCTCGGGCAGCCCGTGACAGTTTTATTACATCTGTATTTGTGCATTGTACCGCTGCTCTGATTTACACCTCCAGGGGAAGAGACAGCGGCAAAGGACAGGAGGTGAATTCTGCAGGAAACGGACATGGGGGAAGAGAGACAGACTGTTTTTCATCGTCACCAGGACCCGGGTAAGTAATGTAAAGTTTAAGGCCTCTGTCTGCCTTAATACACATTCTGATGGGGTCACTTCTGATGGTGCTACTTTCTCACTTATTATACTTGCTTCTACTAAGAACCATCTTACAATTGAGAACAGGACTATATAAACAGTAGTACCAGCAAGGCTGATTTTCTTCTCTTGAAAACAAATATTTAGACTTGGAAAAACATTTTCTTCACATAGCTGATGGCTGGCAGTAACTGGAGGCATACATAATGCCCTCATATCAAAGGAAGTGCTCAAGAATAATCTATGTTTGGATTGGATCAGAGCTCAGGTGGCAGGAGAAAAGATTGCTGGGTCCAGCTTTCCAACTGCAAAAATATTCTGTAAGCTCAAGCACATTCACAGTACAGATGCATCTTTTGAATGAACAAACAGGAAAGGAATGAAAGCTAGAGCCATATTTGTGAAAGATATCAAGTACATCCATACAGACTGTTTGTCAAACAGAACAGTGATATCAAATTCAGATGGACTGATTTTTACATTTTTGATGAAGCTGGACGGGGGAGGGGGTGGGAGAGAGAAAGAGAAAGGCATCATAAGTAAACTGATTCTCTTCTTTAAATAACACAAAGATAGAGAATCAGATGAATATAATTTTGCCGATTAAATTCATACACCTTTAAAATAATTGCAGTATTAATAGATATTGATTATCCCTATGGCTTTTTCATACCTGGTGCTTTCCCCACATCAAATGTCATTACCTCCAGACAAGGGGGAGAGGTGAGATTCTGTTCCCTAATTAGAGTCATTACCAGCATGCTCATGGACATCTGTAGAAATGTCACTATGAATGCAAATTACGGTATCTGCCCTTACTCAGGTTTTATGAAGAAGGCTTACTTAAAATCCTTTCTTTATTCCGTTTTTACATTTTATGAGTTGTATTGTCACAAAGTGTTGGACAGAATATGTTTTCCAGAGAGAATCAAAGAGCTTAAAACCCATGCCAAACTTTGGGGAAAAATCTGAAGCCTATACCTCTCTAGTTCCTGTGTTCTCCACAGTACACTCTGCAGATATGGACTGATGGAAGTGATGTCACTGTAATAGATGGGGGTGAGGAAATCCATGCATACAGTGAAGACAGCATCTCTGAGGTGGTGACATGAATCTGAGTGGGCATTTGGTTGCACTCTGGTGCCAAGTTGAATACATTTTCCATTATGAATGAAATGTGTACATCATCTAAATCTCATTCTATTCCTGGCATGTTTGTTATCAAATAAATATCCAGCCTACACAAGCATTTACCCACACGTTCATCATAGGCAGGTTATCAGTCTGCACACAGAGCTGCCACAGAGTTGTGTTTGCAGATTAGTTCAATGTACAGGCTTGTGAAGCAGCCTCCACCAACAGAACTTTTACCATCATCACACAGATAATCTGAAACCTACACAATAGGGCAGCAGAGACAAAAATGAGCACGAACACACAATCTTTAAAAGGCACCAAGTAACTCTACAAAAAGCTATCACCAATTGATGTTATCAATATTAACAATTTAGATATCCGTTTAATTGGAGCTTCCTGCTCTTACAAACAGTAAACAGAATGGAAGAACAGAACAATAATATGAAAGTTAAACTTTGGGGGGAATATTTGGTTGGATGAACTTGTGTTGATTTAGAGAAAAATACCTCTGTGAATCTTTTGCTGAATGCTGCTAAGACTGTAGGGGTGTTGGGTCACTCTTTTGGCCTCAGCAGCCCCTTTGTGCTTTTATGGTTTGATTTAGTGTATGTGTTGGAGCAGTCAGTCACGGTAATAGAGCCATGTCATAAATCATTCCATCCTGAAGCAATGTCACACCCCACCGCCTGGCACCCATAAAGACAGTTCGCAAATATTGAATTCTTCTGATGGACTATTTTGACTAGACATTTTGATATTATTGTACTCTATTTAAAATCATATGGACATTGGTCCATGCATATGAATCCCTTTGCAAAATGGTGACATAAAACCTAATACACATCATGTTTGCTTAAAAAAATGGTTTTAATCTGTGTGTTATGTTTGTGGCAGTATGTTTCCAGGACAAACCAGCTTGGAAATGCATCAGTACTAATGGTTTGTAATCATAGAGACTATTGAGGTATATCTGTCTTTAAGAACTACAGGTATGAGTGAAATCAAGATGCTGTAGCATATGTAACATAATGTCTTTGAATTCCATGGTGGAGACCATGGTGTGCTCATCCTTTTAAATGGCTGTCGTTCGGATACCTGTGTGGCCTTCTCTTCTTCCTTCCTTATTTACTGTATATTCTGTGGATCTGAACCCTGTTAATTAGGATGTGAATTTTTTACCTGTATTAAATGCCTCTGTAACACATTGCAACAGGGATCAATTACAAATGCTTTCACATTTGCTGTTGGTCTGACATTTCTAGTCATCTGACGGGAAGAAATGAGGTGACACCATACCCTCTGATATACAAGTATGTCTGTTTAATATGTTGATTATAGCTTACCCTTTTTATGCAATATTGCAAATTAGCCTGACACTGTGACATCAAGAAAGCAAAGGATTGTATGTGTGTTACTGTATGTGAATATTAATGCACTTTAAAAAATCACTCTTTTCAGAGAAAATGCTGATAACAGCTTCCCAGCATGTCCTTCCATCGCAGGCACATATGAACCTAAAATAAATGATTATTAACCTAAAATCAGCATTCTAGATAATATATTCTGTGGGTTCAGAGAACATCTGAATTGTCAAAAAGCACCCCACTGACCTGCCAAGTGGTTAATTTTTTTGTCAGAAATAAACCATTTGTTGTACAGTTCCACTCTGAAATACATTGTGTGCTGGATAGCATTGCCAGGATCATGTACTCACTTCACCAATGGCATTTTAGGTAGCTAGTTACAACCTTAAACAAAAGAACAGTCAATTACCATCAAAAGTTTTCTCTAGATGATAATCTGCCCTGTTAGCTACAATTTAATAGCTAACCAGCTAGCTAGCCAGCATTTTAGCTAGCCAGCTCTCTATGTTGTTCTAACCAGAACAATAAGTCATCTTGGATAATTCCTGGATAATTCAAAAAAACATTTTTTCAAGTATCGTTTTTTCAGCAATTACCTTTAGCAATTATCACCTAAAGTTCATACCAGGGATATAGATGACTATAATAACTTTGAACATTAGTTTTTAACTTTTGAAATTGAAAGCATATCAATAGCTTGAAGTGTCTGATAATAATCTTTCAACAAACTGTAAATTTTTAAAATTAAATATCATTGTTCATACAGGAGGCATAGATGATTATCACTGAGATAGATTTTAACATTAACTTGCTATCACTGGGGTAATTATAAATATTAATACATAAATCATCACTGTCCTGGCAATTCATACACCCTTCCAAAAGGCCCTGGGATTTCGATCTCCCTCCCACTGGCTCTACTCCACCCAGCTCTTTCTCAAGATCCGGGGAAGACACTAACTGATCTTTATCAGGCCATGCAGCCCACCACAGAGAGCAAAGATACCTGCTTTCTGACAACCTCAGATACCATTGCATGAAAATGTAATCCAGCAGCTTTGGAACCTTCCATCAAAAAAGGTAATGCTCTTGAGGAGTTTAAATGTATTATTTTTTTAATCAATACAAGAATGAATCCTAGAGTCCTGTTTGATAACATGTCTTTTTGGCACGGATATAGCAGTGTGCAAACACAGAGAAAGGGAATGGGATTACCTGTTAGGAAGGCAACCCACTGGAAACTTCTTTTCCACTGACTGTGAGGATAAAAACTATCTATCTATCACTATCTTTTCCATTTTTTGAATCTCCCTCAAATATGAAATCAATCTCTTATGGCAAAGTTGTGTGAGAGAGGACTCAGGCACAATGGCCAATTTCTGTCCATGAAACCTTTCCTGGCATTTATATCTGAGCGGAGTGACCACTTTACAGCACTGGGAAAGGATCCCACCCGGTCTTTCATTGAGACTAACAGTGCAGTGGTTGTGTGAGACCCTTGTTGACGATGAATTATGGCTGCTATAAAGCCATTGTGCTGTGTCACATGGCCATTGACTTCCTCTGAGTTCAGCGGCATGCCTTATTTAATGTAATGTCTGTTTGGTCAGACAATATATCTCAGGCATGCTCAATCAAATGCAGCTGACACCAGACAGAGCAACCAATGCTGCAGTAATGTGATTGTGAGAATCCCAGGAAAGTGAAAGAGTTGTGTAGTAAATGAAAGGGTGATGAATAAACTGAGTCAGCTTTAAATGCATTTCACAGTATTGTAAATTGGAAAAAGGAACTGGGGGGTTGAAGAACACATATTTAATTTAAAATGGCTGATAAAATAAGTCTCAGCCAAGGCAACTTCACAGTTCTGCATAGTCATAAATCCTCAGGCGAAGATTCAAAGGATAAATAAAATCACTAAAACATCATTGTTAATTACTTCTGAGACCATTTTTTAATTAAATAAAAGAAAAACGATCTTTTTTATTTGGTTTTGATATGAAAGAGTCAGACCTAAGGGTGTTTTAGGTTGTTGTTTGATAAGAGTTGAGTTATTTTAGAGACCAATGTTTAAAATATAGAAATTAAATGAACTGAAACTCATTAATATAGATGTAAATTAGCAACTCCAGAGATCACTGTGGTATAAATTACTGTGTTGTGAATGTTACTTCATTAAAATAATGTGTAGTAAAGATTCATGTTACATGTTTGTGTTGGACCTAACAGTAATGTTTTCTGGTGCATCCATGTGCATGGTTGATGTGACAGGAGTCAAGTAAATGAATGAGATATCTGGAAAATTCCACATATATAGAGCTCTTTGCAAGGCCTTGACACCGTAGTAAAAATGAGAAACAAGCTTACCTGATCTCCAAACTCTGGTCTGCTTGGACAGTGTTCATTTGTGTGTTTTTATTTGATCTTATTGCCCTGCTGTTCTACTACTCAGAGGGCAAGAGTCTGCCAAGGTTTGTGTGTGGTTAAGTTTTTAGTTTAATCCAACAAATTTTCGAGTGTTCCCAGCCTTCAGTCATGGTACTTGTACAGAGCCATTCTGAGCTGTAACAGTTTCACACTAAATAAAGGCCCATTCATACTTGCAAAATTTAATTGCAGCTTGATGACCCCTGTGGACACAGGCCCTGCTGAATAATATACTATGTCTATATTGCATTACCTTGAAGTGCATTTAGCTTCTGATGGACATCAGGGGTTTACCCCTTGTACACCCTGCATCTCTCATGCTGTAAATAACTACTTATAGCAACCATGTAACACAATGGTTAGAGGAAACTAACATTCTTCCTCTTTCTTCCATGCAGCAAACATGTCTCTGTCTTTTCAAAACTGTTTCTATTCATGTGAGATTACATAATTTACATGTGCCAGGCTCCATCCCCCATTGCCATTGTGACAAGGTTCCACAACGACACATATTTCTGCAGGTCTTCTGACCCCACATCATCTTTGGATTTTTAAAAATTTTTCCTTTTTCACAGCATCAAACTGAAATGTATGTAATCATAATCATAATGCATTTGCTGTTTCCAAAGAAAAACCACAGTGGACACATGGAGACCCAATCAGAACAGGCTCAAGCCTACTCCAGAGTGAGTCCTCTCTTCACCATTTTAGTTCTAGATTGGCATATACACACTGTGTAGCACTGTGAATATACAACGCTTCCCCAATATTTTATTAATTAATATTTTATTTATTTATTGTTTTTTTTTTTGCTGATGCTGCTGCTGCTGTCGGTCCAGTGCCTGAATGGGGGGCGTTCAGATGTAGTTGAACTGGATGTCCTTTTTTTGATTGTTCATTTATTAAGTGAATTTGTTCATTTTGTTTCCTTTCTGTTACCTCACAGTGGGTCAATAGTGGGTCAAGAGTAAATGGCAACTGGTCAAGTCCAATCACAACCTACCAAAATGGTTACTCTTGTAACTCTGTCATAACACATAGGTTAGAACTCAGCACTTTTCAAGCCATTGAGCTTGCTGTCACCTTGGGGTCAGCTTGAACATTTGACTGCAGTAATGGTCAGTTCCTAACAAGACTATGTCACAAGGAGTATAATGGAGGCAGCATTCCAAAAGTACCATAGAGTGAACACTACTGCCAACAAACCTGCCACTTTCCCCCTGTTTCTCAACCCCACCCTAACCATTTTTTCTCATGTCCTGTTTTTTTATCATCTTTGGGCCAGGAACAGTAGAGGTCAGGTAATTCATTATAGACAAATCCTTTCTTTTTTTAATCCATACTTTTTATTTAGCTTTTTGTATGGCTGTGAAGTTCAAAGTGTGAATAAATCAGGTAGGGAGATACAAAGGATTGGACAGTTAATTTTCACAGCTGGGAGCAGCTGATCCTGCCCTAAGAAGAGAATAACTCAGAGAGAGACAACCGTGAGCTCTTAAACCCAGAGACAATGACACATTTCTCCTGACAGCCAGATGCATGGCATGGGGCTTAGCAAAATAAATGCAGCACACAATGCAGCAGCTCCCAGAGGGTTCTGGTTACTCTGAACAAAAATCCTCATGAAATTAACCATGGGTTGAACTGCACAGTTGTACAGAGTAATTCATGTGCACTTAAAAAAGCCTTACCAGGGTTCTTTTTGTCAAAAAAAGAAGCATTGAACAAATAAAAAGAGATGAATATCAATACACTGCAAAAAATGAATTTCAAGAAAGTTAAAATGGCATATTTTTAGGAAATTAATAAAATGGAAAATGATCTTATCATAATAAGAAAGATATAATTTTAATATCTGTTTGAAGAAAGGTTTTGCCCCATTGAGCAGAAAAAATATCTTAAATGGTGTCATCTTTCACTGAACTGCCAACAGTGTTAATTTTTTCATCTTAAAACCACATTAAATTCTAAAGTCTTACTTTTCTTACATGATAAGTGGTTTTCCATTTTAGATTAATTTCCTAAAAATAAGCATTTGCTTTCTTGATGATAAAGAGAATGGGTTTTAAAAAATAATGTTATTATAATATGACAGATATTATGCCTAATATCTGTTTATGTTTGTTTAATGAGCACGGAAGGTGTCATCTACTGAACCAGTGTTAATCAGACAGCTTTACAATGTGTACAGTCTAATGTACATGGTTAGCCTGTTAGCAGTGCATTTGCTACGTATGATAAAGAGAATGGGTTTTAAAAAAAGAAAGTCACTGGGTAGAATTACCCATTGTGATTGCTTTCAGGCATGTTTACAATTTATTTCTCTCTTCACTTTGAGGATCACTGGAGAATTATATTTTAGGCTATTGTCTTGCTGCAATAAATATGGAAGAAAATGAAATTAAAAGAATTCTCAAGAATCGATGTCTTGAGATCAAAGTCCTTGAGATGCTTCTGCAGCAGCAATTAAATGAAAGTAAAAAAAAAAAAATACTAATATGACTTTTTCCAAGTAATTCGATTTTATTCTTACCAACATAATTTGTTGTCCACTGTGAATGTTTAACAACACTTCTTTTTGTGCACTGTAAATTTAGCAAATTTAATAATTAAAACACAAATTACAATTAAACACATTTAGTGTAGACAGCAACCTTCAGTTCAGAGCTATCATAAAATGAGTTTGGCTGCACAATTCTTACTTCAGGTCAATTCAAGTAGAAACAGCTTACTGGAGAATATGTAACGTAGAGGTAGCATGATTATTCTATGACATATACTGTAACTGTAAACTGTAAAATAACAATTAAACTTAATTGCATTTATCACAGAGTTATCAACAAATAAATATTATATTAACAAGTTATGGACAAAGCAGATAACTCATAAAACATAGTGTGTAGGGAGTAATTTGTTGTACAAAAAAAAAAAAACCTGACTAGGGGTATTGTGGAACGTTGTGAGCACAGTTTGGATTACTGGAAAAGTCACACTTCAGTCTGGGTCTGAGACATCTTCCAGAAAAAAGCATAAACCAAATATTGCATGTATGAAAGTGATAAATAGCTGGGACACATTACTACAGACTTCATGGTAATTAATAGAGTGATTAGGTAGAAGATTGTAGAGTGATTGAAATAAATGCATACTTTTGCATTTCACAATGGAACTGTCACAGCTCAGGCAGGGACTCGGGCGCAGACAGGAATGCAGGTGCAAAAACGAGTTTAATGAATCCAAAAACACAGTCCAGAAATCAGAGTCAAAAAGCAGGCAAGGGTCACAATCCAGTAAAGACACAGCAACAAAACCAAAAACAGATCCAAAGACAAGGTCACGAGAACAGGCAGAAAATCAGAATAACAGGTAAGCAGGCAGAACAGAAAAACACTCATAACAACACAGAGAACTGGGATGAACTCGCAACGAGACAAGAAACAAACGGGGATTATAGAGGGTGAAGCTAATGAGCAGATGGGATACAGGTGTGCCGGCAGGCAGGTGGGACTGGTCAGGTAACGAGGTGGGCGGAGACAGGGCGGAGAGCAGGGCAGGGCAGGAACACAGGGGAAAAACAAAAGCACATGGACGGGGAAAACAAAAACAAACAGGGCTAGGAAGCCACAGTCCTGACAGGAACTTCTGTTTCTGTAGTCTCTTTTTGCATAGTGAATGTACATAGTCTTTAAAAGATTTTGTCACGCTTGTTTAGTTTGGCACAATGCTAGGTTTAACTTTATTATCCATGTTATAACTCATTCTTCTATAACACACTTGTCAGGACTTGGTTTTGTGACGCTGTTTTGAAATGAATACAACTATTCAATGAAAGTTTAAATATGTGATCAAAATAAATGCAGATTTTATCCATGGGAACTGAAATACAGGAATCCAGGCAGGCCGCTCTGGAAGCTGTATTTAACCAGTGTGATAGCTGGACTTGACCACAGTAACCGTCTGCCTTTGTCTTTTTGCTGCACATACACCATGAATCTCTCTCATTGCTGTCAGTTTTTAAATAATTAAAAGAAGACAGATGCAGCTATTGAATGAAAATGAAATCCAACAGCTGTGTTTGATGTATTGCCTTGGTTGAGGTAAAAAGAGAATACACTGTCACATCCAAGCAACGAACAGCTGACCTGAATAAAAGAAAGCTCACCGTTTCATGAAAAAAAAAAAAAAAAGAAAATCACATTGTCTGCCCTTTTGGCAGAGATGCATGATGCCAATGAGAATTGCCTTTATTAATGCTGTGAGTTTCAGATGTTTCAGATATTTTTAACTCTTCGATTTGGTATCTGCACAACCCCCGCCCCCCGCTTTTTTCACCAGGTTTTCAAGAAATTTCAAAGCTTGTCCTCTGTGTCTACCTGGGGCGAGCAGCTGTCTCTCTCCAACAGAGCAGCAATTGCCTTACACCCAAATTTGACAGGTTTATCAAAGCACAACAGACCTGTGATTTAATGTCTGTTTGACAGCAAGGAAATGATGTTGCTTGCCTCCCTGAGTTTTAGGTGTGAGTCGCTATCAGTAATTATATCCTGTCTATTTTCAATATGGCCACTGATGTGCTTTGTCTGTTTCTCAGTTTTGTATGCAGTGCATCTTAGTGGCAGGTGTGTTGCTTCATGCTATTTGTGGGTTTAATTGCCCTACAGGTTTATTTCTGCATGTTGTTCTTGCTGTTGGTGTCCCAGAGGTTGTTTTTTTTTATTTTCAGTCCATATGTTTATCAAGGTGTTCAGCTTTCCTAACCACATACAGGGGAGCGACAGCTATTTTTCACATTTGGATGACAAATTGGAGCTAAATTAAAGGGAAACAGCTGTTAGCATGTCATCTCTGGCTATATATGAGCCTTGAAGAAAAAATACATTCTTCTTCAAGCAGAAACCCGTAAGGCTGCATAATTAGGTTATTGTTCTGCCAACAAACCAATGCCATTTCCCATTTCAGCTAAACAGATCTTGGTACAGCATTACAGCTCTGCAAAACATTATGCCTTGCCTATTGATTTCATTTGCTAATGTGATATTCTTAGAAAAGTGGTGGCACATGAGCAAGAAGTAGGAAGCATGGGAACTTTGTTAATTTGTGGAATTTTGTTTTTACCTCATGCTGTGAATTAATTAGATTAAATAATCCATCACCTTTTATTTGATCTGTTTACACTGTTCAAAGCTACCTCTGAAGGCCCTGTTACTAAAAAGCCAATATTAGCATTAAAAAACTGCCAGGTGTATATCTGCCAGGGGAGTGGCCGCAGATGCATTGAACACAACAAGCCTTCACAAACTGTATAATGTATCCCCCTACCCCAAGTCCTTTTTATAATTAATATGATTTAATGTGAAGCACACCATGGAAATGTTGTGAAATTAAGTGTGATTCAAACAAAAAGGAGTCATTGGCTAATGGGTGATTCTTCTTCTAAAACTGGCCAGCTTGTTCATCACAAAACACTTTCTCATTGAAGGTCAGGACAGTTGATAGCGCTTGTCCACTGAAGAGCTGGAACCAAACTGGGCTGAGAGGGAGGCCGGAGCTGGCTGAGCGGGTATGGCAGGACTGCATCATGGAAGGCAGCAATGTGGACCAACCAATTTTTCTCAACTCATTGAGAACAAAGCATCATACCAGGGACTAACAATAGCGGTGCTTGAATTGTTTTCACTCTTATGTTGAGTTGGATACTCCTGAGATTTTGTTTGAGGGAAATACAGTGATCAGCGAGGGCAGCATACTCATTTGTTTATGTCCTCAGCAGGGCTGTCGTTGGGAACAATTTAATTCCACAGCTTGTGGACTCCTCCAACAGTTCATTTGTAAGTAGGCCAAGTATCTGTACCGGTACCAAGGTGAGTATCAGAGTATGAGTTGATGCACTGTGATAGTTCATCATTTTTGGAGTAAATCCAAGCCAGATTCATAATTCACACTTAAACATGCAGACAAGATACATATGTTTGGATTCTTTTGCATTGAATTCCTATGAATGCCACTGAAAGATCAGTGCAAAGGCATTGGTGCAGAGGTGCCATGCATTGCCTCCCACTGCTTCTGGTCTGGTCTCCATGGAGTGAAACGCATAGGTCACCGTAGACTCCGAAAGGTTCTGGTTATGGCACTTTCAGCCCCAATGCAATCTGCGAGAACCACGGGCTGCCACATGAACCGTCCTGAGGCGACAATTCTCTGCATGGATTCACCAGCATGTCCTTGTGCTCTTTTTCCATTTTCTCATCTGGCCTGTGAAGTGAACTTGAGACCTAATTATTATATATGCAGAGCTCACCTCAGGACAGGAGCAATGCCTCCAGCTCTGCAAAATGACTTTTTTATGTCCTCTCTCCTCCTGCACCCAGGCCCTCAGAACCTCAGAGGGTCTTTTTGTAATTACAGTTCACAGGCTGGACGTTGACCTCCTCCTTCCTGTGTGAATGAGGTTTTTGGACTTCATTGAGATATTATCATTAGCTTTCATTTGACCTGCCTACAAATTAATTTCTTGAGACACTGCCCCCGATGAGTCATCTTTACTTATGACTAAGACAGAAAAGGCTAACATTGCTTAGATGTATACAGTGAATATTTCTATACTGTTGTCATTCATGCAATCTTATGTGTGTGCATGTATATGTGCAAGTGCATGCACAAATGTGTATTTGTGTTTACACTGTGTGTGTATGTTTGTGTGTGTGGTGAGCATGCTGAATTCTATGTGTTTATGCATTGTATGTTGCAATAATTTAAATACATTCAAAGAATATGTCTCAGTCTGTTTGAAAATCTCCCCTTTTAATATAGTGTTTCTTTGTATTTCCCTTTTTTCAAACTTTAAAGACAAAATTGCCCTTGCTCCACTGTACCTTATGAAATGACACTGGCCTTGAGCAGCTCAATGTCACAGATGTTTGTAATACATATTGTATGTACTTTGAGTCATGTTAAATGAATTCTTGTGCTGAACATTTGTTTTGCACAAAACATTTACATCTCTTTTGCTAGACCATGAATATGCTAGACATGAATTTTGTAGACATGAATGAATATGCGCCTAGATCCTACCTGCCTAACTCCTGTCAATTAAAATCTTAATATTTCTCTTTCAAGGCAGAAAAACAGGCTATTCTTTCATACTTTTAAGTGTCATCTAAAAGAAGAAATTGACCATGAAAAAGAAAGACCGAAAAGAAAGATTCAAGACTTTGATGGTGGTCCTTGATTCTGTGCAAATATGTTATTACATTATGTATTTTTTTAAAGACGGTACCAGGGGACACAATGATAAATCAAATAATTCAACCATCTTTGACTTACTTATTGCCACTAATTTGTACTGTGCAGTAAATATTAGAAAGTACTCTGTAGAATGCAATCATTAAAAAAAACAATACCAGGTTAGAACAGTTATTACATGACATGAATGGAAAAAACAGTTTAATTATGTGATGACAACAGAGAACGAACCACTGACTGATAGCTCTAAAAACAAAGATACATATTTAAGCAATGCTGGTTTATGAGCCCACCTGTATACTGATGCAACACTAATAATTAAACATGCAATACTTGCAATTATACTGTACAATGAGAAAAAACAAACAACAAAGCAATAAAGCATTAATGAGCTAATTATCAAGAAAAAAGGTGGAAATTTCCCCTCAGTCCCCTAATGGCAAGATAAACTTTAGTAGCAAGTCTGCCTTGTCTTTTGGTATACTGGAGAATTCAGCTCACCAGAACCCAAGACATTACAGATGCAAATAAAACTGTGTTATCAGTTAAGGACAGCTGAAACAGAAAAAAACAACAGAGCTTCTAAAACCATGCCATCAGACAGTTCAACGTATGTGGGCCCACGGTTTTGGGCCGCGGTTTTGGGCCACGGTACAGTTTCGGTATCTTTATATTTTTAAGAAAAAAATAAAAACACGTCACCCTTTAAACAATGAACTCTTTATTTACCCTCATTCAGAAAATGGCAGCATGACTGACTAGTAGGGCTGCTTGATTATAGCAAAAATCATAATCATGATTATTTAACATGATTACTCATTGACTTTGGAAACATGCATAACCCTTTCGCATAGTAACTTATTTTTATGCTATGTAGCGCGTGTTACGTCACATGGTTTGTTATGTTTTCATCAGAGTTATTAAGCTTCTCATAGTTTTCAGTTAGCATTTGCTATATTTTTAACGTTAAATTACTGTTTCCTCAAAGCTAAAATTAGCTAGAAATTTTCCAATCTAGTGTTCTAATCGCACTAGAGATGAAACGGTATGAAAATTTAAAATCACGATTATAGGTATTCATCGCAAATCAAGCGCAAAGGGAAGAGTCGAGTCTGCTTGTGCATGTTGTTTTCTAAGGCCATGTCCACATGTACATGGGTATTTTTGAAAACGGAGGTTTTCCCTCCTTCGTTCTTAAAAAATCTCCGTCCACACAAAAACGCAAAAACAGGAGCATGCCAAACCAACAGGCGACGATATAACCCTAACCGTAAAGCCATGTTGGCCAATCAGAAGCCTGAAAAAAAGTTATTACAGCCCACACTCTGACGTCACAAGCCAAAAACTCAATTTTGCCTGTCTACACGTGAACACTGAAAATGGAGTTTCTGAAAACATTCACCCTGGAAGGCGTTTTGCAAAAGATCTGTTTTCAGTTACCTAAAACGCCGTTTGCGTGTGGACGAAAGGCCAAAACACATAGAAAAAGCTACGTTTTTAAAAATACCCCTGTACGTGTGGACAGGGCCTAAAAGTCTTGGTATAATATAGGCTAATTTGTTGGTCATTTCAGAATATTATGATAATGCTGAAGAGTGCAAATTAAATAGAAGTGTTCTCCAGTGTTCAGTTCCCCCTGACAGCAAAGTAGGCTATCAAGACTTCGTCAGAGTTCAACTATTTACTGAACTTCAGACAAATACAAATAATGCTGTCACATCGTAGTTACGCTGAAAAATCCATACAGAAGAAGGAAATAAACTGGTCCAAACTGTGTTCTGTTTCATGAATATGCAAATACAAACGTGCACGGAATTAATTCTTAATAGCAAATTAGTTCTCTTAGAAGGCTGAAAAATCTCTGGAGCGCTGTCACTGCCTTTGTCACTGTTTTCACTGACACAAAACAAACCCACGTTGCATGCTGCGCCTGTGCACCTGCATCTGGGAGACTGTTGCTAACTTTGGTTGATGCTGGACAGTATTTTTTCAAAACGCGGTAATCAACCAGTTTTAATGATCATCAAAATTTGAAATGGTAATACTAACCGTCGGGAATTTTATTGTCCTTTACAGTGAAACCGGTTCATCCCTAAATTGCACCGGTTTCGGCATACGCGCTAAACAGCGAATCACACTGGTGTGACCATACTCGAGAATGTTTTTAGTTTCCCCTCTCTTCTCCAGCTGGTATTTGCATACAGAGTGCTGATAGGCTCCAGGGAAATTCTGACTGGCTCCGGAGATGTTTTCTGGATCTGAATGTACAACGTGCATGTAGTCTGCAGTGCAATAAGCAAGTTTTGGAAATTATAGGAAAATGACAGGCATATGGTATTACCGCGGTTCACGTGTGCCTATTGAACCGTAGGGGGCGTACCGAACGGTTTGACAATATACCGTGTACCGTTGCATCCCTATCAGACAGAGGCAACCAATATACTGTGCCAAAAGAGCTAGCTCTCACTCATAGTGCTGTCTTGTCTTTTCCCCACAGGAGATTCTTCTCCTCTGAGTATTGCCTTGTTGTAGGCCAAGGTAAAACAGCTGCTGTTTCAGTATGTGTGTGAGTTCAATGTAAACTATGGATCTTAGCATCCATCTGCAAAAGACATAACTGAAGAAGAACAGATAGAACAGGGGCTTTCAGACCACTCTAGTGAGTTATTGATCTTATTGTACATGTTTAAGGGTTTCACAGTAACGTATATCAGCTCACACATACTTGGTTTGTGCTGTTGGAAATCTGAAAGCAGTAAATTCATGACATAATAGTTAAAATAGGATAACACATAGCACAGCTACAGGTAACAGTCTGTTTAGTTCTATTGTGATGGAAGTCGCTCTTCATAAGAGCATTTGTTAAATGCATGTAATGTGATGTAATGTAACTGTGCACGAGAGGGGTCCTGAAACAGTCTTAATAAATTCCCATGGTTAGGCAAATCAATCCATACAGTAATTTACAGTCTCTGTAAGTCTCCTCAAAAGCCATGCCACTTGTTAAAACTGAAATTTAAGGAGGACAAGTCTGCCAGCAGCCTGAGAATATAAATATCTAACAGGATCATCTAGAATGAGCTGACAGATTATCCTGCATCTCATTTCCTTAGTATTGATCTAAAATGTTTCTTTGTCAACCTGAATTATTTATGGATTTAAAATATTAAACCTGTATCAAAAGGAAATATATTTAAGTTATGAATAGCCCATACAAAAATGAAATATACTGTAATATGTTGATAAATATGTTGTCCAGCCCAAAAATACAGTGAAAATACATTTAAAATATATTCATGCGTAGCAAAAACATATTGCAATATACCAAAATGGCAATACTTGTCATATTTTCAATATATTAATTGAGCTAAAAAATACTCTCTAAAATATACTCTCAGCACACAATTGTTGGTATGGGAGGTGACATGAGTTCTGTATTATAGTATAATTTATACAAAGTATGTAAAGTACTTTATATGAAGTATCTGAAGTCATCATGTGCAGCATACAGTAAATAGACTGTGTGGCAATGCAAGTGTAATATGCTTCTGTAAGGATCAAGTCCACTTATACCCTTTCTCCACAGGTATGAGTCCACCTTGTTCCCCAGTGTATTTTTTGTGAGAAACATTCACTAAAATAGTCCATTAGTAAAACAAAATGACCCCTCAGATGCAATGTATATGCGGCCTTAACTCTGACTACCTAATGAACATGTTTACATTTTACCTTCATTGTGGTGATTTTCAGAATTGTGCTTAAGCTAGGGAGTAAGTGCTTAACTTATTAGGTCTTTAATAAGTTAAGGATATATGCTGATTGAATCTGGGAAAAAATTAAATAGGGTTTTGACATTATCAATATGAAGTCAATGTCATGGCACAGTTTTTATGTTTTTTACTCATTTTTTTAACTTTAAAACCATACTTTAAAGACATAAGGGGGCTTTTACATTCTGCTGTATTTATATAAAATAATGAAATTATTGAAAAATATATATCCTATCCAACAATGTGTTGGTAAGCGAAGCTGTTTATAACAAATTTCAGATGTTTGATACTGAATTCTTGCTGTCTCTGATTGGCCTTGTTAAAGTGGGACAATCATGCATAATTTGCCCTATGGTGTAGTGCAGCCACATTAGAAGATGTATTACGCTGGAAGTCCATAAATATTAAAGATGATCTGCAAACTGTGAGACACCTTTTGCATTAATAAGCGATTAGCCTTGAGCTGTCACAGCTTGATGAAGTGCTGACAGACATGAAGCTGCAGTGTATTTAGGACATCATCAAGCTATTAAAAAGACCCCTCTTGGTCCTAATTATTAAGGTCATGCTTGGCTGGGCTGCAATTAATTCACCTGTGATTGTGACTGATAGTGAGGTTTGGATCCATGCATGAGGATGTCACCCGTGGCAAGTTGCAGGAATTATCTGGTGTTGGTGTTTGTAGAGGTGGTCAGAGGCAATGAATCTTACCTGTCAATGCTGTCAGATAGATAGGGGTCTCGTGAATACAAAAACAAGTGTGGCAAGGAAATAAAACCCGAAGAAAGTATTTGGTTGGAAGTATTAAATCTGCCTTTAAAAGGTCAATGCTTTCTGTAAAGCATCTGGCTGAAGATGCTGAAGTTCCTTTTCAAATACTTACTAAGACATAGGAGGAACCTGTCAAAACTGTATGCTCCTACTATAGTAGGAACCCATGGTGAACAGCCTTTGCTGTTTATTAAGCAATAAAACTTCTGAAATTCTTCTGAAATTTCATCATGGTTTCTTGAACAACCCTAATTAGAATCATATACAAACCCCGGAGTGCATTTCACGTTCAGATAGAGAGAAGAGGCTTGAACCTTCCCCTCAATGTCTGCTGGGAAGTGGAGGCAGAGAACAGCAATGTTGAGGGAAATGACTAAACCATCCCTGCCTCTCAGGTGTTTTAGTGCGCTTAATTTTCTGGTCAAATATGTACAGGGTTATCGGACATGTATCTACAATATCTAACTTCTTTTCACTTCAACACCCACGTAAAGAAGCACTGTCTGACATGGATTGCATTTTATCTTTTAACACAAGAAGAATGTGTTGGAATGGTTTCATCGACATCCGGAAGGTTTCCAATACTTGTGACCTTGCCTGTGCATCAGGGTGCCTGAATGCATCTTTGAATTCAACCCCTCATCTCATCACACTGCAGTCCAAATCACCACCAAAGGGTATGAGCTGGGCTCTTAAGTGATGTGAGCTGTCACTGAACAGCCCTTCCCTGCCTTGACTGACACATCATCTCCTGCTTAGAGAAAAGCCATAACTTGAATCACTTGCAGCACTTCATCAGTGTCTGTATCCATCCCCAGTGTGGCCTAATGATGAAGGCTAAGGGGCTCTTGTTGCATCTGCTTGCTGGCTCGCAGCTGTCTGATGTCATTCAAGGATGGGCTCTCAGAAAGGCCTTCAGTTCATATGCTCCACTTCGGTGATACTGCAGAGAATAGCAGCTCAGCTCCCAGCTCTGTGCTACCTCCCCCTGAGACAGAGGATCAGTGTAAAACCACTTTAGTAGAAGCCTCCTAACTGCCTTGTATTTACTTGTAGGCATGTCAGGTCTGTGGCAGGGGGAGGCTTCATCTGAGGAGCACAAATTCACAAAATCAATGCACTCTTACAGACAGACACCAGCATGCAAGCATGCGTGCACACACACCTAGATCTGTGCACACAACAGATGCACCGACATTCACATGCACACACAAAGAAACATGAATGGGCAACTACACATGCACACTAACAGACACACATGCACATGAACACATTCATGCTGACATTGTACTTTTGCTGGAATCCTGACAAAGCAAGCAAGGGACTGTTCACTCCTTGCGCAAATAAAGACATATTCCCTCACATGATGCAAACAATATTTTTGCATCAAATTAATTATAAAATGAAATTGTTAGTGCCTAACCAGTTGTCCTATTGTACTCAGTACTTCCTTTGATTATGCATGGTACTTCTCAATATATGCAGTTTTCTGGCATAAACATAGAAATAACAATCATCCAAGCAAAAATCCAAAATATTTCCCTGGCCCTACCAATCTTGTAAATGGTTGAAAGTTATTAGCGTTTGCATTGGTTTTTTCCAGCAGTTTTACATTATAATCATCAGTTCTTTGTTACGTCTAATTTAAAGAATCACTCTCAACAATGTAACGATTTTTTACTCTAGAAACACAAGAAATTTTTTTCCATCTCACTATAAAGTAAAAGAATATTTTTTTGCTTTTTGTCCTTTGGACTATGGGGTTTTAAAGGAAGCTAGAGATGTGCTTTCAGATGTTCAGTGTTTCTACAAGTGCATAAAATTACATACTGTGCCGTGTTATGTCAGCTGTTGTGACATCACTCCTTCCCCTTCTTCAATAGTCCTTTTCCCTAGTTGGGGGCAGTCAGCACTTTCCCCATAATGGCCAGGTGTGATCCCTTCCTGACTCCATGCCAAATATAAGGCAAACTACAGCATTCGTGTACCTCTTTTGAAAAAAGTTCATTAAGTACAGTGCAACTCCTTTGTCTAGAAATCATTTTCCACTGAATTATTTTAATAACAAATCAATGCTAGGCAATGTCAGCCTTTTTTAATAGGAGCAGCACTTCTTGTACAAACAAGATGACATTCATTTTTCTAGTTGAATGATTTCTAAAGAACTGCAAATGACAGACGAAATGGTTCAACATTCAAGGGTGAGGCAGGGGCTGGGGAGCTCGGAAATAACATAACATTAATCATCCTCAGACAAAGTGTGCTGCAAACTATAAATTATCTATCAATGTTACAGTGCAGTTTGAATATTGGAGACCTTCCCTTTTGAAGACTATGAAATACACAGAAATGTAGGAACAAGTAACAAGAGAGAACATTTGTTATGGCCTGAAGTAAAAGAAAGCCTGAACAAATTTACAGCATAAAATCCTTTAACTATGCTGATCTTGATTCATCTCATGGTTTCCACCAACAAAGGAGAAAATTAAACATCTCTTCCTTCAAACAAGACCAATTTAACCTTTCAAGCAGAGACCTTCTTGGAATAACAACAGACACAAACACATTCTGACAAACACAGGCAGGATACTGAAATCTACCATTTTTAAAAATGAGTTCATCAACTGATTGGCACAGCTCAGCGACCTCATTCTAAAATATGCAAACACTTAGCACTCAGAAATATGATTAGGATTCATGTTCAGGCACTTTCTCTGTTTTTTTAACTGTTGTTGAGAAATATAATTGTCCATGGGTAAAAAAGAGCTAGAACAATTATATAGAAATATGACAGGTCAGAATGTCTGAGACTTGTCCTGATGAGTAGGGGCTGTTAGGACACTGACATCTAATACAACTTTCAAACTTTCAAAAACCTGAACACAGAATGAAGAATGCACATTGTGACTTCATCTGTGGTGTTCTGTTTGTCAGACAATTCAGTCATGTTCAGCTCAGGTGCCCTCTCGCTGATATATTTTAACAGAACATACATGGAGGCGGGAATACCACTAAAGTGAAGGATTCCAGTTAGAGCAAATACTTACCAGCCCTGGTGTTACATTAAGGTATGCAGCACATACAGATAAATGTATGTTTGTGTATATGGGCTTGGTGCTGATTTCATTGAAAGAACAGCACCACAAGGCAGGTCCACTCAAGACCACCAGGTAGACTCACTCTCTGGCTCTCCTGATTGCCTTGCTTGTGGCCTTCCTGGGCTCCATCACAACAGACCCCTCTCTCAGCCAACTTCCTACAAGGAAACTGGAAACTACCAGATCATCCACTGGTACTAATGGATTGGCATATGAATGTCCAGGTTAATAGTACAAGCTGGCAGGATGCTGTACTGTATTGAACTCAAAAACCATTATGGTCCATACGGACTTTGTAAAGGGCAGCTGTAATTCAGGCATGGTTTCAATTTCTTGTTCCTATAGAGGTGTTCTTTAAGTACAATGTTACAGTGTTTTTTTCAGAGTGAACCAAATGACTAAGTTAGAAGGTAAAGATTTTTGACAGAGGGCACCTTGTAATGAAGAATTTTCAAACAGCTGCTCTTAACTCTGTTGATCTCAATTCAAGGGATTTTTGAGATTAGGTATGATAATCACCCTTCCCATTTACAGAAACAACACTAAAAAATGTATGAAACTTGAGTTTCCCCCTGGATGACCTGATATCTTCTCGATGTTTTGATCAGGGAGGACAGTCTGGGAAAATCTTGTTTAATCTTTTCTGAAATCTTCTGCCATACTTGGCACCAGTCGACGACACGTTTATCGTGAGACAGACACTTCTGAGTGAAAGTCTTAGCAGAAAGACAGCGGTGAAATCAAAGATGCCTCTAGAAGCTGTTTGGGTTTTGAGGGACAGTTCTCACTATGTGCCCTCCCCCACATCCAGGCATGTGCTACCCGCTCTCACCCTTTCTCCAAAGAGGAGACTGGAACCCCAATGCTGGAACAGGATCTTTACCCCTTTCTGCCCATCCTTGGAGGGTAGGGTGTAGGGCGCCCCTCATCATCTGGGCAGGTATTTCTGGGGCAGGCCAGTGTAGTTGCTCTCCCTGAGGGCGCAGTCCACGGTGCGGATGTAACTGTCAATCATAAGCTTCATCTCTGGGGTGAAGGGGTCGAAGCCCTGACGCCGCCCCCCAGAGCGCTTGAAGTGGCCGCCCTGGTTGCTCTCTGCGCACAGCAGCCTCTCCTCCGTCACGCTGACGTTCAGGAAGGCCGTGATGAGGCGCAGCTGGGGAGGAGCGCCCCCTGCAGGTCCTCGTAGTGCACCACCAGCACCCGCCGCCCATACTTCAGCCAGTCCAGCACGTGGGACGCCCACCACGAGGCGTAGCTGCTGACAAACTCTGGCCACTCTGAAGAGCAGGAAGACATGACAGCATATTAACCCTTTCGCATGTACCGTCACACCGGTGTGATTAGCCGTTTAGCGTGTACGGTAAAACCGGTGTGATTAGAACAGTAGATTGGAAAAATTCTAGCTAATTTTAGCTTTGAGGAAACAGTGATTTAACGTTAAAAAATATAGCAAATGTGGTGGTGAAAACTATGAGAAGCTTAATAACGCTAATGAAAACATAACGGACCATGTAACGTAACACGCGTGCTACATAGCATAAAATAAGTTACGTGCGAAAGGGTTAAACGAGTGAGAGACTGACCTCTCTGTACTTACACAGAGAATCAAAGACATTCTGCCACAGAGCCAGACCTCACTCCCCATATACTCCACACAGGCAAGGGAGACTTCCCTCTACATACACTCCATACAGGAGAAGGATGACCTCCATTCACATATACTCCACACAAGCGAGTGAGACTTCCCTTCCCATACACTTCATACAGAAGAGGCAGACCTCCCCCTGTATGCCCTCCATTACCATTGCTCCTCCAGTGCTGCTCCGAGGCATAGCCCAGGTGTCCGGCACACTTGCGGTTGAACTCAGCCACCAGGGAATGGTAGGGGTTGCGGATCAGCAGGATGGCCGCATCGTACATCTCGATCTCCCGCTGCCCGCTCTCGTGGGTCTTAACACAGATGGTCCGCCCGCTCTTCCAGTAATCCTTCTCCCCCTTGAAACCTACAGGCAAAAGGTTTCACCTCAAGCCATATGACGTCAATGTGCTGCATATTTGACTTTCAACTCTCCTTTGAAGTCATTCATGTCTACATTTCTAGATACCTTGTCTAGTTCGGCCAGATAAATTGTGATCTAAAGTAAGTGTTAGTCACTAAGTACTGCCCTAGTGGGGGTTAATTCAGTTTTAACAGTGCTAATAATTTAGGAATATCAACGTTTGTGTATAGGCATTTCTCTATTTGGTATTTTTGCAGAAATTTTTTTAAAAATAAAACTTACAAGAAGGATTGTTATGGAATATTTACAACATAATTGTCTGTCATCAACTGAGGCAGACTCAAGGCAATTACATCAACAATGATGCCAAAATTCCACATCAACACCACTTTGAGAAAAATGAGTTTACGAAGAACATTCGATAACACCTCACCTTTGTTGTAGAGGGTGCCATCAAAATAGAAGCTGCCTGTATAGTAGCCAGTCGCCAGCTCGATCAGGTGACGTACCCAGGTGTTGCCTGCTCCAGGGAAGCTGGACAGGGCTACCAGTGTTTCTGACTTCTCAGGCAGAAATTTCCTCTCTGTGCACCTGGAGTCTGAAAGCAGCACAGACACAAGTCACCTATAAGTAGGTTCAACTGCACATTGCAAATGTTGCCTTGGTCATGTAATACTGATACCAGTGTAAAACACACTGACATACCCTGGTATATAAAGCCATCCTTGGAAAATTACTTGGTAACATGAAAATAACATGAATGATCCTCATTCATGCTCAGAATGAGCCTTTCCAGGTCCCAGAGTTTGAACAGAATATAGGTAAAAGGCATTGGATTATCAAGCCTCCTGGTACGAGAACTGCTTTCAAGAGCCACTGCCACTATAATAGATTAAATCTATTTCAAAAGTCTGATAAATGATGACATTTTGGCTGACAGTGCATGTTTGGGAGTTTATTGTCCAATATCAATGCAAAAGCACACCAGATTGGATGTCTATTAACCTTGTATCATGAATTACTTTCTCTTTTATTATCAGCAAATATTGCTGCTATAGTATGTGGGTCCAGACATCTCTTGTCACAGAGACTTTACTTTAAATGAAACTACCCGATCAAGTAAAAGTTAATAAACATGCATGAATTAAATGCCTTTGTGTGAAGTGAAAGCATGTTTTTGTCTTGACAGTTTGGCACCACCCCAATCCCTGGGCCCTTACCTTGCACAGGCGTCTGGTAGACCTGGTAGTAGTCCTGATCCACTGAGGCGGCGGGGGCTGTGCTGTTGGCCAGCGCACAGTGCTTCTCCTCGGCTCGCTGGTGGAGGGTGAAGACTGGGGACACGTAGCCGCAGTAACAGTCCGGCCTCCTCAGAACAGCCAGGGGGAGCTCCTGACCATGTGACACCATAAAGTAAAGCTATGCATCAAAATCACACAGATGCATCATGACAGCTGGCATACTGTATAAACACAGGATACAGTAGCTATAGCAACAGAACTCTTCCTACTGATATAAGTGTGTCTGAATGTGTCTGCCAGGCAAAAAGTCAATGCCTGCCAAACACGCCTGCTCAAATAAAACCTACTAGTATATCTTAAACGTACAGCTGACAGATGCCAAAGTAACACTTGGATCTGTTTTGGATTGAAATTAAGGCATTTTATTTTTAGTTTGTTATTTCATTCCCTGTATTTTAATAAAAAAATGCTAAGTCTTTTTACCTCAGAAACACTGATGTTCCTAGTGATTACATAACACCTGAAAAAATCCAGAAATCTGTGAGGTTAGACTTGCTTTTGCAAGAACTCCTTGAGGAGTTATGGATATATTTTTGAAGAGTCCTAATGTTTTATGTCCTAAACTTCAAGATATGGAGAACCATCTTTGTTGTTTTGCAAACCTGAGGTGATTTACTAATTTTTTATGAATTTATGCTTTTGTGTTTTTAATGGATTTTTATTGGTTAAAAACATCATCGCTCTGCCTCAGTTTTCTCTGTCTACAAAATTCCTACTCCACATGGTCAAGTGAAGACTATGCCACTGATTTTACTTATTTGCGCTTTTATTGTGCTTTTAATGTACAATTCTCCACTCTTCTTATTAGTAGTAATAATTAATCATTATTAATAGTTATCATTTAATTATTAATCAACTAATTGTCAATTAACTAATTCAGGATAAGTAATAATCTGCCTATGTGGTCATGGTGCTACTTAGATTTGTTTTTCACTTGGGTCAGATAGCTTAAAGCTTAAAGCAGCCCGAGGATGGTTGATACACAAGAACCATTGCTTCTTAGGTGCTATGTTTGACTAGTATATGTTTGCTAAACATTTTGCAAACTAAATAGTAATATTTTGAGGTTTGTGTAAGGTTGGAGGTCTACTATTGAGGGCAGGAACCAGGTGGAGGTAGTGGGTGAAACAGGGTTGTCAGTCTTTATTTCAAAATGGCAAGATAAAGTGGGGTCTTCGGTCAGACAAAAAAAAGCCAAAGCCACGATGTCACTCTGCCAAAATAAAAGCCACCTCCCAATAATCTTAACTTTGAAAAAAGTGAAAAATAAAAGACCAAACCGGCAGCTGGCTTTCTGCAACAAAGTAGTCACTAACGGAATGCAAAAATTAGTGCTTGTAAATATTGTAACACAAAATGCATTCTTATGGTAATTTGATGCAATGTTTGTTTAAAAAAAAAAAAGACAGCAAGCCAGCTGGCTTTTTAGTCACATGAATCAGTGTGAAATCAGAGACAACTCAGGCTGTTTGACTGAAAAAGCCAAACCTAGCAAGCCTGGTGTGAAAAGAGGGCTTGATTGAATTTAATTTTTTTAAATTACAGACTTTGGAAGACTTGTAACAATGTAAACCCACAGGTGTGTACTTTTCACAGAGCCAGGACATGAATAAAGGAACAGTTTAGGAACACAGAGCTGCAAACTTAACATGACGATTTAATGACTCAAAATAATAAGAGGTGTCTTTTCTATGTAGTAAAAATACATATTTTTAATTTTAGATTATAAGGCTGGACTTTTTTATTTTCCCATACAGTTACAACTAGTTTCACCCGATATTCTGTTCTGCTCTGTTACAGGAGATGGATATGCAGACAAGGGTCTAGATTGCAAAATATTTTGGAAGAAAGGAGGTGAACATGAATAAATGAAGCCACTTTTCAGTTTTACATCTTCAATGAATACAGAAACAATATGCGCTGTATCTGCAAATAAACAGCATGGAATTTTCCATTAAGCAGAACACGAATTCTATAAAGAACACTTCAAAGTACATGGCTAAGTCGCAGTCTTGGGCCAAACTCGGCTCCACACAATTTTTTCATGTAGTTTGCCTCCCTAAATTGCACAAATTGTATATTTGGAGCCTGTTGGAGGGCTAAAGTGCACTTCACTTTCACAAGAAATGCATGAAGATTGCAGGTGTGTTGTAGTGAGAGGCGCTGTCAAAATGCATCCACTGTCTTCTTTGCTGCAGGCATAATACTGCTTTGAAATACAACAAAATTTCAGTTCTGCTTTAATTTTACAATAGACGAACACTTTCATCCAAGCTATTTTATCCATTAATTTAATTTAATATGAATGTTTTCAGCTCAGTATTGCCTGAGTTTAAAGTTGAAGCTACTAGAAGTATTGTATGGCTGTTTTTTGGAAGCATATGTAATCCCCCCTAACGAAGCTTGAATTAAACACAGAAAATTTCCCGGATGGTGTTTGCAGCACAACAGTCTATGGGAGGTCCATAATTATGCTGCATCCTCACCAGCAAAGCTGGTGCGCAAGATTGATTACAGAATCCATTGATTCTCGTTAGAAGCACATTAAAGTTTAAACAGCGAAACTGTTTTCTTTTTTTTTTTTCAGGAAGCCCCGAAAAATCAAACCCTCATCAACATGGCAGGGAGAGGGACCTTCTTCCCAGCACTGAGGCTGGTGTGCATAAGCAATCAATGCTAATCTCCAGCGCTAACTGAGTAACTGGTGGCGTGTGAGGAGAATGGGAACCTTGTTCGTGCAGGTCTCGATGCAGGACTGTGACGTCAGGTTGGGCTGGACGGAGTGGACTAGGAAGGCTGCAGTGGTGTTCTTTGGCCTCTCGAAGCACCCACGATAGCGCACATTCCTGTCTGAAACCAAGGGAAGCACATTCCACAGTCAGGCGGCTACAAACGACAAGGATATGAACTGTGTGCGCACTGCCAGGTGTGTCTGTGCTTAATGATCGAGACCTCATTTTAGGTCAGCGTAGAGGCATTACAATCAGCAGCTGAAGGTGTCATTTTTGTAATGTTCTGCTGTTTTGGTCAGGCACTTTTAAATCCATTGCAACCTGTAACCTGCTGTGATCTAAAAGGAATTTTACTGTTCAGTACATCAGAATAGTATTCTAAAGAAGAATTCAAGCTCCGCTATCATGTCATTTCTTTTGACAAAGCCTAAAGGGCAAGCTAATAATCCCCCAGATAGTTTACACATGCAAAGCCAGAGCTGATGATGTCAGGAGGTCCCTGGTAGGCAAGCTTTTATTTGCATGTGAAATATACCAAAAAAACTGGGTCTCTTTTAAGCTCAAAATTCTCCATGAAGTGACAGCAGTTTGCAGAAAGCCTGCCTTCAGCAAGAGGGCCTGGCACAAACAGTATTTGTGTGTATTTCCAGCCAGTCTTCAGAATCCTGTCTCGTGGACGTGAAAAAGAAAAGCACGGCTGCTCTTCTTAATTCATCTCCTACGTTCCCCTGGGTTTGGTTATGCTGTGCAATTGTAGCACTGCTCACAGCAGGAACTGTGCCAGAGCTCACATCAGCTCCGCTCTCTGACTCTCTGCCATTACACACATCGAACAGAACAGCTTTTCCCAGTAGACATGTAGCAGGGGGCTCTTGTGCACAGAGCTGGCCAGTTCACATTCAGTGATCAAATCTCAGAGCAGCACTACAAAATACTGTGTATACAAGCAATATGGGTACAAAAGATAAGACACTGTTGTACTTTAAGTGCTAAACATGAAAGGAAATAGGGTCTGGACAGTGCAAACCGGCCACAAGACGATGTTGTGTGTGCTGAAATGAATCCAGTTCAGCTCTGGCCGGTGAAATAGGTCAGAGCGATCTGTGCGAATGGTAAGTGTGTGGGGGGTGGGCGGGGGTGCAGACGCCAGACGCAGGCATGTGGGAGCTGCGCAGCGCCGGGACAGACTGTGTGTTGGCTGTGGCTGGAGCTTGAGGGTGTTTGCCAGATGTTTCTGCTCCAGCCTGCGGCTGTCCCTCTGCTGGGGGGGCACTCACATCTCCGTTGGCCCGGCAGCAGCTCCTCCACCTTGTAGATGGAGAGGCGGCTCACGCCCCCACAGGGAGAGCCCTTCTCTCCCTTGCAGTCCAGGTTACAGTCCTCCTCCCGCGTGCGGGAGCTGCTGATGCGGTTGCCACAGTAACACTCTGCTCCGTACTCCAGCCCCGCAAACTGGTACCCGCTGCAGGCAACAGAGAAACAGACCCAGAGATGCACCTCTTTCACAGCCAAAATACTCCAATCAATGTGGGGCATCTGCTTACAACTGCTACATAAGTACATTCTTTCATCCCCTAAACTATATATTGCATGGTGGTCAATGATTTCTAATTTCTGGTACGTCTGCTCTAATGTAGTGCATAAATACATGGATTCACCTTAAAACCCTGTGGTGAAGAATCTTCTCTCTCTCTCTCAGTGTTATGCTTTTGTAACATATATACCCTAATCCTCACACTGACATGTCATCAGTCTCTACAGGACAATTCTGATCTACATCTACTGTACATATTGAGACAGGGAGGTACACATTCATATTCAGGCAAGTATGGCAGGCTGAGCAAAGCGCATACAAACACGGCTTCCTTCCTTTAGCGTGGAGCGCAGCAGGTGGCGGCGCTGAAAGGGCGCCCACACAGAGCCTTTTTGTCCTCCCGTGAGGGTCGGGACCCCGCTCTGACAAAGGCTCAACTGTGGTGTCACTTCAGAGCCAGCGTAACCCGACCTCCCTCCAGACAGGTTAGCTTCTGCACATGGCCAGCTGCCTCTTCACACCTGGCACCAGGGCTGCCACGGACAAACTCGTTGCCTCAGGCGAATGACGCACATTGTTCCAAGTCACTTGACTAGCTCACAAAATGGTCAAAGACGCTAACGTACCTATATCCTGATGTATGCCACAATGCACTCCATACATCCCTATGAGCACAAACGCTGTCATTTTACATACTACGTGTGCACGGCAGTCTCATACAGAATCATCATGTCCTTTTAAGGGAAAGCGCAAATCAATCCAAAAAAAAAAAAAAAAACAGCCCGTCTCAGATTAAACTTGCTCCATATCTAAATGTGGGAAATTTTCAAAGCCAGAGAATTACAGCACAGGAAGCCAGATCTTGTGGCCAATGACTGAGTGATTGACAGTATAGTTTGAGTCGTATTACATCCCTGCCTCTTGGAACTTGAAAGAAGCATTTGGGTTGGAGCTTTATCACATGCTTAGAAATAGCTGTGTTATTCCCACAGTAAATGGGGGATTAGGAGATGGAAAGCACACTACAGAACGTCCTTCTACCATCCTGGAAATTTCATAACAAAAGAGATAACAAAAAACATGATTATGAAAAACCCCAGTATGAACATATGGAAATGAAAACTGAATAGCCCGCATTAGGGGAATGCTTTGGAAAATGATGGCTGTATTTTGAATTTTACATTAAATTGTTTAGAAGAGCTACACTGTGCATCTGTTCTGTTGCTTGCTTCACTGTTAGGCCAGTGCATTTAAAAAAAAAAAAACAAGATACTGTTCATCTCAATAACCGATTTACTACCCAAATGCAGCTGTTGATTCTGTTAAAGCCTGGAAGCATAAGCCATATCAACCCCACTGTTAACATTCATTAAAAATGTAGCTAATGTTTAGGTTGTTCAGACAGCACTATTTAATGACAACACCAACTGCCGTATATGAGGTTTTCAGGATACCTCTATTTCATTGGTAGATCTCCTGTGGTTCATTTCATTGCTGCTGTTTTCACTTACCCGTGAGGACACTTTAGACACAGTGACCCACGTCAGTGGGGACACGCGGGTTGATTTGCAGGGAGTGGAGCTGTGTGATATCATCAGCAATATTATTTTATGAAAGTAACCCGAAATGACACGACCAATTCACGCGGGCAATGAGGCACACTGTAATCTGCAAAAATGGTGTGCTTGTTAATAGTCATGGCCGAAAGGAATTGCCTCTTAATCCCTTGAACATGAATAAAGGTGCATCTGTCTGGAGCAGCTTCACATATATCATTTTTAATGGGGTATTCTGCTATTAACAAATGAAAAAACGTTTTACTCTGGGAACAACTGCTTTTGACTTAATATTTGTTGCTCTGCTATTTGCTGTTACATGAAAAGGCACACCCCCGAAAGGATTACCTAAGTATTACAGTCCCAATATGAATATTGAATACTGAATACAAAGGGAAACAATTACATTAGTTAAATTTTTCTGTCTTGTACGAGCATATAGACCAGGTGAGACATGTTATTCCTCCATGAATTACATTATTCACTCAAAGTTTTTACTTGTGTGAGAATATGATGCATTTCATGTTAAACCAGTGTTGACTGTAAGGTTGTAAAGCAGACAGGCAAATGGATTCTTTGAAAATCAACTCTCAATTTCAGGCCGTACCCTATCCTGTCCGTCACCTGAGCTTGGAAGCTCCTCTGACAGAAACGGACCAGGGCAATAGCCTTGACCCGAACTGACATTCTTTCTAAGCGGGTGAGACAGGCTGCTTCACGCCATAGACATCTGGGATTAGCTCTGACACTGTGAGTTACTATGAAGCTCAGACATGACTCCCATTTCCTCTAAATCCTGTAACACCAGAGATGGAAGTGGTCCAGAAATGACCTGTTGCAATTTTCTCTCAGTCTGCCACAAAGTCCCTGGTTTGTATCAATGTGTCCGAGCCAAGTGACAACCATAGCGTGATTTTGTTCTAAGCGGGTGGCCATGGTTCCATGGACCTTGGCACACAGTCTCTGCAAATTGTATCGCCAATCCAGTTCAATCGAAAACAAGCTGCCTCTGTAGGTTACTGTGGCAACCTCCCTCTTGGCAGGAATTGTTTTTTTTTTTTACTAATTTCACCTGCAAGGGGGCACATACTGGTATAGTGTGTACCTTTGAGCCAAAACTAAACCTGCACGGCCATTAAATGTGTCCATTATAAATCTCCAATGAACATATAAGACAGACAGATTTGATTAAAATGATAATATTATCATAAGGAAAATACTGTCTTTAAAGTAATAACTGGTCTTTTCAATGAAACATAAATGCCTTCCTCACACCATTCTTGAAATTATTCCACCGTTCTATTCCCAATGAATTTCTCACTTATTATGTTCTCCTGGGCCAGTTCTTTATGACACACTCAGCTGTGCCTGTAGTCTTAAAATGGAATTAACAGAAGAATATACCTGATATTTCTATTCAGAGGCTAATCTTTGGTTTAAAATTCAAATATGAAGTGATACAATATCTCACAGTGCGAAATCATGATATGACTGTCTTTGGTATGTTTTTTGTATCATCCTTGTTATTGCCATGTACAGTATATGTGTGTATGCACACACACACACACACACACACACACACACACACACACACACACACACACACAGCACCAGCCATTCATCTGGTTATCTGGTCAATTGGTGGTGCCAAATGGTTGCACACATTTGCCAACTCCATCAACACTAATCACTCGACCTCACCCAGTGCCCACAGGTAATTACCCCCCCTCCCAATCACAGCTCAACTTCACCAGTGGGCTCAGTGCCAAAAACAGCCTGAATGCTGCACAATCTGCTTCCTTATTTGTTCATTTCAATCAGTGTGCAATCACCTGCACTGTGACTGTCTATCTGTTTGAGTACCAGACTTTTCGCCTGTATGGGGGATAAGGGTTGAGCTTACCTTTCCGAGCAGGTGTCTTGACAAAGGGTGCTAGTCATTTTTCGAAAGTCATAAAACACAGTCCCCCCAAGAGCTCGATCTGCTTTGTCATCCAAGAAGCAGCCAATGTAGGTTCCTTTCCATTTAAAACGAAGTAAAAGGAAATGTAAGGACACGATAGCCACCTGGAAATTCTAAACAGAATTACAAACAACCATAGACAGACACACTTATTATGTATGCCTTTGTTCTGTGAAGATTCTTGGAATTTTCAGGCCTATATAAATTTCAAAGACAGTGCACTGCATGCTGTAATGCAATGAGAGGCTTTCAGTGCAGGTATGGCTGTGATCAATGATTACCTTTGTGGCCAACTTTCCTGTGCACAGGCCCTCGCTCTGCCCGGGTCTCCTGCTCCGTCATGAGGCTGTGGAACCAGCGCCGTCGAAGGTGTCGGATCTCCAGGTTCCGGGACATGAGCCAGCGCGGCCCGTTCCTGCTGTGGGAGGGGTCATCCGGATTCCCCTCCCTGTTCGGCCCTGCCCTCTGAGGCTCGGCGGCTTTGGGCGGGGAGGGCAGGGAGGGCAGCGGAGGGAGGCTGGCAGACCCCCTCTGTGACACCACCAGGCTGGAGCGCTGCAGCAGGAGGACGCTCCCCGCCATGATGTAGGCCACGCCCAGGAAGAGGAGGAGCATCTGCACCCGTCGGAGGAAACGCTGAAGCCTGTAGAAGGGCTTAGCCATCCCCATTCTCTGTCCCGCTGTGGACCAGCGCACCTCAAATGGGAAGGCGTGGGGTCTACAGCTTCATGGGAGGCCTGCCCTGACTAGGCATTCCAGACAGGCTCCCACAGCCCACTACAGTCCATTCCTAAGTTTCTTCCTGTTTGATTATTTCACACAGGCATGTCTAGGGCAGATCTTGTTAGGCCCTTCAGATGCCCTCCAGTGGCAGCTGACTTGATTTAGCTGGCAGCAGGTGCAGAAATCCCTTGTTGGCACCAGTCTCCACGGCAACATATGCCAGGCTCTCACACCGAGGCTTTGATGAACCTGTGGTTCAAATAGAAGCCAGACAGATCCAAGCTGAGGCTCATATTTCCCTTTTTACACTCAGCAATAAAACTGAGACAGTGGAGAAATATAAAGGGCTGGGGACTTTACTGTGGTTGTGTATCTCTATTAGAGGACAAAGTAACACTAGCGTTGCTCTGTCTCCTTTTCCTTCCAAATAACCACACTGCTGCGTGTAAGTAGGTACTGTGTCTGTGTTCATCATGAAGCTGCTATGCTTCACATCCACATAATTCTGTTCAGTCTCTGCTATGTAATCCTGTAACCATTCTCTGATCTTTACTCAAACATAACTGTACTACACGATATTACTCCCCTAAGACCAACATGAAGCTTTTAATGTCTTGTTTCACAGGGATACAGAGACAAAAATTTCTGCTTCCATACAGAGCTGATGTGCAAAATGGCTAGTTGTAGAAGGTGCCAGTGGCTAGTACTAACTCAAATTTTATATTCCCATGACACTACTAAATGCAAATTATGACAGCAGTACTAACCTGACTTTCCCCTGAATCTCCATACCATATGAGTGCTATGAGCAGATTAAAGAGCTTTTTGTGCCGTAACGTGTAAACAACAATTGAAGGAAAGGTCCAACATTTGGTCATTTATAAAAGGACCACACTAGGCGTTCCATAAATCTGTTTTTTGTTTTGCTGAGCTGGCAATACTGTGCCAGCGTATTTTACACGGTTCTTTGATGGAAGTGTCACAGCTGAATATGGACACTTAATCCATGAGAGCAAATGTAGTGCTGTTGCTTTCATTTAAAAGCCGCTTTTCAGCATTTTGTCTTTGGGAAACTTGGCCCTTACAGAAAAGGCTGAACATTACAGTACTGTTTAACTCACTCCCCAGGCAACATCTTCAGTGATTTTCTAATGCAATCTATAAGTTACATTTTCCATATAGAAATTTTTCATTAAAATTTAATGACTACTTTAAAAGCAGATTTGTTGAAGTTGAGTTCTAAGATATAGACCTCAACGTCTGCCTACGCATGAGCCATATCTTGTTGAAAACATCAAAACCTGGACACAACAGAGCAGTCTGACCAACTCATCAGAGGAGTCAATAAGGAGGCAAACAACAGCTGCTTATTCTTTGATAATAACAGAGCAACCATAACTGTGAATTTTCAAAGGGATGTTTTGTGGGTTTTAATTCAGCAGGGGATGTTAAGAATAGTCAACCCAGCCATAAGAAACAGCAGGAGAGAGCAAATTGCTATATGAACAGTGAGTCAGGTCTCTGGAGAATGCATACTATGCACAGCATTGCTTTCCCTGGATTATACACACTCTTAGTTTAATATGCACCTGTCTCAGTCTTTTCTACAGTTATCATTTCAGCTAATTATATTTCCTTTGATTTAGCATGAAAACCTACAAGAGCTTTAGGTCACATGTCAAAATTATTATTTTACTTTATCGCAAGTGCAAACTGAGCAAAGTGACTCTGCCTTTTTGCCAAGAATAGATAATCAGAACTCACGGGCTATGAACTTCTTTCATACAGTAGACCACCCACCATGTATGCCGTGGCATGAAGAGCCCCCAAATTAACAAATCCACACAACCCTTTGACCTAGCCTCAAAGGCTGGATTGGTGAAAGACACATATTCACACGCATGCATGGTCTCTCTCACCAACACAGAATGAACCAAAAGAAGCAAACTACAATGCATGGCAATTGGCTGAGCGGCTCATTATTCTGCCTGGTTTACAGCACAGCTGCCAGCCAGGAGGGTTGCTCGGCAGGGAGGACCTTGCGGTGGATTCGCTGCAGAAACACTGCAGGTCGTAATTGTCAGTGCAGTAGAACGGACGGGCTCCACTTGTGAGAGCTGCTCTGAGGAAGCGATTAACACACAATGCAAAACAAATGACAAACGCACAAACACATACACACGCACACAATCACAAATGCACATGACAGACTTATGCATGCACACAAGCACCCTAGAAAGCCACACAATACATACACCAACACCCACACTTAAGGTGCAAATGCGTTCACACGCATGCACACAGACATTTACTGTATATCTTACATAAGGATTAAAATGAACAGTGTTACAGGAGACACTATCTCAGTCAGGGCTTCTTCCACCTGAAATCCTCAGTTTATCAGCCACAATCAGCATATAGATTATTACAAATACTAGGTCTTTCTAACATGACCAACAATACAGATGAAGAATTGTTCTGTCTAAATTTATTCGATCACTGAGGTACTGACAGAAAAGCAAATTACCTTCGCTTTCAGGTTAAGCAAAGCCATTACAAACACTCCGGTGTTTGTGGCTCATAATCACTTCTTGATTTGAAACGGTTTACTGCAAACACGTTCTTTTAACTGCAGGGAATAGGCCTGAGATGAAAGGATCAGATCCAATAAACTGTTCATCGGCAAGAAGCCGCTGCCCTTAAAGCTTTGGGGAGCAAACCTCTGGAACAGATTTCTCCTTTCCTTCATATTTTTCAGTACTGTATCTTGTCTCCAAACCACATATCACTCAAAACCAACACATTAATACAACTACCGTGATGGGCATGACCTTTGAATACCAAAACAAATAACAGCACAAAAAAGGCATAGCCATGGACTATGTCCATAAAGTGTTCAGCATGGTCTGTTGGAACAGCATTATTTTTGTCTGTTTGCCCTAGTGAAATTTTGAATGTTGCTGAGCAGACACTTTCCATACAAAGTTCAGGTGCAGTAAACAGAAACTTCACTGACCATCCGCAAGTCAGCTGGCTTTAACACTGTAATTACAAAGGATTACAAATGATGCTTGGCATCTCCCCTTGGCACCTGTTGCCCTTCCTACCCACCAATGCAATTTAATGGCTGATCATCTGGGTTACCTGTGCCTCCAATAATTAACCCTCTACTTTTAATATTAGGACTGTGACAAGGAAAAACAGTAGTTGCCTAAAATTTGTAAATGCCATGATCTGTATAAAAATTACTGGGAAATGTGGGGAAATTATTACCCCCTACTACAGTAAAGGTCAAATAAGACCACAATTTTCAAATAATTAACTCCCCCACATTTTGATTTTAAGAACTTACTTTATGCTTTTAGTTTGTGCTACAGTGTACTCAACTTTTCTCCAGCTGGGTTCAAATATTTTAGGACTAACAGCTGCTTCAGCCCCCCAAAAAAGCAGCTATCCAGTTGACAAGCTGACGCATGACAAAGACTAGACACACTGGGGAAGAAACCTCCATCTGACTTCACCTGATTTTCAGGGATAAAGCACTTATCAGTCAGCAGACAGGTGCCAGTGGGAGGCTAAGCTTCAGCTTTCCGTCTGAGAGAGGCCTGAATCAAAGTTTGATCTGTCTATTTTTTAGTGAAGCAGGGAATGAGGCTCGTCTGGAGGCATGGTGCATGCAGCAGGTTTCTCTTGTCAATAACAATGTGGCTCCTCTGAAATAACTGCCCTTCACTGGCCAGTACAAAGTTTGTTTCCCCACTCCACTACAACAATAACTCTTAATGAAGAGGGAAGGGATGAGTGAAGACCTGGGCTCAACACTATACCTGTGGATCCAGCTAGATGCTTTCAGATGCTTTTACTGTGCTGGAGTGGGATGAAAAGGTTTAAAATGATGCCTCTGTCTTTCCTAGCTTGGATGTACAGGAAGTGATGCATTCTGCAGGCCCGTCAGAAATCTTAGCTGACTACTGCTGTTTCCCTGTATGCTTCACACTGTTAGACTAATCTCTCCCTGCCTCCTTCTGAGCTGCTTCCCTCCACCCTAAGACCTCCAGGGCACCTTGGGCCAGCAATACTGATTTTTAAAGTCTCCTCTTCATGTTTTTTTCTCTTTGCTTTGTTTAGCAGAGTCAAAATCAGGAAATACTGACATACAGCAACACACTTCCAGTATACAAATATCTGAATTTCGTGCAATTACATTACAAAATGTAGTACACATTGAGCCCCTTTCCTGACTCATATACAGTAAATAAACTGAAAATCCCTGAGGCGGGGAGCACTCTTAGATTTCTTGAGAGGGGTGAAGGGTATATTATATGAAGTACTGAAATTTTGAAATTAAAAATGGACAGTATTTAATTACTTATATGTGGCCTTACTTTTGGACCACTTACATGTCAAGATTTATAGTCAAGTCATAAACAAGCCCTATAACTGAAAACGGTCAATAAATGTCAGGCCTTGGACAGTGCTTTATGGACCGCTAAAATAAAACAGTGGTATATATATATAAGGTGTCTGGATCTTTCTGCTGTCAGACTTGAAATTCTGGTATTCATTCTGCTGCTCTGCCTGAAAATTATACAGCACCTAAGAGCACAGAGACCACTGCCTGGAGTGAGCTGATAGGACCGCAGTCTGAGCAGTTTGCGATTTTCAGGAAATGAATCCCCCGCAACAGATACATAACTGTCCTGTTGTTGAGGATGTTATAGATTTCTCTTTACCTCCTTCTCTCTCCCTCTCTATCACTCGAAACTGTGTGCCATCTCATTGGCTGTTTTTTGCCATTGTGATGTCACCATAAAGCCATCAGTTCCATTACAGGTCACTGACCTCTCGACCAGGATTGAAATAGCCAAAAAATTCTCATTTCACAATAGCCTTATAAAATTCTCAAGCTAAAATGTAGGATGTCAGATGCTTATCAAGGGACCTTACAGTCAAGTGTTCAACCATCCAGGGTATATTTGTAAGAATAACAACTTCAAAACAAGAAATAACAAGAAATCATCACACTATGTTACATTACTAGGCTACTTTTTATTGACTTATGCACAATAATACAAAGTTAGTTTTTGCATTAAAGGACAAATAATACTGTCTTAAAATAATTCAATACAACTTAAACAGCATCCACAGGCCATTTCAGTGTGTACATATATATAAAGCCATGCATACTCCATCACAGTGAGTTACCTGTGATGTATAAATGGGTGGATCTCCTGCTGCCCACACGGATGATTGGCACACTGCCCCACAACCCCTGCCTCCTTTCCATCAGTCTCTCCCCTGCCGCTGTCAAAATCTGCAGGATAGAATCTCTACAGCTTCTATCCTCACAGCTGTCCCTAGCTGCCGTCTCAACGAGCTCACAATGGGCCAGAAAGCAGCTATTCCCACGCATGAATGCTAACTTGACTGTGTCGTCCGGTTGCAGTAAGTTCAGTTATAACTATACCGTTGTGTTTTAAAGCTGACTCGACCGTTGCCTTCGATGCTCTAAGCTTGTCAGTCTCGGGTATTCAGAGCTGACACGTGATCTAAACTGGGAATAACCGTTCTCACTATTCACAAAACAAGGAAGAAAAACTTATCTTGATGCTTTCGAAACATCCCATCGCAGGGCATAATGAGAACGAAGCAAACACATCGCAGTGTCCAAAGTATTTCTGTTCAGTGCTTAATATTGATACTTAAATGTATAATGGTTAGAATAATTAGAATGGTGCTCCATTTTTAATCATTTTAAATACTGCATAGCTTTTTGATATTCTAAACAAAATTATGTTTTACATGAAATGCCTATCGATAATACGTCTCAGCTCATGATTATAGCATAAAAATGCTCCCTGCGGTGCGAATGGTCCAATTTACATTAACTAGAGAGCCGGCTGCGTCTTGTTTTGACAGGCTCCTCGGTGTGTGTAAATTATGTCTTCACTGGCTGTCGGTCATACTCCATCATCCACAGCTACGGCATCTACATTCATAGTTAGCTTGCCACATCTGGTGATTCCTGCAGCATCATCGAAAGGCATCTTAAGATCAGAATACAATTCCGATGCCACTGACTGCATGGTGCCACAGTAGACCACTGTGCCCGTCTTTCATGTTCCAACGTTCAACAATCCTGGCACGTAATCTTCACTTGTAGCACGGCTCCGAGAAAAGCCTTTAGTGCAATGTATTGCTATCCCTTGAAATGATCGGGAAAGTGATAACGAGGCAACCCCCTAAATTCAAATATAATATAGCCAAAAAGAATGTGCAGACGAAGTATTTTTCAAGATAACAAGCATAAAAAACAACCGGAGTTATAGGTTCATCGAACGAACAAAACTTTGGAAGACCTGCAAAACGAGTATAATATGCTTACCTTAAACTGCTAGCGCGACTGAGGCAGCAAAATATTAACAAACAACCGGCAGACCAAATCTGATTTAGCAACATGTACTTCTCCAGTCTTAAAATGCAAAAACATCCAGCGTCAATCGTAGTCGAGTCTGATTATTTTTCGAAGTCCGCTGTATCTGCCTCTCCCGTCTCTAACGTTATCTCTCATGCTTTCTCATTGTCGTATTTTCCATTGTTGTCAAACCACACTGAATCAAGCCAGTCCGTACATCCAAACTAGATGTGCCTCTTTGTCCTCACATCTCTGTCTAGAAGCACACCTCAACCCGCACAGTTACATATCGGACAATAACGACCGTGCACGCGAACTCATTGGCAGGGGAGACCTCTACGCTCCAGGGTCCGCTGCCTCTGGTGTGCACAGCCAATGTCTCCCTGCTCCGCTTTTTTACGCCTGTCACAAATCGAGCTCGGGGAAACAGTTGGGAGGAGTTGGATGACGAGCTCAGTCTTGATCGAAATTCGAAACACTCTGGCTAAAATACCTGATGTATGTCTCGCACACTATCACAAGTGTCATTAACATATATTGGTGATAAGTTATACATATAGTGTTTTAGTATTGATATAGCCAACCAGTGGATTTTAACCGCTACCGCAATAAACGTTTTTCTTTTTGAATGAAGATGAGCCTCGTCTTTTCTGAGCAAGCCAGGGGGTTAACAAAATTAAATGTTTTGCCAGTAGTAGCCCGCTCCAAATGTTGCCTTGGTAAACGTGGCTGCGCCTGCGATTCAGGACTGGGATAGCCAGCAGTAGTTCTGGTGACCTGAGGTTAGCACTAGATATTTTTCATCTCTAATTTATAAATATTAAACCCGAAATCAAACCTCTCTGCGAAAGGGTACTCTGCAGATGTTCTGGCCGATGTTTGTATATCTAAGAGGCCGAAGTACTGTTGAACAGCATTAACCCGTTCGAGAATAGTAGCAATCTTTATTCGTACCGTGCGTTTTGTACAGTAGGCCTATGCTCAAAGCGCTTTTCAAATGTAAAAAAATAATAATTATTATTACAAGGTTGTAATGAGCCAGCACAATAATAAATACGTTACAAACAGTCGCTACCTTGTAAATGAAGGATAACAAACATCAAAGGACAGCACTGATTAACAATTTACAGTCTAATGAAAGATGAATTCAGACAAACGCTGGCAACAGGTATCCAATTAAATCTGAACCTGCTTTTCAGAGGGTTTGCCTTAGGGCTAATCACAGTGTAGCTTCAAACACCTGTCAGGAATAATAAAAGAGCAGATCAAAAAAGAAAATAAACTGGTCAATGTACTTTAAACTTGCCTATAGCCAAGGCACTAAGGACCTGCTGGCATCATTTATTGTACTGTCTGTCCATCTGAATGGTTGTGCATGGGGTGGGCAACACAGTAGAGTTACTTTGTCCTACCTGCCACTCCAACCTGATGACCTCTCAGCACGGATCTCTGCTTGTGTCTCGGGCATCTCAGCCTGGAAAACATCAGGAAATCAGGCCTTACCTCTCTGAATATGTTGTACAGCTCCTTGTCCAGGCTCTTGTCATCTCAAGACTGGACTACTGCAATGCTCTCTTGGCTGGCCTACCTGCATGCACTGTTAAGCCTCTGCAGTTGATACAGAATGTGGCTGCGCGTCTGGTTTTCAACCAACCGAAAAGGGCCCACCTCCGGTTGGTTACACCTTGCTTTTTCTCGCTCAGCTGGCTCCCTGTAGCTGCCCACATTAAGTTCAATGCCTTGATGCTTGCATTCAGAAAAACCAACTAAACTGCACCCACTTACCTGAATGCACTACTACAAGCCAATGTTCCCACCCAACCACTACGCTCTGGTGCTGAACAGTGTCTGGTGATCCTTTCACTTCGCGGCACAAGCTCACTATCCAGAACTTTTTCTACCATTGTCCCCCAATGGAGGATTTAACTTCCATACACTATCCATACTGCCGAGTCCCTCACTATCTTCCAGACTCTTCCGCACTCACCTGCTCACCAGAAAAACTACCACCCAAAGCAATTTCATATGTCCTAAACTTTGTTTTCTTAAAAAAATTCAGATTAAATGGTTTATTGTACTTGTGTCTCTACCACATAGCTGATAGTACCTTGTCTGGCCAACTATTGAAACCTGGTCATGCAGTACTTCTAATATTATTGACTTGTGTTGTACTCTGCCTCACTTGCAATTCACTTTGGATAAAAGTGTCTACCAAATGAATAAATGTAAATGTAATGTAAATGTACTTTAATGATAGAGCCAGATATGATGATAGAAAGTGCAGATGAACCTCTGGAAATGTATTATTTTCCATTAACACATTGGGATGGTAGGGGAATGGGGTGAAATAGAAATAAATTGAAACAGGTGAAACAGCAAATAATGAAACTGAAAAATTCAAACTAATGAAATCAGATCAACAAAGTGGCCAGGGATGCTGGCAAGTTGACAGCTATCTAGCATCTGGCATCTGGCATGGTGGAGCAGATCTCCCCTGGAGCATCCTTATTGGAGGGCGATTGTCAGAAAAAAAGGCTATTGTCAGACACCACACACATGTTTTTAGCATAGACCTGGGTCTCAAAACCTTTCCGCCTCTGTGGAAGGGCCACCACCTTTTGAGAACCAGAGCTGATGTGGAGATTGTCAGCTGTGACTGCACAGCTGTGTTAATGGGAGACTGACCTGCAGGTGCAGCTGCTGTGGAGAGGTGGGCAGCTGTCCATGGTGCTGCCTACTCCAACTCAGCGGTTCTGAAATGACAGCCGTCTGGCCCGCTCTTGCAACACAGCCAGCACTCCTCCCCTGTGCCTGCCTCAGCCAGTGCCATGCTTAGTCAGAACACAATAAGGAAAAGACCAACCAGGAAAAAGCATTTAAGCATGAGGCTGTAAAGTAATATTGCACTCCCAAATGGACTCTTGAGTTTGAGCATTTTCTGCATGTTCTAAGGGGTCAAATGGATCAATTTGCAGCCTAATATTGCTGCTGATTACTACTGTTGTTGCATAGGATTTGTTAGTCCCATTATAACTGAACTCTAAGACAGAGCTTAATGAGTGCCACAGCAACCCCTTGATTTGCATCACAAAGATCAGTCATAACTTTTTAAATGCTTTTGCTGACAATCTACAACTATTAGTGTTCATGTTATAGTCATCGACAACTCTCTGATGGGGACAAATGAAATTCTGACAGAGATGGGAACTCCTGGCAGAGTCTGGTGTGCTGTTGTTTGACCTTCAGTTTCAGGCAAAAAAGAAAAAAAAACTTGGCATAGATTTTTCATCAGTTTCACTCCTTTTTGTGTGCATAACAATGTGCACGTCTGCTCAATCAGTGGGTGATTGCATAATTCTTTCATTGTTTACTGGCCACATCTCTTAATAAAAAATTATAGGTTGTCTAAATATGAGGGGGATTAGGAGAAGGAGAGAGAACAATGACAGGATGGGAAGGTTTGTTTGGCAAGGTTTTAGGCCTTGTTTAAAAGTATTTTTAGTGTTTTAAGCTATTTTACTTGTGGCTATTTTGGGCTGTCATTTTTTTCATAAGAAATTAATAATTTTCTTTCGATAGCCACATTCCTGTGTTTTAATAAAAAGGTTGAAATATGAGAAGTAATCAACCATTGTTTTTACAGTGTCATATGGATGGTTTATCTAATCATCTGCATTCACTGTGTGAACATCTGGTCAATGTAAAGGTCAGCGAGTCTGCAGAACATTTCACTGGGCCAATACTGTAAAAGCCAGTTGAGACCGTGTGAGTGTGAGACTGGGCTTGAATCCATGTACTTTTGTGGGTGAAGGTGACTGTGAAAAACACCCCTAATTTTGGGTGTGATGTACTTGCATGAGAATTAAAAAACCTAGCTAAGGACACAGTAAAGTAGCTAGCCAGCTAGCTAGATAAGACTAAAGCGAACATAACATGGCTGGTTAGCTTAAGAGCAAGCAACAGTTTGTGTTCAACAGTTTATGTTCAACAGTTATGTTTAACTTTCAGTAGTGTGAGTAGAGGCTGAAATATGAGAAAGAAAATATCAAGGAAAGCACAACTGTAAGGATTACTAATCTTGACACATAACAAGTCCTGGTGTGTTTTACATGCAGACTAATAAAGTAGACTACTCTTATAAATTTAGGATATCACTTACTTGTATACTTGTACAGTTTGTGGTTTGATTGCCATTTCTGATTGTTTAGAGATTTGTTTATAAAACCAACTGATAAAGAAACTGTTCGTCATATTTGGCCAACTAAGGAGTCTCAGTGAAGTGTAAAGGTAAGCACATTGTTTTCCTTAAATGGATGAATGATTACATGGCTAAAACCACTACCACCATCTGTTTTGAGGTCTTAAACTGTTCCAGTGTTTGTGTGTGGTTTGTGCTGCATGTTAAGGCCAGAGGTAATTGTAACACAATCAGGGAACAATTTTTTCTTTCATAAAAAGGCTCTGTAATCTTATTCACAGCCATGGCTTTTAGAAGTTACATTTTAACAATCTGGATTTCTCCTCTGATCACATTTCTTTCAGTCAGTACATGTCTAGAGAGGCAATCTTCATGCAGATTTTTATCATGTATCAGTGGGACTCCCTGCACATACAGAGCCAACTACATTAACAATGGATGATGCACAATGGGCAGTGCTCAATTTGGAAGATACGGTGGAAAAGTGGTACGCCATGTTCCCAATATTGAATAGAACATTTTCTAGGTTACTGGTTACATACAGCAAAACCAAAGTGGTGTCTTCAGTTATCACAGAAGTTGTATTATCTCAGAGCAGAGTTAAGTGGAAGAAATAGATCGTTCTGGGCAAATAATGTCATGGATATAGCATCTGTATGCTGAATTGGGTGTATATGGGCAAGCTGTTACTGTTGAGAGACAGATGCCATCTTTGTTTCATTGAAACTAAGTGAGCAGGCAGTGATGAAAGCTCTTTACTAGGATATTATATTACTAACTTGCACAATAAACCAGAGATGGAAAAATAAGAACTGCACTTCTCTTACATGTTAGACATAGTAACTCCTCAATGAGACAGCTAGTTAAAAAAATGTAATGGTCTTGATGCAAACTAGGGCACCAAAATAGTGAATTGCACAAGCAGGTTATTGCATGACTACTGAATATAAATCATGTATTTGAAGTAATTTCTTGGACTCCTTTATTGACATTACGTGAATTGCTTTTGGTTTGGAGGTACTGAGGTATTAATTTTAAAAATAAGTAAGAACACTGTCCTCAATGGCTATGGTTGAGAGCACTTTTCACAGTGTACAGTTTTCCTTCCTTTTTCTTCTACCTCAGTTTGTTTTCAGTCATCAGCTTCAGACTCAGTTGCATGCAATAATCATCTCACTACACTGAGGCTAGTAACCAGCATATTATCTGAAATGCTTGAAAACACATGCGGAGCTTTGGAACATGATCATTTAGATGTCCATTAGCGAGATCTCAGTAAAAACTTTATACTACCCTTCTCAGATATGCACACAGATATGCATCTCTCCACCCCCACTCAGGGCTTAATATATGTGTACAGTTTCTCTCTCTGAGTTTTTAATTGTGCCCACATGGGGGAAGAGAAATACTGGATAAATGAGTCATTCACCATTGTGTGGACTGCACTGATGAAAAATGGCTGGCTTTCCCCTCTGTCTTTGCATATGCCCTCTTTCGTATTTATGACTAATCCTGCCAAAAGGGTTTCAATTCCCCACAGCTGGACTCAGTCCAATTGCATGGGGCTATGTATTGACCTGCTTGATCTGTTCCTATAGGAGTTGCAGGAACTGAAATACCATTTGCCCTTTCTCATCTCCTCTCTGGAACCTGAGTGGCAGGGTTGGATTAAGGCTGGAAAGGCAAAAAACAATCCATAATCTGTAAGAATGAAATAATAATTTAATATTTTTGAAAAGGAGCTGTCTTTGCATGCCCTTAAGTGTTGTAGTGGTTTATGATATGTTGTATGTTCCTTTTGATTTTGTAAGATTTGTAACCTTTTTTGAAAAACCTTTTGAAGCATGTTGTTGCTATATTACATTGTAAGTAAGGTAAGTAATTATGTCATTTAAACATAACAACTCAGAAAAGTACAAATGTCTCCTACTTTAACAAAGTCATGAAAGATCAAACAGTACCTATTGTGAATGACAACACAATTACCATTACACAAAACTGATCATACCTAGCTCCAGCCTATGCTGCAAGAATCAAAGGCAGGTAAAGCTTATAAATTATGATTATTGTGGATATGAATGTAGGATACATTACATAGAATTTTCTTAGATTAATCATTCTGGCATAATATGGACTCGTCTGCTCTCTGTAAATGTTTTTTTAAGGAGGACAAATATTGGATATTATCATATTTAATACAGAGAAGGGTTCCTTGTAAAGAAAAAAACCAAACATGAAACATGACACAAAAAACACACCACAAGAAGAGTGCACTCATCTCATATCATCCCTGGACCCAAAGGCTCCCATTAAAATTAGGACATCAGAGTAATAAGCCAACTGGGATCTTTTCTGAAACTGTACCTTTGTACGGACACTCTGGGTCAATGCATCTCAATCAACACTTTCCCGTCAACTTACTGGTAATTGGGATGAATTTACAATTATGTGGATTTTACAGTATACCTTTTGTGACCTTCTGTGCAAGGGTTTGGGCCACCCATGCACATCATGGAGACTGCACACTGCAGAAATGGAGCGCATGAGTGGATGTGTCCATTGTGTTGCAACTAAAGTTGTTCAGTTTCATGATATTCAGTACCTTTGCACACCAAAGCAAGAAAAAGCAAACATCTGAACAACCCAAATAAGAAAATTCTGCTTTAATGAATGTTAGGACTGGGGTTGGAAAAACTCAGTTCACTGTTTGGTGTCCCTGCATTCTGTGTTTTACATGAACACAGAGATGCAATTTTCGTCATGCAAGTACAGACAGCCCAGATACTTTGGCTATTTCGGTACTACCAAATGTATAATTAATGAAGCTCTGAACAGTTTTTGAAATGTAGTACCTCTGTTGCATAGAAGTATCTGTATTTTTGACAACCTTAATTGCAATGGCAAGGGGTAGACTGTGGTGTCAAACCTACCCAACAATATCACAGTCCCTGTAAGCATGTGCAGATGCCCTGACAATCAACATTGTAATTTATCTGTCTGGCTGCTTGTCCATTACTCTGTATGAGAACAGGCCAGATCTTTAATAACCTTCAGTTCTCTCTGGGTGAAGGTTTAAAATCTTTCCTAATGTTGGCAGTGTGCTCCAGGATCAATATCTTTCGTTCACCCTGGATGTTATATCTGGTAGATTGGGTCACATGAAGCAATAAAGGGAGGAGGATTCACAAGGGAGACACAACATTATTAGTGAAACACAGAGTTTTTAGTGGTATATTCCAGGAATCCACAGCAGCTCGTAAAGCACACATGATTAGGGCTCTTCTAGGCTGGGGAGATTCATGGAGGTTGTGTGTGGATGGCTTTGAGAGGATTATTTCCCTAAATGATTATAACTCAATGATATATGTAACTAATTCCAGTCAAACATAAATGTTTATTTAACATGAGTGCTATTGCTTGAAATACTTGGGTTGTGTGTGTGTGTGTGTGTGTGTGTGTGTGTGTGTGTGTGTGTGCGTGTGTGAGTGTGTGCATGTCTGCATGCGTGCATGCGTGTCTGTACGCACTTTTGAAATCATCAAGTCAAACAGTAATTGAACTAATGATCAATTTTCTTTCCCCTCAGAAGTGTTGGCACATGATCTGTCCACATCTATAATGAATGCCTGTTCCATTTACTTTTTTTATGTTAATTAGAGACAACTGTAATTGCAAACAGGAAGTATAATGACAGCCCAGCCTTTTGCCTAAATCCCAATCACTTGGTAAAAAAAAAAACAAAACAAGGGGGCTGTGCTTGCAGCAATGTCTACTCTCCATGTGCCTTACCTGGTGATAGTAGAACAAAGCCCTTCTTGTACAAATAGTGTTCTTTACATGCACACTCGGACACACTCACACAATGTGTCATCAGCAAATGTAAACAAATACTAAACAAATAGCTGAGCAAAACAAGGATTGAATTCAGTCCAACAAATCTAAATGCACTAAATAATTCAATTGGTTGGTTTGGACTGCATGCACATCGAGTTTGGTCATGCAGCCAAAATAGCCCTTTTTATACAGTTTAATGCAAACCACTGCCACCAGGCCACCAGGTTGATTGGAGAGTAGCCGACATTCTACTGTTTTTCAAAGCTGACCACCGTTCATGGCTGCCTGTTCTCAGAGTAGGCATGAGGTAATTAAGTGTGCTGTCATGATTATTGTGCTGTGGTTAGCTGCTTTCTATTGTAATTATGATCCTTCAAGTAGTCTAAGGCCAACACCTCATTTGCCTCTGGGAGACCACAAATGTGTGTGTGTGTGTGTGTGTGGTGTGTGTGTGTGTGTGTGTGTGTGTGTGTGCGTGTGCATGCATGTATGTGTGTGTGTGTGTGTGTGTGTGTGTGTGTGTGTGTGTGTGTGTGTGTGTGTGTGTGTGCATTTGTGTGGCCACTTTGGCCAAATGCAAATCTCAACAGGAGTCGACCTACCCAACACATCTCCCCCTTTCCTACGGAGGAGGCACTGGAGCTCTCATGCTAGAGTTAGGCCTGCAAAACTCCTTTGGAGCAATGGAGGCAGAGTGATGCCAACACCCGCATCCAAAGGGCGGATGGGACACTATGCCTCTCTGCTCCTCCACCAAAATAGATTATGCAGACCTCTCTAGCTTTTTCTGCTGCTGATTAGAGGATGTGGGAAAGAGGCAGCCAGAAACTGAGCAGAGGGCACTTTCGCCCGTTCTCCACACTGGAGGGCTCGTCTCTAACCGTCTGCAAGCGATGGAGCCCTGCTCCGGTTACTGTCGCACCTGCGGCTGATAAATGCACCCTTCCTCGCTGCCTGGCCGCAGGAGCGATGGCAGAGAAATCTGCCGCTTCGCGCGTTTAATTAGCAAAGTTAGGCAGTTGCTCAGCACCGCTTCTGTGCCCAACTGCTGCCGTCGTTCCATTTTTTATTTTAGAGAAGGGCATCTGTTCAGGGGGAGAGCTGGGACAAGTCCAGGTGCTTTTGTTCGATAAATCCTTTTATGTCGAAAACTTGGCCCAACATTGTGGGGGGGGGGGTCTTGCGCAAATTGTGCATCGTTGTGGGAAATTAACATTTTTCAAAGTGTTAAAACGCCAATCAGCGTTGTGAAAGAATCCACACCTGGATGCAGAGGCTTGGCTAAATCGGGTCTCCTGGGGGCCCGGGCTGCTGCAGCACCTGCCACGTCTGTTCACGACTCATCACGAAAGGGATTTCGCCATCCCTCAGACAGACTTACAGTATGTCCAAGGTCATGGAACAATTGGCAAATTGATTCTGAGCAATCCCGGCATCTCTGCTCACTTGGGATGAATTGGATTACTTCCTGCAGAGGATTGCAAACTTTGGGCCTATTGATACTTAGCATGAGAGCAAACCCAATCAAACAGATTCTGCCACGCTGGCCGTGTTCCAACGAATGTCTCATTATCTCTGTTATGCGTTGAGCTCAAGGTTCGCGCTGCTTTTCACAGCCGATTGGAAACTGAGCCACAAATATTACGATTGCAGTCTGAACACAGTGCAACACATCAGGCTGAGAAACAATAGTCAAAACCATAACAGCTGTCTTGGGTTGGTCTGTGACAGTCAGCAACTTAACTTCCCTTTTTTGCACATGTTGAAGACCGAAGATTCGGAGGAGAATTTTCAGACAACCCCCACACAATTAACCAAATCTAGACAGACCTGTCACATCCACAACTATAAAAATCCCACTTACCACTTCCTTTCCATGTCAGCTGTTCACGGCATTCCTCCTCTACTCCATCTCCCCCCTTTTTTAACCCTGTTCATGATGTCTAAGTGGAGGGTCAACAACCTTGGCCTGTGGCCAGACGCGATCCCTTATTTAGACTCCAAGCCAAATAAAGTACTACTATAACCACATCAAATGCAACCTTAACTCTTTGACTGTATAGAAATTTATATCCACTGAAATTTACATTATGTGTATTAAAGAAAAACACTGAACAAATCCACCTTGTTAGCTGACTGATGAATACCAGCTTGTTCGGACATTTTATCGATCATCCTCACGTAAATTGCAGTAGACATACAAGTTTACGGCATTAAATTTGCTGTGGAGGAGCGTGCAATTTAAACAGCCCATCCAAAGACATTGTCTGCATTACTGAACAGAGGAGTTCACCACAGGACAGACAAAGCCTCTGGCTCAGGCACCCAAAATACAACTAGGAACACTCACATGATAACTCTGAAAGCCAGAATAACCGGGCAATAATTGCTCTGGCCAGAAATAACCAATATGGAAAAATTAAGGGACAGCGCATTCAAGCGCATTCCCTGCAAGACCCGTGGTATCTGGTCTCATGAAGGTAAATGACCATTAAGGCATACATTCAGAATGTAAGCATGCTGCCAGGCTAAAATTAGCTCCCTTTGTTCAATCAGAGAGGCATTGGAAATCTAGCAGCGGGGGTGGCAGTGCTGCATCTCTGCATGGACAGAGGAAAAAGGAATGTGAGTCAGGTTCTTTCAAAAGGGCCTGCGCCTTCTTCCGATGTCTTACATCTGCCCGAGGCTAATACAACTTTTAATCTCACTGGAGCTATTCTGTTTGTTTTATCGCTCCCCAAAAAAAGGTTCATTTGAAACAGGATGGTAAGAGATGGGGGTGTTGTGTAGACAAACTGAAGAGGAGATGAGAAAAGTAAGTGTTAGTCAAATGAGGACACAGGAGCCCTGGCTTAAAACTCACATTTCACCGAATTTTGAAGCAGTGTGAGTCAAACAATAGAAATTATTATTATTATTATTATTATTATTATTGCTGTTATTATTATTATTATTGTTATTTCTGTTGTTGTTCTTGACAGAACCTAAACAGACCATACTAATTACATGATTGATCGATTTCTGCCATTTTGGTCCATCAAAGTACTGAGATAAGTTTAATGACTGAATTTTAAATTGCATTCCAACGAGTTTTCGTGTTGAGCTGAGCACACAGCATCACTGCTCCTGTAGGGCTCCTCAGAGACCTAAGCTGTAGGAAGATGTTTACGAGCACAGGCCACAAGTCTCTCCCTTCTTCCCTCAGAGACATGACAGAGGAAAAAAAACTTAGTGTTGTTGTTCTTTATCTCTGCATTCTACATTCCCTGTCAGTTGGGAATTCCCTGTCAGTTCTTCACCCTGAATTTTAAGGACAAAGTTGACTGGACCAGATCAATATTTACAAGTTCAGTGAAATCAGGACTACACCAGCTTGAACAGAGGATGAAACCTTGTGTGGTTCTTCTGCATACAGTATAGTCAAAACTTAAAAGATATGCTACATCAATAAATTGTAGCAACATAAATATTCCCTTGCAGTTTTTAAGTAGAAAGTAAGATAGCTCAATATAAGAAGAAAATATATACTGTATTGTGTCAAAAAATGATAGCTAATACGTAAGCTGCTTCATTGGGTGAGATGGAGAGGCAATGACAGCATGTATTAAGATGAATATAATTATTTACTTGAGCATTAGCTAGCAATTTCCATACATGTGAGTGTAATTACTGTACTTTGGTTTGCTCTGTTTTGTCTGTTTCTGTCTTGTGATTCATTGCTGCAGAACACAAATAGGCTTCTGGGTGCTGCTGTAATGCTCAGATAATCCTGTGTGATTGACAGGTGAATATACTTCTTTCACATTTAAGTGAAGCAGAGAGTGAAGAGTGAAAAGGCCACTTGCATTAGACTTCATTTAAGTGTTTTATGTTGTGTGGAAATGTATTTTTAGCTACTCTTGCATTGGCATGTGATAAATATGTGGTAGCATAGATGCCATTTTGCTGGCTAACACTAGCCTTCAGTGCAAAGCATACATTGAGCTTCAAATGTCAGTTAAATGGCAGTGGTTGCCAAAATTTCTGTGAGCTCCCAAAGTCACTTCCTCGATTGTGGGTTCTTTTTTGTTCAGTTTATACTTTCAAACAAAACAGGTTTTGCCGAAAAGGTTCATTTGCATGAGCAAACTGGCACCCAAGATTCAATTCAATGACATCAGCTGCCCATGTTGCTATGTGCACAAAAATTTCTGTAGCTTCCAAAATCAACCTCTGGCTGTGATATTTTGTTGTTTTAGCTGCTCATTATCGACCTCAATACAGTAATGCAGGTTGCAAACATGCATAAATCTACCAGTTCCTCATTATACACCTTGTGTTCTTGCTGTTGTGATTGCAATAAGAATACAGGGCCCACGGTCAGCTCAGTTGGAGGAGCGTCTTTTCAAGATGCAGGCTGATTCTTGAGTGCTTTTTAGTCTTGCTTTTGGGATTGTGCCAGACTGTTGTGGTCCATGGGTGGGATCAATGGAGAATTCCAGTCAGGCACGCATGAAATCACTCACTGTCATACCGTAGGACTGATACACCAACCACACCAGCAGAATTACTGATGCAATGGAACCCTGTATTCTGTGCTCTTATGTCAAACCTGTCCCTGCTATAGATATATATTTTCCCCAGACTTCACGTTTCTGATCAGGTTGCATGTAGACAGTATAGATCTAATGTAGGAGGAAAGGAATTGGAGCCACTGGGCGCACAGGCATAAATACCAAATCATTTGCCATCTGTAGATTTAAATATGTGAATGTAAAAATGCACTTCAGATATAACAAAGACAATAGCTCCTGCACTTTAGAGGTGCCTACCACACAGTGTCTTAAGGAGCTGAGTGGCCATCAGTATTCTCTGACAGTCAGAGAGCTTCATTGATGGCTGTAATTAATTACCCACAAGCAGGGGCGCCGGTAGGAATTTGGGGCCCCCTGAAAGGTTAATAGACTGGGTCCCTATACATATGTAACAAAAATATATTCTAGAATCTATGAGGGCCCCTGTCTGCTTGGGGCCCTTGGAAACGTCCCAACCTTCCCCCTCTTTACGGTGCCCCTGACCACAAGATCTTGCTCTGAGGTGACAGAGATCTCTCTGGCCCAGTATCTTGTGCATCCCCTTATCCCCTTCCTCCCAAACTCCAAATTGAGGGATTTGAAGCTTGTGGACCCTCCCCCCTTTTCATCTCATCTATGGATCAGCCTGCCCAGAGGGATTCACCCCAGGCCTATACCCCACTTTAGAAATCTTTATTAGCATACACAGTCCTTGTCAGAACTAGAGGGCTGAGATCGAGCTTGGCTCAAAGAGGTATGTCAGGGACAGTCAAAGCTTTGAAAATGCCTCAATTAAGGAGAAGGGACAGTGGAGGGAACTTGATTGGAGCCGTCATGTTTGATCTGTTGGGAACTGAGAGGAAGCTGATACCCAGCATTTCAACACAGACTTTGTGCTGAAAAAATCCACTGGGAATGTGAATATGTGAATATGAATATGTTGAAGATGTTTCTCTACAGTGTTGTTTCTTACAGGTTGTATTTCTCTAGTACTGGCTTCATGATTTCAATTAGGCAGAAATCTGCTTATCATGTGTGAGGCCCAGTTCTTAACACTCGCACTTTGTTATGAAGAGAGCCAGTAAGCCTTATGTAGAATACATTGGAGCATTGCAAGTGTTTTTCTGTGTATTTCAGCGCAGAAAGAAGAGACCCTCCCGTGCTACAGCAAATTCTCAAATTTGGAACCAGCCAGATCCTGAAGGCTCCAATGTGTACATCCTGAAACGTGCGTTAATTCAGCTTTGTACCAGTGTGTTTTCTATAGCTGCAATTGCAGCTCTGATTGGGCTGGTGATCAAAGAAGGTCCTTCTCTTTCCTCTCTGTTTGTCAACTTGCAGAGATGACAGGCAGCATAGTTAATGTAACACTTCTTTTTGCTGCTCTCAAAAAGAAAACTCAAAGTCCATGTTGGGTTTAGTAGGGGCTGATTCAAGCGTGTATCTATCAATGGATACCCATCCTCTAATTCAATTGTATGGGCAGAAATTTGTATGAAAATGGCAAGTAACATACATAGAATGCATATTGGAAATCACCTATATATGGTACATGTTATTAGGTTATTGAGGAACTTCAATTTTCCATTGAGGTGCCATTGCTGTCAAGTCCATATTATGTTCGCACTTTGCCTCCATTAAATCTGATGTGTCTGTGGGGGCTTCCGATTTCTAAAGAAGCGTGAGAATTTGAACAGAGAAATGTAAGCCTGCATCTGGTGACTGCAGATTGCTCTGTACAAATTACCCTGGCTTATTCTCAATGTTGTGAACTCAATTTCATATTCTATGTGACTTCAAATTGAAATGCATGAAACTATAGCCATGAGATGTCTTTGTGTGTCAGAATTCATATGCTGTGTCTGTGATGCTGAAGAAAAGACACTGAGCAATGGCTTTTGAAGATATTCTTAGATATCATGTGATGTTGCTGTGATTCTAAAGAAAGACATTAAGTAAAGGTCTTGGATGAGATACTGATCAGTGGCCCTTCAATGAGAATCTGATGACTTAATTCAACTCAGCTTGAGAGAAAGTACTATAAAATAATCAAAAAACTTATCTAATTAATCCAGAGCTGTATTACAACAAAATGACCTCCCTTCCTTTAACATGGTGTGGTGGTTTTGATTGAATCCATGAATAATAACTGTGAGGATTTTTTTTACATAATTGGACTCTTCTCTGAGACAGCTTGACAATTTTGATTGAGTCCTGTTGCTAATATTGGCATCACTACATGCCTGGACATATGGGATAGTTTTCATAAAGGTTTGCTAATTATGGCATGTTGTGGATAAACACATAGTATCCACAGTGGATCTCCTGTTGCCTCTATGAATGTGAACTTCAAAATCAAGAAAAAGACTGGAGAAATACTGAGGCCTGTGTTTGAGCCACAACAGAGCCTTTTATTGCAGGGCTGTGAAAGTATTTCCATGGACCTCGCTGGCCTGTGTGCATTGCACTGAAATTAAAGCAGACTTTGGATTTCAACAAACACAAGAACACATGTGTGGAAGTATATAATTAAACTGCCCATCACAAGCAAAAACAACCCCTTGGTTTTAAAACATGTTCATTCTCCATTTGTTTATTATCACTTTCACATAATTTGAAACAAATATTGCAAAATATATTCATACAATTTATAAAATATGCAGTTTGCACATACAATTTCATTAATGTGTGTAAACTGCACACTATAACATTACATTTACAAACGTACATGATATATTGCATGACATTACAAACACTATGATATTGTATTATACATTTATGCTATTTATGCATTGGTGTTCACAAAATATATTTTGGATGCCATATTTTTTTGTCTGTGAAGACAGTTTGGTGCTGCCTTGTTGGTTATGGTGCAGTCTTGGCGCATGGTGAAAATGCTTTGCTCCGCAATTCATCTTGTTAGTGCTCACTGTTTATTCTTCAGCCTCCAGACATGGGGCATCATATTTTCATCTTCTCTCCCAAAGAAAATTAAAATGCTGCTGGTGTTCGTGCTCCTCTATTTGTATTTGTCATCTGAAATTAATGGTTTTCCACTCAGGCTGCAAATGTATTGCTTATTAATGTGCTTTTATATTTCATTCCTTCTTCTCAAAGAAAAAAAGCAAATGAAACCAAATATTTTAAAAGAATTATGTTCACTTTTAATATATATATTTATGTTCTGTCTATAGCAATGACAGCCAATTTGAAATTGATCAGGTTTAATAAACAAGTTAAATTTTGTAATACATTGTGCATGCAGGGAGCCAGTGTACAGCAGCTGTGAGCACCCTGTCTAACTCCTTGCGCATGTCCATCAGCTCCACCCCCCTTGTTGTGGTGTCCTGCATTCTTATTGGTGTGGTTCTGGGGGAAGACACGCACAGTTGACTAAGGGGGTTAAATTAGGGGCATGGTCTTATTGAGGAGACAGTGGGTCCTATTTTCTTTTCTCTCTTAATATGAAAATATTAGTGATGGAGAGTTTTGCTCATTTTAACAAGCTGAATTTTTTCATTCATCAAAGTATAAAGATGCAGTTCAATGATTCACTGATTTGTTCAATTCCTCTAAATTAGTGATATTCAAATCATTTGTCCGCCCCTCCAATTGTGATCACAAGGTGGCCCTGTCATCATGCTGTGCCATTTGTGCCATTTGTGCCATCATAACAACAATAGTTAGCAGCTTTTTGAGATCAAGCTATAGGTACTTGGATTGTGCTAGCTAGCCATACCTAATCATCCAGCTTGCATTACTGACTGAGAAGACAATGGATCAATTAATGCTGTTGAAAAGTACTTGTACGAAATTCCCCTGTAACTACATCCTGCTAAACCACCAAAGAAGGAAATATGACATGGCCAATTTGGATTTTGGATTTACTTTCACTTCCAAATTTCTTTTAATGAGTAGAATGGAAGTTTGAGGCTTGGCTAAAATTGTTTGAATACCACTGAACTTGAGGAACTGAAGGAATCAGTGAGACCAACCACATTCATTTAGTGCTTCGGGGCATTTTATTTTCAATGCCTGATACGCTGCCTGGATAGCAGCATGCCCCGATGTAACATTTTTCTCCCCTGACTTGTCATTTTTGGTTTTGCAGTTTTCTAACAACCTGGAATGGTGTCTGTGAAGGAGTCTAGCAGGACCCCACTGTGGTCAGCTTCATGGCTCAGCAGGACCTCTCTGTTGGGATATGCACAGTTCAGTGCTTCCGACTGTTAGTGCAGATTTGCTGGGAGGCATGCGCTGACAGTGGCTGTAGTGAGCAGAGTGTTCCAAGCATCAAACAACTCTCCACTGTTTCCATTTGGGAAAAGGCAGGGGATATAATACATATATGTGCAGGCAACGGAGCGCATAAAACCAAATATTCCATCTATAAACAGAATGCGATCCTTTTCCCCTTTCTCATTGGTCCTATAGATATTAGAGATATGCAGCATTTTGTAATTATGTAATTATGGTCATGAATTATGTAAAGCTTCTGTTATAAATGAGCAAATTGCCTTTGACTTTTTTATAAAGATTTAATCAGGACTGAGTTCTGATCTTCATAAATTTTTCTCCAGCCAGAATAATTGTAGAATCATCCAGTTTCTCTGCTGTTTTAGTATAAATGCATTATGTCACATTACATTCACGTTCACACCTGAGAACAATGGCTTGCAGTACACAACTCAGGCAACAGTGACTGGTGAATGAATGATCTTCTGTGCTTTTGAGACCATGTCAAAAATGTTGTGTTACTGTTAGCAAATGAAAATGCATGTGGCTGTTCATCTACATGCCTATTTTTCAGTTGTCAAGGAAATGACCTAGTGGTCCAGGTATCTGCAAAGCAGCAAGATCTTTCCACCATCCAAACTACTGATGGCATAGATGCATTTCCCTAAACATGTCTTGACCATACACAAGTGGTTTGAAGGCAACTCTCATATATAAGATCAAGGTGCAAGATCAATTATCTCACTCAAATTTAGCCACGAATAATTAAGCTTGACAAGTCATAAAAGACTGTCCAAGAGAGGACAAATGCACTGTGTCCGATATTGGTCATTTGGGAATGTTTCAGAAGAACACAACCTTCCCAGCTCATCCAAAGTGTTGGCTGTGAGAGATCCCCTTCTCCCCTTCTTAGCACAAGGCACATCTGTCTCCTCTACATGTGATCAATCGGTGCTTGATTTGTCAGTGCTTGGACGGTGAGAAATGGGTGAAGCACCAGTGAGTGGGGCACCCTGGGATGGGAGAAGTACAGTGGGGGAATACACGAGGGACACCTCTGTGTGTGAAGGGGAGGGCAGTGTGATGGAGTGCCATCACTCCTGTTGAGTATGCGCTCTGACTGCCATACCAACGAGCCGGGCTCTTTGGCGTTGCGGTCAAGCTGCAGCTTTGGCACCCCGTAGACCCGGGTTTGAGGTTGGGTGGGGTGACTGCTCTCACCCTTCGCTACAGAGCTGCAGTCATCTTTTAGGTCATGTGTTTGAGCCAGTCATGTGTTTGAACCAGTCATGTGTTTGAGCTAGTCATGTGTTTGAGCTAGTCATGTGTTTGACAAACAGCTCGGTGCTGCTCGGTGTGTGCCCGCCTGTCGTTTCCTGACTGGGCATTTAGGTCAAGGTCATGGCTGGCCGTGCCCATCATCTGCCGCTGTGTCCCCAGCGGATGTGCCAGCTGTCTCTGCACTTCACCTGCTTAGCTTCAGGGCCGGAGCCAGCACTCTGTGGCCTGGCACTGCAGCTGGAGGCTTTCCCAGGACCTGCAAAACACATAGCAGCTTGGGCATGCCCACCTATTGGGATAATCAGCCAAGGGACACCCTCACCCCCTGCCCCCCGAGAACCATTGTGGCACTGCTGTTTGGCTGGGAGATGCAGCATAGGGGAAAAGTATATTGCATGGTTCTCTAGGAAAGAGGATAAATATATCAATGGATGGCAGTACGAATGCACCATGTTAGCCTTTGAAGTGGATGTTGCCATTTGTTGCGTCTACAGCACCATTTTTAAACCCATTTTTTCCTGGGAACTGGCCCATGTGCCCTTTTCCATCTCTGAAGTCAGGCATTCAAGTGCAAAGATAATGAAGTGAAATCAGATTTGTGGGCCGGGGCAGCTGCTGGGCATATTCTTACGGCAATGGTGTGTCTGCTTCACCCTTGTTATTCATTTTATAATCCTCTTTCTGAACAGCCACAGGTTCAGAGGACGGACGCTGTGCTCCATGCTCTACGCCAAGCTTCAAGGACTTTGCTTCTGATAAGCAGGGTATTCATAAATCCCTTCTTTTACTCTTTTATATTCAGTCACAGCATGATTAAGACTTGAGTAAATGCAGACTTTAATACCAGAATAAAAAAAATCTGATCAAATCTTGTCTTGTCTCTTGGACCAGAACCTCTGCACCCCTCACTTCTCCTAGACTGTTTGTAAAGAGAACATTTGATTCAGTGTGAGGTCTCATAGTACAGTGTTTTGAATTCAAGATCAATGTAGATGTACACAATAGCATTGCCTGTCTGTCTTTCCACAAAGAACAGCTTGACATGGGCAATTTGGTTTACAACGTCATCACATATCTTCAGGGTTGTCACATACAATATGTGAAAATAAGTGTTATGTCCTGAGATCAAGCCACGTAGGACAGCTGCAGCATATATGTTGTACCTAAATTTATTGTACGTTGCATCAAAACTGTTGAACTGAAAAAAAGTATCATATTGCCACAAAGTATCATATTGCCTGACAGCAGGTTGCAGTACAAGCTGCCCATAAGACATAAGGCCACTGATCATTGAGATCTTCACTGTAGGAAATTATTTAATATACATAGACCCTGTCTATTTGTGAGGATTCTTGAACCTTGAGACTTTCTCACAACAGTGACGCAGAGGGCTTCAGGTCTAAATCCCAGAGGCACAGCTGTTTTAACTTTGAGCCAGTTACTTGCTTTGAATTGCCTCAGTAAATATCCAGCTCTGCAAATGAATGATATGACAATAAGAGTTGCTGCTATAAAAATTATAAGAAAAAAAAAACTAATGGCCACAAGGAACCACAAAACGTGCTCATTCACTGAAAATGTCATCATTTTGTTTTTATCAGCCATACCAAAAGCAATGCTGATGCATTATTCGTTGGTTGAGGAGTGGGTTTTAATACAGTTTTTCTGAGTTTGTTTTATGGGCATCGCTGCAGGAAAAATGAAAGGGACATGCATTAGCTTACATTGATTAGCTCAGTCGAAATTGCCAGAGGAGGGAAGAGGAATTAAGACAAAAAGTATTACGCCAACGAGTGCCACACGTGAGAATGTTGAAATTCCTGCTATGTCCCTCGCGGGAGGGGGTGGAATTCGAAAAGCTCACCCTGGTGGTGCAGCTCTCCGGCAGTTAATTAGACGAGGAGAGGTTGTTTTTCTCTCACGGTGGGCAATTTGTGGTGGTCTTTTCAGGCTACTCTCTTCCCAGCTTAATGGGCTTAGTTCAATAATTAATGAGTGTAAGAGCTGCTCAGGGGTTGAATCAGTTTAATTGAATAATTGAGACATTGATGGGAGGGGAGGCCAGCATGGGTACAGCAGCCCAACATTTTTAACCAAAGCAGCCATTAATGCAACAGCAAGCCGTTCCTGGAGGAAAAAAATAATATAGAAAACAGCTAGCTCCAGTCTATTTGCAAGGCAGAGATAGAGCAGCCTCTCTCAAAGGTGTGAGATTCTACAGATCTGTGAGGACACAGCTGGGCAGGATCATATGGTGTAGGTTTAGGAATTGGGTTTTTTCCATCATGACCATTTTTTGGGGGATTTGATCTGAATCTCTTTTTAAAGAAGTCTTTGCCTCGAGGACTGTACTATAACTGTTGCCACATGCGGGATGCAATGTAAAAATCTGATAACTTGCATGAATGTTTGTGGTTTCATATTAATTAGTTTTAATACCAACAGTAATTTATTTATAAAGTGAGCATGTGCAGTTATTAATGGATTTAGATGTGCCATATAACACTTAGAGAAGCAGGGACACAGCTAAGGGTGTACAAATATGAAATGTCTTTCATGTTTTTGAAAGAAATATTTCATTATTTAACATTTGCAGATATCAGGTCTGTGATGGTGCTTATTCAATTTGGTAATGGAAACATGGAACTTGACCACATTATTTATTTAATTATTTTTATCCATGATTAACACTTGCAAATTACTGTGTGTCTTGTGCATATGGGCTTGTGTGTGTTGGGGGTGGGGGGAGATTTCAGTGTAAGCTTTACTTGTGAAATGTAAGTCATAGCTTGTCAAATTATCTTGGGCATTAATTCACAGATAAATGAATATATTGGCATAGTAAGCATGCAGTAAATTCTCTCATTTTGCACCTGTGGTGTCACAGTCTAATCCTCCATGTTGTGGCACAAAGAAACATCACACCACTAAACAAAATTCACAAATTATGGTGCTGAGGAGGCATTCATAACAAAATAAAAGTAAAAATACAGCTTTTTTCTGACAAACAACGCTCCCCTACACACTCACAGTGATCAGCACTGTGCATGCATCAATTGCATCTAATGCCACTGCAGTTTATTCCCCCACCTGGTGCCAGGGCATTTGCACTGCACTTGCCTTCCTTAAGCCATGGTGGTGTGTGTCGATCTTCATTAGTCCAGACAAGTGGAACCAAAAGGTGCTTAGATGATTACGGGGGCATATGGCAGCAACACCCTGCTGTGACTCATTACCTTTGCAATTCAGCTCCGCAGGCAGCCCAGCCCAAGACCCTTTTTCCTTTGCTGTCCTACTCTCCAAAGGCTGGAAAGACTTCAAGACATCAAACTAAAGAATAATGGCTGCATGCACTTTGTACCCTTGACACTGAACGACTGTGGTTCTGATTCTCAGATGCAGTACGTGGCTTCATCTTTGGGTGTTCCTCAGATCCTCTCTGAATGGAAAGCAATGTACAGGCGCCCTGACAGATCTGCATACTACTTCCCACAAGTGAAAGACTTTAATGGTCTTACATGGTTTTTCATCCACCTTTGTAGCTTGATGTGTTCAAGATTAAAGACCTTCACCCTTTTTTATGATTAAATATGCCCCTCATCCCCACTACCCCCACCAGCACATTTCTCTCTCTCTCTCTCTCTCCTCTCTCTCTCTCTCTCTCTCTCTCATCTCTCTGTTTGATTGCAGTATGGTATGCATCTTTGATATTGCAAACCATATAAAATGTTACTGTTATCATTCTGAACTGCAGTAAGCATTAACTCATATATTCAATTACCATTAGCCCCTCGATTCACAAGTAAATATAAGTGCTACAAACACATTTCAATTCAATTTCAATTACTAAAATGAATGAAAAATAAAAAGTGTGTTTGCAATAGAAAAAGAAACACCTGTCTGTGTTTGTGTCAAAGTTAAGGGCTTTGAGGGTCCTGTGATGCATAGGAGAGCACCTATAGTGGAGATTAGATTTAATCAAGTCTTAGGAGACTTCCTGATTCCATAATGCTACGACAGTTATATTAATTTAAAATATTTGATTATAAAGAGCAGGAGAGGCCTTAATCCATGCAAACAGTGTAATCAATCAAAATGTGGGCAGTGTTCCTGTAAGGAAGAGAGATGCTTTCTGCAGGCTTTAATCAGCTTGGCACCAGTTTATGTCATTCACATTTTGATTGCTGATGCTATTGATGCAGGTCTGAACATGATTAGATATGTCATCATTGTACATTGCCTAACTGCCTCTCCGGATGTCTCTTCACTGGATATCTCATTCAGGGCGACAGAATCAGTCAGCCCTGCTCTATATGTCTCAGAAATCCACCTCTGAAGACAATTTAAAAGACATGACAAACAAGAAGCTGTCAACACATCAAAGCACAGGTGGTAATGTGACTATTTTTTCCACTGTCTCACCCCGGATTCTGCAGTCATCCTAATTCAACTCTGTCGCCTGTGGTCTTTTTCATGACGGAATACATTGGCTTATTTTCATTAGCTCTGATGGAGAAGTTCAGTAATTACCATCAGATTATAGCCCTGGGAGAGTGTCATCATCCTGAAGACTTGATATTGAAAGAAAAAGACAGTAGTAAGTAGTTTTAGTTGGGACAGGTGAAGATGCTCTGCCCAGCAGCAATTCAGAGGGGAACAGCGGGGTGTAGTAATCTTCAGTGGAAAATAGGATGCTCATCAGAATGAATTAGACAGGACTTATGCTGATGTATAACCCCCCCACACACACACACACACACATACACATGCATAGACACAACCAGTGATCATGTGGAAGTGTAAATTCACTTGGTGTTATGGCATAACTGCTCTGCAATTCTCCATCCCAGTTCATTCTAACTTCATCTTTTCTTTGCTGTGTCTGTGGTGGTGTCGATATCTGGGCAACCAATGGTGATCCGATCGGTGCCACAATGGAAAAACTCTGATTGTGAATATAATGTTTATCTATAAACTTAAACATGTTTGTGATTTTGTCCATGTGTATTTTTACAATACTATCCACTGCATAAAGTGCTCAAGGTGATAAAAATATTACAATTTACAATTTGGCATTTCGCAGACAATTTTAAACCAACACGACTTACAATTAGTGCATCAATATTGAAAGAGATATGCAGACACTCCAGGAGCCCTTCACAGTATGTTTACAGATTCTCCCTATTCACTTGTTGACACAGCCTCATGGTGATTGCTCTCAACGTATATAGGAGAAAACACATGTTAACAACAACAGGTTACTATAAATGCTGGATGGCTGCATTGTGGCATATGCTGTGTCTGGCACACAGTCAGTGTAAATATATTTTCCAAAGATAAAAAGCCACAAAGAACCACCTCCCTTTCAAAAATCTGGAATGGCAGAGATGACAGATACAGTACATTAGTCTGAAAAAAAAGAAAATGAATTATTGTCAAGATTAGACCGGTAACCTGTCACCCTCAAAATGAAAACATGTTGGTTGTATCCCGTTGCAGCAAACTGCAAATGAAAGGTTGTCATCCATGTGATTCTGTATCCCCCTTTTTCAATTACAAGGGAGATTGCTACTTCCATCAATGTTTTCAAACTCGTCAAAAAAAAAAAAACTACTCTATGAACTGGCGGCAGGACTTCAGTGATGTTGCAGTGATCTTTTGCAGATACTGCACTCGAGTCCCAGAGATATGTAGCCTTGAGGGTCATTGCCAGGGACAGCTGTAAGGGCTGTAGTCATGGCCAGTGCTGCTACAAGGTTCTACACTATTGCTAACCTGGAGAATTCTTTACTGAAATGAAAAGAGGTAACTCTTCACATGAGAGTCTACATGCTGAGTTCTTGGGTTATTCATTCAGTATAAATTACTTGATGTTCTTTACTGGAATTATTGTGGCTCAGTGATACATCAGTTTGTTATAGTTTTTTTAGTTTCTGTTCCCCTTTATTTGAAGTGGTGATGGAAACGGCATGTATTGGATCTCCAAGGGAATCTCAAAGAAATGAAAGTGTGCAGCCCCATAAATGACTGTGGTACGATTTTATTTTGTTATGACATCATGTAAAGTGCTGTCTCTTTTTATATTGTTACTTTATAATTTTCTTTATATTACCTTATAAAAGAGTAAAATATTGTCATCACTTTAGGACCTACTGTTTGACAAAACAGTGTTACATAGCAATCATATACTGACAAATATGAAACAAAAAAGTGTGGTGTGTCAATCCCTTTACATTGCACAATTTATGTAACAATGTGAAATTGCATGTCAATCACACTGCACTCACATATAATAACAAACTACATTTGCTAATGTGTAATAACATTTGTAAAGGTCATCTTTAATGTGACTAATATTAGACATTTATGCATGAACATTTATAGTTTACATATTCGTATTTCTGCTTACCTATGAGGGCAGGTTATATGCTGCAGCTGACCCTTGGTAAGGGATAATATGATAACAATTTATATGCTTTTTCAACAATGGAACCCTCTTGTTCTATCAAGTAATAATCACATTTATAGATGTAGGTGAGTAAGTAAGATGTAATTAGTTCTGGACCAGGAATTTTGATTACAGAGCAAACTGTGGGTTGTGGGTTCAAACTCCTTTTGGGGCACTGCTTTTATACCTTTATTCCTGTAAAACTACAGCTTGATAAATAGAGATGCAAAATATGTATGAAGAATGACTGAGACTTGACCAAGCTGAAGGGATCTTTGCAGCAAATCCATTATGATAATCAATAAGCCACTTACCTTATTCAGCATGTTCTTCACAGATTACTCGGATTGTGTGGATGAATTGGTCCCATGGAGAACACAAATAGCTCAACAGAAATTAGTGTGTGTTGTTATAACTAGGCCTTTCAAAGGTTCTGACAACTCATTACATAAGCAGCCTGAAAATCACACCTCTGTGCGGTGGTCTGGTGTGGGGCACAGGTGCACAACATGACTAGGAGCCTCCAGGCTGAAGTCAATACACTTAACTTAGCAATTTAACATTGCCTGTTCAGTCGTGCACTGCACCATGGGAGTTCCAGGCCACAGTTGACACAGCCTATATTTTTACACACAGGCCTCTGGGATATCGGTTGAGTCACATGACCTCATGAGATGCCCTTTGCATGCTCCATCTCCCTTGTCATTTTCCTCTCGTACACCCTGCTGTGAATTCGGCAGAAAACAAGGTCAGATATTGCTCTCTTGCTTTATGGCCACTGTTACTGCTGTGGGAGCTGCAAGGGGGAGGGGGGTTGTTTTGTTTTTGCTTAATTTGTGCATCAATCACAGTCCTTTTTGCTCAGCAGCAGAAAGACAGAGTGGCTGTGTAGTGCTGACTGATTGATCACCGCTCATATATCCTATATTATGAGGGGGGGAACTAGGCTAATGCAGCAGTAGAGGCGACGTGGTAAGCACGTCCAATCTCTGATGGAGTGACCTGTCCAAAGAAAATGCATGGCCGTCCTTAATTCTCCGAGAGGGAAAGAGCCCATTTCTGTCTGATGGCTGCAGACCATTCTGAAGTGTTTTGTAGGGTGTGATGTGGATGGTCAGCAATAATAAAACAACTGCAGTAAAATGCATGCCAAGACAATGAACAAATGAAGTAATGCTCTCTGATCAATAATTGGCCGGGAGAATTGGTAATCCCACTCTGTTTATTTCTTATTTTCTTTTCCTATTGGACTGCTTGAATATAAGGCAATATTACAGAAACAACAACAAAAAATGTGTTCAAAGTACAGCTTCAGAATAAAACCCTTAAACAGTGACCCGGGGTGCTCTTTCTTTTGATGGTGCCGACCTGTTTTGTTTAGATTTGCGCTTTGTGCCATTGCAGCATCTAAAGTGCTCTGCCCCTGTGACATCCGCTCTGATGCAGATGATACACTCAGTAGCAATGCACTCAAATTAATCTGTACTCAACCCAGCTCTAAACTTTCACGGACAATTATTCATTATAAGATGCTAACAGTCATTGTTATTTTATCATGAAAACTGGTGAATCATTCAGTATATTTTCCACCAAGGCATGTTTTCAAATGGAGCGTAATGTGAATTTAATTCAAATATCATTTATGGTATGCTTATGGTGAGGCCCAAAGAAGAATGCCAAGGATGGAATTTTACAGATGTTGGCTCAAAACCAGCGAGGACAAGCTTTGTTCAACCTCTTCTTCAGTCCCCTCCCCACCTCACCTCAAATAAAAAAAATATGAACTGTGGTTCTCTGGAGAGTATGGTTCAAATGGGTGTGACCTGTACCAATACAAACTGTTATATACAGTATATTTACTGGCCACAGTCCCTCCAGTCGTATCTGGCAAGCAGCCCTCAGGGTTTGGCAAATTCGCAAACTCAACTTTCCCCAGTGGTAGCAAGAAAAGTAAGTTGTTTAGCTATGGTCTCCACAGGCAACCATGCTGAGCTGCTTGAGAGAGATACAGAGTTGGGCCATTTTGTTTTTCAGTGGCAAAAATACAGGTCTCTGACACAGTTTGCAATTTTCCCATGCATGTGTAAAGAGGTATGGTCAGGGTCACGTGGTATTTTGACCACACAAAAACCTGCAGTACAAGCCTCAACTGGGTCAGTGAACATTGTTTAACGAGTTGCAGGTGTGCTGAAGGTGTGACCCTTGGTGTACTGGCCAATCAGGACTTAGTCACATCACCTTTCAGCAGCCATTTGCCCTGGCACCTTGAACAAGTGGAATTCAGGCAACGGTGTACAACAAAAACAGTAATGGCATCAGAGGAAAACAGAATACCAAAGACAAGAGTGAGCTAAAAGTAGCTTCAAGATTAACTAGTCAATGTTTATATTCTGCATTTTATATTGTACAAACTAAAAGCAAAAACATAACATAAATAGCCAAAAGAAATAATACATTTACATTTAACTGACCAGTCTAACAGTATCTATGCTAACAGTTGCAGGATTCTGTTCACAACTGTCACACAATTGGCTCTTCAGCTCTTCCTGTGTCTCATGATAACTAAGTGCCCCAGATCCAAAGGACAGGCCACTTTTCTGGGAGAAACCCTTAGGTTCTGGCTTTTTGTTCATTTTTCTGATTTACTGTACTCGAGAGTGTGGAGTGTCATTCTTCTGATAACTGGAGTCTTCCTATATTGTTAGATTGAGTTGTGGGTCTAACATTGTTATCCAGTGGGACACATTTGAAAATGTAAATGAAAAAGAACTGACTAAAACATAACAAAAGCAAATGGATGATCTGAGAGCCTATTTAGCAAGTTGCTTGTCAGAACGTACTGAGATGGATTGACCAATAGAAACCTAATCCACTGCTTCATTAAGTTAACCCATTTATAAATTAACAAGTCAGTTCTATATTAGCTTAAGTTCACCCTTGCACCCGCTTACTTGAGCATTACTTCTGAAACAACATTAACGAATGGACTTTGTGCACTGGCTCCGTGCATGCAAACTCAATTTACTGCTATGCCTTTCTCACTGTTCGTCGTAAATATATCTCCAAGTCTCTTTTTTTAATAAAGGAGATCTAATAATGTGGATGGTGTGGTTATTAAAACTGTATTTCTTCCGTGCGCTTCGGAATAGAGGCACGCCTCACTTCGTACGGCATTGACAGCTTCTATTACTCCAGCCTCGCCGTTCGACGGCGCAGAGCCCCGGTTCCTCTCCCCACTCATCGAGCGCGACGAGTCTGTGAGTCTGTAGATCCGAGCTGCTGCGCGTCAGAGTAACAGCACTACAGAGAAGGTTTATGGCACACAGCACAACTCACTCAATTCTGCTCCGCTCTTTGTGTTATTTTCCTGATCACGGAATTTAGTTCAGTGATAGAGCGTAGTTTGCTTTTCCCACAGCGAATACGTGATTGGATTTTTTTAAACGTCTGTGAATTCTTGCGCATTCCTAACAAGTGCATGAACAAGAGAACAATGGAATCATGAGCCTACATTATATGTAAACTAAAGCTTGAGTCAAAAGCCAAGTGACAAAACTGATTGGATTGCAAGTTTTGCCATTTCATATATTGACATTCTTTAGCATTTTAGCCTCTTTTGGGGGACAGCTCGTAAAGAACTGTTGTAACAGTAACTTGAATGCCAAAATGTAGCTGCTAATTTGAACATTGTCTCCATGCTAACGTGGATATCTATAATTGCATTCATTAAATTAGTTATTTTTTTCCCCCTCCTTTTTGATTGGACAGAAATCAGATAAGAAGGATGTCAGCGGGTACTTAAATGTGCCCCATCTCAGAACAAGCTGCTGGAATCTGACACTGATAAGTTAAATGAACATGGGGAATATAATTACCTTAATGGGCAATTACTAAGTTCATTATTGTGTGTAATTAACTGGGGATTGATAAGCCTTAAATTGTTCGGTGTGCTTTCAGCCTTGATTGTCAATGCAGAGAATAAAAACACATTGGAGATGGCCTTGTTAATCATCCTATGGCTGTTTGTCAGGTGAACATTCCTCAGAGAGAGATCAATTCAGAGCACAACAGAATGGTGTTAGCTTCGTCTGCTTTACAAAATGCACCATAGTGTATAAAGCTAGTTAAAGCAACCATCAATTTATTGCTTTAAAGGCCGTGTCATAACCATTGTAGAAACTGCCATGTTTCCTTGATTTGCATGTCACTGTGTGTTTTTGTGGGTTTTGATTAGATCGCATTGATTAAATAGGTTGTTCAAAGATACTGAAGACTTTCTTGCACCTTACACATGTTTTATCATCCCTCCCATATTATCAGTTTAAATCAGAAGTATATGCATGTATTCACTTGTGTAGTTTTTCAATATGATTTTTCTCACTGGCTTGAGCGTATCTATAGTATGCCAGATGAAGAGCCACAGGGAGGCTGCACGGTGCATGCTGTGAGTTTCACCTGATTGAGGGGAGTTTATGACTGCTCCTTTTCTCAGAACAAAATTACCTTTTATGTGAAGCATTTATTTTTCTGAGTGTAAGAGCATACAGTGTGTGATGATACCTTCAGTCCATCCACTTTTTGGGAATTAAGAACTCTAAAATCTGCTTCAAACAAAACACTAATTAGCCGGGATGACAGTCAACATTAACAATATTAGTGGAGTGTGCCTTTGAACTGCATCCTCTGAAGGAGGACTATGCTCCTGTCTGAGGATGCTTCACAAAGAGTCGATCCCTCCCATGTTGCTCACCCTATTATGCATGAGACTGGGAGAAAACTGCATTCTTTAGAAAATGAGTACCACTCCATATGTGATAATTATGCTGTCTCTTTGTGAAAGCAATTTAGTGTGTGAGAACATTGTCTGGCCTGAACAAAATGGAAAGACACCGACCGCCTCTGTTTGTACCTTGTCCAAGTTCATTGTCTCACAAAAAAATACCCCTGGCCTGAAAGCTGAGGTTTACCCTCAACGGCTCGCTGAGCTGGTGTGTAAAGTGCAAACAAAAAAACAAACAGAGAACAGTGTGCACCGTCTTTGAGGTCTTGGCTATTGAAACGCAACCTTGGCTCAGTACAAGCTGGGAAATGTATTCCTTTCTATGCCCTAGTCAGGGCTTATCAAAGCTAAAGGTGATGCTCTTGAGCCTTCCTGTCTAGTGTGTTTCTGCTGTGAGTGCTCCAGGGTTATCTGAAAGAGACACCAGTCACTGCACCATTATTTTGCTAAGCAAGAAAGGAAAATGAGGATGTGGAACTGTTTTTCAGTTTAGTCTGGTAACAGAAGGTACCTTTGAATTCAGTAACTACATGTAGGTAATATTATTTTTCTTGGTGATAGAAAACATCTTTCAATAACCAGGGATTCACCTGTGTTGGAATTTGCACAAAGCAATGCCAGGTATCTGAATGAGAGCAAGCAAAGGAGTACATGCATGGTGAATTGGAGAGACAACAGCAGATGCAACATTGATCTTTTTCTGACATTTCACTGACATGTTTCCATAGTTCACACTGCACTTCAAAGAAATGAATTCTAAAACAAGGTGTTCAGCTGTGGGCACAAAAGCGTCCCATTGCTTCTTCCTCTGCCTCTGTGATCTTACAGAACATGCCATTAATTTGCCTTTGGGAAAGATGACATTGGGAGAGGTCTGGTCTGAGTGTCTCAGTGTGTGTCTGATGTCCTTCTCTGGTGGAAAATGGAGGAATATCCTCCTGGGTCCAGTAGCTGCCCTTTCAGAGGGATGTTTTAAGGCAGCCACAATAAGCACAGAAGGGTATTAGAAGGTTATTGCATTGTTTACTGATATGAGTATGGCATTTGATTCCTCCCCCCATCACACACACACACACACACACACACACACACACACACACACACACACACACACACACACACACACACACAGGTAAACAAGCACATAGGCACACACATAAAAGGCAACCTTTTCCTACTTACTATATTCAAAGAGTTACTCGTTACACCACCCCAGAGGCCTTTCATAAAACACCATAGACAGCTCCCAGCACGATCTGCAAATTTCCATTTGTGTCATTTTTGTGTTTGTTCTGTTTTGTTCACAAAATAGTTGAATGCTTAAAATAAAACCATTCTCAGAGTCAGTCACTCCTTAGAGACCAAGATCATTACAATTTGTAATGTATCTTTCTTCATTTTGATAACACTAAATCTACCTTTTTCAGGGCTAGGTATTGGAATAAATTAACCACCATATCCAATAGTGACCACATGGTTTATTCTGATGAGTGAGCTTGGTTGTAGCCGGCTTGCTCCTTTCCATTTTTAGTCTTGTTCCATTCCTTTTTCCAGGCAATGCCTTGCAACATGGTCAGGATACACAGGAGACATGCTGTTTGGCTGGATAAAATAAGAAAATGTATTCATTTTCATACAGGATTCATTTTGTCCCTGCTTCTGATCAATTTTATTTGGCACAAGGAGCTAAAATATACTCCACATATCGCTCCTGACAAATTAAAATTTTTATGACCATCCCATGAGACGATCCCAGCACCCTGGCCCATTTTAATGAGATGTTTTCTCCACAGGCACGCTGAAGTGAATCTATTTTTTTCATACATTTTTAATAGCAGTGCAGGATCCATGCATTGCAAAACCGTTTCCAGAGCTGGGAATATATATAGAGCTGTACCCTGTAGTTTTCCCACTGTGCTCAGAACATTCTGCTCATGGTCACACCTCTAAAGATACCGTGGTTCATCTCTAATCCCCTTTGTAGTGAAAGCTGCCATGTTCTCAGAAAGAAATATCATTCCATAGATATTCCACTTGATTGGCTTGCCACTAGCGCATCATGGGATTTCTCTACCGTATGTGGCAGAGAATTCTGGAGAGCAGCGGGTTCTGCACACATGTATGTTTGATGTCCTGGAGAGGAAAGGGTAAAAAGAAACAGAAAAGTACAACATTCACAAGTGTCCACCCGGTTACAATCACTGATCGATTTGATTGGATTTGACTTTAACCAAGCAGAACACCATGTAGCCCTCTTGTTGAACTCTCCATTACTCAGCTTCATAGTGAAGTGATGTTTATTGAAGGTACAATACATGCCTTTATTGAATTATTTGTTTGTCAGTTGGTTCTAATTACATTAATGTGTCAATACCAACAGAATTCTATTTTCAAGGTACAAAGCCTCTGCTGGATCTTCAGGGAGTTGTATTTTAAACCACATACAAAAGAAATTTACCATTCTTGGTCCAACAAAACAGGGCCGGGAGTGGCACCCGTGAATATATCATTTCGAGCAGAAATGTCATTTACACTTCATTAGTCACACATGTTGATATTGTGGGAACAGTAGACCTTTAGGCCACAGACAAGAAATATTTGCATTCTACTGTATAGATCTCTTTTGTTTTGACTAACACAAAACAGAATAGAAAATAAGACAAGCCCATAACAAAGGAGCTCCATTGTTTTAGAAGAGAGGTTCTACCACAGTGTTGTAACAAGATTCCTCTTTAGCATTTCTCTTTATTACTACTAAACACTGTGAATGTGTACAATTGGTTACACTAATAGCCCTGAGCTGGTCAAAGTTGCTGATGATCCTTCATAATGTACAGTGTGGTGCTGGTGAAGGAGTGGCTGTTTCCATGTGTTGTGTGTCTGCAGGAGAAGGATAAGTAGCTGGTAAGGTGGATGGAGCATATATGATGTGTCTAAATTATCAGCATGTTTCCATTTTCGAGCAAAAACCAGGACATTGATATCTTCTGCGCAAGTATAATTTAAATACAATTACTCATTAAATATATACAGCTGTGGAAATCAAAACTTGCTGCAGTAAAACTGCTTGAGTAAACTATGGTGCTCGTACAAAGAGAGGGAAATAAGTCTTACTCTCAGATGCGCTTCCGTCATGATTTTCCATCCAAACATAACATAACAATGACATAGTCTGTTTGGCTACAGAGTAAGAGCAACCCTACAGTATGGTGCCATCAAATTAAGACGTGAGGGGGGGCATGTCTTTATAACCAATGTTTTTGTCAGCCATGTTATTTAATACTGCTTCAGTCTTTTTGAGATCTTTTAATCTTTTTAAATGCTCTTTTCTCTTTTATCACCCTACCTGTGGAATCGGTAATTGCACATTATGTCCGCCTGTCCAGTCACGCAAAAGCACTGAAGCATGACAAATGCAATCCTCTAATACACTTGCACACCAGCAACAACTATTTTTCACTATACAAGTGCCACAGTGCACCAGGAGAGCAAACAGTAAACAGGCTAGGCGCATTTCCCTGGCTTCTTCTGGGCAGCTCATACGCAGCTGACAAGTCACTGGAGAGTGGTAATGACCGGTGCAACAAGGGGACCCGTGTCATCCTTGCCCACTGTTATCATGGTGGACTGGAGCCAATTATGTCCCCCCCGCTGTGGACTCTGGGTAGGTGTTAACTAATGACACAAGCAAGGCTTAAACTCGAGTCTGGGTTGTAAGGTGCAGCCTGCACTCAAAACAAGCTCCTATAACTAACTGAACCGCTTGGGAACCTGAGGACCAGCTATGTTTAAAAGCCTCAGCAACCCCTCCAACTGACAGGTAAATCTGCTACAGCTGGATGCTAATTGAATGAATGGATCAGGGGTGGGCAACTCCAGTCCTAGAGGGCCGGTGTCCTGCTGGTTTTTGTTTTCATCTCTTAGTTACCTGTTGATTTTCACCTTGAAAACAGGTGTGCTTGCTCTTCAGCCAATCAGAGATTGTATTTAGTTGGTCAACAAGAAAAACAGCAGGTCCATGGCCCTCCAGGACTGGAGTTGCCCATCCCTGGTAGGTGATAAATCACAAATGTGAGCTGATGAACAGAAGCCATTGGACATTGCAACACCTGCTGGAAAGGTGATACAAAGACCTCTGCTGTAATTCATTCCAGGCTCCTACAATGTACATGTTTGATATCCTTGGGCGCAAAGGAATTTAAACAGTTTTGAATTTCGTTAATTATTATGCCTACACTTTGATCTGAAAGGCATTCTAAATATGTATGATTTTTATTGGATTTGGACATACAGGTTGCACCCAGCTGTGGGTCCTTTCAGTTGACCCTGCTGGTCAGAAGGTATGACTGACCTGTATAACTGCAGGTTGAGGCAGGGAACAGCTGATGCCAAACCTTGCTACAAAGGGGGCTAGTAAGCTGGGGAGCAGGGGGGACAGTGGAGGAAAACACACTAATTATATGCAGTGAAGGGAAAAGCAGTCAGGTAATATTCCAGCCTGTAGCCAGGGTAACCACCAATCACAGACTGCGACCACACAGCACGGAGTTCCTGATTGAGTTCTTCACTCGATTTCAGTGTGTGTGTGTGTGTGTGTGTGTGTGTGTGTGTGTGTGTGTGTGCGCGCCTGTGTCTGTGTCTGTGTGTCTATGCATCTGTGTCTGTGTGTGTTGCTGTTTTTTTTTCCTTCTCTCTTTTGTGAGAAAATTGTGTTTAAAATGAAATGTTAATCAAATTTGCTACTGTGTGCACTCAAAAGGAACTGTGAGGTGTGCGCAGCTCACTGTAGACACTGCCTCATTTATCTCCTGAGCCAGTCACATGTAAGAAGACACTGCTCATTCATAAGGGTTAGAATTTTTCATTGCTATTGTACTACCCAGCTTTATAATGATGCCATGCAATATGACAAGTCCCCACAGTCATTAAAGAAAGGAGTGTTTGTAGCAGTTCTCTAATGCATGACCCCTCAGTCGTGGGCGTAATGGGAAAGTGTTCGCTGCCAAAATGGAAGAAACAATCGCAGTTCAGTCTGGAGACACCGGCGACTCGTTGCCCATGGCAGCTCTGTTGAGAATCTCATTCGTTGTGGATGCCATGCAGATAAAAAAGCTTGCAGAGGGTTTCTGCGGTGGGGGTGCCCATGTGTACATGTAAGAGGCTGCGTATGTGGAGTTCTGGCATTGGCTAACAAGAAGGACGGACGAGTGACTATTGAAGCCTGGCAACATAATTGTACATGAAAATGAGCACTTTGTTGGAATAACCATACATGGCAATTCTGTGCAAATAGATAAGTAAAACATAAATAAATACTTGTTTGCTCTGCATAGAGGACCAAGTCATTCCTCAGAGCAACAGTAAAGCCTGTTTCAAGGCTGCACTAAACTGACTGATATTTACCCAGTAATACCATGTTAACCACTTGTGTATTGCACCTTATGGCAGATATGTAATTTGACAATGTCCTCTTCACAATAGATGCAGAGATTACAGATGTCCTCATCATACGGGCTTTAGCAAGCAGATACATCATCTGTGAAGACCACAGCTGTTGTATATACTCACAATATAATCATCTCCAAGGTAACGGGTCTGCTTGGTCAAGTGATGCTGTTGGGGATTTTAGAAGACTATTTGATGGGGAAGGGAAAGTATAATAAACAAAAATGGAAAAACACATCTGTAATGCCTTTGTTGGATTCAGAACAAAATATTTTAATAAAGTATATTATAAATTTCACAATAATGTCTAAAATATCTGGAATGTTTGCAATTAAGCTGAAAGGAAATAATGTGTTATGGATAAAATTATTCATTAAGGTTTTGGCAAGTTTGCAAGTGAGGCCCCACAGGGTTCCCTGTACCTCCATTACTGTTAATCCAAAAATTATAAAGGGCATAAACGCTTCCCTGTGTGAATCCAGTTTTTAATATGCAGGGTTACATAAATGATACATTCTTGCCCATGAATGCCAGATGCAGTTAACAAGTTGCTTCCAAATGAGCACAGGCCAGTGTGGTTTCATTACTCCTGCCTTAGCATGTGCAAGGTAACATGACAGTACATAGGCAAGCACACCATAAACTTTTAAATGTGTGATTCTAAAGCAACATGAAACACAAAGCCGGATCACTTGATAAAAAATATCTAAATGATAACTCACATTTGACTGGTCTTTTTTACACCTTTCCTTAAAAAAATAAAGCTGTGTGGGACAATAGCTGTTCCTTTAATGACTTTTGGGCTCCTGTAGGGTTGTAAGTTACATGCACATTAGGAACGTTGTGCTGGAGCTGGAACTGTACAGCCTTATTTCAATGATCATTTATGGCTTTTGGAAAAGTCAATGGGCTTAATACAACTCTACTTGTTCATTAGAAGAGCTACTGCATTACATTCTGGAGCTAGCCAGCAATACAGCAAATAGCATCCTCCCACGGCCTCACAACAGCAAACGAATGAAATTTAGTCTGTCAGTTTTTAGATGTGTTTTCAGGTACCCATGCATGCAGTAAAGTTATACTTTCTGTGTTCTTTCAAATGCCATTTTCACTTTCGTAACAAGGGCACAGCCTAATTAGTATGCGCCTTCGTAAAGCCAGGTTACGATACAAACAGCAATTAAAGTGAAATATAGCAGAGTGGTGGATGACATTACAAGTTCAGCTTTGCAGCTTCTTCTCTGCAACAGAATGTGTTTCTGCCATTAAAAGAAATAGAGGCCCAATTAATAACCCACTCCGTAGTGGTCAAGTTGTCTGCCCATTCCCTTGGGAATGACAAATGAACCGGAGAGGGGAAATTAGAGAGAAATGCCAACCTCAAGGAATCCCGGTATGTGTGACCTTCCAGTTGCAGCTGTGCCGCTTCCTGCACCAAGATCGTGAAACCTCTCTCTCTCTCTTTCTCTCTGTCTCTGTCTGCTTACCCCCTTCTGTTCAATTCAATAGGGACAAATGAACCAGTCAAACACTGGTCAAAAAAGGATAACAAACAATGATAATGATGAATAATAACAACCACAGTAGCACTATAAACACCTAATAATAATAGTAATAAAAAATTTGAAAAATTAAAATTAATTTAAAAATTAATTTAAAAATTTGCCATTTCAGTGTCACCCAGCTGTGGCAGGCAGAGATCTACTGAGCTACTTTGGATAGGGAGTTTCTCCCCTGTATGGAAGTGTTGAAATTTGGGTCAAATTTTCACAATTTTGCTGAAGAAAAATCTCTTTCTTATTCATATTTTTTCAGTTGAAAATAAAGTGTTGCTCTGTCTGGACCTCATTAAGTTGGTATTGTGAGCACGGCCTTTTCTCTTTGGGAAGCCACGTCTGCCGATGAAGGCCTGTTTCAGTGGCCAGACTGTGCCTGCACTTTGTCCATGTTTTTCTCAGTCATAAATTCTTTGCTGTGGTCAGATCGTCTGCCACAATGATTTCTCTTTTTACAGATGAATAGCATTCCATTTTGCTTTGTGCTTTTCTTTGTGTTTCTGAATGAGTAATGTAGTTTTGCTTGTGTTTTTGTTATAATTTGGTACACTATAATTGTACTGGTTGCTATTATGCTGTCCTGAGGCTGTTTGGTGTGAGTAGGCATTAGTACTGTAAGCCTCAGGACCAGTTGACTGAAGGGACTCCGCTTTGGATTCTGCTCTTGGTGTTTTTGGGGCCTTGTTATGATAAGGATGGGGCTCACTAGTTTGTAGGCATTTCCAGAATTGAAGGGCTCTTTGATGAATATTAATTATGAAGTTGTGCTCCTGCTTGAATTGTTTAATAGTTTGCAAGTTATTATATTTTATTGTATGTTATTTTATGATTACATTACATCCACGTGCTGCCCATGTGAAACGAACATGATTTCATCAGCTTTTAATTTAGTGTTGCAATTGACATTCAATAAATAATGATGTTTTACTCCCAAGCTGCACATGGATGTTCCGTCCATGGTAAGGTAAATCAGGCAATATTTCTCCTATTTCTTTGAGAGGTGCGGTGCAGCTTACATCCTGTCTGAGGTGCTGCAAAGGTGATTGAAATGCACAGGATCAATCTGAGCCACGTGTCCCCTTCTTTGTCTCCTGGACCACACTGACAGTTTGCTTGGAGAGAGTAATGAGCAGGCGTGTGATTGTCCATGAAACGGCATGCCAGAGATTCAGGTCCAGCAGGGCTTGGGATGTTCGCATTATAAATCTTACACAAGATCCGCGTCTCCCTCATTAAAGCCCATATGTTCTGAAGGCTGGGGATCTTTCATCTGCACAGCCAAGATGCCCTGCACATGTAGTTCGAGCTCCAAATTTCTGCAATGTTCTGGGTGGGCATGCCAGAGCTGCCATGCTGTTTTTTAAGTAATTGTGCTTAGATTCTCAGGTCAAAGGTTGAAGTTGCAATGCAAAAAATGTGGGTTCAATCCAGTGGCAGCAAGCATGAAGTTAATGACCAATTTACTAAGACAAGGTATAGTTACACATAAATATCTGACAAAACATCATATTGTCACAGATAGCTGTGCACACTCCAGAACACAGTGGGGCTCTTTCAAAGGGTAGTTAGAAATACAATACTGAAATATGACATTTGAGAGAAGAATTAAGAACACGATCATGTAAAAAAATGATAAATTCACAAGTAATTGCAAAAAGAACAGCTGAGAAAATTAAGGAAATATATTCAGGGGTGCACAAATGGAAAAATGTCTTTTAATGCAGTGCATGCAATAAATTCAGGCAGGAGTCCTATCCACTAGCATAGTTATTGCTCTATTAAGAAGAGGAATAAGAATCAGAATAAAAATAGTTTATCACTGCAATAGGGTGTTAAATCTTCCCATACTGTGTAGAGGGAAACATTGTTGTGGGTCTTATAGTTGCAGAGATAAATAAACGCCAAGGTTTTCCTATTCAAAGGTGACAAAGTGTCAGTGTTTGACACATAACCTTGCCCTGTCACAGCTCAGGCAGTCTTCTGCATGTATAAGATTGTATAAGCATATATAAGCATGTATAAGATTTGCCTGCAGCAGTGAATGATGCTGATAAGGGCCATTAGAGCAGCAGCTCGAGCAGTTAATGAGTCTTGTTCTCCCTTTTTCTTTATTAATATTTCGGGTATGTTAATGATGATGTCGCCGGCAAAACTGAAAGGCGCTTTAATGTCAGCAGGCAAGCTGCTTCACTCACGCTGCAGCACCTGCGATGGATGACAAAGACGAAACGTTCACTTGGCCGAGCCCTTGATGGGAATTTAATAGTGGAGAGTTGGAGTGAAGTCTGGTGCTTCTATAGCCTCCGGAGTGTCAGTCCTACAAATGAGCAATGAGAAGTTTTCAAAGACATCATAAACTGAGGAACCTTCGCACTGAATGCAAAGCAGGAGGCGTGCAGAGAGGCAGGCATGTGGCAGATGGTGGATAACTCTCCATCTTTTCATGACTACAAAGACACGCAGGCACGTACACATCTGCATGCATTTCTGACGTCTGCATTGTGTTGTAGTGCACGTACTCTGTAATACAAGAACAAACTAAGTGAGGGTACTCTCCCATCAGATTTCCCCATTCTCCTCCATGTTTAAATTTATTTCAAAGCAAAGCCAATTTGCATACTATAATTACCACTAATGATAGAGATCGTTAGGATGCAATCCGGGGAGGTTACATTATGTGCTGCCTACCATTTTTAATGAGCAGGGGAATAACTCTTCCCTTCCTGTTGATGAAAATGGATTTTGCTATGTAATTGGATATCAATTTGATGAATTTATAACAAAAACTACACCTCCAAAATCCTGTTTGGAGGCAGTTAGGAAAAACATGTTGCTAATTAATCCATATTTACACAAATGCTAATTTGGTTACAATTTTAATTAACATAATGTACTTGCGTAAACTGAAGCACCTCCAATTATCTCACCATTTGGCTTGATGGTGCATTAGAATGCAATTTATTTCTTGCACACGCAAGGCACTCTAACTCGGGATGACATTTGTATATCTGGATTAATTTGCATTTCGTCATGTCATAATAGACCGTTTCCTAGCCTCCCATCTGTGCGTCACCTCAGAGGGAATGTTCCATGGGCCGTAGGTCTCACTCTTTTTGATGATATCTGAAATCACTTTAAAAACATCTCGCTGAGTGAATTGGGGCTGCAGAGAATTTAACATGGATGGAGAGTGACTTTCAGTGCCCTTTAGAAAAGAAAACAAAGAGCTGGACAAAAATGAGAAAAGCTATATCTCATGGTTTTTATTAGTATTGACACTGGAGCCTCAGCGACACTTGCTCAAACGAAAAGGGGCCGAGAATGGGAATATTTCATGAGACAATCCTGCTGCCTCCTGTTGACTGACAGAGTTGTTATTGGTACTGTGCTGCAGTTTTCCCCTCTGTGAACATGTTGCCATGGCAGCAAATTGAACCGACTACAATTAAAGAAAATGATTTCATTCATCTTGTGAGGGTTTTCTTTTCCTTGAGAAAAACATGCACTTTTTGGAGACATTATTTTTCTTGTATTTTTTGGTAAAAAGAATTTTATCAGCGCATAATTAGGGGGACCAAGCCCCAGTCTCCCAATGCACCCTTTTGTTATTTTTGATTTTTTACATTCATATTAGTTTTCTGCCAGTTTAGCATGGCATACTGATGAAGCCTGGTACCAATTTTCTCCCAGAAGGATGACAATAGTGTTAGTGTTTTTACCAATAAAGATTGTTCAGGTTGTGTCCAACAAAAGGCCCCTCAGTGTTCTCATCGTGTCATACCTGGTTTACTATATTAAGGCCATTACACCAGAACCACACTAAATCAGATGGAATTTTGGATCTTAAAGTGAAGGAAAGCATATCTATCTGTTTTCATGTTAACCTATTTCAAGTCCAGCGTGAATCCAATAAAATGGACAGGCTAAATTGTCTGTGTTGTTACTATTCCATTCTCACAGTAAATCCTCATCCTCATTGCAACCCTTTTTTTTAACAGAAATCGATCTGACTTTTACAGAAACATAGCTGTCGTAAACTGGTTTTCTGTGTGCACCCTTTCCTGGCCTGCCTGTGTCTGGTGTTGTCATGTAGTTCAAGTCTGTAACGTCGCCCACTCATGCTGGTTATCTCTGTTATTGTAGCAAACCTACTAGGTTGCTATAAGTAGAAGCATTCACCCTTTTGCCATTTTCAGGTTACTCCTCCCATTCCACAGCCTGGGAAACACAAAACCACTGAACTGGCTTAATTGTGAGTTGTTCTGGCTTTACATTGCTTGGAGAAGTAAGTGTTCTGCCCTGTAAATTATGCCTATTGGGATTTCTGATCTATCATCCTCAGGAAGTGAAATAGTTCACTCTGACACACAGCATCAGTAGCACAAGGTGCATTGGTATTTTTTCTCTTTTCTTAACTGTGTATCCTCCTGTAGTAGTGACTATTAAGCGCTGCCTTGCTCTAGGAAGTATATTGCTATATTGGTGCATTTTTACTCTTTCTGAAAAATAGCTTATCTGCCAGCTTCCTTTGTAGAAATGTTATGTCCCATTGAAGTTGTGTTGCTCTTATCTCACCATGAGTCTGTATGATCACAGTGAGATGCAGTTTGGTTCATCTCTGCTTAATGAGAACAGTCTGTGCTTATCCATCATGGCCTGACTGTCTCTGTATGTGTGACTGTCTTGCTGCATCTGTGTGACTCATCTCACGGCTGCGGGCAAGCCGGGCAGGCGGTGGCAACATGCTCACCGTGTCCACAGCCCCTGTCTCAGACAGGCAGAAGTAAAACAAACTGGATTTCGCATGTTTATCAAGTGATTCCCCTCCCTTGAGCCATAAATCACGGTTGCAGATTAGGGTCGGGATCAGCGCCAGACTGTCTGGGGATGATGTAGCGGGGCGGATGCAGCCGAGGATGCTGGGAGAGCAGGAGGGCGTCTGGGCAGGCGATGATCAGATAGATAGCCCCTGCATGGGCACCTGCAACACTGGCTTTCTGTGCAGCACACTTTATGAATCAGCAGAATTGCACTGCTGGGGTAACAGCACCTCCCATGAAGGTAATTTCAACAGGTAACAAAAGATCAGACTGAGTGGTGGAACCATGGGTAGAGCCCATATTCAGATCGATTTTCACTAATGAGATTAAATCTGTGGCATACCAATGAAAAATATTAATAACCTTGAAGCTGAGGAAATTGCTTAATGACATTTATTCATATATTTGTTAAAGTTATCATTTGAAACATACAAAAACAGCACAGACAGGTTAATGAGCTCATGTCCAGTTTGTTCATTACAAATACCCCCCCACCCCCCCAACTTTATCAAACCAAAAGACATAAAGTATCAATGTGAGGAAAATGAACATTTTCTTATTCACTGTAGGAAGACATTTTTAATCTTTTGCAAAAACAAATATAAGTGACAGTGTTTGTTATAACAGGTTTCGCGATCATTTCACACTTTCAGTAGCAGCATGATAGCTGTTATTGTGTCTGTGTCATTAACACCTGTGATCTTTAACATTGCTTATGTCTGCCTCTAGTTCACATCATACACAGCAACACTGTCTCAGCCATAAACACCCTTCTGGGTGATGGGGTTTTCTGGAGTTTGTACAGAACTTTGACAAAATATATTCAGGAATTTACCATGGAGTTGTTTATGGAACCTTAATTGAGTTTCAGTTTTGCTTGTTTTGTCATTTTATTTAATAGTTAAAGGATGCTCTATGTGGGATCCTGCTTTTATCAAAGCAATTTAGTAAGCAGTTTTGACAGTTCTATAAACACAGTCAAGTGAGTTGCCTAATTTCTGAGCCAATGTTATATTTCAAGTGTATGTGAAGCTAGGATTACTCAAAAGCCTTTTAGGGAGGGTGTAATGCCTCCCTCTCGCTAGCCACATTTGGGTGTAGGTGGATCACACCATTATGGCTTGGGACTGTTCAAACTGGTTGCTGGCATTCTCATGGCCATGTATGGCGTTAGGTTCCTCTCGGCAGAGGTCAGCTGCCCCTCACTCCACCACTGTACAGCATTGGTTAATAGAAGGTGTTGCCAGAATCCAGTTAGATGATTAAGGTGCTCTAATATTTGTAAATGTCTGCAAAAAGCCTGCTTGAAAACAAAATGCATCCTCTGAAGAATGTTAATTTATTATGCCACTGCTCAGGTACATTGTTTTCTACATGTTGGGTGTCTTGGGGCCAAAGACCAAAGCACACTTTGCAGTAGTGTAAACTTAACAAAAACACTGGTAGTATTCAGGTTTAGGTGAAAGGAAGATTGAGGTATAGGCAAGGGCACACAGACTGTGGCTGCTCCTCAAAGCCTTTTTAAACTTCAGAGCATGAAAACCAAAAATTCTTACCTTCTAACATCTTACTGTCTTTGTTTCCTTCACTAGACTCTATGCCTCATTCATTGTTTCAAATGAAACACTGAGAGAGGCATGATGGAAGGAAACTGAATGTGAGGCGTCAAGAATATGCAGGGCGAATGTACCTGCTAAAATTCCCCAGCACTAAGAAGCCCAGAGTTACCATGGATAGCTGTATGTTTTCCTTATCAACAACTAACATTCCCACTATGGTTGTGGATGGATTTAAAGGGGCTAAGAAATACCACAGTTCCCAGAATTCCATGAGGCCAGCAGGAAATCATGATGTGTAAGTAACTCAGTTTGGAAATGCCATACAAGGAGGGTAAATTGCATTTGTTACCTGGAGTCATGGAGTCAGCATGAGCCTTCTTTGACAAGTAAGGGCTATTTGAAAGCTAGTTTGGCTATGAAGAGCAAACAGAATGATTAGGGTTATACTTTTAACCCCAAAGAGCAAAAAAGCTAAAAGAAGCCAAAAGAGTAATACGTGTCTAATATTAAATACACAATAGTTGTATATTTGTAATGCGTGGGAAAATTACAAGTTAGCAAGCCAATATTTTTCCCACAGCCGGAGTGTTCGTTGTTCTTTTTTCTACTGCTGCTGAAAGATTATTTCTTCTTATTTTGCGACCCCATCTACTGATTTTTGTGATTTTTATCATTACCCACTGAAGTGGTTAGAGTGCAATGGCACAAAAGATTTTTCTGGTGCCACAGCAATTACCTAGGTAACATTAATTCTCCTGTTTCAGGGTAGGCACTCTTTTTTCCAAGAAATCAGTTATACTCAGCAAACGGATGGATTTAACATAGCCAGATGACTGTTTCTGGGTCCTTTTCCAAAACTTTTTTGTTAGCACCTTCTTGATAATATGCACTACACACATGAGCATACTGAGCGGCTGTTTCATGGCAATGCGCCATTGATTCTAAAGCCATTTGTCTTTCAAAGCCATTGAAGTATATTTCAAAATGGAAAAAGTGGGTTCAATGTGGCATGTGTCCACTTTTCACATTGCAATTTCTCATCATATATTTCTGGGAAAATGCAGACTTCAGTCCCAGCCATTGCAGACACGATGCTATTACTAGTTACTATATTACTAGATGACTTCAGACAGTGAATCCTCACCTCACTTACGACACAGCACGTAGTGTAATGTCACAGGAACATTGCAGAGGAGGTGGAAAAAGGGAGGTAATACAGCTTAAAAAATGTACTTATAAGGATAACTTCAAACTTATTATCCTTAAATGACTTTTGCCAAATATCATCTGGTAACTTTTTTTTCATTTGCACCATTTAAAAATGGTTTAGTGGATTTAACATTAGATTAATGTCTTTCCATGATGCCTTGCACTCCTTTGACCTGGATTTGTATAACCACAAAACCTAGCCAGCTGTAAGAGGCACTCTACTGTCATAGCCAAGTGAATGTCAGTAATGGCAGGGATGGGAAGGAGGGACAGAGTACAGGACGTATTACTTCAAAGTAAGCAACAGAAGAAAAACTAGTAATTCATCCCAACCCTGGGCATTTCTTTCACATGCTAATGTAGTGTCAATGTGAAAGTTGTATGACACTGAGGGAAGACTCGGCACCAATGCTACAATGATTGAATGTTAAATGCTGAAATATTCAGGAAGGCACAAAACAATCTCTATTAATCGAGAGCTTTAAGACAATACACAAAAGGGCAAAAATGTTCTTTTTCAGAGGAAGAGTATAGTAAATATGATAATACAATACAGGTGATGCTGGTTAAATCGAACCTTTAAATAGTTTCACATTATTTACCATTTGCTACATTATGAATATGCACATGCTCTCTGTTTTCCTTTGGGTCACTCTGAATTTTTTTTTCTTCTTAGAAGCATTTTTTTTTATTCTTAGAAGCAATTTTGCATGTCAGTAGGAAAAGAGAGCAGCCAGCAGATTTGTAATGTTGCCTTTTGTTTGCAGTTTTTGAAAATAAATTTGTTTAGACCTGCTAATAGCGTGCCTTTTCTTTCTGAATGTATTTTTGTTGTGAAAATATAGAAGGGCTCAACCAGTTCAATAGTAATCATTTCCTTCCTTTGTAGTATTCTGATATTAATAGTAACTAGATGTAAATGCAGTTTATAATAAAACCACAATATGCAATAGCATTAAATAGCTTTAAAACCATTAAGTAATGTAAATTGTAGTATTGGGATATTAGCAGTGTCATTATTTAAGTCTGTTCTTTTCAGATAAATCATAACTTTGCAACTTGGGAACATCCCCTCTGGCTTTATGTTGTACCTACATTAGTAATGCTTGCATGAGTAATTATGGCCCCTGGTGGTTTTGTTGAAGTTCTGTCATAAGATGAAATGGAGTAAATAATGTTAGGGCTTTAATGAATGGAAAAAAACTCCCCTGCTGGATGAGATGTTAAGGATCAGATTGTACCATATCAAGATCAGCAAACAATAAGCATGCTAATAATTAATATGCTTAAAAATGTTGTAGATCCTAGAACAGTCTTTATGATAAAATCTTTCTGGGAGCCCCAGAATGGCTCAGTCTGTTAAGGTGCTGATTTCAAGCACTACACCCAATGACAGTTCAAATCTGGGCTATGTCATCAGCAAGCAAAGACTGGGAGTTTTTCATTGGTAAAACACAATTGTTTCCATTCCACTAGCATCCAGGGATCCATAATTGCACAATTAATGCCACCCTCAAGTGGCTGGTCACATGCCTGTCATTTGCTCAGATAATGCCAGTAGGGCTAGGGTCTATCCTTTGTTAGATGTTTTCCTTATTGTGGTGCACTGTGGAACTGCTGTGTGAAAAAATAAATGTTGGCTGCACACATGCATATCAAAGGATTGCATTCAGCACTCCTGTGAGGCAAGCTTAATGTGAACATTTGGCATGCAAAAAGTAAAAAGCTTTCAAAAAAACTGCAGTAACATATCTGCCATATTTATATGTAAGATCATTCCCACATGTTTTGCTCCTAAATGCATAAATTATATTATGAACACCCAATTCCAAATATGTTTTTATATGATTAAGGTACATGGTAATCTGATTTGAATTCTTCCCTGAACAGGTATTTGTAATTCTACCTGACAGTCATGCTTTATTTTCTTAAGGCAGTCTGTGCCTATGGATTTTAATGTGGTTTCAGTCAGGATTCACATTGATTACATGCAAGCAATCACACACCAATGAAAAATATAATCCATGAATGAATGAATATTCTGCCACATGTCCTGACTAATGTGCACATTAGAATGTTCATCCAGAAAGCACCTATGCATAGATTGGGAAAATGGTGGGGATTCAATTTATTTTGGACAAATGACACATTGTCAACAACCTGTCAAAAACAAAATACATCCCATGGTACTGTTATCTTTCAACCTCGAAAATCCCTCCAGGATCAAACTGAAGACATGGAACAATGATTTCTTGACGTCTTTCAGTCAATGAGAGCAATGCCTCTCTTTCCTCTGTGAGCCTCTTTTCAGCTGCTCATCCATATTTCCAGCATTAGCACTGTACATTTGGTTCCTAATTTGTCTCATCCCAGCATAATGTAGAACATGAAAGCACTCACGTTAACAAGGGAAGGTCATCAGTATTGGTTCTGTTTCTGAAATGAGGCTGCTTTGAAGCTGGATACTATTGTAACAAATGATGTGCTATTTCTCCTGCAACTAGCGGAGCCTATGTTTTGTAATTGCTTTCGCATCAAACAGTAATTCATTAAACCACAAACGTTAAATATTTTGCAGTGAATCTGTCATTATCTTTTAAGAGGTTACATTATTATTTCTGTAACAAGGGATAAATCACCATGCTACCAAAAAATCTAATTCATTAAGGGTTTGTGAAACCAATTAAAAAGTCACATTAAGGAAAGAAAATGCTGAGACTTCTTTTAATGAAAGCATCTTGCTCAATTCAAAATATTTTTCTATTTTTTGAAGTCAGCACAAGTATATGAGAGACAGATTTTTTGCTATAGAAATGTAAAATGGGGACTATTCCATCTTGGAGATGGGATGTAATTGAATTTATACTGTTCCTGTTTTATTGCTTTGTGGTAGTGAAATAAAAGCACAGAAAATAAATTATTGACTGAATGTACACCATGAAACCCCACAACTCACAAGAAGAGCAGAGGTAGGAAGAGGAAACAGATCAGTTTTGGGAGGACTGTTTTTATGAAGGAATAAAGTAGTATTTGTGTGTAACTGAGTCAGGGCAAATCAAGTGGATTAGTTCTGTAAACACTTGCCCTTAACAAAAACAGATAGTTGTCAGCTTCTGATTTGTATTTTATTACACATAACATATCATGTATCTTTACTTTTTCTCTCATTGACCTGATGTTCTGGTATTGAGAGGGAATTCATGAAGCCTACTACACTGTATACATGTAAAAATGGTGATATGTCCACATCCAACATTTTACCCTGAGATATTTAAGGATTCTGTCATGTGATTCTTTATGTGCCACATAAGTCAGTTGGACTGAGAGAATGAAAAGGTAAGGTAAATTATGATTATGTCTATTAAATGCACAGAAGTAACAGTACCAATGGCAACAATGTACCCTTACAATAATGCAGTGTTACTGGTGAGCAAATATGTGTGAGAATATATTATTTTTTACACAAAATTGTTCAAAGTTAAATGAATCTTGGGGGACAAAAAAAACAGGCCTGCGGGGCAGGAATACTTGGGTTCCCTGATTTGTGTGCTTGTCTGTGACCACAATTATGTAGTTGATGAACATGGCATGGTGACACAATATCACCCCCCCCCCCCATTTCTACGTTGTGCTGGTGTCAACGCGGTCTGTGTGTCACTGAACGTCGCTCTGCACTGCGCCTGCTCTTGCCATCAATCCACGATCCCCCCCATTTTCAGAACATGGCACAAATCGTATCTTCTCGAGTGCTAATGATCGTGTGTGAGGGCCTCCATTCCCTGTTTAATGAACTGAACACTCATGTTGGAGTGAGAGATGGGCTTTCCTCTGGAGAAATAATGGCATACACTGATCTGCACTGCCCTGAGTCATTCTTGCAGTGTTGTGAGATGTATCTTTTCCACATGTCAGATGAAAAAAGGCCTTCAGCAGCTATTACTCATGACCCTCTGCATCCCAGCAGCCTGGGCCTCCTGGTCTCGAGAGACACTGAAAGGCTGAAGTCGTGTAATTAAACAACTTGTTCTTTTGATTAGTTTGAGGCTAGCAGTGGAATGAAAAGGAGAGATGTAGCAGGAAAACCCATGAAGCAGGCAGATTCTGGACACAGTTGCTCCTCTGCAATGTATGGATGTAGCAGCATGCTTATTCGTATGTGGTCTGAGCACACCAGTGCGAAGAGCCATGCCGAATCAACTCTAAGCCAGCACTGATCAGAAAAGCATTTCAAATAATGTCACCAGATGTTTCTTTCTCTCAGATTGAAAATGCACAGTGGGGAGATGGACAGCCTTCAATCTCTTCTAAAAAAATAGGTATGATCATACATGTGCTGGGGTTGTAAGTGGGATAAAAAGGTCATGTTGACATATATGATGCTGCAGAGCATCATATTTTTGAAAATTATTTATTAGGCATTGTAACAGCCACAAGCTGGAGGAATTTTCAATGATTGTTGTGTTTAAGTAAGTATTTAGCACACTTAGTCAATGCTATTTTTAGCTGTGCTGCAATGATTTCTGGTCAGAGATGTAATTGATAAAACTAACTACATGTTATTTTACCAGTAACTTAGATATGCCTGTTTTTCACTTAGCTAATTAGGTCATTCCAAATTTTGTTTTCAATGACATAGAGTTTACTTATATATGCCAACCAGCTATTACATGTAAAAATGTGAATCATTACAAAAAGCAGCCAAAGCCCCAATGGATACAGTGTATTTCACTTGTAGCTATGCTGGCATCACCATTAATCGTATATTCTGATCCCAGATCCCTTCCCAGAGCTGGCGTCCCGTGGCAAAATTCGCACAGACTTCAGAAACTCAAAGAAAATCTTGTCTCGTGTAATCAGGTGGGAGTGATAAAAAAAAGGCTTCTCTGCTATTCCGCCTCCGTATGGAACATCTGAAGACTGGGAGATGAGAGGAGGTGGCAGGCAGACATGCCGGTGTGCAGTGGAACAGCACTTTCATGTCCCTCAGCTGCAGAAATAAATCTCTTCATGTGCCAGCCGTTCTTTCAGAAAAAATATGTGCATGTCCAACTACGTTGTAGAGAGAAATTAAAATTTTGCTCTTTGTACGCCACTTTTCTGTTCACCGTGGGAATGATAAATTCTTCTGCTAAATTCCTCATATCTCCTTAATTGAAATAGTCTTCTGTTGAGGGAGGAAGCTCACGTGTCACAGAAATGCGCAAGGTATGGTCCAAGGTACGTAGCCTTCAATGTTAGAATAATGAGTCTATCTCTGTGTTAAAGTGCAAAATGGCTCCCAAGCTATTTAATTTTTCAGCTTGTAATGCAGTAAAATTCCACTGCTGACTGACAAAGGCTTGTCTCAGTAGAAATACCATGCTGTGTATGTACAGGAAAAAGTCATAGCCGGAAATTGATACTGTAGATGGAAAAGTTATGATGCACCTACGGAAAATAAGTATGTTTTCTTGCAAATGTGAAAGTGGCCCTGTAGCTTCTTTTGACATATATATGTTTGCATAATTTGTACATCCAGTGTAGCTCCCCCATTTGTAATAAACTGTATACCCAATATCCTCTAGTACTTTGGAGCACCTTCATCTTCTTTCATACAATAATTAACTAGAGGGGTGTAGGTTGGAGCCAGAGTGGAGCTGCCAGGAGTGTGTCAGGATTAAAGGTGGAAAACATTTCATGAATGAAATGCATATACACTGGTCTGATGGCTGCTAAGGGCCCCATTAAGGCTGAGGAGTAGCATGGGATTTCAAGGGAGTGAAGCCCTCTGATGACAGAGCAATTCTACAGAAACCTGAGGAAATGCCCATACATTTTCAATCTTGGAAACATTCCAAATGAATTCTAAATGTGACTTTTGAGAGAGAAAAATACACAAATGCTAGCTATTCTCTCTGTAAGTGTGGAGCAGTACCATGCATTGTTAACAGTGGTTGGTCAACAGTAAATGTCACATCATGTTCTGCTATGAACATACCTAAGTGCTTAATTGCACTGTTCAACCACAAACACAATCAGTCCCAAGTGTGGATGTGTGCCTCGTTCACAGAGCAGCTGCCTTGTGACCAGGCTCAGCAGTGCTTAAAAAAGGACCCTATTTCTTCCATACATTAGCCTATGATATTATATTCAAAAGCATGCATATGGTATACCAGTCTTCTGACACCAAGCAGTGCCTTCTGTATTCACCTTTTTCTCCAATCCACTCCCATATCCAATTATTTTAAAATTATTGTTATATTTATAAATACTATATAGCTATATTTTTTGGCCTCAAACAGAAATCTGCAGAATTAAGGTTAGCCTTGAGTTAGGGTAGATTTTGTAGATTTCTACAGCCTAACATAGTCGTGTCTCAAAGCAGACTGGGGCAGTTGCCTGACTAGCGAGTCAAATAAACAAATCTTTTAGAAAAGTGAACCAATACATACAGTACAATGAAAATATTAATCCAAAAAGACTTATTTGTTCATGAACTAAATGCCACTGGTGCCAACAATGTCTTCCGGTGTATTCTAGTGGGTCAACGGTTTCTTGTTCATCTTGTTTTAAATGAAATAGTGTAGACAAACTCCACCAATTATTAAACACAGAAAAAATACCTAAAGTAAATACCTTACATGTTAAACAATAACTCAGCAATTGTAACCAAGGTATATTCGTTCCAACTACAGTATTCAGGAACACACCCTTCATGGCTACCCATAGCTAAATACCACTACAAAATTTTGTGTAGCTACATGTTGGAATCAAGATGATTACTTCAATAGCATTTTCAATAACATTGGGTGATAATAGGACCCTGCAAAAGGCAGCTGGAGAACCAGCATTTTACCTGACTCCACTGCACATCTGCTGATGGAAATGTATTTTTTATAGTGTAGACACACAGGCAATCTATCACACAGGATTGACATTCCAGCCTTGGATGTTATGGGCCAAGTCCTGCCTATATCAACCAAACTTCATTCTCTGCTTTGACATTTGAGGTAAGGATATTATCATTTGATTTGTCTATTCTGTAGTCCTGATGATTCATAATGGCAAATACACTGACACCGACAGGGATATCTGTTAACCTTGTTTAGGTGTTTTATGTGATCATGGGTCGTTACAGTCTAACCATCCTGCCCAGCTGATACTTACACCCCCATCTTTTCCAAAATCCTCACAGCAGAAATAAAGCACTGCAACAGAAAACCAACATTTAAGCCATGAATTTCAGTCAAGTTCTCAATTACAAGCAGCCCTCCTATCACATAGTTTAAATACGTGGGCTTCTTTTTTCTTTGCAGTGGATATCATTTGTCATGTGTTTCTATGGAGACAGACTTCTGACTTCTTAACAAGGCACTAGTCAGTCTCCTCAAAGCTTGATTACTGACAGGCATGAGTTTTGTAATGTTTTCTCATGTTTATCGACTGTTTCACCTGCTAACCTATTGGGTGCAAATGGAGACATTTCCATCGCTAATGGCCACTGTGATTGACTTTTAATTGTCTGGAGAGGTGAATCACCACTCAGGGAGCCACTCGGTCTTGTGTGCATATATTTACCGCTTAGATTCAGCTTTCACCAGACTTTTTGACCATATAAAGTAGAAACAACATGTAAATCATATTTGAAATGTGTTGCTTCAGCTCATCAGAGTGCCTGCAGAAATGGAATATATATGTGTTCTGGATGTTAATGTGGAAGGGTATACACTGGTTGCAGTACATTGGTCAGACTGTAAGGAGTAATCTATAAGAAAAAGAAGGGGGTTGAAAATGAAATAATTTACCATTGTGTCTCTGTGCCTCCACACTGTCCATTTACAGATGTTGTTCAGAGAGCAATGAGAAGTATATGTTTTGGGCTTCTCCCTACAGTTGGGCCAGATAGCCAGTCACATTCCCTTTTTTCAGAGTGTGAGTACTTGGTGACTGTACCTGCAATGATACTGTGGATACTTCCCACGGCCTCCCAGAACTGCAATGCACACTTTTTACACCGGTGCGCTCTGCCCCATTCCCCTACCTGGAATCTCCTTTCGCCTAATGTCACCTTTGACCTATCACAGTCATAAGCACCAGGTTTGTCCATCCTGTATGACTAATCCAGCACAGGAGCCAACTGTTGAACAAGAGAAGATAACTAGTGTCACTATGTTGATGTTTTCTGCATGGATAATCTCATGTTTTCAAAAAGAAACCCCTTTGAACGTACAACATTTCAGGTTTTCTCTTTTTTTAGTGCAGCAGTGTAAAGCTCTGTGTGGAAGAGCCACGAAAAAATACTTTGATTTCTTTGCTCGTTTTGATTTGTGATTGATTCAAAACTCATTATCTCTGCTTATCTCTTGCTCAAGTGCTGGAAGAAGTATTCAAATTAAACGCCTCTGCTGGTGCAGAAACACTACATCAAATTACTACACAGTGTGCAGTCAGCAGCCGTCCTCTCCACACATCCAGCAACACCTGGAAATAGCATATTGCCTGAAGACTGATGAGCAGTCTTCTCACAGATGCCTCTGAGAACATTGAAATAATAGGCTAGTCAATGACCCATAATGACCTAATTATAAAAGAAAGCTACCTAAATAAAAGAAAAATAGCCTTAAGAATGTCCAGAAAGCAGATCCCTGCCTTCTTAGTCAGTGTGGACTTTAATCCACAATAAAATAAATGTATTTATGTTATGTTAGTTTATGTTATGAATTTTCATAACAAATTACACATTTTTTAGTTAAAAGGCACAGTTTTGTAGTTCTGTACTTAAAAATGACCTCCTGGGATTTTTTGTAATAAAAGAGTAAGGCTTAAACTGCACCAGTGTCCTTGAGATTTCCTTCTGTGATTAGCTTGACAGCTCTGTATGAAATTGGGAGCAGACAATGGCAGGAGGCTGTCACAGCACCAACAAACTGACTATGTTATGCTTTCATGTTGTTTCTTCTCTTTATTTCTGTCATTTCTGTTTGTAAAGTTGTGGAAAAAAACCCATGCAAAAAATGAAGATGAATCTGAGTAAATCAAAGAAGCAGACCATTTGGTACTGATCCCTGAAATGATTCAGGAATTTAAAAGAATGCACACACTTTCAAAAATAATAATTTATGTAATTGTTATGTTCAAAAGTCTTGGAACAGTACAACATAAATGCCAGCATAGTTTGTTGATGTTTCAGCATGTGACTTTGTCACAGACCAAACACACCTGCATATAACCACAAATCGCAGGGTATCTCCATAACCTAATAGTGTTTTCTTGCCTGATTCCTTCTTAAGGACATCAAATTTTGATTTGAGAAATTCACAGACACACTTAAGCTGATGCGGCCTTTAAAATCAAGCATAGGCTCATCTGTGGACCGCATTTGAAACGCTGAAATCTGCATGTGTCCGCAAACTAACACAAAGCCACACAGGATGATGTTGCTGGAGTGCATCTGTTTTGCTCCGAACCATCAGCGCGCTCGGATCTAATGAGAACATTTGTATTCAGACAGTCTAAGCGGTAAATTGTCCTCTCTTCAAGGGTGCAATCGAATTGTGTGTGGACTGCATAGGTTTAGAGCTGTTATGTGCCTGCTCTTTCTCAACAGAAAGAGGTGATAGCATTCCAATAGCGTCAGTCAGGCAAAGGAAATTCATTTCCAGCACCACTGTGACTCTAAAGAAGAATTAGGAGGCGGCAGAAACATGGCAGGGGCAATGCGGGACTAGCTGGGATCGCTATCCAAGTGCTAAATCTCATACATTCAGAGCACATGGGAGCCACTTCCTCAATTACCCCATCTCATTACAGGATTATATATTGAGATGTGAATATATGAGTGCAGCCAGGCCAGGTACGGTAATGGAAAATAAGCCCTCACAAAAAGAAAGCAATTATCCGCATAAATAGACCTGGAAAGGGAAATTGGTGAGGAAACATTAGACTAACGAGACTTACTGACACAATGGATCTTTTTTTATGTGAAAGAACGACCTGTATAGAATAACCAGTCTAAAGATTAACATTTTCAGTAAATATTAAATTCTTATTCATAAGTCTGGCAGTTTGCCTGTATGATTGAAGTAACGTTGTGTGTTTGTAAGTGTAAGTCATATATATATATATATATATATATATATATATATATATATATATATATATATATATATATATATATATATATATATATATAATATGTATATATAATGTACTACCTTATGTATGAATGTTGGTCTGAACATCAGCGTGTATATTTAACACTGTGTACTGTTGTGGTGTAGCCTTACACTGCTCCAGCGGCTCATCTCCTTCTCTGTGCTGCATTTTTTGCATTGTCCATGTGGGAGCCACTATGCTGGGAACACCCCCCCAACCCTTGTTCCCAGAGACAAAAAGCTCCATCTCCACTCCACAATTGCTCTAAACTCTAAACAGAATTCAAGCTCACAGACCTTTGTTGAGGGTCCCATTCCAGGTGACACATGGCACAGGCCATCTGTCATCTGGATTTTTTAACCTTTTCACAGTTGTCATGCTTTTTCACATTTTTCTTGTACCTTCCACGCTGATGCAGTTTACTCAGAGAAAGTTTGATGCCCGTGTCTGTGCAGGTCTGTATCACTTATGAAAGTATTTGCATATGATACCATGGCCTTGTAGATGCTATCAATTACGGGTGCTCCAGCAACTTATCTGAACAAGTCCCACTCCATCTCAATCTCAGCCTTTAACATACTGGCTAATGTTATTTTGCAATTGGTAGTGACTAAGTTGCTTGTGCATGTGTCTGACTAACAAATGACTAGCCCCACACAGCAGAAGGCAGTGCTACACACCATTCACTTTAGAGTCGAATGGCAGCTCAGCTACTTTGGTCGTGTTTGTCCCAGAACCTCTAAGGCACAAGATGGAGAAACAAAAGGAGTAATGAAACGCAGTAACTTCTTTATTTCCCAAAATACAACATGATTTACTGCTTGCAACACAAACCTGAGTGTTTTCAGTACACTAAGCAATAAACTAAGCTAAGAAATAGCCTTCCCAGAGAGGAACATCACTCACAGCTTTTGCATTTGCATTGTGCTTCACATCAGCACAAAATGTTGAGCAATATAGCGCACGCTCCTCAAATAGAAGTTGTACAAGATACAAGCTGATGTAGAATGTGTGTAGCCTTTTCAGAACAAAGTTTGTGATTTCAGACCATCGAATGTGATTTGCTACAAGTGACTAAATTGCCATTTTAAGCTGTGCTATTTTATTGTTTTTTTTAAGTTCTACACATAGGCGCTTATAAGTAAATTCAACTGCATGTTCCAGTCACTGTGTTAAATGATTGTGTCTCAATGAACTTGAAGACCAATGCAGACATGTTCATCCCAGCCCTCCCCGTTGACCCCATCACTGGCAAGAGGAGACGGAGGGGGTTTAGACTCCTGTGAAGCCAGACGAGATCAGTATCTGGTGGTGGCCTAAGAAGATATCAGCATGCATAAAGGAATGAATCACCTTTATGGGTCTGCCAATGTCAGTTGCCGGGTGCATTCAGACCCTGCAACATCGCAACAATGCAATCCATTCACCAGATGTCAACCCGCTGGAGATACGTTGAAAAACCGACCTGTGATTTAAAATAGGAAGCAGCAGAGAGGATTGAGTTTTTTTTCTTCTCTTAAAAATACGCTAAAGGTTTTTTTTTCCTTGATTCCCATTTCAGAAGGCTAACCAGTTTAAGTGAAACGGTCCTTTCAGAAGGGAAATGCACAGTGCATTTGGAAAAGGAAATTAGGGCTTGGACTCTTTTCCCTTCATTCATTCTCCTGCAAATCTCTGATTCTGCTCCCACTTCACAATGTACTGCAGCTTTTAAATTTCATGTATATCACATGATCACATATCACACACTGTTTGCGCATCCCTTCTTTTCTCCCTTAGTGTAGAAAAAAATACCAACTACATCCAATAAGCCAAATCAGAGGTTATCCTGTGACTTCTAGATACCTGACTACCTGCTTCTCAAACCTAATTTCCATTTTCTGTAGACAGCCTGAGCTTAATAAATGCCATAAGAATTAGTCCATAATGATAAACTAATAAATGTTCTCCTTTCCGCATTTCAGCCTATGAAAACAGAAACATTCTGACAGGTCTTGTTATGGCAACCATGCAGATGCGCAGTCAGAAAGATAAGGGCTCGACCTAGGGGCTCGAGATCAGAAATCAGGATCTTACTAACAGTTATCACAGCCGCTGCCTCTGGGCCCCAGGGGAAGCGTGAAGCCCCTATTAAATGCAGCTGCAGCTCATGATACCGACTGTAATCAGAGCCAAGCCGTGTCACCGCAAGTGCTCCGCTGCAAGCCCCGCGCTAGTATGAGATCTCCACAGATCGGCGTGAGAATTACATTCTTTGCAAGGCATCCGTTTTCACGGCGGCAGATAACTTTTGACTGGCGTGTCTGTGCATAGCTTATCACGGTGGCACCGTGACGCCGGGCTGCCTGTAGGGATAGGCTGGGTTAGGCTGGACATTTGCTATTACGATACCTCTGCTCACTCGTGCCCTTGTTTTTGCTGTGTGTCGCCTTGCGCAACATCCGATTATATATTGAATTACATCGCAATCCGATGCTCGTCAGAGAAAGTGTCAGTCAGAGTCCCCCAGAAGCCAGTGGACGTTCAAAATGAAATGGCAGTACAGGTTTGTTTGCATAGCGCACTTAATTTTTTGATGCGGTGCTTCAAAGAGCCGATGCCCATAATGAAGTGAGCGGCTTCATTACGGTTTTATTGAAAGCATTAGCCCTCGGACTGTTCCGCTTTGTTTATCTCTCTCATTTCCCTGAAAGCTTTAAAAGGCTGAATTCCCTTCCGTCCCGGCCTTTTTACACACCAATTTTCGGAGATATTGATCTGTTAAAAGGAGACTGCAGGGGCTGAAAAAATAATTAAGAATGAGCTACTAAAATACCTTGCCAATTATACCATTTATTTAACGAGGTGTGTGATGGTCATTTAATATTCCCAAGAAGTGTTCCGTGTTTGCATTTAAATAACTCTTTTAAGGACAGACCAATTTGCCTCTCACAAATTCAGGCCTTTTTAAGAGTCCTCCTTTTTGCTGAATAGCCTGGGATCTCACAAACCAACGCAAATGGCTCTCCAGAACCCCCCTGTTAATGAATGTCTGTCCACTGTAATTAGATTCTAACAGTCTGATTAATGCCCCTGATTGGGTGTTTGATAACCAAGGCTCCAGGGGATGTTAAATCAGAATCCAGATGCTCCTGTGATTCAGGTACAGTATTAATTAACATAAAGATTTGCTGTCTGGCTCCTGCATCAAGACCAGGTACAGAAGGGACCCCATAACACTTTCAAATCCAGTATTTTACCACCACATTGATCCCAAGCCCTGGGGTCCAAGCTGTTTCAACAAGAGCTCAAAACTTTGTGCTGAGAAACTTTATGATGGAAGTCACTTCCAGAGGAGATGCAGACTTCTGTATTTACATGAAGCACTTCACTGAAGGATACAACAGCAACTTTCAAAGGACACTTTGAGGAAAGCGTATGGACAGGAGTGTGGGTATGTCTCTCCTGGAAGTAGTCTAGCTGGTCGCAGCTGTGGGAAAGGCAAACAGATATCACTTTGAGAATGTGAGTCATTGATGGGATGACGTCTGCGTGGGGGACTTTTGGACAGTTACTTGCTTTTGAATCGATGGCAATAACAGCGTCTGCTGGCGTAACGGAGAATGTCAACCAGTTCTGGTCCAGGCCCGAGCAGTAGGCGGAAAACAGGTATGGCAGCAGTCGCCCGGAGCAGGCTCAGGAAAGACAACACGGACAAAATAACACCATTTTGCAGCGTAATGCTTTCCCTGCCACTTTTAACCAGCATAGTAGTCAGCTCTCTAATCCTCCTGACAGCTATATTGTCCTCCATAGGCTGCAGACAGCAGAAAATAGAAGACATGCATTTTCATACATACACCTGCACGGACTCCTCAATTAGTTTAAGAAAAAAACAGTAATGGCATCTAAACCTGCGTCTGTGTCCTACAGTTCAGAATTTTGTGGGACAAAAAAAAACTTTGGGGGACCTTTTGTGTATGGGAAACTGTGCTCTCTCACTTTTGAGACAAAGAGTGCAAATGAGGCGTGGGGTCAGGGGGCAGGCCACAGGGTTGGCGGTGGGAAAAGATGAAGATGCCCCCAGTGGTTTGAAGGGCAGACAGGAAGCCAGCATGCTGAGAAGAGGGGTGGTAAACATTGGAATGCCAAGCACACAGCCAGTAGGTGGCACATACAAAGCTGTTTCATACATGTTTTATATTTCAGACTCAGCATTCTCCCGGGGTATTATCTTTTAGGAGAAGCACCCTTGGTGCTGGGAATTAGTGAATCTCGGCAGGTGGCTGATTAAACATTCACTCAAACTCTCTGATGCTCAATAAGCTCTTTCTCTGGGTCAGTGAGGATATGCAACTGTGTCCTCTCCCTTGTATATTGTAGCTTCCATGCCTGTTGTGATGGTATACATTTATGTGATGTGCACATACATTTAGGGAAGGGGAGAGGGAAATGTGCTTCATGTGTTTTGTCAAGCAAGAAGAAGGAATGTAAACCACTCACACCTTTTTCTTCAGGTTTAATTAGCTTTTGCTCCCTTCACTTGTAATAATTGTTGGATGTGTGGATGGTAGCTTTTACCCACATATTTTTTGGAAATACACAAATAGGAATTATGTCTGTCTTGATCTGTTGAGCAGACTCAGCTTTGAAATGTCTGCAAGGACATCCCTGGCCTCTGCCTCAGAAACTTAGATTGAGATGTATCTTCAGAGTGAGATGTAAATTTTATTTTATGCTCCTGAAATTGGGAGCTAAGACTCTTTCTAACCTCTGTTCCGCTCACAGATACCTTATGGCTAGGAAATCTCTACTATGAGTTCTAAAGCAAAACAGGACTGGAGAATCAACACAGAGCCTGGAGGAGGATGAGTGGATGGAGGAGTGATAATGTTGAGTTGTGAGATTTTACACGGGGGGTAAGGGGCAGCCCATTGCTAATGTACAGACTGGCCTTGTCTACCCAGCAAATTTATTTCTTTATCCTGTTTCTCTGCAGTCAGACATTATTTAAGCCCTCCCCAGCATGTCAAGTTTTTAAACTGAAATATGTTCTCACTGGAGGGCAGGTCATGGATCTTTACTGGCCACAGTGTTTTCTCAAAATGGGAGCGCTGAGCTCATGTGAACAGGCCAACCCTCAAAGCTCCTGAGCAAAAGGGGCGGGGTGTTTTATGACAGCTGTTTAAATTCCCTCCTTGTGGGAAGATGTACAGTGTGTTGGGGCCCTAGGAGCAGGATTACGACATGTTTCTACAGTCAAACTCTTCTCTGTCAGGCCGAATTAGAGGGCTTTCAAAGACCAATATGACAGCCATAATTCTGTCCATACTAATGTGCTACAGTGGTACAGCGTGTTGCAGCGCACTGCCCAGTCGTTCAGCGGCATGGCATGAGTTATGGTGCCAGTCTCTGATCCGTGTGAAATTAATGATGTTTAGTGAAACGCTCCCATCAGGTGTTTTACATTTTAATCAGCCTGCCCCACAACACAGAATTCATGTAATTCGGTGCCCAAACCACCGCTGTATAATGCTTATAACACCTTTGTCACCTATTTACAGCTTGTTTATGAGCTCTGAGGGTTGTGTTTTCTCTTAGCTCCCTCTTTTTGTGTAACAAGCATTTTGATTAGTTTTCTTTTATGCTGCCTGTTCTCAGACTGACTTGAAGCCTTTTGCTTCCAGATGGATAGCACCTCAGTCATACATTTGTCCCAATGGGCTTTTAATGAGCAATTTATAATTCAGCCCCACATTTTCTATTGAGGATATCCATGGAGCATTTTCATTGCATTGTTTGTCTCCAAAGCCTTGGTTCTACTAAACAAGGATGTACATCACTAAATGATGCTGGTTGTGTGTGGGTTTTTTTTTAGGTTTTTTGCTTTTCTTGATTAGGAACTTGCCAAACCCTGTTTATAAGTATGGTTACCTATCCAACATTCCACACATTTACAGTACACTTTGTCAACTGTAGAGCTGATCTAGTAATCTGTGCATTGTCTCCCTTTTGTATGTGTTGTTAGCATGAAAGTTGGGTCTACAAGCCTGCTTGCCACCATGGAAGAAGTCTATTAACCTTTTCTGTGATATATTGAAGCTCAAATCACCAATTGGTGCTGAGACCAGAGTGTAAATTTGCCCTTCGTTCTCATCAAGCACTATTAACCAATCAAAAAAAGAGAGCAAGCTGGGGGGACATGATGGAAATGCTCTCCTTGATCAAAACCTACAATTACTGAGACAGGGAAGAAGGTGCAGGATAATGTTGGGAAGGACAGGAGAAGAAGAAGGGCGAGGAGACCACAGGAGGAGAGGAGAGGGAGAGAGGAGACTGTGACAGACACCTCCTTTAGGAGCCTCAGTCACTGCGGCAGATGGGCTCATTTCAGTCCAAATGAAAAAGGCAAGCAGGAGCAGGGTTCAGATAACGTGCATACTGGGTGTCATTGTTGCCATGCTCTAGGAAACTGTATCAGAGCTCTGGCGAGTGATGGCTATATAGTAATATCACTGTGTGGCCAGCTCTGTTGAATTGATTGGCAGAAGAATGAGAAGAATGCGTGTGTGTGTGTGTGTGTGTGTGTGTGTGTGTGTGTGTGTGTGTGTGTGTGCTACTTCCTCCCAACACAACAGAACAGCCTTTGACAACAGAATTCCCCCTGCACTGGACCCTGGACATCCTTCAGCACCCATCACCCACAGACCTGACAACCCTCATAATTATTCCTGTATCATTTCTCAGCCCAAGACTTTGATTCTATAGCATAGAGAGAGTGCCGGGGGCCAGCCTTCCCTTGAGAGCTACCCAGCATGCTGTCTGCGCCTCCTGTGCCTCTCTCCCCGCCTGGGCAGGATGCCTCAGGGAACTGTCCTGGGTGCTGAATTCACATGGGGGAAAGGGAGATGTAGAGAGCCTGTGCATATAACCCGTTTTCCTCCTCTCCCTGATTGGACGGCTGAAATCCCTCCGGTAGCACAAGGCCCTACAGCGCTGGAGTCGCATACACCCTGCTCATACTGCGGCTGTTTGCACAAGCTGTGTGGATGTGAAATGACGTGTACTGCAGTCCCATATTAATACAGTTTTGAGCAGTTTGCTGAGGAAACACTCCTTTAGGCAAGGTACTCTGCATTTCAGGAATCATTCCAGGAAGCAAGAGATCCAAATGGGAAACAAGGCCAGCTGTTGCTAACTGTCCGTGATTGAAGAGTATACAATAGGTCTTTGTCCCGGGAGGTTTACTGGGGCCTGTCCTTTTGATAAAGAGTGACATTGGGTAGAACATCCGTGTGTGAATAAAATGCATACCTAGACAACACAGAAAGAATGAAATACAATGTTTGACTGTCATGAAAAAGAAATTTTTATTCATTCGTTCATTAAGCAAAAGAGTAATAACGCACGCAGTAATTCTATGCAAGCAACAAAGTTCAACAACAGTGTACACAATAAGCTATTTAATATGATGCTAAGTTTTGACCTTGTTTTGACCTTGGAGTTTTTTTTTTTTTTTTTAAGAAAAGGTAATATTATTCTCAGAAAATGTTCTCCTTTGATACCAATCCTTACTGATGAATAATACGTCTTTTGATTCAGACAGATCCTTTTTTCCCTGCTCTCTCATCTTGATCAATGTGTAAGGTGAAGAAGTTAGAGTTTCATCAGACCTGAGCTTTCAACCTTTTTAATATTAGATCAATGTGAAAGTGAGAATTTCACGAACTGACAAAGTGTGGACAATATGCTCTCTTTTCTGTCTCTTTCAACGGAAAAAACATGTTTTGGGAGAGAACAGGAAGATCCTGATCTCCACGAAGATGCACAGAGTGTTGATCTGGCTCATACATTACTAAGGGATTGGTGGGATTGGGTTGGAAAGGGTGCCATAGATGTTATGAGATCCTTTCATCGGATTTCTTGCCTTTTCCTCATGCGAAAACACAATGTGTTTTTAACTGGATCACCCCAGGCCTTGTCTGAGTTCTTATTATCAATCAATGGCTGAGCTCAAGGTTTTACTGTACGGGGTGGGTGGCAAAGGAGAGGCGAGAGCTGGGAAGTGCACAATTAGATGCCAGAACCACTCTGCAGATGAAACTCACTACACGGATCACAAACTTAGCGGAAACAAAGCCTGGAGCTGTCTCCTCCAGTAGACTGAGGCAATCCATCTCAGAGCTCCCAGTAATGAGGGGTCTGATTGCTTTTCCCAATGAGAAGCCGACACAGGGAAATGGATCCTGCACCGGCGTTTAAGAAAATAAATCTATGATCTACCACGGACAAGTTTTTCATCCTAGGATGCATTTACATTTATTCATTTGGCAGACACGTTTATCCAAAGCAACTTAGATAGGTTACCATTCCTTACAATGTTATCTATTTATACAACTGGATATTTACTGAGGCAATTGTGGGTTAAGTACCTTGCCCAAGGGTACAGCAGCAGTGTCCCCAGCGGGGATTGAACCAGTAACCTTTCGGTTACGCGTCCTGCTCCTTAACCACTATGCTACACTGCCGCCCAGTGTAGGATGCAGCTCAGAGGAGGGAGGCATCCACCCCTCACTCACCGAGGAACCCCACTTTCCTACACATCATACAAATGCATGACCGGTGGTTGCTCACAGTTTGCCGATATTCAAAACATTACCTTTTTGTTCACCTACAGTATCAAATATGTGTGGACATGAAAATGGATGTGATTTTGACTCTGCAGTGCTAAAAAAGCATACCATTCAGAGTGTGTGACTTTAGATGCTCATAATCTTAGTAATTTATTAAATCAGCGTCGCCTACACGAACAGATGTTCTGGCCCTAATAGGGCACTGACACAGAAAACAGTGTATTTCCAGCCAACAAAGTAACTAGTTTCAGGCAATGTCATGCATCAGAACAAACCTCTCTGACCAAAGTGCCTGAGTTCTCTCAGACTGTGCAGCTTACGGCTCCAAACCAAGGTGTTTTTAGCCATTTGCTCCAGTTCATTTACAATGTGAAAATAGGCTGTCTGTAAACCAAAATGACCCATTTGAATGTGCATCTAGGACTTCCAGAGCACTTCTCAGAGGGTCCCAGCACAGATGGAGCCAAACATGCAAATCTTAGGAATGCACTTGTTCATTTAAAATATGTGATGGAAAGTGTGATTTGCTGATAAACAGCATGTGTATAAATGTAAATGAGTTGCTGTTTCCTCCAGATACAGAGCATCACAGTGGACTCCGACAATGGTGTGATGGAGAATGGAAGTACTGGATGTTTCCTGCAATGCCACAGCAATGGACAAATGACAAGGCTTAAACAGAGGACAGCCTGCCAGACTGCCTGGCCTCATTCTGAGCTTAAAGCTTCCAATAGTGTCCGGTTTACTTTATGTTGTGATAGCATAAAAACAGAGCATAGCATAAAATAGCATAGCAGAGCTATAGTATAAAAACAGAAGTGTGTCAGTGATGAAAACAGTACTGCATGCTGAAATGTTTGCATCTCATCTTTATAAAAATGTTGAGTGTTTTATGATCCTCTTTGACTGTAGTCAGTGAAATTCCAATGACCACATCTCTGTTTTAACCTTTAGGACTAAAGAAGAGCACAGTTCACTTTTACAAAAAAAAATGTATTGTTTGCCACCATGAGCAAGAACCCATTGAAAGCCTTGCTGAAAATAAAGCTACTGATTGGAAGTTCCTCTCTAATTAACTTATTTAACATGTGGTGACATTTTAGAGTTGGTTTCACAAATGTTGCCAGCAGAATAACACCTTTTCACTGATGAAGGCAGTATGCTGAAACATTGAAACCTTTAGTCTTGTTTTTCTATTTAAAACAATCTTGAGTGGCAATCCTTTAGTCTTGTATATATTAAAAATGTTTTCTACATTTATCCACTGCCACAAAGGATCAACTGGATAAGCGAAGATCTATATCATTTTCCACTTTATGAAAGAGTTTTCACATCAATGTGTGCCACATGCACAGTCACATCCACAGACACTGTCCAGTGCCAGATGCAACAGAATCTGCTCCGGTCCGCCATCATGCTGCAGTGTGATCCTTCATCTCTGATGGTTGCAGTGTTCCTGGTTGCACAGGCTTGTTGTTGTACATCAGCTCTGACATAAAAAAGAAAAACACATGTAAAAGCACTCGTCAGCCTAGGGTCACATGACAGAGTTTTTAATTGCGAGCAGCAGTTAATAATTCCAACCGCCCCACCCCCCACCTGTGTGAATGGATGTCGCACGCTTGTTATGGCATTCATCGCTGGCTGCACCTGCAGCCCTTGCTGACTCAATACAATGGTAATGGTGCCACCTCTCCCTGAGCACAAAACAAAAAACAATACAGTTTCTCTGCATCTATCAACTATTGCTTTTTTCTTTTCTTTTTATGGGTTTTATGAATACGCTATATAAAATCTCCCCTTACAGGAATAAAAGCTGTACGCCCTCTAAGCATTCCTGAGTGGCTCGACATTAGGGCCATTTTCATTCAACCATTAACAAAGGATGAGCAAAACAAAAACACTCTGCCCGCCCATTGGTCCTGAAAATAGTCACACGTGAGGGCAGGTGAAAAAGAAACATCTGTGCCTTTTCCATTGGTCTCTCTGCATGCCACAAAATGTAGTTAACAAAAGAGCTGCGGTGAACGTTAAGCATGCCTTTATGGTTCACCCAGTCTCACTCACCTGTTATGTGGAACAATAAAACAGTAGGCTAAGTTTTATTTAATCAAATATACTCTCACTGCAGATCTGTGCTTTTCCTGCATTTCCCCAGTCAAAAGCCTCAAGCAGAACTGCCTGACTGTCTCTGAGCTTTGATTGATTAGTTATTGTAGGGTTCATTTAGCAACACTCAGTTATTGCAGTTTGTTTAATTGATTGCTTGTCCATGAATGTTTGCTATAAAATCACAACATATTCTAATGAAATTCATAATAGAGGAGCATTCTAATGAGCTGACCATGAATTATCATTCAAGCAGTGGAATATATGCTGCCCAGTCAAGCTGCATGCACTGACAGATATCCCCTTTGTATCACTGCATATTAGTCAGCACTAATAGCCCCATGATATTAATAAGTTTGCTTGATGTTAAACATTCATTTTTCTATTATGACATTATTGACTCAACTCCCAGATGACGTAATATAACAAATAATTTCCTGTCATAGTTTTCTTATTGCAGACACCCACAGGAAATGAAGACATCACTCAGGTCTCTAACCATGCAATTTCGAAATCATCTTCATCGCAATCTGTTCTTAATTTTCGCAGGGAGTTCATGCATGAAAGAGTTATTATTAATAAGAAACAAGACCATTCAGAAGTTTAACTCCTGGTCTAACTAAACACACTCTATAAAAGCAGGCATGAAGGGAGAAATAGCTCAAAGATAGCTCTTTCATATGGCCTTGCTGCCAGTTCAGAATAGGAAATACTGAAGTTGGCTCTCCAGTAAATCACCATGGAAATTTGATTTTATTAACTCAACAGTGAGAGACCTTGAAGTTCCATTAGGACAGGATATTCAGATACAATGAAAAAGATACAAGTTTTATCTTAGGAAGAAGAAACAATGGAGTTTAATAACGCAGGAGGAGAGTGCAGAATAGTACTCTGTATTTTGCTCTGACTGACCTTGATAGGATGTTGAAGTTGTCAACACGTTTTGTCAAAATGAGAGGACCTGGCGTGGGCGGGGCCAGTGCTGTCAGTCACGGAACCGGGGGGCACTCACGGCCTATCTGAACCACTCAGATCCGGAGTGGAGTGAGGAGCGGCCCAGTCACAGCAGAGCTGGCAGCAGAGACAAAGTCGTCAAGCAGAAACAACAGCAGGAAAAAACAGGGAGGGTGGGAGGTGGTGGAGCTGAGGTGGGATATCCAGAAGCCCAGGTTTATTTTCAGCTCTGTTGGAGAAGCGTCTAGCCTGCTGTGAACTCACACCAAAAAAAACAGCACAATAATGGCAGAACAAAAAAAAGCCTAAATGATATCGCCATCTATCCCTGGCAGGCACAGTTCAAGACATCAGATCTGGCATCTGAAACGGAACCCCCCCAAAAGCGATGAGAGACAGGCAGTGCGTTTCACTTTCAGAAGCTGTTCAGAATCCCCGCTGGGCCGCGGCGCTCTGGAGAGGACACAGCTCCTCCTGAGGCACGTCGCTTCTGTTGTTGCCGTTCCGACTCTGGTCTTGTTTAGAGGGCAGTTTGGCTGGTTTTACAGCCCGGAGCCCAAATCATCAATCAAAGGCAGAGTCACTTCCCTGTGTCTCACTTACTCTGTCCGCCGCTTCAGAGGAAGCGCTGCCTGTCACTGATCCCAGAACACCGGCTCTCCACTGTCCCTGTGCATACTCAGACTGCCCCCTCTCTGGAATGCTGATCCAGGGCTTTTGTCAATCTAATCCTGTCCCCTGAAAGTCCTAAAGAGACGGTCTCCACCTCCCTGTCATTCAGAGGAGAATAATAATAATCTTGTTTTTTGTGTTTGGGCTGATGGACGGGTGCACAGTAAGGCAGTGGGACTGAGGGCTGGAAGTCTAGGCTGCCCTGCACCGCTGCAAACCCTCACCTCTCTGACATTAGTGAAGTCGTCTCATTATGCGTGAAAGACCAGGCCCGTCACTCTGGTCTGGAGGACGCTGTGAAAAATGTCCTCCCGTCACAGGCTGTCACGACTCGGGTGGCCGAGAGAAGAAAATCTGTGTGTTTTTTTCTGCCTTCGTTTCTCCAGTGCCGCCTGCTCAATTCCCATAAATCAGGGATGTGACTGTGACGAGGGGCAAGAATAACTGCTGATCTGTCACAGGAGGTAAATGACAGGAGTGACTTTGTGCAGCCCGGGGAAGGACAGACACGTGACGGCTTTGCTTGATGCACCAGCCCAAGTTATGGCTACCGGGCCGTGGGAGGTACTCTTGGGAAATGGTGTTCCAAGGCCAAACATGGGGGTTCCTTTGTATTGTGACAGGCTAATGAACACCTAATGAAGCTCCGCTGTGTGATTTGATTACCATAGTTCCATTACCTAAAGCAACAACAGTAGTAATGACCAGTGACCAAATGTTTGCATTGTGTTTGTGCTTTTCCCACCACTATGTCGGTTGTTGGAAACATCTTCCATGTAATGTAGTTTGCTAGATCAATATTTCTGGAGAGAGCGGCACTCACATTGTAGCAATATCTATCATCTGAAATAGGTTGAACTGAAGTCCTGCACCACCCCCTTGTGGCCAAGATAATAGAGGCTCAATGAGGTGCTAACAGTGCGAGACCTAAACAGGCAAGAGTAACAAGAGTACATTATCAGAACAAAGACTGGCATCTCTGTGGAGCAGCAAATGAGGGTGTGGTGTAAACATTTGTATTGTGGCATTGATTTCAGCTTCCAGATGGATGGTTTCCTGTCATATTTATCTTTCTACAGACATATCCAGGACATGATGACATTACTCAGGTCTCTTGCTAAGCAACTTCTAAATTGTTCATCCTTGTTTATTTAACCAGGCTTATTTTCCTGTTAATTTGATGAAAGAATCTGTTCCGACCAGAGTGATCCATTATTAATATTAACCAGCAGTGCAAGCTTGAAAGGGTCATTTATAAGAAGCAAGAATAATACAAAGGTTGACTCCAAGGTCTAAATATACATCGTATCAGCAGGCACAACAGGGGAAACCAGCACAGTGATGGTTTCAGATAGCTTGATCAGATAGCCTTTACAACAGGAAGTACTCATCTGCCCTCCAGTAAATTACCTTGGAAATTTCATTTTAAATTAAAAGCGAGAGACTTTTCAAGCTCCATTAGGGCAGGATATGTAGGGCTGCTATCTCATTGTAACAACCCCTTTCCGTTGAAGTAAGTCACACTAGAATCCTGTACTACCCCCTAGTGGCCAACACTGTAGGGGTGCCATGAACTGCAAATAATAGAGGGCCTGAACAATTTTGTCAGGAACATATTACCACAACAAAGAATTGAAAGCTCTGCACAGCTAAAAAGACAATTTACTGTGCTGGGTCTCTCATCTTTCTCCGTAGTACCTCCCAGACCTTATCAGACAGCCTTTAGACCAGTTTCCTGAAAATACTGAAGGAATATCGTATGTGCGTAAAAAAAATACTTCAAGCTTCAGTGTTGTTACTTGGTATCATCCTATTTTTTTATTTTGTGTCATGGATTTGTCATTCATTTCTCTGTATATTTTTGTTTTTAGCCCTCTCTCTGTTGTTAATTGATATATTTTGTCTTGATTCTTGATAAATCTTGGTTAGCTAGTCAGCTTTTATGTTCATTTCTTTGTGACAAACTTGCACTGTTTCAGTTCCATTATGAAAGGTACTGTGTTTGATAAAATTTGACTGAAAAGTGAAGCAAATACTGTTATATGAAATGCTTGAAAACATACTTATTGGACACTGTGGTTCTTTATTACAGTAAGACTATATTCAGATTACAACTGTGCATTAAATGCATTGAGTATTTGTTGTGTCCATCAGTTGTTAAGCCTCAGGGGCAAGGCTTACGGAAATTAATGGTAGTGATACTAATGATGCTTGTGAAGGAGAGGAAGAGAAGTCTATCAGTACAGAATGTGTTCAGAAATGACTGCCTGTGACCCCTAGCCTTTCTGACAAGAACCCAAAAGTATTCACCACATGTGTCATATATTGATCACATTCAGCCCCATAGTAAGGCCATTGCCAAGACATATTAATATCTTTCCCCAAAAGCATTATTAGAGTCTGGGAACATTACCAGTCATCCTGTAGTTATGCAGGCCACTAGAACAAACTTAAAGTTCCCAGAGCTCCCTCTGCCTTTAATTACGTTCTGGGACAATTGTTGTTTTCCCTACGATTTGTCATCTGTCTGCTGACCTCTGACCAGGTACAGGGCGTTTATTTTTACCGTGCTGAGCGGCGTGTGAAGTCTTGAAAGACACTGTCACACAGGTGAGAATTCGGGCAGGTAACACACTCAGCAGGTGACTCAGTCCTTTCTCCTGGCTTGTTCTTGTCTGTCAAATACCTTTCGCCCGTGCTTCCACGGAGTGACATATTTGTGTTGCTTCACATGGGTTCAAAGGAAGAACCTCCGCTGTGATGGGGCAACTGTCAAGATCTATGTTACCGCTGGGCTGATCTATCGCAATGACAGAGGCAACACGTGGATTCTTAACAGAAGTCACTGTGAGCAATAGTATGTCATTAGTACTTTTATTTATCCCCCAAAAACATCAGAAACTGGCTGATTGTAATACCTGAATAGCTTCTGCACTGACTCTATTACATTGAAGTTTTTCTCTACATTTCATTTAAATGTAAGGTTATTGAAGAATGATGTACATGATGTACACGATGTAAAGTTTCTGCCCTTTGGAATTCTTGTGTTTTAAAGGACTGTTACCTTGCAGCAGATTGATGCAAGGCTGTTTTGGAAGTTAGAAAAGAATGAGAGTCATGTGTGATCTTGTCAGCTCCTCATAACAAGTGTCATCGTGAAACATGTTTGTTCTTGCCCAGACAGTGAAAGGTCCATGGATAACCTAACACCTAGCCTAACATGAACTATCATTTATCAGTATCTATAAAAGAGCAGTTGTATAATCATGATGAATAGCTGCATGAACAACACATAATATAACAACATTAATTATAATAAAGAATTGTTTTATTTATTTAGCGAACACAGCATAAAGAATCAAAAAAATTTTGAATAAATATTTTTTTGCGTTTTTGTAAAAAAATAATAAGGCAATTCAATACAGCTCAAAATTTGCTTTGGCTGTACCAAGGGGTGTTTTTATTCTGCTGGGTTAACCCAGTTTACAGCACAAATACAATTCAAACTTTTGGTAAAATACAAGTGATCTCTTCCTCATACTTTGTATGGATAGCACTCAAGTGTCATACAAAGTGAACACTGAAACAGTTAAATAAACCAATAAAGAGGCAGTGGTTTGGTCACAGCTAGCAATGAGCTCGCTAATGGTCATTCTACAGTACTGAGTGGGGCCATTCCATGGCTTGTTGAAACACAGCTGAAGCCATGGACTGTGGAATTGATGGCTGAAGTGGTACAGTAATGGGAGATGCAGGCTGACCTTTGGAAACAGATTTTTATCATGACCATGCCATTAGTCTAGACAGATAAAAAGTGAATAAAAACAAGTCTCATCCGCCTGATATATGGAGCTGTCCGACCAAATAAAAAAGACGTTCAAAGTTGCACCTATTCATGAAATATTCAGTCCTTTGCCATCATCTTACAAATAAAATGCATTGCTCCTTGGTCCAAACCTTTGATACAATTCTTAGACTGACTTTTAGAACGCAAACTCCATCTCCATGGCAACACAGTAAATAGAATTCTGAGAACTACTTGGATGAAAATAACATTTACATGAAAACAGCGCCTCTTGCTCTACATACATTTAAGGAGCACAATGTCCCAGCGTCTCTCCTCTGGAAACAGCAATCAGTGGGGTCAATTTGTCCTTTCAAGATGGGAAGACAGGACTCAGCTGCAGTACACCTCTGTTCCTCTCACCTGGTGAGGGTTCTCAGTCTTTCCCCCTTTCTCTTACTTTCACTCTGTCTCACAAACTGGCACAGGAGAAACCAGGCTGAAAACATAACACATTCAAATGTTCATGCTTCAGATCATGGTATGAGATTCTTTTCTTTCAGTAGAAAGTACTGGCATATAAAGATTCTTCATGACATCTTAATCAGTTTATATCAGCAATTTATTTAATGACATGCCAGTTAGGATAAAGGATAAAACCCCTTTGGAAAAAAAATATCAATTTTGTTTCAATTGCCCGTGAAAATCCCATATGGAGTTGAAATATTCCTTTCTCTCCTGTTGATTTTTTTAGTCCGGTTTGTGCTGAGAGTGTGGTGCCTCCTTACAGCATGCAGCACAGTATTCTCCCACAGAGTCACTGCAGAACCAGCACCAGTGAACTCACGGGTTCATCCAGTAGGTCCAGCTCCCCTTTCACACCTGTCCAGCTGACGCTGCACCACAGCATGTGTGTATACTCCCCCAGGCCAACAGGTTGCATTTGGTACTTCCCTTCCTGCATAAGCAGGAGCCATCTGGATTCTGTGGCACTCTGGCCACTGCTCCCAGTGTGCACACCTTTGGGGACGGGCCTCCCTTCGCCCTTCTCCTGGTGACCTCAGTGTCTGATGCCATGAAGATATTCCAGTGTGAGCCAGAGGCAGAGCTGGAGACTGAGGTAGAGGCTGAGGCATCACAGAGAGGCCAGGTGGAAGAGGGGTGCAGGCTGGTCCCAGTACCAGACGAAGGTATCAGCGCTCAGACTCTGGAGTGCACCCTGGAGGACACAGACTGGGGTGCTTCTGGCCAGCAACAGTTGACTGGGGAGATGTCTGGCACTTCTGACAGCCCAGCCACCATGGCCGAGGACTTTGCTGTGGATTTCTTCTACGATGTGGACAGCTAGGGCCACCTGTGTGACTTCCAGCTGTTCGGAGAGACTATGTCTATGCAGGCCTGTGAGAACCCCACATCCTCAGCCATTCCAGACTATCCCTCCAATGTAGTCACCTTGTCTGAGGACTCCATTATGGATTACTCTGAAAAATGGATATCCATCTGACTTAAATTTGCCATGTCCATTCCAGAGAGAATTAGTGCAGCGAAGGGGTTCACCATATGTGAACCTGGCTCAGAAACAGAATCACTTAAGACCACATGTTATCCTCATTTGTTTCAAAGATACTTTCTTAACAAAGAAATACCTATAGAAAAATGTTTGAGGACTTTTATTGTTATTCATCAAGAAGGAAACAGCAATTGCTTATTGTAAATGTCTTCTTCAAAAATGTCTGGATTTTTGCTTTGTTAAATTAGTGGTATCAGTAAGTGTAAGTAAGTGTAAGTGTAACTATTCCCAAATCCTGTATATAAGATGTGTGCATGCAAGTCTTAAAGTCAATGTATGCATTTATCTCTGGCAGGCAGCTCTCCTTTCTGTTCTCATAATGAACTGTCCCCTGTTTCAGGATGATTTACATTGGTTAATTTGAAAATTCATTCAGGCTATAGACAATTCAAACCATTTTCAATTATTATAATTAAAACACTTAAAACATAAAGGTTTTCATTAAAATCACAATAGTAATGCTATTCAAATTACCTACATTTTTATGACATCCGTCTACATAGCAGTTTTCATGACATGATGAATTATGGTATTACTTCATGGAAAGATGCGTTTCTGAACTTCTAAAGGCTGCAGCAGTTCAGATTTGCAGTGCAAAACACTCAATACATCAAAAAAGGGGTTACTTTTTTACTAAAATCAGCATTTCTGTCCATTAATCTCATACAAATTTGGATTGATTAGTGTACATCAGCCATAATGGGCCATGTCTGACCTCCTCTCTCTCTCTATAGCTATAGACAGGGACGAGGAACGCAGCTCCTGGCACAAACAATCCATGGGGTGCTGCCAGAGTCCCAGCTAACAGACTGTACCACAGGCCTCACAAACCTGCAGTCAGAGCATTTGAGTTTGCTCCTAATCAGTCTGCCTCTGCATATTGGCAAAAATAAAAGCCAATGCCTTTGAAATTACCTGAGTGGAATGGATAATGACAAGATCAAATGGCAATGGCCGGATCATAGAAGGGGTGATATCATTCAAAGCAGTAGCAGTGTAGATGAATTTTTTATTGTGTAGTGTATATGTCCATCTTTGAATAAAAGAGATAACTTATTAAGATATCAATAAATGTCTAAGTTAAAAGCAATAAACCTCTTATGACGCAAAGAAATTCTGCGGTTAATTTGTCATCAGTCTGCAGATGTGTTCCAGGAGTGCCAAAGGCACCCTTGGTTTCTCTTCCAAGCAGAAAGGTACAGAATTAAATACATAAATTCATGATCAAAGTACACAGTAAAATCAATTGAGGGGGTAAACAAATGCAAGTGCCCACATGGTCAAATTACTCAGAATTTTACCCTTTAGTGAGCCCTAGAAGACCAGTGAGCTTGTGATTTTATATGCTGTGTCCAATTTACTACGTCCTATTCTTAACTCAGTTTACAAGACTCAGTTTTACTATGATACATAAATACTGTCATAAACAAAACGATTAAACACACATTAGAGCACACATGCCCAGAGTCTGAACATGGGAGCACCATAGGATCTGTGTGCAAGAAGAAGTGCAAATTTGCCCTAGAAACTGCTATGGAGAACCTGAGAACAGTTGGGCACTCACCATAAAAGTGATTTAAAGTTCAGTGGTCTAAATTAACCAAACCCTGGCTAATGTCATTTAAATTGGCCTTTTCATTCTAACTGGAAAGGTTGCCTCTGCCAAATACACTGGGAGGTTGCTGCCCTCCAGTGGCTAATAATATTACACACAAACAATTGGAATAATTTAATTTGGCTTTGTTATTCATTTATTTATTCTGAGTTATTCATTCATCCATATATTTATTTTGATCTTTTGTGAATTTATTTTTTATTTGAAATCTTATAGTTTGTATAGTGATTTTATGTGATCCTCATATATTTGACTACACTACACTAATAGTACACTAATTATAGTCAGGCCATTTGGCAGACAGCATTTGTGTGGTGCATCTTTGCAGGAGGAAAGACTTTCCATCAAGTTGACAGAATCCTTTAATAGATGGTAAAAGACACCGTCAGGCTGAATTACGTGTTTATTTGTCAGACAGTGAGAAAGCGACTGCGGTGAGTCAAACCTGGGTTATACCCTCTGGTCTGCTCCTCCTCCCACCTTTTCTTCCACTTCTTCCTTCTTCCTCTGTCTGTCTGTCTGTCTGTCTGTCTGTCTCTCTCTCTCTCGCTCTCTCTCTCTCTCTCTCTCTCTCTCTTTTCCTCTCTCTGTTCTTATTCCCATACAGGTAAATTGTTTATCATCCTACTGATAATTAGCGTTTAAATTTGCCAAAAAAGGGTCTCTACCTCTAACACACAGAAGTATCAAACTCAAATCTGCAGACAACAGAAATATTAGGTTTGTCTACACTTGCCCTCACAAAAATGTCACTGAACTGAACTGGTAATATATCTACTGATAATATCTACTTTCAGCAGGAACTAGTAGTAGAAGTAGTAATATTATTGTTGTTGTTACACAATATAATAACATTAATTCATATATTCATAATATATTAATGCAATATATTATCATATTGATGATGAATTTTGATAACTGCAGAACTGATTATGTGTATGTTGTGGAAAAATTGTATTTATTGCTTAAATTTTCAATTCAGACTTAACGACAAAGCACCACAGTTCTGAGAGGGACTGCTCCCTTAAATCAAGTGTCAGGCTCCTGTCACTGGGGGAACTCACTGGCTCTCATGTTGACACTACTTTCAGAATGTCAACAAGCTGTTTTACTGACATCGTTCCACACATGCTCTGAATTCTTCCTGTAATGTGTATCATCATGACCACTTGACTTATGCTCCAGTACATGCATTACTTCCCTATTACTTACCTGCTCTCCTTTAATGCAGGGCGTATATTTCACAAGTCAGTGGTGTTGTTTTTTTCTTCCTGTTGTGCAAGGAATGGCTGCTGAGAAGTCATTGACTTGACTTTGGAACGTATTTTCTCTTTCCGCACACGGAGGTGTGGCAAGAGACAGCAAGCTTTCAGTTTCCCAGGGATTCCTTATGGCACAGTCATTACTGAGTCCAGTTACAGGAAAGTTGAACCTACACACGTGCAGACACACACACACGCACGCACACACACACACATACACATACACACACACAAACACACACACACACGCAAACACACACCAATATACCAATGTGACCACTCTGAGGGTGGGCAAAATACTTCTCAAGAATTTGGCTGTTTTCTATCTTGACAGGCATTCCTCAACAAAAGAGGAATGCTGGCGGCAGTGATAATTACAGGATGGAGTGGAATCTGTTTTAATGGAGTTGACCATACATTTCTGAGCACAGCAGAGGTGCTATGTTGTAACTAACACATTTCTTAATATGCAGAAAGACAGGAGCAGGAGAGCCAGTCCCTACATGACCAGTGCATGTTTTGCTCCATCCTGTAGTTTCCCTAAATTACCATTAAATTAATAAAAAGCAAAGTATTTAGTTTCTTGGCACGGTATAGTGTGAGTTTCAAAGTGGGTACGCCTGTACTGGATGGCAGCTTTTGTGAAAAATCCCACAGTGCAGAAAAGAGAACAGTCAAAACTGAAAATATGCAGCCATGGCAGCTGACATGTTTTCAAAACAGCCTTTTCAAGAATGAATGAATCATTTCACTGTCTTTCATTGCTTTCTAAATTGCTTATGAAGTGCAAAATCTTCCATCCTCAGAGGTTTGCCATAAATATCCATTTAGTTCCAATTCAAAGACTGTATTTATGTACAAAGAGGGAAAACAACCAGCTGTGCTTTGAATATCAAATTTATTTTTGTTTTTTTACAAAGTTAAGAATCCAAAAACAAATGAAACATGTTTGAAAAAATATATATTCTCAAACTGAAAAATTGCTTTGATATGGGGTTTCTCCAGTATACTACATCAATCCAATTCTCTTAGACTTTCTGTCTCTCCAGTGAAGGTTCATTTTTCAAGTTTATTTGTAGAAACACTTTTTCTTACTTGCCATTTCATTCATTACAAAAAATGCAGAATCTGCATATCAGTAGCACATACTGAAGTCAAATTTTGTGTGGCACAGCTAATCTGCATTTTAAGCAACATTAGTCCAGAAATTCCATTCAAATTGGCAGACGAGAATGCACTTACATGATCTTGTGTCCCCTGAATAAACACGAGTGTCATTGTCTTTGGCAGGTGTCAGGTTCCCGAGTGTCAGCGTGTGGTCAGGGACTGATGGTGGCCGGTCCCCAGGAATTGACTGAGCTGCCAAGAGAAGGGCATTGTGGGAGATGTGTCTGCAAACGTGTCCGTGTGGGTCTGATCGAAAGGGGCCCACAGACCAAACTGGTAGGCGGGCCCGGCGCTGCCTCCGCTGCAGTAGTGGGACGGGCTGGGCAGATCCTCCTGGATGTTCCCGTAGTGTCTCTGGGGCAGGCAGAGCTGTGCCTCGGGGGAGTAGCAGGAGTAGTGAGGAGAAGGTGGGCAGGAAGGGGTCGCGTGCCCCTGGATATCTGTGTAGCGCTGTTCTTCAGAGGGTAGCGTGTGTGCGTGTATGCGAGTATGAGCCCGGCCGGGATGGGGCAGCTGCCGGTGCAGGTAGCTCTCCGGAGCCTCCTGAAAGGCCCCTTCCCGCCCCAGCCCCGCGCCCATCTCCCCCGCCTGCTGGCGGCACTCGCGGTGGGAGCAGGGCCCGCAGGTGGCGGCGGCGGCGGCAGGGGGGTTGGCACGCAGGTAGATGGACAGCGAGGAGATGCGGTTGATGGCGCGCTGCAGTGTGGCGATCTTGGACAGGCGCTTCCCGCCGAGGTCGTGTCGGAGCGCCAGGCGCAGGGCGTTGAAGGCCTGGTTGTAGTCGAGGATGCGCTTCCTCTCGCGCACGTTGGCTGCCACCCGCCGGGCTTTGGAGCGCGCCGGCCGGCTCCTCTTCTTGGCCTTGCCCTCGTCACTTTCGCTGGGGCAGCTGGCAGAGCCCTCGCTGTCTGGGAGGGGCTCCCGGGGACCTCCGGCGGCGTCACACTCGTCCCGGCCTGGCGGAACCCCCTCCCGCTCCTCTTCAGAGAGCTCGGATTCGGTGAAGCTGGATCGGCTGGTCATGTCTGACAGCTCCTGTCACTCTGTGATCACTGTGAGTGAGCTCTCCTTCTGGCTCTGTGCCTGCCAAGTGGTTCCTGCCAGCATGTGGCCTACAGCCTTCTCTCCAGTACCTCTGATTATCTCTGCGTCCTCCAGCGTGTTGGGCTGCCTTTTAAAGGCTGCCCTTTGTTGTATCACATGGTACAGTTGCCCATAAAGAATGCCGCACTCTGTGTTTATGGGAGCCCTCCAGGCAAAATGCATTGGCTAAGAGCTGTGACACACCTCCTGCTCTTCGTGCAGGAACTTTGCCGCTCTCCAGTCTTCCACTTCAGCTCAGCGTCAACAAGATCAATGTCGAAATGGAATTTTCTGCAACCGCTCAGTGCACCGCTCAATTTGAAACGAGTTTATAAAACCCGGAATGGTTGTGACAAAAAGGAATTCGTTTCATTTTTGTGGTTGCGAGAGTTGACTTTATATGTGTTGACAGTGGAGGGTGGAGAATTGAAAAGGTGCTGAAACAAAATATTTCAAAGCTGGAACAAAAATGTAGTCCACGTTGCCTATGGTGGCTCATTGCAGCAATCATAAAATAATATTTTTGGAGGTCCATTATCTTGAGGCCGTGAGATAATTCTGTCATTTTTAACAGTACCACTAAGTTGTAGTGATTTCACAATTCACATACTGTAACTCAGAATTTCAAAGGAACTATTTGTTAATGTTGAAATTGTGTTATTTTTAAGGTATGTATCTTGTGATTCTGAAATATATTTTATAATGGCTTCAATGAACCTTACACGTATCTCTTTTGAAGAACAATTGTGTTGGACACAAGCTTTAAAATTGAGTTAATTAACATATGGTTGAGACGAGCTGGCCAATGCTTTCTAAAATACAACAGAACGGAAGGAAAAAATCAAATAACTTACTTTAAACACAAAGCAAAGAAACTCAGCCTTGACCACAAGCACCGCAAACTGCTCTCAAGTGTCCCTAGCAGCACCCACACACCTGTATTTAATGTGCGTCTGATTAGGCAAGTGCGGTCCATTGACCAATGCCTAGCTTCGCCTGCACACTTACAATGACAGAGTTGCAATTAACAATTAACATATTTGGATGCCATTGATGAAATGCTGTTTGTTGGTTTGAATTTGATTGAAAACAAAGGGCCCTTGAGTATTTAACATTTTTACGATTGACACACACTAACAGTTAACAAGCATTCAGGTTCAAGGCTCTCCTTCTTCAATGTTCTCTCAGCAGACGTGCTGGTGGTGGTCATGGAGTGCTAGCCTTGTGTAAATCAAATCAAGATACAAAAATTTCCATAACCTTTTGCAGAGAAGGGAAATATGAAAAACCTTTAATTAATTAAAGGTAATGCATTTCAAGCTACTCCTTACACCAGCATGTTAAAGCTTATGGTTATCTCAAGGTCAAGAGTTACCAACTTGGTTACGTTGAGATCATTGTATACATACACTATTTCAGGATTTCAACACCAAAATTTTTCACATAAAATTGTGAGACACATAACCCAGGATTTTTAATGAATCTCTAAAACTTTCAGAATTCTGGGTTATGCATTTTGTAACCTCAAGTCAAAGAGCATTTTTTTATGACAGCCTTAACAATACAATGTATCCTAAAGCAAGACTGGGTTTTCTTTTTTCATTCTTGAAGTGCTGAAGTTATACCACTGTTAATCCCGGGTATGCCCCTTCAGGACAAATTGTGGCTTTATCTGATAATCAGCGTTTGATACATTTCCTTTTACACCTCATACCCAAGGGTGGCTGGTAAAACACTTAACTTCAATGATGTCAACTGTAGATTTGTCCACAGCTCCACTGAGGCGTGTCATTTCAGGTGATCACTCCTCTCCTGTGGTCGCAATGAGGGACAGTGTAATTTGGGTGTCTTAAAGCTGGTGTAAATCAGGCCCAAACGCCCCCGAGGAGAAGAGCAGATAAGGGCAAGAACTTCAAAGCGAGGGCAAAAGAGCACAAATATTTCTCCATTATAGCCTGCATTAGCCTGTTGGCTGAAGTGCTCAGCCCCTGTGTGCCTCTGTTTTTCCCCCCTGGGAGCCATAAGGAAATTTTGAAGAGAGTGTAACTGTTCGTCCAAATGAGTAGATTGTGATCCATTCCAAATAAATGGACATTTTCCTGATGTGTTTTACAGGGACTTACAGTCCTCTTCAAGATGCCACTTATGTTTAAGGTCTCTCATTTTCTCTGAAATTCTTGGCATTTTTTTTTTTCACCCATGGATTTTTTTCTTTGTGTTTTTCCACCTAATATGCAGTGTGTTTTCCCATCAGTGTTTCTGCAGGGCACTCAAATGGTTGATTTGCTCATTTATTTCTTGTTTAATTTTTTGTCTCTGAATTTTTTGTTCCTGAATACAGGAAGTTACTGGTGCCTCAGAGAACCTCCCAGATGTAAACTGTGTACCTATTGCAATCACTGAAGAGTACCAAGAGTTTGCTGTTTCTTGCCCAATGCTGTGTACTTTGTAATGAAAATTTGTAACACTTGCTTAATCTTTAATCTCTTTTGTTTTAAGTTCAGAATGAAGCAGAGTGTGGTTAGTCTGGAATTGGCCAAATGGCTAAACCAGAAAAGCACTGGATTATAGTATAAATTATAAATAAATGTGTAGAAATACTACAAAACAGAAAAGATATGTCACCATGGTTCAGCGACAGGGTTACCTGTAGCATTTCAGATGCTTATGTGTGGCAATGCAGTGATTGGATGAAACAATTTATGCTGGATATTTATTACTTTCAGATAGTATTCTGTGTAACACATTCACAACACAAAACCTGTCCACATCTTCATTCTCTCATTTTCCTTTTACCTCCAAGGCACTAAGTCATTAAGTCATGGATTATTGCTTTCAGGAGCTTTTAAGTTGAAATTTACAACTTAACTCCCAAGAGCATCGCTTCAAGCCATTCCAGAATAATCCACAAAGCACAGAGCCGAGGTTAAATCGGCATGTTGGCCATCACTACTGTAGCAGGTCGATTTTGGCCCGAAAAGCATTTAATGCAAAATGCAGCTGGATGAGGGCTCTGTCTTCAGTGGTCAGTGATAAAGCATAGGAGATGCTGGACCCTGGTGCCTGACCAGTAGGAGAGGTCACCTCTGCTGTGCTGAAGATCAAATCCAAAGGGGTGGAGGTGCAGTAATCTCAAAGTGAACGAGAGGTCATTGAGAGGCATTGTTTCCTTCCTGCCCCTGATTTTATTGCACACAGCCAAGCGAAGACCACTAATAAGGGGTGTGTTATTCCAACCGAGGAAATACTGGTTTGAAATGCGTTATCATGCAGGGGAGGAAAACTGGGAGGAGGGTATAAAAGGGAGCTGTGGTGTTTGTTTTTTCATCTAAAAGATAAAATGTTGCTTCTGTTTCTGCTTTTCACTGCCTGCAACTGGCCAGAAAAGAGGCTCATTGATTCAGCGCAGAAAAGAGCATAGCACAGGGTGCTTCGTGACAGATAGAATATAACTGAGGCCAAAAAAACAATGTGCTCATTGAACACAAGGCTCAGGCAAGCACCAAGCAGAAGAAGAGTTAGCACCAATCACACCAAGTTGGGCAATCCTGTAAAACAGAAAAAGAAGCCACACGGCAACAGCTGCATTTGTGTGGAAGACACTACTGTCTATAATGGATTGCATTTTTAAAAAACCTTGCAAAATGGCACGTTGGTGTGGAAGGTCAAATAAAAATGATCACTGGGAAGAAACAGGGCTTGTCAGTCTTGAGGTAAAGGTGCATCAGTTTTAGTTAAAATGCCTTTAATGCATTATTTCAATCATTATTATAAATCTTTATAATAAATCCATGTGGAAACTTAAATTCACGTGCAGAAACTTGGGCGTTAAAACCAATGCATTTCATTCAGGTAAGATCTAGTCATGATGCTTTGTACTGACTATAAGGATGGTCATATCTCATTTGCACTATTTTCAAGTAAAGAGAGACATTATGCATGGGCTGCTAAACGGAATGGCAATGGAGGTTTTTTTAAAACACCTCTGCCCTGGCAATCGTGTCTCAAATGACAAAACGCAATGCAGATGAGAAATATCCCATTGTGTCATTGTGTTACATGGCATTATGTATCCATGCAATGCTTTTAAATGACAGAAGTTGTCATGCAATTGTACGTTTTTCACTATGCAGGGCAACCTGAATTCCATAGTCACAGTACAAGACAAGACAAAAAAAACTTATTAACATTACATTACATCTACCTGCCTGTTTTGTTGTGCAATTACAATGCAGTTTGTAGGTTGTTAGAGCACCTGTCATTACATACCGCTGCCACTCTGTAATTTGAAATTAGGTGTAAAAGTCATAACCTTTGCAGGTTAATGACAGGTTTCCCATGAGAGGAAGTGGCACAAAATGTAGTTTGTGGAAACTTGTAAATGACCTTTTGTGGCCGATTAATAATGTATCTGTTATCACATGAGTGTGTGGTGCATTACAGGTTAAAAATAAAAACTACAATTCTACAAATGCATGCAAATGTTTTTGTGTTATCCGTATAATTTTGGTGCAAATTCATTGCTTTTTATTCGTGTAAATGGCAGAATATAACAATATTGTAATAATATAGTTCTATGCAGCATTTGTTCCCATTGTTGGCATTTGGTAATGGACTTTGGGCCAAGTGCCACCCTGTCTGTCACACAGGGGTGGTGAGATGGGTCAGTGGAGCATACAGGAGAGACAGGGTCCTACGGAATCGAGTCTATGGAGCTACGTGTGGGAAAGAAGGAGTGGCAGGTGCAGGGGACAGCAGAGAGAGGGATCTTCGAGCGTGGGAACCACAGGGTGTCTGTGCGGCTCTCTTTCAGTGCCTGACCCCAGGCAGCCGTGGACCCCTCATTTCCACATCCCTGCAGGAGGTTAAAAGCAGTGGACTGACCCAACCTTAACCTAAAGAGGAGCTGAAGTGGGAATCACACAAAGGCATGACATTTCATGTAGGTTTTCCTGTCATCCATTACCCAACGCAACCTAGTTACGGAGTTAAGAAGCTGAAACATTTGAAACATTTCAAATTTGTTGAATGTAAAACTTGTTTGATCTGTGTGCGGCTCATCTGAAATCACAGAGCTGTGTTCTCATTTACCACTCAGATGAAGGGTTTGTAGCCTATACCCCCATGCACAATGCCACATACAAATGCATTCATATACATATGCACATACACACACATACACATACACACAAGCCACATTACCCTGAGCACGCCGGTCTTAAAAACACAGCTGCATGGATCGGCTATAATGCTGCATAATGCTACTCATTATTTTGGACAAAATTGATTGAAAGAATGAATAAAAACAATAATAGCAGATAATCACCTCATGTTTTCATAATGAAGTTGCTGCCATCACTTTCACACACACCCTCAGTAAGTCCCCTGCCAGAGCTCTGTTCACTAGGAGGCTATTTTGTGTTTCTACCGGTACAGGCCTCAAGAGGTTTGTTTCTCCACAGTGTTTTCAACACCAAGCTACCCTCCCCTTGGCCCTCTCTGGGCAGGATTTATGCATTTCCTCTGTGCACCTCGCCCCCATAATCACCCTTTGATCCACTGATATTGGAATGCATTTCATATTTGCAAATTCACAATATGATATTGCGTAATTCGACCCCAGTGAACAAACAGTCATCTTCAGAGGGCAATGATTTATGACTGTGTTTAGAAGATTTATGGTTTCAGACAGAGAGTGTAAAGTGTGTAGTTTGGAGAATTCTGGCCCATTCTTTCTGACAGATGACAAGACACTAGTAATTATCAGTCGCCATGCATAAATCAAAGCCTATATTGCAATCCTTTCAAGAAATAAACTTTGTTAAGATGGTGGAACCTGCCAACTAATGCGTTTTTGTAAACCTCTGGACCAGACCACAGTAAAAGGTTTTTAGCTGCTTGTTACTATTGGTGCAGGCAATATTTTTATGAATATTTCCACAGTGGTAGTTTATTTAATGAGTAAGTAGAGTCCACTTGGCTCACTATTGCTTTGCTGTGGAATTTGAAATCAGGGTTTCAGACCACAAACGTGAATTCTGACACTTCACAAAAGCCACAAATTTAAATAGGGTTCAAGTATTTTTTTCTCTCAAATAATCACATTGAAGCTGCACAGTCAAATTCTCATTTTGTGTCTGAGAAGAATTTCCTCTTAATCACCTGGCACAATCCTTATATTTCTTGGATATTAATCTACCCTGAAAATAATTACAGGTTGTTTTTTGCTTACAAATTTTATAATTGTATTGAGTCAGGTTATACAAAACCATTTTAAAAAATAGGATGTGAAAGAATCAGAACGATTCTATGAGGGGTATTAGCATCCTTTAATTTATAGTACAAAGTAATTCTGGATTATTCTGGCTGGGATTAGGGGTAACCTTTTCTGGAATGGCAAATTTCTTGCATTGACCTGTTTGAGACATAAAATCAGATATGGCAGATGGAATGTTTCTGTAACATGGTTCCAGGTTAACAGTTTACTTTGAAATGTATTCAGTGTTATTTTTCAAACTTCAGAACACTCCTTCCTTGAATGGAAGCTGCTGTTTCCCCACTCAAGAAGGAAATGTCTGTGACATCATGCACTGTGAGAATGAACTGAAGTTTAGGCTGGTATTTACATTTCCATGCCGATTCAGGTGTGTACATTTGACTTTTTGAACATACTGTTTTAAAGTACAGCCCTTGGGATTTACAATTTCAATTTACTATTTTTGTCCTATTGATCTCAGAGATATCAGTCATGCTGGAATTGCTAGTCAAGGTTACATAGCCTGCCATCATGGCAGCTACCTGTTGGGGCCTCTTGTTCCTGTGCTATCTTTTATTGAAAGCCCAGGTTGCCTTGAATAAAAGCTCTTTAAAATTGAAACCATTTGTGGATGAATTGTACCGTGGTAAGTAGTGTAAGACAGGTGAACCTTTAAAGCTTAATATAATACAGTATTAATGGATAGGAACAACGTATTACAGTTTAACACAGAGTTTATACCTGGCTATCTACATTACTATCTGTATACATTTACATTTTGTCAATTAGCAGATGCTCTCATCCAGAACAACGTACAATATGAGTAGCTACATTTAAAAATACATTTACATTGTTGACATCAATATATGTATAGCTACTAAGAACAGAACAAACTGGCAAAGTAAGAGATACTTTGACCTGGCTTGCTAGATTTTATTTGTCAAAAATATTTTACTGGTTGACTTGATTCTTCTTGCTGGCCTGAAATTTCAGTAAACTGACTATAACTGTATTGAAGTAATGGATATCTGTCTAACTGTAGTAAGTAGCAAAGGAGGTATTATCCTATATAGAAATAGTAAATGATATTGCAATAATCTAAATTGGCTGATAGCCCTAGCCTCCAAAAAATAGGATCTTGTCTAGTCTGCACAATGTTGTTCATAGTTAGGTTGAGATATGGCCTGCACTATTTTGTTTCTATCTGTAGATGGAGAAAAGTACAGTTCTCTGAAGTGTAGTTTCAGGAGTAACATTAATTAATCAATGTGATTCCTTCCTCTCCCCAGTGCTAAACAGTCTCTGGGGAGCTGCTCACCTCCCCCTACTAGGTAGTCAGTACAAGTCACAAGAAAATGTAAGTTTTTAAGTTGATACTCGTTCATTATTACACAGTTGAATGCAGAGATTTCAAATGTAAACTAACAACTACTTTATAAGAGACTTATTTACAAATACATTTTGTCTACCTCTTTGTGTTTTATAATATATTGTCTGTAGGGTAGAACAAAAAACCAGCATATAACCCATGAGAACACAAGCACAGGTGAAGAGTCTGAGTGCTCTTCTGAGGTAAGCATACACTGTATGTAGTTGCTAGTTTGTCTTAGGGTACAACCAAGAGTCAGTTTGTGAGTCACAACCATGAAAGCACAGTTGAAGAGTTTGAGCATTCTTTTGAGGTAACCATATTCTGTAAGGAGTTGCTAGTTTCCAAATCAGAAATCAAAGTATCATAATGGAATTGTTTTTTATTGTTTTTATTTTTTCTTCAAGGTTTTAGAATTAGTTTATGTAGCCTATAACCTGACATTAACAAATTGCTCATTACAAATTACATTAGAAGAACCCATGTAACCTTTTTGGGAGTTATGCTTGCAGATTTTCATCATCTGTATTCAGTGCTGTAAGAAGTTTCAGTGGAAAAGACCAAAGGTTTCCTTTCATCTTGTAAGAATTATTAAACTGTAATGTAAACTCAATTTGACAGCAACGGAAAAAAAAAAAAAATTTTAAGACAGGTTTCTGAAATAGCCAAATGCAGCCCAAAGGAGCAGGTATTTTAACCAGCATTGTTTCCTTTCATTTTGTTCAGGTTGTCATCCCACCTGTGGACCCCACCTATACTTCTGAGATACCTGTGAGCGCTGTGGTTGCTGTTGGCATCTTTGTTGTTCTGCTATTGACGTGGATTGCACTGCTTGCTGTAAGCCCTTCTTCATCACTGTGAAGTGATGTTGGGTAAATGTCACTACCCTTTAATAAATTGATCTGATTATATTTCTCCCATTCCCTATTTTCTTTTCTAGGCCAAAAGGAGGAAATGCTTGTGTAAGTTTAGCTGCTGTTATCATCATCTTAATCAGTAACTAATTTCCTCTCAGCAATATGACATCCCATTGTGTTGTATTACAAAGTTTGTCTGTAGTTCCATTCCAATCCTATTTTAGTAAGGAAAAAGCTGCTTGCTGAAAGGTTTGCTGAACTGTTGGAGGAGCAGCAGGAGGCACTTTGTACGATGTCTGACCTCAACAAGAAAGTAAGTATCAGATGGCCTTTTCTCACACGTGCCAGTCTTTGAAACACATATAATTTTCCTGTTTCCATGTGCTTTTCTATTTTAGATCAAAGAACATGACACAAAAATAAGGCATTCAAAGAAACTCTTGTATACTGTGCATTGCAGCAACAAGGAGCTGAAGGTGAGAAGCTAATATATGCAGTTGGCCAGTTTATCATTGTCAATAATGACTAACACTGTGAGAGGTACAACTTTGAATCCTGGTCATATACATGGAATCAACAGTCTTCTCTGTAACAGTTTGTTTTTACTCAATTTAATATTTCAAATTACAGGAATCTCTGAAAGATATGGAAAAATTGCTTTGGCGAAAGGTGGCAGAAGTGGATGCCCTGGCCAAAGAAATAGCAAGCGAGAGAGAAAGGAATGAAAAAGAAATAAAGGATATTGAAACTCAAATTGCAGCAATCATGGCTGAGCAGCAGTAAGTAACAAGCAAGATACTATCAAGGGAAAGATGGGCTTTGTGCATGCATTGCGTTGTAAATGCGGTGAGACGCAGAGGAGTGAAGTTGTCGGGGGCAGGAGAGAGAGTGATCCTCACTCATAAATGTTGGCCATTGATTGATGGAATATTGACACAAATTTATATGTTTTCAGAAAGTATCCGCATTATTTGCTTTGAATACATGACGCTTGCCGTCATATCATTTATCTTCATTCTGCAATATGTAGCCTAAACATCTCCCCCCTATTATGTATGCAAAATGGTTTGGTCTTAAGGGTAGTCCTACGTTAATTCGGCCACACCCCCTTTACCAAATCGAGCTGTCAAAATGTGTAGTCACAAATCTGGCGCTCAAAAGCGAAAAGAAAAGAGAAAAAAGAAGATGACCAGCCTGTTAATGCATACTCGTGCAAGTGAGCGCAGATGTTTGCTGGCTCATTTGCTGTGACTGTTCGTTTAATGAGATTATCTGGAAATTAAAACTTGAAGTAAGCAATGCACTTTCCCCATTGCACTGTCTTGTTTGAAAACAGCACATTAGCTTGCTAGCGAAATGAGAACCCTGCTCGACGTTATTGAGGTAGTTTAGCTATCTTGCTACACTTTCGTTTCAGTAGGGTAACTGCGAGATTAACAGTTGCTGAATTTGACTTGTCGGTTCCGCATTATTTGTTATTAGTGTGCAGTTGGAAAAGTTTGCTACTTTATGCTGTTGTATTTTAAACTCTTGTAACTATTGAGTCTAACATGGTAGCTACCTATCTGCTCTTGGTTATAAGGTCGAGACATGCCAGGTTCCTTACGCACTAGCTAGTGTATACGATATGTACTGAGTCTTCAGAGCAATTATGGTGACTTGTGCGTCTTACTGCGCATTTTTCTGTGCTTGCCGGTGACGGTGGTGAACGTGCGTTCAGTAAGATGAAACTTATTAAAAAAAAAAACTTTGCGATCTACTATGTCTCAAGACAGATTAAATGGTTTGGCACTGCTTTCAATTGAGAGCCAGTTGGCGCAGAATCTGGACTTTAAGGACATAATAGGACATGACTTTGCTACCAAAAAGGTGCGGTGGATGACATTCTGACTGTTTTTTGAATGACATTTCAGTTGTCCTAACAACAAAGCATGGCGTTGAATATTCCAAGCGTGCTGTCAAGCGTGTTTTTATTTTAATTGGGGTGAGGGCGGGGGCCCGTTGAAATAATTTTGTCCCTGGCCCAGGTATCGTGCATGGCGGCCCTGGTTTAGGATATATATGAGTCAATGCCTTCGAACAACATAATAATTCCCCCTCCTTTGCATCCAGATGAAGGCCCAAGCTTTGGAAGAAGCCCTAGGGGAACAGAAGAGTGACAGCCAGGCTTCACCAGAGCCATATTACCGGCCAGCATTCTAATTCATTGATTGAATGACATACGTCAATAAAAGGCTTATACTCATCACTTGTGATGTCGAATGTATTTGGTGGACTTAGAGCTGGATTTCATCATTTTCACTGACCCAACTGACTTTAAACGTGATGGGAAACTGCTTGTACAGACTGCCTGAGGGATCACCCTTTCCCACTCCAACCTCTGACCCCATGAAGCCATTTTCCTACCCACTACATGGGCCTGTCTTCAGTGACTTTCCAGAAATGTCCAGACCATGTGGAGGTTTTGGCCAGGATGCTCTCAATTATGAGCAATTTGAAAATCTGCAACAAATTTAAAAAAATGGATTGGTTCACCAATTAGTTTCCATAAAGAATAGCATTTTGAAGCTAACACAGTTCTTGCATAGGCTTCTGGGGCTCATAAACACAGAGGTAGAGCAGTAGGTCAGTGTGGAATGAGAGGCTAAAGGCAGTCAGTCATAGCCATCCTATCCTTTCATTCACACAGCAGTAAATCTGCAGAGGGGGTCCGTCAGCACACGTTTGCTCTGATCTGTGCTTCACGCCCCCCCCCCCTCCCCTACCCACTGGCAACACTGTGTGCCTCCTGGCAGCGTTGATGGTGTCATCTCTTGAGCCAAAGCCCCATTCTGTTGAGGGTGGATCCCCTCTACTTCCCCTCCCTAAATCGCTGACCCTGGGCTGTGTCACTCCTTCCACTCATGGGAAGAGAGAGTGACACACAGACTACCATTGTTAGTGACCATAGTCTGTGTGTTACCAGCTCTGTGCTTGAAGGCTTGCTGTCTGGACAGGTCTCATTAGTGTTGTATTCAGTCATGTCTGGGACTAAATAAACCCAGGACTATAAACACTGTTTTGTGTTCATCTCAACAATAAGGCATTATCTGAACATTTCCAATATAAAATGTAAAGGAGAAAGTGCATTGGAGTTCAAAGCTCCAAACCTAATGGGTTCATGCTCCAGAATAAGAGTGCTGATGTCTTGTTTGTTGAATTGTAATGGTCCAAAATTATAAATGTGAATGTGAAGGGTAAACCATACAACATTTTTTTGGCCCAGGCTACCCTTCAGTGGGCAAAACAGTTGGTAAATGACTTACTAGTAAACTTTAAAAAACTCCTTTGGAGCAAAGCCCTCTCACTGAGAAGCCCTTTTCAGAAAAATGATAGACAGCACAATGCTTAGTCATTTTGCAATTAAGAGATTAGAATAAAAATCTACATGTTTAAAGGTGTCATGGGGAGAACAGTCTGATATTTCTCGTCTTCATAAAGTCAACCCAACCATCTCCGTGTTCTCATCCCTTTAAGGTGAGTTTACTTGTGATCATGCACTACAGTCTTGGCTCATCTTTAAGATGCTAAGGTAAGTGGTCCTCCAGCATACAGTCTCCAATTATCCTTCACACATGTATAGATATTACTGCACACATGGCAAAACCACATACTCTGTGCTGCAAATCAAATTTCACCATCAAATCTCTCTGGGGGCAATATTCAATATTCCAGATAAGAACTGGACTCAATAACAGCTCTTCTGGCTGCCCCTATAACAGGAGTTTCTGTTAGCATACATGCATGACAACAGACAATGCAAACAGACACAAAGTAAAAGCCCAGTTCTATTACCACATCTCACCAATACCCACATTCCAGTGCAACAGAATTGTCAGCATCTTTTTATCACATAAATTGGTGAAGTTAGCCACCACTTCTTCACAGAGCAGCTATTCTTCTTCATACAAGAACTTTGTCTTTTGACTTCACTCCTGCATTGTTCTGTACCATTGTTACTTGAACATTGTTGCCGGTGTTACCTCATTATTGTTGACACAGTAGTTAACATACTCATTTTCAGTGGATACATTAACAAGCTCAGTGCTGCTTCCTTCAGTCTCCTCTCTGTCCATGAAAAAACAGGGATATATTTTCATAAATCACCTGTTAAAGCTGATGGAATAAAATGTTTTAAAATGTTACATATGGATGTCAAGCTTTGTTTCTGGTCATGAATAACCTACTGCCAAACCATCTGTTGTCTTAATCCAGCCCTTGCCATGCTTTCCACTAGCAAAAGAAATGGCAAACTATGATCATGGCTTCATTTAAGTATATAATGGTTATTACAAAAAATGTCCTGCTGTCCCACTGTTTTATTTCACACATTCTCTATCTCACAATAGAGGTTAAGTATTGCTGCATTTTAGAAGTACAGTAGATATGTTAGTTAGTCAGTTATTGATGATGACATGTAGTCTGGAATAAAGGCAGGTCTTTTGTAGTGGAGTGGCTGTCCTTAAAGGGAACGTTGAGCAGTTGAGAGGGTTCCTGAATTCATCCCACAGGGCAAATACTGTGTACCACACAATTCAAAGGCTAACAATGCAATCTATACAGAGGTCTGTTCAAGCACACCCTTTAAATCCAAACAAATATGAACCAATGTATTGATTTATTTTACTGTACAAAGGATCTGCCCTCCTCTCATTATCCTTCAAGACACTACAAGGCATTCCTACTGAATGATATATGGGTTGTTACTAACATGAACCCTAACAAGGATAAAAGTCAGACAAACAGTTCTGAGGGTACTTCCAAGCAGAGTACTTCGCTCTGTTTTTCAATTGTACAATTGCCTGATCAGACAGTACATTTCCCCTGCTTGAGGGGTACAGAAATCTTGCAAATTTACATGCTGGGTGTAGAATAATGACACCAAATTCACTGATCAGTGATTTATAGCCTGGTTGACATGTCATGCATTTACTCCTAGTTATAGTCTAGGAATGTGAGCTGGCCCCCACTGCCCCCAACCCCCAACTTCCCAAAATACCTAGAGCTTGCAGCCTCCATTTCACCAAAGATGTACACCAAAACGAGCTGACATGGTCCAGCCAAAGTAGCTAACACAATGCTAAGTAGTGAAAGATGGCAGCCTTAGCCAAAGCGAGATCAGTGGATAGAACATACATCCAGCAGACATGACCATTTCTTTCCTCTTCTTCACGCTGGCTTTGGAATTGCTAACTATACACACCTGCAACCACTAGCTATTTCATACACTACTCATCTCTCCAGGGGGAAAAATATTTGAATTTCCTTACTTACAATAGTATGTGTCAGCAATTCTTCAGAGCTTGTTTTTGTAAACCAATAGCAAGGTTGGAAATCCAATATGCCACCAAAAACAATTTCCATGTTTTGCAAAAACAAAAATAGAATTTTCCCTGTCAATGGTAATAAAGGGTCATTAGGTTTCAACAGTCATGTGTTCATCAGGTGTCAGGCGCTACTAAACTGTCATTGGTGAGACACTTGTAGTGTATTAAGCAGCTATTGGATATGGCCCGAGCTGTGTCATGGATATTTCCCGCACACTGCAGAAATAAATAAATAAATGCTGGATTTGTATTCTGTATTTTCTGGTTTGATAAAGTGCATTTTTTTGCTGCCTTATATTTGGACGAATATGATACACTGTATGTGCAGAGCAACACACCCCATTGTGGATAATGAACTGTACAGCGAGCAAATCCCAACACAATAGCTCTTGCTGCCAATTGTATATAAGCATGACATGTTAGTTAAATAAAATTGAAACTCACCTTCTCACTCAGTTCCAAAAGCACACACAGGCTTTGAAGTCACATTGCTGTTCACTTTAGTTCATAAATATGCACAGAAGTCATGACTCAAAAGTAACCATTAACTTTAGTCAAGGCCTAAAGTTTGATTCCCACAATGACATTTCATCAAACACAGAGGAGTTCAGATGGTCTTGATCTCACAAACTAAGGAAGGTGCACAAAAAAGAGCTAATGCACTAATTTCAGCTATAGTTTAAGATTTTCAGGAAGGAGCACATTGTAAACAATAGCAAAATTCTCTGATATCTTTGTATTCCTAAGGGCAGCTTTAATATCAAAGAAATACACATCAAAGATGAGGTACAGTGTGCCCATATTCTGTACATTTCAAAATGATCAGATTGGCTTAATATTGTTGAAAGGCTATTGCTGTTGGCAGCTGTTGAAATGTGTAAGTAAAAATAGTGTGAGGCAAAGCAAAAACACTGAAAAGTTACTTCGCAATTCAAAACCAGAGAAAAAGAACAATCAGTGCACACACAGGGGGACACACACTACACTCATTATTTTACATTGGTTGTAAACTCTCCTCTGCAAGTGGACTAGCAGCTCAGCTGTCAGTGATAATTAGTGCTTCCTCACCTGGTCACTCTTCCCTTGAAGGTCACGACCCTCTTTGGACCTTGATCAGTCATTGTGGCAACATTACTGTGAGCTGCCAGAGTTTCCAGCCTGGTCATACACTGAAATTGTTTCCTGGTAGAGGCTGCTTTTAATGATTGTGTCTATGGCTGAAATCCAGCAGCTTGATCTTATTGTGAATAAATCAATAATTACAAGCTGGTTCAAAGACTCTAACGCAACACAGTACAACACTGGAGAGTGGAGATATAAGACATATTTTATTCATGCAAATGAGCTAGAAGGAAACAGTCAGCACAAAAACCCCTGCTTTCAATGGTCTAGTATTTTGGGGTAAAATGTTTTCATCTAATCAGGATGTCTGTGTTTATCTGGCTGAGCATATAAACATACATTGACATTGTCTGACACTCCATAATGACAAACTGACTATTAAGAAAACACAGCAATGCAAACACTGTCAACTTAAGTGACCAAAAAATCAATTTAATCACACCTTAAGATAATATTTCATATTAAATGTCCAGGATTAAGCTACATGACTGCTTGCAAGATGATTAGCCAAATGTTTGATTTAATCTTTGATTATTTTTGATAATCTTATGGCTGATCAATGTCCAATGCCCCTTTGAAAATTCACCATCTAAATTTTAAAATGTAGATATATCCTTACAATATTCAACTGACAACAATAAATACTGGCAGCTTTTACACAGAGCTAAAAGACATGAGTAAATATTTATGGCACATACAGTTTAGTGTAGCATACTAGGAGTGCCCTCTAGCCACTGATCTTGAAAACTGCAAGTGATCTGAGATACCAACAGCTTCTGCAGTGAACAGTATTCCAAAATGTACTTGGAAAATAGTTTTAGCACAAATGTCTAAGTACCATTTAAGTGGAAATCAAAAATTTCACAGTAGTGTGTTTAAATGTGCAATATCTTATCAATGGATAGATTAAATAGGGAGAGGACATTTTATCAACGTTATCAGCTGATATTTTTCAGTGCAGCTTGTGTTGAATTATTCTTCATTCACATGAATGTGTAGCTGCTTAACTTGTATGTTCTTCTGTACCTTGTGTGCGGGCTGAACAGCAACAGCTACAGCGTGCGCAGATGCAGAGGAATATCTCTACGCCAACAGACGGACAGCCGAACCATTCAAATAGGACAGACTGTACTGAGGTGAACAGAGAAATTTGACATAACTGAGAAGTGGAAACATGTTTAATTAATTCCATTTCCATGCCATTGCTTTTTTTAGTGTAGGAATGTTTTTGTCCCTTGCCTGGATACAATCATGGTCCTCTTCTCTCCTAAGATAAATGCACAGCTGTGATTCAGTTGATAAATTTACAGCAACACTATTGATTGTTTTTTGGTATCATGAAAACGTCAACATATTGATTATTGGATATTTCCACAGCATTAACTGTCTTTCGTTTTCTGTATTGGAGGATTACCACATTAATCTTCCATGAACAAACAGCGAACACTACGTTCTTGCTCACGGATATCACTTTACAGCAGGCACAGAGCTGATCGGCTGATATTTGTCTGGACGGGCTGATAATGGACACCGACTATGAAACTGAAGTATCCATAATATCCAAGTCCAATAAAGATCAGCGGACCTGCGCAGCGGCTCCTCTGACCTGGACTCCGTGAATGAGAAGTATCACAAGACCTCAACCTGAGTCACTGTGGTATGATCTGAGGGTAATTTTGTGATGGCTTCCTGGAAAATGAAAATCATGTTTGATCTCGAAAACGAAAGTTTGGTGGCACCGTGCAAATTAATAACCTGGAACACTCCAAATGTTTACCTTTACGCAAAGGTAATTTTATTGTCCTGGTCAGCTAAAGGGCCTGGAGTGATATGCGGCTTAGTTGTTAGTTTTATAATGACATAGCTAATTACACATATTGAAAGAAACATTGCATGTTTCGTCAGTAAACTCGCACTGACTAACGTTCTTATGAGTTATTATGAGTGGATGACACTAATTCATTCTTGTCCCCAAACAGAACGCGGAAACATTGTGAAGAGAGCGGCACCAAAAAGTGCTTTTCATGATTTCAGAAGCGGACTGCTGACGTTGTTACTCAGGCTGCTCTGGAGCGCACAGATAGTGGGGGGTCACGGTGGCTTCCGCGAATCGCAGGCGGTGATTGGGCGGCGGGGTAAAGCCTCCACACACTCGCTCAGTGAGCCGTAGTGCACACTGGTTGAAGACGGAGATTCTCCTATTATACCCCTCGATGGAGGATCGGCCTAGGGAACAGGCAGGCGAAAAACGCTATCACCATGAAGAGGAGAAGAGCCCGAGTCGACCAAAATCATCGCTGAAAAATGATCAAAGTCAGTGCCAGTACCAGCACCAGGAAACGCAGACGAAGAAAACAGGTCGGATGTTCAGCTAACTTGCTCGCCGTTGGCTAGCTACATTACTTGCTAGCTGTGACTTTAGGTAGCCAGTCTAATTGGCTAGCTATAGCAGAAACGAATCGAATGAAAATTATCTGAAGGGGAACTCTAGTAGCCAGGTAGCTATGCAAGCAAGCTAAGTTAGCTGTGTTATATAAAGATATCTTGTCTGTACGACACATTTAACAAGCTACATAACGAGTACTAGTTGCTGACTAAATGGAGATTGACCTTGTAGCTACACCGGCTTTCACCATCCTACTCAATTTTCAGACTCTTCCTTGATGATGGCTTAACAGCGCTTGGCTGGACTGTTTACAGTGTAAATATATGTTCTTATCCTTCCTTGTGTACTTAGAGTGAAAAGAAGTCGTCTTATTTGGCTAACTCGGCTATAAAAGTGTGTAACCAGCTACCTAGCTAACGTTAGCTTCATATAGCTACTTAGACTAGCAGCTAGCTAATATACACTCGACTCTCCAGCAACACAAGCCGGCTCCGCTGGAATGTTCCTTGCTGCTCATTTGCTATTTCCTGTCCGCCATGATGGAGATATTTTTAAAAACATACTAACTGGTTATTAAATTAAGTATTAATTGACCCGGTGCGTCTTTGGCATAGAAAATAAATATAAGTGGGAGTTTTACGTAAGGTATTGTCTGCATCACAAGTTGTGTATTTTGTTTATTGCAATGTAACTAGCAACATCATCCTTCCTAGCTAGGTAGCTAGTCTAGCTAATGTTAGCGGCTACATTCCCGATTTTCAGCTAACATTAGCTAGTTTGTCGGGCCTGTTGCGCTCAAATTTATGATCTGTCATCGGTCGACCTGATTAAAATACTCTAACATTAAGTATTTGCAAGTGATTCGTTAATACATACTAAACCGTAGTTACGGCGTATTACGTAGGTTAGCTAAATATCCCCTTGTGCTGTCTTAACAAATGTAGTCCAGTTGGCTAAATAGCTAGCTACTTGCTTTAGTAAAATGGTAGCTAGCTCCTAGCTGGCTAACTATGCTGGTGAAAAGAGCAACGCTGCCAGCTGGACGCGTATTGTAATCCACCCTTGCCTTTTCATGGGCTAGCTAGCAAGTGGCTAATTAGCGCTCGTCAAATACTTATTATTGTAAATTTGAGTTAACTGACGTTACCTAGGTTTTCTGTTAACTGACTTGCCAACTTAGTAGAGTAGTTTTATGTTTTGCGTAAAAATACCACTGGTGCTTGATTTTTCAAACGCTAGCTGCTTAAAGTTAACTGCTGCTAACTATATGTGTTGTGTCCAGCTAGACAAAAGGGCTCCTGATTATTCGCGTCAGGTAGGTCCGCTATTATGAAACGACAGCTAGCCTCTTTCGCTGAGGGAGGGAGGACACCAATCGAAACCCCCCTCGAACCTTACATAATGACAGGATTTCCCCATATGTCCCCAGTAAGCGAGGTTTGTTCAGCTAACGTTAGTTAGCCTACTAGCTGCTCTTGCCACAATTCCAGTCTTTTCTGGGACAGTCTCTAAGCATTAGGCAGCCAAACATACTTTGTGACTAACGTTATTTAAAAAACCGAACGAAATCATTGATTTGAATTGTAGTAAGGTGTACTAAAATGAACTAGCTAGAATGACATGTACAAAAATCCTCACTTGGCTGAGAGCGAACTGTTGGGCTGTCATGCCACATGACTACCTAGTTAGTTTGCTGTGTAAACGGGAAATTTCTAGGTTCATGTAGATCATAAATTGTTTTTTTTTTTCTGGCAGAAATGCATATGATATGTAAGTGACAATAGCAGCGCTGACCAATACAAAATAAACGTAAAGAATTGTCGGCATGGATTAATCGTCTGTCAGATGTTAGGTTCAAAATAGTACGTCGTTAACGACAGAGCTATGTAACTGACAGGTCACCACCGTAATAAGTGGAGAGAAGCGTACATTGTCGTAACGTTTTGGGTGGACATTTGGAGCCGGACATCACTTTAACTTATTTAACTCGTGACTTCATATACATCTGAAGGTTAAGTGCTGATCTAGCAGAGTTGTAAACTCAAGTAATCCCATTAGTTCTCTCGCACGCTAAAAGGTAGCTAGTTGAGACCACCATAACGCCAGCTGCCTTTTCTGTAAGCTTCATGAATAACTTAATTTATTCACATGTAACCTAATACACCTGTTCCTCAGATAAGAGCTGTCTCCTGAAAAAGTCAAACATGTGAAATTACAGTAGCCCTTTTCTTTATGAATCCTAATTTCAATCAATTAAATGATATCTAATCCTTAATGCCTGTCATTTTGAGCCCTGGGTGTGTTTTGTACAGTGCAGTTTATTCCAAATGGATGTCTTGACTGGCTTCACCGCATTTATTACACAGTATAAGTTCTCCAAGTTGTCTCACTAACTTCTATGTAACCCCAAGCCTGAGTCATGTGTAAAAAACAAGCAGTCATTATTATAATTGGCATCCTGAAGTTAGATAGGCAGGAAATCAGTTTTGAGACTACCTCAGCTGGCCCTGGACTGCTGCCACCTGAAGCATTCAGTCTAAACATTCTGTGTAGCGCCACCCTGTCTTGTGGAAATGCTGCCACATCTCCTGTAAAAGAGCCACACAGGGTCTGCAGCCTGATGGAACACTGTGACCATGGATGGGTCGCTGCATCCTGTCTCTCTGCAGCAGTGCGTTCCAGCCTTAATTGGGACTTGTTTTATTTAAACCTGTGGCATTTCAGCTAACTTGTCCTTGTGTTTTCCCAGGCAATGGGAAAATAAATGGCAGCACCGCGGAGGGAGAGAAGGTACTGTCCTCAAGTGATCTGGCCTGCGTCCATCACCCCGCGAACGGCAATGGCGGCAGACCCCTACTAGACACTAACATAAAACTGAAACAGCCAGGAAAGGCCCTTAGCACTCTCTCGAGTAGAGGCAGAGGCAGCTACCATTACAAAAACAGTATGGACAGCAAGAATGACAAGCCCTCAGATTTTTCACCTCATAAGGGCAAGCCTTTGGATAAGAAGGAATCCGTTTCACATCTGAACGGGGTCGTGTCTCTCAGCAGCAGCTACATCGCCAACGGTTACCCCGGCAAGCCCGCCGCAGACAACGATGGCAGCGGCTCCGAGAGCGGGTATGCAACTCCCAAGAAGCGCAAAGCCAGGAGCAGCAGCATCAAGGGCACGGAGAATGTGAGCGGGCCGCAGGAGAAGGCCATGCAGCAGGGAAGCACGGCGCCTCCCCAGCAAGACGGGGAGCCTTCCAGCCCAGACCCAACCGAGAAAGCGGTGAGCTCCCGCCTGGACGACAGCAGGCCCGCCGCTCGAGCGGACGCCTGTGCCGGGGCCGGGCGGGCAGGTGAGCCACAGAGCAAAAACCATGACGGCAAGGCCACCGGCTCCTCAGGTAAAAAGTTTGAGGACAAGCCGGGTAAGGCCAAGCCTGTCGCTTCGGTGACCGCAAAAGAGGACTCGTGGACTTTGTTCAAGCCCCCTCCCGTCTTTCCTGTGGACAACAGTAGTGCTAAAATCGTGCCCAAGATCAGTTATGCAAGTAAAGTCAAGGAGAACCTCAATAAAGCAGCCCAGGTCGGAGGGGAGGCCCTTCCATCTCAGGAGCCCGGAAGACCATCTCTGGTTCCCATGTCTGCTTTGAAAACGATCACTTCAGCTAGCTTTACTAACGGCCCTGTTTCTGGAGAGGGGAATGGCTGCCTCTCAGCCGGGCCCCTCTTAACCACTGCTGCTAGTACTGTACTGCTCGCCTGTCCTCTCCCAGGGGGCGAGAATGTAGCATCCTCTCACAATGACAGTAGCATTACTACAACCCCCGTGGCAGCCACCGGCGAAACGAGAAAGCCTAGCCTTTTTGTTTACCCCCTGTCCCCTTGTAATATGCAACCCGCGCTCCCCAGCGCCCGCCAATTGGACCCGCCTGCAGCTCAGACAAATCAGAAAGCCCTGGGGGACATCTTCCAGAACCAGTGGGGCCTGTCCTTCATCAACGAGCCTAACGCGGGCCCAGAGGGGGGAGCCGGGCCTTCGCCTGGGGAGGGCAGGGCAGCGGAGGCGATGGTTCCAGGGGAGGGCCCCCTCGCTGGCGCCCCGCAGGTCTCTGACGCCTCCCCGCCAATACAGGAGCACCCTCCCTTCCCAGCGGCTTACGAGGCAGACAAACGGACTAGCCCCCTAGCCGTCAGCAGTGTTTTAAAAGCGTGCCCCGCTGCGACGTCAGCCGGCGGGGGCAGCACACAGGCCCAGCTCCCGGGACAGGACACAGCTAAGGGTGAGGCTGGGGGTCTTGGTGCAATAGTGTTTGCTTCTTCTAAGGACCCCGGTGCTGATCCCCCTCAGGCCTCCCAGACTAACCCTGTGCTGGCTCTGGTCAAAGAGCAGAGCCCCTCCAAGGGCTATGGCAGAAGGTGTAGCTGGGGGTCTTTTGATCTAAAAGCTGCTGTAATTTATCACACTAAAGGTAATGCTCCCTACAAAACCTCTTTCTCAGATTTTATCAAAGGTTGTCTTAACTTGTCTACAATGCATAGCTTTTGCTTTTGAAATTGTTATAGGGTGAGAGTGGCTGAAGCTGCGCTCTGTAGTTACTGAACACCTGGTGATATTTCTACAGATGGGGGATATTTTTTCCACATAGCCTCTCTACTAAAACTGCTGTGTACTGAAAAAGAGACCATGAGAGAAATGTTGGGATGACAGATTAATGCATGGCCTGCCAATATAAGGTGTCCTCTGATATTGACAGCTTGGTGGTTATGCAGTTTACAGTGGTTTCATTGTGTTCGCTCCTCATAATTTGCAATGTCCCGCAAGGGTTAAAAACGGTTGACAAAATACTCCACCTCCAGAGCAGCTTCATTAGGGAAAAGAAGCAGACAAAACAAACTAATGTAGACCATTGTGTGTGAATGTGACCATATTAGACAATTATGTTTCTGTTTTCTGGCTCCTTAATTTTATTCTTTGAAATTTTTTTTCCCCACAGAAATTGAATATATTTTGAATTTGCAAAAACAAGGTAAGTTAAGTTGCTTTATAATTGATATTATTGTGTATTTCTGGGGAGTTTGTTCTATGAAAGGGCAAGACATTACTGTGTTAACACACCAACACTATAAAAGGGAGTGTATATTTAGAGGTCAGCCAGTACTTTCTGTTTGGGGCAGAGTGTTCTTATTGCCAAGGTTCTTGTATTTACGCATGCCACCCATTGCTGGATCCCTGAAAAAAAAAACTGGTATGTTAATTGCAAGCTTGACAAACCCGCTGCTTTAGATTCACTTGAAAATGCCTCCTTTCCTGCCAGAATTCTTTTTTGTAAATTGCTGAGGAATTTTGATACAGCTATCAAATTGTCCCCACACCAGAGTCCCCAAGCATAGCCTGTAGTGTAAATGCTTTAAATCAATTGACTGCTGTTTGCTCATTACAGCCCCTTTAACAGAACCCTTCCCACTCTTGTTTTTCTCTCCCAGATCCAAAAAGGGTAGTCATTTATGATGAGACTAGGGATGGGCCCAATCAGTGAGGCTGGGACTGGAAAGGCTAATGTGTGACTCACCGTGACGCTGCCCTGAAGGCTACACACGTTCCTTCAGTTACTAGATTCAAAATTAATCGCAATCTTCACTTGTGTAGTGGAACTGAGAAAGGAGTGTCCTACAAAAAAAAAAAACCCAGAAACTACAAAGTCAGAATTCAAATAAAAGAAATGCTGAGTAAAAGCGCAGGGGGAAGAGAGAAGAGGACAAAAGAGCAACGGGTTGGGTTGGATTGGGTGGGGTGGGGAACAGACGTTTGCAAAGTTTGGCACTGGAGCCAGTGGGCCCTTAATGAGGAATGGACAGACCATACCTGGGATGTGGTACAGTGTAAACAATGCCTGAGCTCAAAGACTTTGCAAAAATGGATCCGTGGGAGGTGCAACCCACTGTCACGGACACTTCGGACACTTCCTGCTGTGACAGACATTGGGCTTGTGACGCCAGCCTCGGGAGGGGGGGTCACAAAGGGGAGGAGACAAAGGGGAGTGCTAGTCGCACTTCCTTAGCCTTTTTTCTGGTGTCCAGAGAGGACAATCCACTTCATAATGGGATGCCTCAGTCATTTTGTTTCCTTATGAATTCAAATGAGTGTAAATATGTGTGTGTATTCCAGTGTATACATATGCAATAATATATGTACTCATTTGAATTCATAGTGGGAAAAGAACACGAAATGACTTGAACTTTCAGAAAGAATGCCTTGAACTTATTAGAAAAAGCAAAACGATTAAATGACATTGACATGATGAAATGTCTTGCTGCAGGTAAAAAAAAAAAAAAAAAAAAAAACAATGAAATATTATGTAGATGAAGAGTGACAGGGAAAAACAGTTGTCTTAAATATATTTTGGAAAGAAGATTGTCCAGTACAGAAAGGACCTCACTGGATAGCTTTCGCTGGCGACACTTTGTTTTCTTTTATGGCTTATCGACTAAAGATGCACCACAGAAACAAAGTCCCAGAGGGCGGAAAGAGGAACATTCATTCAGAGTGGGAACAGTCTTCAAGGCATGTGGGCCTCTGCAGTTGACCTGTTCCAGAGTTTAAATGGAGCAAATGTTAATGGTGTTAACAATGTCTGCAACAATGTTTTTTTTTCCTTTTTTTTTTTGTTGGTTAGTTAATTAAGCCCTTTAAAAACTCAGTCCGTTTGAAGATCTCAGTATTTGCTTAACCTCAAACCAATGTTGGTGTAACAATCATTTCAAGGTGCATGTCCTGCATTGGAGTTTGCTTCCAGGCTTGATTGTGGAGGTCCCCTGGAATTATGGGATTTTGTTTTGAGAGTGTGGCTGAGTGTCGAACGAAAGACTATGATGCTTTTCTGTATTTTATCTTTTTCTTTCTTTTGTTTCATTTTAACGTGTAAGGTGGGGACATGAGAATTGCTTGAAATTCATCACGTTGCCTGTAGGGGCGCATGGGTGCGTCTCCCAGTATCGAATTGGCTTGACCTAATCTTAACGTATTTGTTCCTTTTTTCCCTTTCCTAACTTGTTCGGGTGAAGGCTGCTGCTTCACGTTCTTAGTCCTTTTTTTTCTTCCTCTTCACTTGTTTTAAGTATGTATTTTTTCACATATGGACAGTAAGAACTGGTGTGGATGTCTGGGAGTGAGAGAGAGCCATATGGATGGCACGTAGCCAGGAGGTGAAAGTTCATACAGAATACATTTGCAATACAAATCAGGAAAGTCCTGGACCTGCCCCACAAAAGGTTAGGCTTATCAGCTACTGATGTTTAGTGAGCAAAACCCTCAGTCTACTCTTTTGAGCATTCTACAAGATGGAGCAGTAATGGAGTAGTATGTAAGCAGTGTATGAATGCTGCCAAGAGGGTTGCTCCCTAAAACTGTGGGTTGTAAGTTTAATAATTCTACCTTCTCCCCGCTGGTTTCCTTTACATCTTTTAGGTTGTGCATGCCAGCAGGGGCTGATTTTTTTTTTTTTTTTTTTAAGATTTTTAGCCCCGCCTTCATGAGTGATTTGGTAAGAAATTGTTAGCACTTTATGTAAACTTTCTTTTTAAAAAATAAATACCGCTATATAAAATTATATATATGAGATACTAACCCCTTTTAAAAATGACTTTGGGCTGTTTAACTTTTTTATTTCAAGATAAAAATAAAAATACAAAAAAAAAATACTCAGGTAGAATTAGGAAAGCCATGACCTGACCGAATAGACCGATACAAAGTTTAATTGCCAAATATTGTAAAGCCGGGAATCCTGGTAACAACCAATCTCATTTTGCTCAGTAAATTGGAAGCATTGTGATGAATCAGCAGGGGAGGTAAAGGATTTCCTACATTTTGCAGTTTTTTGTTTGTTGGAAAACTACAATTATTAATGACAGACAGTAACCTTACAGGTAAATACAATGCATTTAACAGTTGAGTAGTTATCACTGTATATTGGCTCTTCCCATAGATAAGCACATGTTGCACTGCTTTCAGTTGTCTGAACTTGTTACCGTCTTGTTTGATTTCATCTGTGTTGTAGACAAAGGGCATCTCGGTGAGCTCTGGCTAAAGTCAAGTCAGATCAGGGCAAATACAGTGTCTGGATGAATGCTGCAGCTGTCTCTCTGGTCTTTTGCGGGTCAACCTGCAGCTTGAAGGCTCGGCCTGTGAGCGAAAATGAAATGGGTCACATTCTCTGCACGTCCAAGTCTCACAAAATTCTCAATATTTGATAAACGCACAGTTTAAATAACACCACATTGAGAAAATTTACCAAAGTTTGACACCACTGTGAGACCTTAAAATATTTGACATTTTAAAAAATGTTTCTACCCTCCCCAAAAGATGGCTTTGCTTTGAGAAATCCCACAATGCATTGTTTCATTCATCTCACGTATAGGACGCTGAGAAGTACGGTACACTGCTTAGTATTTTTTGTTTTTTCCCTCAATACGCAAATCATGTTTGGGACACATTGCACACCAGACGTCTGTGTTGTTTAGGTAGCTATTGACTTTTCACACATCTTGCTGGCTAGTTGTCTCACGGTGGCCAAACCGCTTTTGGCACAGCATCTCCCCTACACACAGGCCCTTCTCCTATTCCAGTTGAACTCAGAATGCGTTACGCTGCCATAAGTTTCAGGTGACAGTACCACTCAGCAATATTATTTTACAAATCCAATAGCGTACTCTTCTAAAGGACAGGTTCCTGAGATGTTACACCTTCTCTTTTGTGAGACTTGGACTTAGATCTTTTCCTTTGCCATCCATCCTGTGATACAAAGGAAAGGATCAATCTCTGAAACAGAGATTTGTGACACTCTTATGGTTATGCAAAACGACTGGAGATGAGTTACTAGCCAAACTTAATCCATGGCAGAATTGTATGTTAGACAGTGCTGTCTCAGCCAGATTTGTTTCAGACTGTTTACTGTGCGAGGAGCTTCTCGCACGTGGCCACAATAGAAAATCAAAGAATATGGGGTGTATACCCGGCCATACATCCATGTGTGCTTTTCAGCGCTGTGTGCTGTTGCATGTTGTTGAGCGAGATATCTTTGCTATTTATTCTTAATGGCTTTCTCATTGGTCAAATCGCTGTAGACAACCAGCTATGTTTGCACAGTTTAGGGATAAAAGATTTTTGATGGCTGAAAGTAGTTTTATTTACGTTGTTGTTTCCACAGTGTTAGTTCATGCAGAGTTTTGCAGTACCTTGTACAAACTCCTCCCAGGAAAAGAGTGAAGCACCTTCAAGGCGGTTTCAACCTTGGGGTTCTAAACAATTATTTGTTCGAAGTGGAAGCTGAGAGGCTGCCTGTTGCAGTTCTTTGTTTTGTGCTGAAATGCTCGAGTTGCGATGGAAAATGGTCTCTGGGTGGGGTCTCATGATGTTCCTAGTTTTCCTGCCCAGACGAGCAGGAGCAATCAGCTCAATGTGCATTAGCCCATTTCAGATTTATCCCAGACTTAGTCCTGTGAAATCTTTTTTTTTTTTTTTTTGGTGAGGAGTAAATGTTATTCTATGGCTGATGTTGGAGAAGTTACTTTAATAGGGGCTCAATTACAGGGGAAATATTATTTCCTCAATTTAATCATTCACGTCCCCCTGAAATGTCTTTTAAAAGCACTTATTTCCTTTAGACAAAGACTGTTTTATATATGCATATAGTAAAGTGAAATCTCCCTGTCTAAATGGTTATGTAGCCTGCAAACCAAAAACTGTTCCAGATTGGTGGGGCTATTTTTGATTATTGTTGGGCATGGGGACGTAAAGCCCCGACAGTCCTTGAAAAGCCCTGATCTGAATGGAAGTGTGTGATTTGTGTTTGGAGAGAAAGAAGAGGAAACTTAAATTTTGTGCTCTGTATTTGCATACCCTGAAGACATAAGATTACCACAATGATGCTTACCCAGGCAACGGCGCCAGCTGAGTTTTGTGGTCTTTAAATGATAGGCTGGTAGCAGTTAGCATTATTTCAGTTTGTGACTCTGTGTGTGTGTGTGTGTGTGTGTGTGTGTGTGTGTGTGTGTGTGTGTGTGTGTGTGTGTGTGTGTGTGTGTGTGTGTGTGTGTGTGTGTGTGTGTGTGTGTGTGTGTGTGTGTGTGTGTGTGAGAGTTTGAGAGAGAGAGAGAGAGAGAGAGACTGACTGACTTACCAACTGACCGTTTTCACAGTAACAATATGCAATTACCCCATGTCATCAGGAATCCTGTTGTACTATGTAAGGGTGCATGTAAAAGGAGATTTTTTTAAAGCAATCAACTAGATAACTTGCTTACTTTCTGTCTTTATATTTGAAATTATTTCCAAGATATTTTATTTTGTGCCATGTCTTGATTTCTTTTGTCTGCTGAGCAATTCAAAGATGATGTATTTGACATTGGCATTATTGCTTGAATATGTGAATTTGCCTATGTTTGTTTCTTCCTGAATTCCTTTAGCAGTCATGGAAGCAATGGAATGCCAGATTCAAACTATTTTAACTAAGTTGTCACTGCTTATTAACTTGGAAATTAATCTTCTCGTCTTCATGTTATCCGTATTGCTGCATCTTAATGAAACTGGCTAACCGGTACACAGCATTAAATCCATCCTCCAGTCATCATGTCTATATTGGTTGGCAAAAAATTCTTTTATACAGTGACTTGATCCAGTACATTCATGTTGGAGTTATGACAATTTGTATTATAATTAAGTAGCGTTTGTTGTTGTTTTAATTTATTTTTAGATGCACAATATAGATTTAAAGTACACTGCTCAGAACCAATTGAGAATTAATATTTGTGTAACACCTTCGATCATAAATGGTTTTGTTTAAATTGTAATGTTTGAATAGTCCGTGTTAATAATAGACATCTGACACTAATTGAACAGGTCCTTTAACAGTTTCTGGACCCTCTTTTTGAACATGTGTCTTGGGTGCTCTTTGACGCATGGTTTTAATAAGGGCAGCCAAGGCTGCTTCTCCAGGGAAGGTGGAGGTGTCACTGTTATTTAATTCATGACTGTGTCATTACACTACGATCGAGGCCTGGTGAGGCGGACATCACTCACCTGAGTGAGAAGTTTGTGCGTTTTTTCTGGGAATTGGTTCAAATGTTTGGTTCAAATGTTTGGGTACAGTTACAGTTGGGAGCGCGGGAGGGAGGGAGCGTTTTGTAACACCCTTGCTTCAGGTTCGTGAAAAGTGCACGGTTCCCATTGCCAGCCTTCTCTCCGTTGCTGGGACAGGCCTTTGTTGTGGCAAGTCTACAGTCTCGACCAGCAGGAAAGGGGCTGCATGGGAACCCTAGCTTTGGCCCGCCACCAGGGTGACTATATAGACACACACAGGTGAATCCAAAATGAACCTAAACCACATGACATGTTAACATTACGAATTGCAAACACCGGAAGTGCTACTTCTTGATCCAGTTATTGATTGTCTAAAGCGGGAATCGCTGGCCCCTTTGCTGTGTGCGCCCCCACTTGTCTTGCTTGTCTCTCATTTCTTGCTGTCTATGTCCTGTGGATCTGTTTGGATTTTTTGGGGGGGTTTTTTTGTCTTTTTTGTTGTTTTTTAACATAACTGATGCTAATGGATTGAAAAATATTACATTGACATCTGTGACAGAAAATGAGTATAGAAGTTGTGAATATAAGGGAAATGTATAATTGCGCTATTTGGGGTTTGAAAATGTTTCCCATGTTGCGGTTTTCCCCTGGACAGCCAGTGTAAGATAAGCTGTATCTGTAAAGCTCACTGCAATGTCTGGTGCCAAGCTGAGCTTTCCTCTCTATGAGCATCTCTGTGTTGTGTCTCTGCATTACTCAAGACTCTAGTGCCTGTTGATGTGTATTGAATGAGCATATACAAATTCAGTACCTCCCTGCTGACACTAGAGGAGACAATAGCGGTAGGAATTTAAGCTTTTTTTCCGTTTGTTTTATTATGACTTGACATTAATGTCTGAGAAGGTGGGAGAGTTTTTATCTGGGTCATGGTTTCCCAAATGCATCACGTATAAATTTATGTTCCGTATTTTTAGTTTTTCTTCTCTTAAGCATGAAAATGTCTTTCAAAGTCCAAACCAATGTTATAAATTTGAATGGAATTCTAAGTGTTAAGTTTTTTTTCCTCATTAAATTGTTTTTCAATTTATTTTTTAAAAATTAAGCTGGTTAAGTTGCATTGTTTCATTTAGGTTTCTGGTGTGATTGTTTTTTTTAAAAATCAGCATTGTTCTGTAAATTCCCCTTTGAAGGTTTTCAAGACCGACTACTAGGGCTCATGGACAAAGAGAGGAAAAGGAAAACAAATTGGAGTCATACCTTTGAACTCACAATGGACAGTTTACAACAGTCAAAGGGGATGGAGATCAGAGTGTTATGTAATGGCATCTATCCCAATACAAACTGCTACCTTAAATCTTCAGTGAAAGCAAAGCTGTGTGCTGTTGCGCTGTGCACTGATTTCAAAGACGATCTCCGTGATGGCTCAACCAAACTGAATCAGCTTATGTGGGTTACGCCATTATGCTGTAAAAACAACGGAGCACTCATCACTGTAGCCATATACCTACTAAAAAAAAAAACCACTCATCTGTGCTGTGACATAACTAAATGTATATACATAGTGTGGCAGGGCATCAAGTTGCTGGTCAGTTACCGCTTGTCACACATTTAGTCCATGTACATCAGCACCTGTGCCCGATGTGCCAATGTGTGTTTCGTCTAACCAAAGCATTTGTCACTGTTTGTCAGCCCGCGTCACTCATCGACCCAGTACATCAAAGGAATGATTGCCCCCTTTTCTAAAATGTCTAAAAAATTCAGATTGTATGAGGAATGTTACTTTGTTTCTTCTTGTGTTTGAATACCAAACCGGTCAAGACTGTTGAACTTCAGAGGACGGGTGTCACAGTGTGGACAGCGAGCTCCTGCACGCTGTATGCTGAACTGCACTTGACTGCGCGCATGCAAATTTTCCTTCAAATCGAACGTGGGCTTGAGGGGCGGGCGGACTCCTCCCGCCGGGCTCCGTATCGGGTCCGGTTGCCAAAAGTGCTGCTGGCGTGGAACCTCAGCGGATGCTGGTCGAGCTACCAAGCCCGCATGCTTCTCTGTCAGCTGAAGCCGTTTGGGGCACCAGCCCACCTGAAGGCTCACCCTTTCAGTGACACCAACGCTTATGTTATAATAAAACTCGATCACTGTATTTGCAGACACATGCCACTGTGTCCAAAGGATAGAAAGCTTATCTCTTCCTCATACCTGTGGTTTTACAGATTAATTTTCACTTAGGCCAAGCTTTACATGTGACTGGAAAGAATATCAGTTTGTTAAATCAAAATCCAGTTTTACCCAATTTTCCCCCATTTTTCATTTTTGTAAAACTTACTTCGGCACCTTGCTTTAAAAAGGCTTATAATGTCTGCAACCAGTGTCTCCAATAAAACATGAATCTGCTCCTGTGACTAGTCCAGTTGTCTTCTGTCTTTCTTTGCCTGCAGCTGTATAAATATGGGATTTTTTTATTCTTTTTTGTATTTGAGAAACAGAACACTTCAGTTTTAAATCTAACCACAGCCATATGAGAATGAAGCCATTTCATCTTATTTCCAAATTCAGAATGGATGACTGCTGGAGAAATCCTTGATGTCTTGGAGTGGGGGAAGGTTTTCTGTGGCCCTGGGTTATGGCTGATAAACTGCGTCATGGTGCACTGTGTGGGGATAGATGAAGGTCTCTTTAGAGTGGCCAGTGTGAATACAGCAGAAAACTCTTCTAACCTTTGTCTGGTACGCAGTGAAAATTCATCAAACTGCAGGTCGTCTGTTTTATTCCTAAATTGGTCATGGGTTCCATTTTCCAGGTTCAGTTCCAGCTGCACAGTCGGGGCAATCTTTGAATTTATTACCATGTTATTTTAAGTTCACGTAGTATAGGCCCGGTTTGTATCACGTGTTAAGAGTTACCTCTTAAAACAAAGCAATGCATCATTCCTTGAGACGTTAGATTCAATGGTCATGGATTTATCAAACTGGTTTGCCAGTTCTACATTTTAACTTGCAACGAACGACTGGATTTGAATTTTCAGTCGTGAGGGGGCGCTAATGAATCGTTTATTTTAGTTGACTGTACGCAGGTACATCGTTAGAAGAAATTTCCGTCGAAATTAAGAAGGCATTTGCATAGCAAAACAACACCTAATGATTTGTTCGGAAAATATCGCCGATAAATAGTTTTTTTTTTTTTCTGAAAATGAGGTCGTAGTACAGGACTAACTCATAGCACTAACTCATTTAACGGTTGCCAGATACAACTTCAGCCTCTCAAAGAGCATTTTTTTTTTTTTTACGAAGATCGAGGGGGGAAAACCACTGGTTGTCTAATTTAAGTGCGATTGTCCAGTTGATAGGTTATCCTTCATCGTGTTTAGAACATTAATTTGGAGAGTCTTGATGGGTAGTTGTTTTCATCTTGTTATATGGCAATTTTATTTAGGACCAGAGAATTTGACCTGTAATATCTAAGAAGACAAAAAGAAACTATATGCGATATTTATTATCTTACAGTTCATAAAGCATGGCATTTTTATCGTTATCTTGCACACCATAAAACATCCCTTTGCCAACCAGAAGGAAATAACTACATGTGCTTTGTTAATCAAATGAGTTTCATGGTATTAGTGCATGCAAACATATTCATTGCCATAATCTGCTCAGTATATTTGAATATGATGGCGTTCACTTCTGCGAAGCACTCTCTTGACTTTTCCATTCACCAATATCTGTTTGAAAATGTATGCTCACTTTAAACTATGCTTAAAAGTCATGCACTTCTTGAACATTTTTTTCTACCCAAAATTGGAAACTTTGAATGTCACAAAGTAAATTCATTTCATTATATATTGAGTCCATAAAGTGAATTTTGTAGGTTATGCCATCATTAACCATGCAAACACAAAGAGGAAAGAGCTTCTGTTGGACAGCAGTCAATGATTTTAATTTCATGCTTTGCTCCTAATTACATTTAGAGTAACCGGGGGGCGTTTGTGTCAGAGCTGAAGCAAAACACAAATCTGAGGTGTTCTCTCACTTTAGTTGGTTAGCAAATACCCGTCTAGTATAGAACCAGTGGTGACCAGAATGGGCTCGCCTGTTTTGCTTTGCTGGCCTGCAGATTAGTTACAATAGTGGGCGGACTCCAGCAGAGATAAAAGACGAAGTGAGAAGAGCTTTTGCCAATGGGTGCGCCTTGAGTCTTTTCACCGTGGCAACCCTGTTAGGGGGTGGCCTGGCACTAGACCAGGTCAGTGCAGTTTAACAGCTAGGACGGCACACTTTCCACTGTCACACTTGGATTCTGAACCGGTCAAAGGCAGATCAGACCAGTATTTGTTGGCAAGTGTGAAAGGCTCACAAAATGTGTGTGGCTCTCTGCAGGTTTCCATAGGGCTGAGTTTGATGGGAGTGATGACAGTAGGGGCTGCACATATGTGACTGCATACGTTCTTAAATGTGGTTTGTCTAAGGTTAATTCATGGCATTAACTGTGCTCTTTCATGAGCTCACACACTTTTTTTTTATCAAATTCACCTCACATTAAAACTCTGCCATGAAGTGATAGCTGACTGGCATGGCTAAAAAAAGACATATCACTTCAGATGAGGGAGAGGAGAGCTTATTTTTTCAAATTCTTAAATAGCTGTTATTTTTGTCCCTTTTTTGCATCTCATTTCCCTGCTCGAAAAAAAGCACTGAGTATGACACGTATCTTAAAACTAGACGTGATAATGCCTCTGGTGCTCTAAATAGAATAGCCTGTCTGTCTTAGAGGTCTGGGAGAGTCGGCCTCCTCATTGTGTCAAGAGGAATTTGTCTCTTTGAGCGCAATTCAGGCAAGTGTATTAAATGTTACACTCCTCACAGCGAGTCATGCTCAACACAGTTTCCCCATGTGTCCGTTTGCCTGCCTGACCATATGAAATACACAAAAGCTGCATGTGCATTTGTTTGTTTCAGCATATCTATGAGCGTATTAAGCAAAGCAGCGCGTGCCTTTTCGTGTTATTGGGTTTTTCTTTTCCTGTGTACAGAATTAGTTTAACTTAGTGAACCTAGTGAAACATGCACAATGCAGTTTTTCTTGACCTTCAGCCTGAGAGCAATGCATTCACATATCGTTGTACCCTGAAACAGGGCATCCACTATGTGCCCAGAGCAGCCTTTGTTGGTCTGAAGACAGATCATCCTCAGAATTTACCATCAGGCAGGGTTTTTCACCAAAGAAAAAAAGGTCTGTGAGCACTAAAGTAGTGAGTAAAATTTTACACCGTGAGATAGAAACAGAAATGTTAGGTTAAACAGAGGATCTATCAAACAGAGGACCTTGGTCTTTTTCAGTTAATTTTCCCTTGAATGAAAGCAAAACATGAAGACATGACATTTGAATAATTGTGGCATGAATGTGCTGTTGAAAAAAATTGTGCTCTTCAGTCCTTTTCTGTTACATCCATAAACAAAGGCATGAAGGAAAATTGCTACCATTGTCAACATGACTAAAGAAGCACATGTTGTCTTGCTAGCACTGGCCTCACAGTTCAAATGTCATAGTTTCCATGGTAACTCTGGTCCTTTTTCCACAGACTTCAGCTATTGTGTGCAGTACAGGCAAATACCAGTCTTACCTTGCCAAAAATATACCCAGCATCAAATGGCTTACACCCCTGAAGTTGTTTATCTTTACTGTGCACAACAGACCTTTTGAAGTGCCTATTCAATACATGGTCTTTCATGTTCCCCTTTTTCCAGGTAAATCCTAGTTTTCTTTTCCAGTGAAACAAACATCTTTGACTTTACCACTCCCAAAGCATTTTTAACCTGATGTTTTTAGGAGGTTTGGGGAGGATTTTCCTTTCTGCTCCAAATGACAGAAATCAATCAAATCAATAATTTTGTTCCAGGTGTTCTGTGTGGGTGTGCATGCTTTGAGAAGCTGTTGAGCAGAGTGGCAATCATGCCCTCCCAGACCACAATCCAGAATGCCAGCCAGATCCAGTTAGTCTGCTTTAGCATAAGGACTGAAGACCTTACTCACTAGAAACGAAGTTCAGTAATCCATGGGTGATATTGCGGAGTGCTGCAGCAGGGTTGTCATTTAAATTATTGGTTGAGTCAAGTGATTGATTTTGTTTTCTGGCATTTTATTGACTGGTTTTGTACTATTTCTCTATGGAAAATGGATATCTCTTCCCCTCATTATTTTTGATTTTATTCTGCACACTGGTCAATTTCTAACACAAAACATTTCATCATTGCTTTTGTTTTTCTCCATGAAGTATGGGTTTCTAGACAGGGCTCCATGCAAATCTAATTTTATCCTAACCCCTTGCATAAGCAGAGGACCATTTTCTTGACTTCAAAGAGATACACAATGCATAAAAATCAGGACCTGCCAAGCAAGAAAATAACATGTAAAAGCCTATGGATTCTTGATCTGTTGTCCTATCATTTCATAGACTATTATGGCACATTTAGCTCCAAGCAACATCGCATTTCTGAGTCAATGAAAATGGACATAGAGGAGTGGTTGGACAAAATGTCCAACTCCATTTTGGAGTTTATGACTCCCTCTATCTTAACAAAGGCCCCAGAAGCCATATATACAAAATAACCCTAAAACATAATATACCCCTTGCCATATTTCACATCAGGTATTATTTTTCCCCAACATATAAGCTTCACCTTTTAATGCCAAACATAAAGTCAATGAGCATATACAAAATGCTCAATTTTCATTTCATTTCATCTGACCATAACTCCATAACACATGCTTCATTCAGGTGCAGTTTTGTGGTTTGCCTTGTGGTTAGCTTCTTCTCACAACCTCACCTCGAGATGCAAGTTTGTTGTCAGTCCAACTAATCCCTTTGGAGTCATGGTTGGTTCCAGGACCACATGCCTCACAGCCTGTGGTGAAAAGATAGCTTGTAATGGCTTTCTGGCATGGTTGCCACTATAGTAATAACCTTACATTTCTTAATAATGGATACTACATTGGAAAGTGCTAAGACTCAGCTTTTTGTGAATTTTTATAACAATCTGTGGAGGTCAATGACCATTCACCTGCACTCTTCAGTAAACTCTTTGACCTACTAATGAATCTCTTCTTAGTTTCATCGTGTCTTAGTTGTAGCCCACAGAAACAGGAAACCTTCAGAGGCCTCTAGATAGTTCCAAAAGCTGCCGTTGAATTTCCAAAAACAGAATGTTGGTGTAGATTTTTTTTTTTTTCAAAGATTGCCTAAAGGTTTGAATAAATGTGACCCTTGCGTTTTCTGGTACACAATTCATTACTGTGAAATGGATATGACTGTGCAATGCTATTACAATATAAGTCATATTGTTAATTGTTACCTTACAGGTTAACAATTTAACCTGTAATTGTTAACAATTTAATCAGTGGTAGAGATGAAACGGTATGAAATTTTAATATCACGATTACAGTGACCAAAATTATCATGGTTATCAGTATTATCGCGGTATTGTTAAAATGTGCTGAAAATGTTCAAAAAGTACTGATACACAAACTGAAATCATGTCACCGTTTTATATTGAAAACCACAAATAAAATTAGCAGCACTATGCAGTTTTTACTTGCATAAATATTAAAATAATAACATAGCCAATGGAAAGTCTTCTATGTTTTTTATAGATGACATTACTTTCTCAGGCTACAAAAACACTCTAAAATGAAGTACTTAAGCCACCTGGTCCAACATTTCCACGCACGGCTACAGTTGCTTCAATATGAGCTTGTAAGGAAGACGTGAATTTCCGAATGAGGACGCTAAGGATGCCTTATTCGCAAATCAAGCGCAAAGGGAAGAGTCGAGTCTGCTTGTACATGTTGTTTTCTAAAAGTCTTGGTATAATATAGGCTAATTTGTAGGTCATTTCAGAATATCATGATAATGCTTAAATATAAGTGTTTTCCAATGTTCAGTTCCCCCTGACAGCAAAGTAGGCTAATTGACTCAAGACTTCGTAAGAATTCAACTATTTACTGAACTTCAGACAAATACAAATAATGCTGTCACATCGTAGTTACGCTGGAAAATTCATACAGAAGGAGGAAATAAACTGGTCTAAACAGTGTTCTGTTTCAAGTATATGCAAATACAAATGCACACGGAATTCATTCTTATTAGCAAATTAGTCCTCTTAGGCTGAAAAATCTCCGGAGCGCTGTCACTGCCTTCCGCCATGTTTTCACTAACACAAAACAAACCCACGTTGCATGCTGCGCCTGCGCGTCTGCGAGACTTGTTAACTTTGGTTGGTGCTGAACAGTATTCAATGTGAGTTTTTCAAAGCACGGTAATCAACCGCGGTTTTAATGATAATTAAAATTTGAAACGGTAATACTAACCGTCGGGAATTTTACCGCGGTTTACCGTGAAACCGGTAATCAGTGGTAAGAATAACTATGGAGGGCATTATAGAAACACATTGCTACATACAGAAGAAGGCCTGACATTCAGCAGGTTAAATCACATCATCACTTTGACTAATGAGGTAGTATAAGACTTATGCAACAGTCACAGCCATGAATGATCAATTAATCCAACTGGTTAACTGATTTATATATATCTATATACAATATGGATGTCAGAGAATGGATGATAGAGCATTTCACATGCTGTTGCAGACACCAGTTCATGTGTTTCCCATCTGCATACCAATGCACTATAATTGATTTTGAAATAGCCTGATTGTGTGATGCATTCAGCTACATACTTTGATGCTTTGTGTGGTTCATCTGTCACAGGAAGGGAACTAGCGGTGAATGTTCCCGTTAATTGCTCTCTTCATAAAGCAATGGCCTTGTGCCCCATAATACCTTTAATAACTAAAGCCTTGGGAGGAATTGTTTGATTCTTTCTTGTTAATTTGTTTTCAAACAGTTTCCTTGGATGGATTTGTCTAAGGGATTTGATATGAAATTCAAATTTCTTTTATTGGGTTTGTGATCCTGCTGGTGTGACCAAGAGCACAAGCATTCACTGTGATGGAAAAAAATGAAAAAGAAGATTTTTTTTTAAGGTGAAAAGCACAATCAATGGTATCCCAATGAGCTATGAGAGCTTTCTTGCCCCTGTCTGCCAATTTAAGGTGTGAGAGCGTCAGCAGGAAAACCTCTACAGGATACAGCAGTTTACATGCATGCTATCCTACATCCTATTGTGCATCGGTCAGATTCTGTAGTAAATTGGCTTGTCCTCCAAGACATTTTTGTAAGGAAATACTGCTTAGGTGAGGCCTCTCTGGAAATGTACTGCTGAGAACCTAGCTCATTTATACCTCTCACATCCTGGCTGTGAATGCAAGCACAAAACACTACTCTCTGATGGCCTTTTTATATACATGCAAGGTGATATGACCATCTGTGCTGGTTAAGTTTCCTCCATCCATGAGGGTTTAGTTGGGCATTACATTTAATTGTGTTTGGGACACATGCAGTGCTGTCTTCCACTGTAGTCTGGTCACCTCTCTTTGCAATCAACAGAAGCAGAGGATGGGTGTAAAAGAAACACTTGACTAAAGGGAAGTCAACTGAATCTAGTTTCTTGGGCTACAGTGACAGACAACATAACAGTTCTTTTTGTGGGTCATCTCCAGGCACATGTATGTCTTCAGTTAGGTTGTTCTGTGCCACAGCCCTTGCGTGATAATCTGAAATAACGCAGGAGCAGATGGACCTGGCCTGATCTATTCTTAGAGATTGTTGCACTGTAATCTTACTTCTAATAAGGGGGATTTGGAAACCTTGTAAACTGTAGTCAGATGAGAAGGATTGCTTTTTTCCCAGCTGACAGTCGACTGTTACCAAATTTCAGTTCTTTTCATAAAACATTGTCAGGTGGGGGGTGAAATGAGGAATGAAAAGTATGGACTCAAATGGGGGAAAAAAGAATACCAACGTCAATTGTGGCCTTACATCACCATGATATGCAACAGACCTTGCTAGGTGGATGTTTCGGTCATAATGATAACAATTAGTTTTTAACATTGAAAGGTAGAATATAATTTCAGCCCTGTGGGACACCATTAAAAAAGCAGAGCAATTCTGGAGCCTGATGATTGTCAAAACTCTGGCAGAGGCACAGCTGAGCAGGATGGAAGCTGGCAGCATGGTATTTTGTTTTCAGTAGGTGAGTGCAGGGGAGCGGAGCCACATCAGTGACTCCTGGCTGGAAGGTCCTGGTGCTTGATAGATGTCTGAATCCCATGTAGTGCTGCAAACAACAGCGAATATGAGCAGAGTTCAGGCGTGACCTTTCCTCTCAACTCCATACATAAAAGCAGGTGAAAAACAATCCATACGTGGAAAAACAAACTATTGCATTGTTTTTGCAAGTGCTGCCTCTGGTGGCGTTGAGACAAAAGATCACACTTGAGCTCTGCTCCTTTCTTAATTTCCAACATTTTAAGTATCACCCACTACCTTTAAGCACTGTGTGTTTTCACTTGGTATCCTTCTCCATCCCTTTCTCCTCCGTACATTCAAGCTCCACCGAGGTCTGTAAGGGGGATGGATGCACCTGGAGAGTGGCGAAAGGGCAAGCTTGAAAAGGTCAAGGGTCTCCTGAGCCTATGATACCTGGCTCCACCAAACAGCATCATCCACCTGAACCTCAACTCCAGCCATTGTTTTGTCAGTGTTCAAGCTATGCTGCTGCTCCAGTGACCTGCAAAGATCTGTTTTTGTCTCTATACCATTGTTAAACTGTGACTGAAGACAACATATAGGTATGGTCCTTAGGTGTTAAGGTTGGGGAAGGAGGATGGCAATCAGTGTATTACAGTACTTCTTGTTCATGCTGACACATTTATTCTGCACAATGAGGATGCTTTCATTTTGTTAATCAGGGGGTTGCCAGAAAAACAGGAAAAGTCAGTTGAAGAAAAACTTGCAGAGTAGGTTTAGGTTATCGAGTGTAGACTTATCAAAAACTCCTACCGTTTATATTCGGTTAAAATGCTGAACAAAAGTACTATTCTGAGTTGTATCACTTGAATATACTCGAAAACGTCATTTCTAATCCCATTCAGTAGTTTTTTTGTCTTCAGTTTCCCCAGCGATTGAGTTTCATCCTATCATATTTCATCATCTTTTAACTTCTGATTTCTTTTAGACTCCTTACGTTTTTTCGGCACCACACGAATGTGTGTATTTGTGGGTCTCCATTAAAAAAGGCGATTCAACAGTGAACACCTAACTGGTCACGAGAAATGCCACCCTGAAGATGAACTTGATTGCGGTTGGCTGGAATTCGCAGTTGCTGTCAGTCTGTTCAAGTTACCTCAAAATTGCTGACAAGAGGAATGCTGCTGCTCTGACCAGAAGAAGAAAACACAGTATTCATACACAGCTGCGTCTTTATTATTTTGAAGAATTATTATTACCAGTCGTACTAACATGACAGCTGCTTGTAGTGCTAATACTTGTCCAGGTGACGTCCATTAAATATTGATTCATTGTGATTCATTTTCTGGTAAACTGATAAATTTGTGCACCATATAAGCAATTACAGTTTGCGTATGCTGTAACGCATTTAGATTTTCAGCAATAGATATTTGGTAGCAGGTGAAATAAATTTGGTTTTCAATAATTCCGGTCTGATTTAAAATATTCTCTGACAATCGAAGTTTTTGTTACATTTCCAACTGTTTTATATAAAAAACTCTTTTTTATATTATGCATTACCTTACAACATTTTTTTCTTCAAACAGTTAAATGGAAGAACTCGTAGTAAGTGGTATTCATATACGCAAAATAAATATTTTTACTTTACTGTTTCTTGCAGTTGACAGCCGGCAGTGAGAGGAAACATTAGGGGGCGTAAACACACTCCTCATGGGCGGCCTCGTGGGGCGGATGACATGTGCGACACTTCAACTTTATTTTTGTGAGTGCACAGTCCATCGGTTTTGCGTTGCTCCGTTTCTTGCTGCCTAATCCTGTAAGGTCTCAAATTTGTGTTGGTGTATGATTTGAAGGAGCATGCAACGTTCCCAAAGATTGCGTAATGTATTCTAATATCGACAGTCAAAGCTCAGTAACTACCGTTGTCGTAACCCTAGCCCTTGACTGAGCTACGTCAGTCATTGGTTAGCGTTTTATGGCAATCATTTCAGACCGGGGGCGCTCCTTAGGAGCCAGCGGTTTGCTTTCGATCCTCACTAATGTACTGCACGTAGCAGAGCGCCTTGTCCACCGCTGACGATATCTTCATGTCAACAACGGAAAATACTAAAAAGGAGGGGGAAAAAAACTACAAAAAATGTACAATATCACAAGTCCTAAGTTATTACCTTTGTATCTGACGGACGGTCTTCCCCTTTATCTGATTAGTTGAATGACATCATCACCTCAGAAGCATTAATTTCTGTACTCTGATTGGCTGAAAGTCCTTCAATCACAGAAGGAACGGACTGGTAGCTTTGCTCAGCCTGCGCGTGTCACTTTCTAGGCAGCACCATCCGGCCAAGGAGAATCAACTGTGGCCGCCTGTTTTGTGACTGCGAAGGAGGCGTTCTTGGCGTTTTATTTTCATTTTATATTTCCTTTTTTATTTTCCATGTCTACGTTGTGCAGGAAGACAGCTCAACAAGCAAGCTAACAAACAACGGATCTGATGGAAAAAATAAGTTGACTGATCGCTCCTGGAAGACTATTTCTCGCTCCAGGATAAAGGATATTTTTTATCAAAATGATTTGGAATACTCGATATGGGGTGCTGAGGGAATGGCGATATTTTTAAAAGGGAGCCAGGAGCAGTGATTTCTCCAAACGTCACAGGGACAACAGCATCAGCAAAATCAACAAATATAGCATCACCTGAACTATTACATATGCGGGTTAGGTGGCCCGACTCAGATGAAACACTTCCACCGTTTGGCTACATTTCTAGCTACTGTATCTGATTTGTTGTGCGCGAAACATTTTGTCTCTTGTTTAGCTGAAAACAAGTAGTCTAACTGAGACCATAGGAACTTCTGCGAAGTAGCTTGCATGCAGCAGTTGGCGGTGGCAAGAGTGACGATGAATTTGACACAGATAAGGAAAAATGAGGAAATTTGAAAGATGAACGCCCCGTTTCATATCTGATTCTTACCGATTTACATCTTTTACTGCACAAATGGGAAATTGCCCTGAGTTTGTGAGTGGAGAGGGGATAGCCACTTCCAACATGTGGGAGGTTTAAGGCTGTGGAGTATTTATTTATTGTGGGGGGGGAGAGGGTTTTCCTGTCGCATTAACATTTTTACTGTTTTAATTATATTTCAGCCAATGATCTACATTAGCTTGTGCTTGCAGTATCATTTAAATATTCGTTTTATCCATGCAGAGGAAATTAAGCTAGTTACATCACATGAAGTAGGTCAGATCATTGAGATGAAAAGAAATGAAACTGCGGAAATTGGGGATACTCTCATATAAAGATGACATCTGAAGCATTTGTATGATATATATATATATTTAAACATAAATTTATATGTGTCCGGTTTGGTGTTGACGTATGACCGTTTGACTCGCAACTGACCCGCTCCCATTTCCCTCGTGACTCGCCTGTGTAGTTCCGCTGCTAAGATCTTAAATAACGGGTACCATTTAATTTTGATTCCTATCGCTCAGTTCTGCTTTTTCCGTCATTTGGGTGCTGTTGTTGAGTGAATGGCTTTGTGTGGTACCACGGCTTCCAATGCCGCAAAAATGATGGCTGCGTACAACGGCGGCGCGTCGGCGGTGGCAACACATCACCCACACCATCATCACCAGCTGGCCCATGTACCACCACACCATCTCCAGCATCACCATCACCATCCGGGCCAGCATCACCTGCACCCCGGTTCGGCCGCTGCAGTTCACCCTGTCCAACAGCACGCCTCCACGGCTGCTGCTGCAGCGGCAGCTGCTGCGGCGGTAATGCTGAACCCGAGCCAGCAGCAACCGTACTTTCCCTCGCCAGCTCCTGGACAAGCCCCCGGTCCCGCCGCGGCTGCGGCACCGGCCCAAGTTCAGGCCGCAGCGGTCAAAGCGCACCACCATCACCAACATTCACACCTCTTACAACAACCACTGGACATCGAGCCCGACAGACCCATTGGATATGGAGCTTTCGGAGTAGTCTGGTGAGTGAGGGTGTCAAAAGCTATATCTTGGAACTTCTTGTTGATTTGAGCATGACTTGTAGGCAGTGCACCTGCTCACATCGTGTTCGCGTGGTGAGAGTCTCCTCATACTGTAAAAAGTTAAAGTGCGCTGTTGGCAAGGCAAAGAGATCTTTCCCCGTAGGCGTAAACTGTTTTCTGTGAAAGGTCGGGTGAACTTATATGGAGTGGGTGAAGTGAATAATGGCATGAAGGCATGTCTTCGCGAAGTATGAGTGTGTGAATACCTTCCAAGCATCTTTTGAGCGTTTCTTAGAAATTGTCATCCCCCCCGCCACAATATCCCTAGTGTTAACATTCCTCTCTTCTTCCATTGTTTACATTTCTGTATTGTTCCTGCATTTTCTTTCTTTGCTAGTTCCTTTACAATCTTCCTCGTGTTTTCCCCACTTTTTCATCCCAATTTTAATATTTTAAGGAGCTTTACGTTACTGCATTATGATGGCAGCTTGGCTGTGCTGTTGGGATTATTTATAGTTGGCTGTTGCGAAGCTGAAAGCTTGGAGGAAGCTTTTTTTTTGCAAAAGCTGCACTCCATTCAGTCTTTAAAATTCAACAGCTTCGATTTGATCTAGGCTGTAAGATTTGTATAAATATGGACAGACTTGTTTAGGGGAAGTGACTTTTTCAGCTGACCTGTGACCTCTTGTACCCAGCATCTCGCCCAGGCATGGCAAAACAGTTTGATGGAGTTGCGTACTGGTCATATTTCCATCTTGGCTTGAGATGCGCGTGACAGGTTCCCGGGTGTGAAGTTTTTACACTCAATTAAGACCTCTGGGAACCTTTAATGAAAGGAAATTAAAGATAATTCAGATGAAATGTCGACCTTTTACGTTAAGGATGGTGAGCAGAGGTCTGAAACATTTCACCTAGGCTGTTTTGATACCAGACCACAAAGGAGTGCATAATTGCTAAAACACGACAAAACCTCTAAATCACACCCCCATTTAATTTTCCAATCAGCAGTCCAGTAAAGCGAATTTTCTTTTCTGCTCTCATTAACGTTTTAGAAACTTGGCAATGTATCGTGTCACATCGTACTGATTGGCAATGAACATATTTAGATGTAATAATTGTTTTCTGAAGAATCCTGACTAAAAAACACCGAGGATTACCAAAGATACCCTGAAGCATTGTGACGCAATTTAATGCGAGCAACGCGGGCTCAAGACCGAATGAAATTTTGTAACGTTTTTTTTACATGAAAGAACAAATGTGGAATTGGTAATGTGTTGAATGGAAGTTGTGCAGATAGCTGTAGATGAAGGATGTCTGCTAAGTGGAATGCGATCCCCCCAGGGTCCCTGCCGACAAACCAGCCCCCAGTGCTTTCATTTCAAATGGTAGACTGCTGTTGCAGGAGGCTCGGTTTCAGTGTTTTTGGGGCCCTGTGGTGGGGAGGCGCAGTCATCGTGGGTGGGGGGAGCATGCTTTTCCCGCACGCGGCCTGTGTTTCTGCGATCTCGGCCTGACCAGTGTTCACAATCACTTCCTGTTGTTCATTGTTTGCCTTTAATCTGTAGGGCTGCCCAGTGTATTTATAGCTGGACTGAAGGCAGGTCAGGAGAGGCTGCCCCAAGTGCTTTCTCAGTTCTACATTAGCTTCCTCTTCAGCACCACAGAGAGGGCTTACTCCAATAGGAATGCTGTCGGTCCTTATTAATGCATGGGCCCAGCCTCTCAGGGTGTAGGTTTTGCACCCTCTCAGCGAGAGAAATGAAAGGTTGGAGAAGTGGCGCGGCTGCCCAGATCAGCGCCGAGCATTCACGGAGACGAATGGGGCCTGGGCCATGCGCTGTCAGTGTGGTTGGTCTCAGAGTGCACAGGAAGTGCTTGGCGGTGCCAGCAGCTGTGAAATTCACAGAAAACTGATTTGGAGAGTGTGTGTGCTGTGCTTAATGGACCAGAGGGGGTTTGAGCTTTTCAGGTCTGTTTGAGGCCTATATCAATCTTACATATCGTATATGTCAGCAATGTATTGCTAAAAATAACTGTGCACAATGACAGCTGGTGGGCTGTCACTACCCCTTGAGCAGGGGAAAAAAATAAATCTCTTGTCATATATTGTTTCCTTGATCTATTGATTTCACAGTTAGCACTGAAGCTGGGGTAGGAGCTCTTTGAAGTGAAATACTTAGAATATTTTGTTTCAGAGCCTTGGATCTTCAAATCCTAGACCTGATCATAAACTTTCATGCAGCAGTTTTAAACTACAATGGGTGGTACAGATGCTATAAAAAGAGAACAGTAATGCATTGTAGGAAACACTGTATTATAGACCATGAATTATAATAAAAGAGTAAAAAAATATATATTTGTTTTGATAGAACTGTTTATAAATTCTACTTTGGCATTGCCAATATGAGGTTTTGGCAATTATTGTATCATTGTAGGGTTGTTCTCTCTCTCTCTGTGAGCTTTCCTTTCCCTTCCTCCCAGTCCCCTGCTCTCCATTTGGTTATCTGATTCTGTATCAGCATGAGCGTGCGGAGCTGTTTAGGAAACGTGGATTAGGAGGGTAGTGATGTGTGACTGCAGGTATTCGGTGTCTCGTGTTCCAGAGGCCACCTCTGGCCATTTCACCGCCGCTCCTCGTCCTGCGCCACGGTGCGGCGGCTTTAACCGCAGCGCTCGGGGCAAAGCCATCTGCCGGCATTTTAACACACAGTCAGCATATTAAACCACCCCTCTGTGAAATGCCTTTCGTAAACACTCAAGGAACGTCTTTTCAGGGAATGGCATAGCCACGCCCCGGGGTGCTACACGCTCCTGACATTGCAGAGAGAGTGCCAATACCCGTGACGGGCCTTTTTTTTTTGGTCAGATTCCCAGTCCACACCAGTTTGAGTCACCTGTGTGACTCAAACCGGTTTCTTGAGTAGGAGCCAGGAGTGAGTAATGGACAAGCCGTGTTGTTTTATATCTGAGGCCAGTAAGGAGACGCAGGTGATGAATGATCTCATGCGGTCTGTCTGTTGGCTCCTGCTTCGCGAACACCATGGACCGGGCAGGGGACAGAGAGAGGAACGGACAGCAGCAGCCTTGATTGGGAATGACGTATGACTGCTTCTCAGAGTCGTCTAATTTGTAACACAGCCGTCTAACTGGGAACGTGGATCGATCGGTCGCTGATGAGACAAATGCTGTATTTGCTCAGGACAGGCCCGTGGTCAGTGTCATGGAACGGATGCAATCACTTTAATTACCATTTTACTGCCAGGTGATTTACAGTCATAATGACAGGAAGAGCAAAATTATTGGTCAGATTGTAAATCTTTGAAGTTAATCTCCACCTCATTCAGAATGTGATTGGAAGAAGACTGTTAATTAGATATTAAAAGGATTGTTGAAAATGTCTGCAGGCTGTGTCATATGAGAGGGTTGGCATGATGAGTAAGTAGTCGAAGGATATTTCTCTGAAAAATTTACCTAGTTCATTAAAACAGCCTTGTAAGTATTATAAAATGGAACTCAGGGAAACTGTATAGAATATTTACCAGGCTAATGAATTGTAGAAGTGCTCTCCACATCCGGCAAGAGAATACCTATTTTTTTCTCTGAAAAGATTGTGAAGTGTCCTGCAATGTTCCTCTGTGCTTCTAGTGACCTTTGGGGTTATACGTGCAGTTTGTTACTTTGGAAAAGTAAAATTACTTGAAAATGCCTGACATTTCAGATATAGCTCTGGTAAAACCTGAAATATGGACAAGCTGTTGTTTTTCCACAGGAGTTACCTATAATGTTGTTGAGAATCTTTTGAGGGTAGTAAGCAGTTTTTAATTACACTTGAATCAGTTCTGTGAATTGCATGGTAATTGACCCCTTCTGTCTGTGCACTCCATGTACTCCCTCTCTCACACAATACGGGGTGTCGTCAGTGCCCTATTCAGTGCATTACTTTGTCTTTGTTTTTGGGGTGTAACGTAGTTACGGAGTGCTCCAGGGCTTTTAGTATCTTTAGCATGAAAGGCTGACAGACAGCCCTGGCTTTCACAGCACTCAAAAGCAGATTTTGAGAGGTCTGTATTTGGCAGATGCACAGCCCCAGATGAGAGCCCGACTTACCTTTGAAGTGGAGGAGAGAGCTCTGCCAGGCGTGCCTGTTAACCCTTTGCCAGCTGCCCCTGGCGGAAGCGCTCAGGACCTCGGCGGTCAAGGAGACGAGCTGAAGCAGCCGTGCTTTCTCTCAGAAAGTGGGAATGTCTTCTTGTGCCTGTCCTGGACTGTCTGTATGTCAGCACTGAAACCTCTCCTCGGCTCTTTAATCATTGACTGGCTCACTGTGGGCGAGGTATGTCAGACCAGGGGAGAAATGCAGGAGCGTTTCCTTTTAGAAGTAGTTTCAGAATCTGGGGTGCCATTGTGCAATAGCATAGCAATGTCCCTGTGAGTAAGCTCACTCTGGATGGTTCCTCTCCACCTCAGACAGTAAGTCAAAAAGGACATGGACACAAATAAGGCCTGCAGTCGGGATTTGTGCATTAATCAGACGTTTAGTTCCCATGAGAACATTTTCATTAAGTTTCATTTACGATGGTCTATTTTTGGATGCCTAACTGGTAAACATGTTTAATGAAAACAGTCCCCTTGATTCAAGAGCAAATTGTGGACTTGAGAACTTGAGAATGCCATAAGATTTTATTTAATGGAACAAAAGTGTAATCATTTCTTGGGAAAGGTTACATGTTTTGAACTGCAGTATCCACAAACAGGAAGTTGTTTGCAGTGGAATTTAAATGGGTTTGACCCCCCACACCAACCTCCACCACTGGTCCGGATTGCACGCCACCTCACCCTGATGTGCTTTATGCAAAGCAGACTTCTGGTGTGCGCAGAGGCGGGTTTTGGTGGTGGACCTTGTCACATTCTGAAAGGTTTCGAGAGCCTGGGCGAATTCTCAGCCAGTGAGCGCCGTCTCTGCCATCCACAGAGCGGAGAGGAAGGTAATGGAACAGGGGCTGGTTGCTGACCTTTTTAAACATTTGACAGGTTCATTTAACAAAGGGACACCTTCCTGTGCTTCTGCAGGGGGCCGGGGGGGGGGGTCGGCCTGTCCGTCACCAGCCCATGTTAGCGCGTGACTCACCCCGGTGTGACGGAGCTGTGTGCCGAGGTCTCGGGCTTTCTGCAGAGCGAAGGTCCAGGGAAGCCCATGAACACGGCAACAGCGCTGAAGCCAAACAGAAACTCCTCTGGCTGCGCTCCAGTGACAAAGATACACAGAGGGGGCTGCTCCATTGATGGGCTTTCCTGAACCAAAGGTTCTGTTTGAGTGGGTAGCACAGATTTAAAAAACCGGTGTTCTAAAGGGAGTGTAAACATTAAAAAGAGGGAGCAGAGCCCTCAGAATTGCAAGGAGTGGACATTTATTGGCTTTAAATGTGGAGGATTGCTTATGAAACGCTCAGCACAGAGCATTCAGAATGTCATTGCTTGGCTTGGCTTGTACCTGCAGTCAGGATCATGCAACACATTTCAGTCTTAGTCTTCTGCCAGCAGAACATTGGCTTGGCTGACTCTCGCTCTGATTCAGAGTGACTTATATTGCTTACATTTTTACATGGCATCCATTTATACAGCTGGAAATTTACTGAGGCAGTTAAGGTTAAGCAATTTGTCCAAGGGTTTGACAGCAGTGTTCCAACTGGGAATCAAGCTGCCAGCCTTAGGGTTATGAGCCCTGCTCCTTACCGCTGTGCCATACCTGTAGGCACCTGATGCTCAGTTCTTGAAACTGAGCAACAGTTATGATTCCACACGGCCATCTGGCTGTTGGATACATCTGAATGCTCTGTCCATCAGTTGAACCATTTCAATCCGTCTAGCTCTGCGGTTTACTCTCATTTATACTGCAGTTGGGCATCACAGTTTTTTTTTTTTGGTTGCAGACTGCAGAACACAGTTCTTTGTCTCCCCTCATCCAGGCCATTGCATTGATGGGACAGTGTGCGTGGCACACGCAGGGTTAATGCAGCAGCCCTCACTGCTTGGGAGGATGGCGAAAGCTGGAGCTGATTAAAGCGTTCCTGAGGAGATGTTAAAGAAGGCTGATGAAGCCATTGATTAGAAGTCACCGGGGAAGAGAGCAGTGACCGAGGCCTCGGAGCCTTAATTGCCAGGTCGTCTCCCCCCGCTGATACCAGCCTGCCGTTCTCTATGTCCTGTGAGAAACTGTTAAAGATGCTAAAGGTGTTTTCCTTCAGGCCCCCACTGCAGACAGGACTGCACTTGCATGCCACATCTAGCCACTGTCAAAAGCAGGAAGAAGCAGCCTTTTGTGCCAGTCACTGGCACAAGTGACTTATGGAGGAGTGGGCCCCTTTTGTTGGAGAACCGTCTTGCAGGCGTGGCTGGATTCATGTCTGAAAATGAGAAGATTAAGGAAGTGATATTTAGCATTTTTTACTATGCAGCTGAAAAAGGCAGTGCCTTTATCCTGCATTTGTGAAACTACCCACTCGGGACCGGAGGGATGCTGACACTCGACCACATGAAATACTGTGCTGTATCTGTAAGTCTTGCGGTGCCATCCAGACGCATTATGCTTTTCAAGCATTCTTGGTGGGTACTAGAAAGCCCATTATCATCATGCTTTGCCGTGCTTTTTTGTGTTTATGGTTTTTACTATCATCGCTGTATTTTGCATTGCACGCTGTAATATTCCACACATCTACACTCACTTCATACACATTCCAGAACACTGTAATGTATTTTGGCAGCAGTTTATGGGCCACAATATAGTAGTAGTACTGAATATAGTAAGTTGTACTGAATTTTGGACAGACACTGTGACCACAGGGCCCCTGAACTAGTTCTTGTATGTCAACAGAGTTTTTCTTTTCCTTTTGAAAACTGAACTTGCATGGTTTGGCCTACATATCCTCTTTTATATGGACTACTCCAATCCAGTTGTTTGGTTTGAACCATGTTGTGGACAGTGGCCGAGCGTGTGAATGCTGTACCGTGGTTAGTGAGTAAATGGAGATGCTCCCAGACTGCTGGGGGGTGCTGAGAGGCAGGGTGGGGTCACACGCTGGCTGTTATCAGTGCAGCACTCCTTCCTCTCTCCAGGCCCGTGGGGCTCCCTGATAACGCAGCCCCATGGCGGATACGCTGCTGCCCCCAGAGAGTACAGCGTGCAAGCGAGGGGCGAACACCCCACACAGGCCACTTTAAGATGCGCACAGCAAATGCTTTGTAAATCCCTATAATTACCAGTGCAAGGCTAACATATGGTTGCTCCCCCCCCCCAAAATCCTCCTTGAGAAGGTTTACTGGGGGGTTTTGGGTGTGGGGGGGTGCCTCCTTCTTCCCCTGGTGACGCATGTCACGTCCCAGGGTCAACTAAGAGCGGCACAGAAGCTGTGAGATGCATTGGGGAGTGGCTCGCTGAAATCCTGCCAATGCCAATGCCGCTTCCTTTTTTCAGTGCCACCGAGGGGGCAGGGTGTTTTCCTGCGCATTGTCACGAGTGCAGCAGGGAGTTAAATTATGTTTCAGAATCAGTGTAAGTCACTGTAATTGAAATGCTACTTGTATCAAGGGAGTAACAAGGGAGTGTTCAGTATGTGGTGGAAGGTGGCCAGTGACTGCTGTTCTGATTCACGTGTGAGCAGGGGACATTTACGGGCTGGTCAAGCCACAGTAGGGCAGAGGGGTCCGCTTGGGAGTCGGTAGGCATTCTGTAAATGTGTCAGGGCAGTGGTAACAGAGAAAGGAGTGCCAGTAGCAGCATTGGGAATGCTATTACTGCAATAGCGGCAGCATGCATACCAGAGAGGGACGCATGCTGTGGTCGGTAGGGAATGAGATGTGATGCATATGAGGGAGCAGTTCAGTACCATTCAGTGTGAAAGAGCTTTACGGTGTCAGCATTGAAGCCAGCCAGGAGACTAGGAAGGAGAGCACGCAAGACCTGGACCAGGAGCTGGGAGGAGCTGATAGTGAAAACCGTGTGGATTCTCCAGACTCCCGATGTGAAAAATCAGTAGATGTGGCTGAGTGCCAGACTCCTGGGAGAATTTGTGTGTCTTATGTGGGATTCTGGCAGTCTGTGATGGGGTCAGCATGTTTTCTGTGGAGTTGGTGAGCCCTGACTAATCAGGTACTGCATAACTGATTTTAACAGGCTGAGTAATTATCACATTGCACCACAAGAACAATTACAAATTTAAGGTTACTGTTCATTTGACTACTGAGAAATAGCGAATGTAGTGAATGTAGTTACCACTTTTCATGTAGCAAGCAGCACTATTTGCGGTTTTGGATTTTTGAATCGCATGCGGGCTTTACCAGAGCTCCACCAGCACTGCTTTTGTGTGAGGCTCCGCTGTATTTGTGAGTTTCAAATAATGGGCAGAGCGCCGAGCCAAAGGCAGGAGGGCCGCTTTAGCAGCTCCCAGCAGCAGCACTGCCACATATAATGGAGCCGCTTACTCCTCCAGGAGTTCACACGTCTCCTTCCCAAAATGTTACAAGTCACAGACGGAGCATGGGGGGCATGGAGACCCGCTCAGGAACACAGCAGGGGAGAGCAAGGCAAGCCGGTCTCCGGGGAAATATCTCAGCACCGGCTATTTTTACACTGCCCGTTAAAACTACGGAGGGAGATGGAAGAATTTGGTTTGAGGTCGGTACAATGCAACAAGAACTGCCATATATTTTTTTTCTTGCCCACCCAATATTTTTCCAAAAGTTCATAGATGACGGCTCCCAGTTTCCCATCTGTGTTTCAACTGAAGAGCCAGGAGACCCCCTCTCCTCCCCCCCAACACACACACACACACACACACACACACACACACACACACACACACACACACACGTAAGCCCTGCCTTTATTGTTGCTCATTTATACACTGCTCTGTGCTGTGTATAAACAGATATGTGTCCTCATGCACACTTCCTCTACATCACTGTTCCTCTGGCATTGCATACGTGATCATTCACATCTTTATTTAGCAGCAGCCCTCAAAATGCCAGACATTGTTATATTTTTGTTTGCTTTTCAGATGCTCTGATCCAGGGACAACTTGCATAGCTCACCTTTTTCCTATCGATTTGTACAGCTGGGTGTTTATTGAAGCTGCTTGTTCCACCTTGCTCAGGGGAACAACAGCTGTGCCCCGCCAGGGATTCAGACCTGCAATGTTTAAGTTACACTACACCCACTTCTGCTTTGTGCACTTCAGAAACTAAGAAACAGGTTTCTGACGGTGATAAGAAACATCCGATCGGCAGCGTGAAGCAACCCGTGGCGTGGGCCTCCTCCTCGAATGCCTCTCGAGACATGCGGCCGGAGACGTGAACAGAACGCTGACGCATCGAGAGCGGCTGATATTGGTGATTCAGCAGATAAGTCACAGGTAGCCTTTGAAAGCTGTTCAAAATCCTGCGATCCTCAAGAGAAGGCCCACGGTCCCCCCTGTAACGATGCTAACCATTAGCCTCCCCGGGCCGCTGCAGTCGCCGGAGCTTCTACATTCCCCGTGGCGTTGAGCCCTCTCCCCTTCATTAATAATGCATCGGGTTCAAGGCGCTGGTTGTGTGGGAGTATTTGATTTCTCGGAGGAAAGGGACGGGTGCGAGCCTGTCATTCTTGGCCCATCCGGAGCGTCTCTCCCCCTCTGCAGGGCTCGATGACTTCACTCAGCCGCAGTCCCCGCTCACACGGGCGTCCCCCGGAGGACGATGGCTCCGGAGATGACACATCCAGTAAGGTGGACTAAAAGAAAAGTGGCCGCTTGCAGTTTCTCTCTCGGGGCCCTCGGATTCGGTAAATGTGATTTACCTCAATTCGCTCTCGTAAAAAAATCCAACCGCATAAAACGGAGCGGTAACGTTAAAAGCAGGGCGAGTAAAGTAAATGATCTAATTACGAGAATATTCCTGCATTGAGCCGCGGAACTCCTGCCTCCGGCTCATCTGTTGTCTCAGTGTGGCGCCGCTGTGCAGGCTTTTTTGTTGTCGGTGTCTCTATCGTAGGCCTGTCTCTTTTACAACTTACCTCATGGCGGGCCTACCGAGTGAGCAATTTAACAAGCAGAGGAAAGGCGTTCTGTCCCCTGGACTGTAAACCATTATTCATTTATTTTTTCCATCCATGTATATATTCATTTACATATTATCTATAAATCCCATGTGTGTTTTTCTGAAAAGCAGCATTTCAGTTCCACAAATTTTGGTGAGCTGCCAGTGTTACATAGTGATACTGCAGCTCCTTTCCTCGCACAGTGGAGTACACAGAGGGTGCCACAGAGGACCTCCTACACTTTCATATCTCCTTATTGAAATCTGTGCTCTAACAATGTGGCTAACAAACAGCACACCAGTGTGCTGGCAGAGAAAATTGGCTCATCTGCGCTACCATCAACATTTATGAAGCAACTCTCAGAGGGCCCGTAATGCACTTCTCTCTGACAAGGGGCGTCCAGTGCAGGGGGAAAAAACAAAGATGATGCCGTGCTTACCCAGAACGTTATGTCTACATTGCGGTCGTTATGATGTCAGAGTTACATGTAGGTTTTCAGAGCGCTCTTTTTGTTAGCTGGACAGGAGAAGCAGCACTGATCCAGAAAGGGTGGGGAAGGATAAGCCTGTTGTTGTGATGGCTGCAGAGGCTTTTGTCACAGGGGCGTTTCGCGGCACGCAGCCGCCGGGACAGCACGCCAACTCCTTCCTGATGTAACGGTGACAAGGCGCAAAATGACTCCCGGGAGGGAGAGGAGAAAAAGAGCCACGGAAATGCAGGAGTTTTACGAACCTCTGCGTGCTGCCGCCTCCACCTGAGCTCTTCACACTCTCTGAGTGCTGATAGAGTTTAACAGCCCCTCAGAGCCAGGCCACCTGAGCCTGTGTTCTCTCTGGCCTTTGCCCAAGACGCTCTGCTATTTAATAGAGGCGTTTTTATTCGGTACAGTATGTTATTACTGCGCTGTGCGATGACAGTGTTTCCTGGCTTTATATGGGCTTTGTATGATGTACCTCTGAGCGTTGCCCGTTTGATCTGCTCCCTGGCTGCGCTTTCCCAAAAAAGAGCAGATTCACGGACCCCTGATATTTTCGCGTCTCCTCTTTAAAATGACTGCTGCAATGCAGGGTTTTGCTAATCCATATAATCAGATTTTCTGACAGGGTCAAAGTGTGGGTAAGCGAGACGGTGCGCCGCTCAGCCTCTCCGTCACCGAAAATCTCAGCCATTTCGTTTTTTTTTGTAATCATCCCCCCCTCTACTCTGCCATGTGCACATTCGATTGCTGCAGTTATATGCAGTTACACATGGAGTAAGAGTATAAGTAGGCCATTGACCCAAATCTGCGGAGAGCTTTAAAATGATTGAGCGCAGCTGGCAGGTCTATTATAAAACCTGTTTAATCTCTCGCTCATCGCCCGACAATCAGCCTGGCATGAGAGCAAACTTCCAGCGTCTCCATGACAGGGGTGAACAGGTACCTCAGTAAAGTGGTGAGTTATAGGTGGAGCCCCCACATAATGTATGCGTTAGCCTATATTTCATGTGAGTGTGAATAAGCTCGCGCTTTTTGTTCGGCGGCGTAATTGATGAGGCGTGAAAGGTGAAAGGGATTTATGTTTTTTTGTTGTTTTTTTTTTTCTGCGTCCACATAAACACGCCGCACACACATTCCAGCTCCTCAGCGGAGTTGCTGGTAGGCCCCCGTCCCAGAGCGAATTGCGGTGAGCGGGTGACGCGTCAGTGTCGTGCGAGTTAATTAGGGAAACGAAAGTGGTCGGGGAAAAGGCTAATTGGATCCCGCAGACAGACAGTGCTGTCCCACATCTATATATCAAAGACGCTGCCTCCCCCCTCTGCGGTCTGCCTCCTCGATGGCCTCAGAGCAGTCCGCCGCTGCGCGCACCAGCTGAAAGATGTTTTGTTTTTTTGGCTTGTTTTTGTTTGCCTGGCGTTCTCAGCCGGAGCCGTCGCTCTGGCTGGTCTGAATTCCGCTCGCTGTCTCAAAGCGTTTCCTGTGCGGCTCGCGGGTTTCGGTTGAACTTCACGGAAGAGGCAGACAGCTGTTGAATGGAGCCGTAGCGGGTTTGCGTGATCTGGAAAGGCCTCGTATCATACAGGGCTCTGTTGGTAAAGCAGCAGCGCTCTGTCCCCACGTCAGTGACCTTTCGTTTCGACTGCGTTAATAATTAATAATAAAAGGGCACAGGTTCGCTTTTGAGTTCTTAGCTGTGTGTTTGGTGCAGATGTGCGCCTGTGGTTACACTTAACTCCACCTGCACCCACTGACAAACATGTATACAAAAAGGAAATGGCTGTTTCCACATGTCCACAGCAAATTGTGTGTGCATGTGTGTGTGTGTATGCTGTGATAAGATTGAAATATGATAAGATTATGCTTCAGTTTGCACTTGGCCGCTGTCCTTACAAAGTCCATTTTACTGCACAAACAGAAAGATATCTCAAAGTCATACAGAAAATCATACTTATTCATACAGTAATTCAATGCTTTTGATTTTTGTTCTTTTTTTCTTGTTTCAGCAGTGGCTTGTTTGGCATTGGTTATTGCTGCTCTACAGTCCATTTGCATTTAGCAGTTTTCCCGATGGCGAGAACTATGTCACAGTAACCCCACCCCACTCCTGTTTAATTGGTTTCCCTGCTCTCATTAAATGTAAATGTATAGTAACGCCAAATCCTCTCAGTCCATGTTGCTAGAACATTGGGAATTTGGGGAAAGTTCCCAGTCTTGTTTGTCTTTCAATTTTTTGTGACTTGTGACGTTGAAAGATCAACAACCTGTATTATACTGCTGACAACTCGACAGAGTGCTGTGTATTCTGTGCCCCTCATGAAAGCTTTACTCTCAAATGAAACAGTGAATCATTGCATTCAGGCCACGTACTCTTTGACATGGCATCGGGTCTGTGATGGAGAGGCTCTTTCAAGTCCTAGTTGGATTGAGTCTCCTCTCCTGTTGGTGTGTCTCTGGCAGTGATGGAGGGAGTAAGCTCACCTCCCCTTCTGTGTACTGGGGTAGGGAGAATCTGACAGTCTCACACAGAGCGCAGAGCTCTGAGCTCAGAAGGATCAGTGTATCTCTGGCCTCCAGGGCAGGTATACTTCTGGGCTAACATCAGCGATTATAGAATGTCAGTATTTGGAGGAAAGGTATATCACCTATGATCACTGATCTACTTCCTCCTTCTTCACCTATTCTCTTATCCTCCTCAGCCACCTGTCTTCTCCTCTACCAGCAGCAGCATGTTTAAGACATGGCTCCTGAGACACCACAGTAGCTCCATCCATATCAGGTTCACTCTCTTATCACTGATGTGATACTTCATTAAAATGCACTAACATAGCCTTCAAAGCACACAGTTTCTAAGCAGTTGTACATGGAAGTAAGAAGGACTGTTCCTAGTGGAAAGCTGGACGCCTCTGCACACCTAAGGACAGTAGGCTTGAAGCACCTGAGGGCTTGTGGTGGTAAAACCACAGGCATGTGGAGAGCTCGGCCTCAGTTTGAGCACAGGTGTGGATCAATGCGCTTGCTCCAGAGTGAACTCACCTGACCCCAGGACCCTGAACACTTTCACAGGTCCTGAGCATGACCACTGTTATTGTGAATGCACTATGTGAGCCTCCCTACACCAGAGCACAGCACATGGCCAGCACAGAGCATCACAGTCAGGGGCGGGGCATGAAGGCCAGTGAACCCACCAGCACAGGCTGTCCTCTTCATTAGCCCTCCTGGTTGAAAAGATTCCCATCAATAATGAACTCACAGGAGCAGCACTCTGCTTCCACCTCCTTTTTTATTCAGCCTGAATCAATTTTTTAAAAAGCGTGAGCTAAAAGAGCTAAACCTGCCCTGCCCATAAAAACAGGCGCCATTGATGTCAGTGCATTGGCTGAACCCCCAAGGTTTGAGTTTTTGAAACCAAGCTATCGACAGCTTAGACATGCTTGTGTTTCCCTGAGCTCACATTTGTAATGCTCACATGTATAATGTGAGCTGACACCTTAATAACTGTATGGTGAAATAAGGGGTGCAATACTTTGAAAGCCAGGCCTGAAGTAAAGGAATTGTGACATTTTATAACAAAGAGCTTTTCGTTAAGAGACGTGGAACAGCTGGCATTCTTGTAACTTTGGGAATGAACAGAGAGAGGCGTAGAGTTCTGAGCAGTACTTCAGTTTCAGTTAACAACTGCTGTTTACTCACTTGAGTGAATATTGTCACTCATGTTGATTTGATTAAATTACAAAGGTTATATGTCATTTATAAAACTGGCACTAGTGTGTTTAGCTCTGTTTAGTCACTGACTGTCAGTGAGGGAGAGGGGGCTGGCAACCTGGTCTAGCGGTCTGTTCAAGTTTAACAAAATGTCCAGTACAGTGTGTGTTTTTGTGCTCATGGAAAGAAGAGGAGGCGTGGCCCAGGTTGCTTGTCAGTTAGCTCACTGAGGAGTCCAGGCACTCCAGCTGGAGCAGGGTGATGATGTCCTGGTGTCATGTATCTGTCCATGTAGAATCCCATCTGTAAGTCCCTCTGAGTCACAGTGCCCCTCTTGCTTCTACTCCTCTATATGTCTCTGTCACCTTCTCTCTCGTTCTCTCTCTCCCTCTCTCCTCCACTCTCCTCTCTCCTCACCCTCTCTTTTTCTCTGTCTCTGCCAATCCTTCATTCTCTCCCATCTACCTCTCTGTCTGTCTCTCTCCCTCCCTCTGTCTGTCTCTCCTTAGCTTTGTTCATCTCTCCTCTCTCCTCTCCCCTTTCACCCTCCCTCTATCTCTGTCTGTCTATGTGCCCCTCTCTTTCCCCCCTCTCTTCCCCTCTGTCCCCTCTCTCCCCTTCTGTCCCCTTTTCTTTCCTCCCTCTCTCCCCCTCTGTTCCCCTCTGTTCCCCCTCTCTTTCTCCCTCTGTCCCCCTCTCTTCTCCCTCCTTCCCCCTCTCCCCTCTGTCCCCCTCTCCTCCCCCTTCCCCTCTGTCCCCCTCTCCTCCCCCCCCCCCTTCCCCTCTGTCCCCCTCTCTCCCCCCCTTCCCCTCTGTCCCCCTCTCTTTCCCCCTCTCCCCGATGTGAGAGTGTTAGATCCAGCTGGTGAATCACATGCAGCAGCCTGCCTGCTCCGTGTGTGTGCCCCGGTGTGGCCCCAGCCAAGCAGTCTCCTGGTTAATCATCACACTGCAGATCAATGCACGCTCACTGGCTTAAATAAATGGGTCATCCGTTTCCCCACTCTTTTTCAAAAATACTCCCTCGCAGTTTAACTCTTCCCTGTGCTGTGTTGGCCCCTCCGATCACTATGGTGTTCTTTCTTCAGGAAAGCGCCTCAGTGCATTGAGCAGGCCAGGGTGCCAGGCACTACTGTTACTCATGGGCCTGACCTATGCCCTGGTCCGTGGTGACAGAGCTTACGTTTCACATGCCATGCTCATATAGCTGCATGTTCACTGAGGCAGCCGTGCACCGTGCTGAAGGCTAGCAGCCCAGCATTGCGCCAGACCTACAGCCTCCACATTGCAAATGCGGTTCCTTAAGTGCTGTTCCACACTGCCACCCACAAGTGCAGATTCATGCTGCGGCATGTGGTTTCAGCCAGTTCATGTGTTCTCGCTGAGTTCCTGACCTCCAAGTGAGTCGCTGTCATTTCCAGAGCAGTGTCATTTTCTAACAGGATTAGATGTTTGGTTCAAGTGGTTTGAAGGTTTGAGCTGCATTTGTCACTGCAAGCATGAGCAGAGAAGAGCTCTGCCTCCATGCAGCAAGACTGATGTGACTGTTCTTGCCGCCCCCCAGGTCGGTCACGGACCCCCGAGACGGGAAGCGCGTCGCCCTCAAAAAGATGCCCAACGTCTTCCAGAACCTCGTCTCCTGCAAGAGGGTCTTCCGCGAGCTGAAGATGCTGTGCTTCTGCAAGCACGACAACGTGAGTATCCGCGGGGTGACTCACCGTCCCGTGGGGTCCCTCCCGCCTGCCTGGCCCCCGCGCTCGCTGATCTGGGAACAGGCTGAGGCACGTGGGCAGGGAACCCCAGCACCGACAGCAGCACGTGTGCGGCGGCTGTCCCGACTTCTGCCAGGGCCACGCGAAACGCCTCGCCTCCCTCGGCCGTTAGCCTTTTTTCATGTCTTGAGTCATTCCGAAGACCGTCCATGATTGCTCTGCCCCTGTGGGAGTTCTCCAAATGGCAGGCTGTTATGGAGAACAGTTGACATCACTGCAGTCTTCGGGGACTGATTGTTGTTGATTATTTTCCCTCTCATGACGTCCTGATTATACAGTTGTGAAGCTCCAGCTCCTTGCACACGGTCCCTAGCTGATGTGCTGGAATCATATACAGGCCTCACCACGCCCTGCTCCAGGTCTGTGTTCAGGTTATATTGTTATATTGAGTCTTTTATTACTGTGGAATATGCAATAGCACTCCCAGTGCTTGTGGTCATTGGACACTGTTAAAGTACTTCCACAGAAGCAGGGAGCTGCTCTCTCATACTCCATAAAGGGTATTGCTTTGCTGATAAAGGACAGGGGTGTGCTGGAGTGTTCACAGTGCTGGCTGTACTGGGCATTACTGTGTACAGCCTCGCTCGCTAATACATTAGGGGACACTGCAGTGTTACACACACTCTCCAACACATCACATGGGAGATTTCTGTTGGTGATTCAGCCGGTTCTTTTCCCAATAATCACTCGTCCTCCCCTGAGGGAGGGCTGACCGATGGTCAGTTGTCACGGCCCTCCCCACCCCTCCCGCCCTGACCCTGTCCTCTGTCTTTCCGCAGGTCCTGTCAGCCATCGACATCCTGCAGCCTCCTCACATCGACTACTTCGAGGAAATGTATCCTAAACGCCGCAGCTCTGTCAGCTGGTCCTGAGACCGTGCGCAGTGCACTCCACAGACCTTTAGAAGTAAGGGGCTGGTCACTGTGGAAAGATCCGTGTCTTAAGAGGGGCATGTAATGGACTGAAGGCTCATAGTGCTGTTGCAGGGAGGCAAGGCTGTGTTCGTTGCTTGTGTTGAATGCCGTGTAGGTATTTATCCTCAGGCTCAGCTAGGGCCTGGTTATATTCAACAAATCTAGATCTCCCACAAACACCTTCTCTGATCTATGGCATAGTTCAGTGGGTGCTGAAAGATACCACCAGCGCCTCAATTAGTAAACACACTGACCCTGCGAATCACGCAGCAATGTGTTACCCCAATGTGTTTAAGGGGAGGGAGGTCATAAGAAGTGATCCCTAACAAGTCTCCCAGTGGACAGGCTAAGTTAGAGTCAGTTTATATAACGTATAGTTGTCACGCCCCATAGTTTGTGCAACTCCAGCGCCCTTCTCCAGCAGTGCCATAGATTCGCTGGGCAGGGGCTCAGCTGTTCCCTAATGCCCGTGTCTGCAGGTCAGTCCTGTTAGCACAGACCTCGAGGGAATCGCCAGCGCCACTGCTAAAAATCCAGGGTACACCCGGCCGACACGGCGCGAGTCTCCTTTGAAGAGGATACAGTAGCTTCCATTTACCAGCATCATCTGTTTAATAATGTCTCTTTGGAAAAAAACCTAACAGCAAATGACAAGAGATGAGAGTGATTTATAGAATGCCACCAGTTTTCTTTGCTATGGCTTTTATTTTGTGTGTTCATATTCCTCCCGTCAGGGTGAAACTGTATCAGCAAAGACAGCAGGGTGTCAGGTTGGGGGAAAATGTATTTTAATCTAGCGCATGGCTTAATTATTTTAATTGAATTTTCCTGTGTGTATACTCTTGAAAATCCTCCGAGATGCATTATAAGCTGCCTAAGACTCTGAGTTAATTGGTATGTTTTTTAAAGATCCCGAAATATCAAGTGTGCTTTTTAAAAATTTTCTTGGCAATCTTCCCTGTAAACTGTGGAGCGGTTTAATTTTCAAAAACAAAGAAACCATTTATCTATATTTGCAGTTTGAGGCATTAGCATATTTATTTTTAGCCGAAGCCAATTCGATGTTGGTAAAGAGAAGAACTCTCTTATGAGGAATCCTAGAATTTGATTTGAGGCACCCGCTACCTCTGGTTTCTTTGTGTCTGCTGCTGGTTCTCCTGTACAGGGCTTAGCAGTGAGTGTTGAGTATTGTGCGTGCCAGTCCAGCAGGGAGGGATTAAACAGGTTAAAGATCATTGACAACCCCCCCCTCCACACACACACCACACACACACACACACACACACACACACACACACACACACTTCTCTCCATTGTTTTATCTCTCAGTGTTTGCTTGCCTGAACCGCTCTCAGGCAGAGATATTGAATCTCTTGAGTCAGTCATTAAGTGACATTGTTGCAAACAGCAGGGTTAAAAGTAAAGGAAAGGGGGGCTTCGGAACTGGGTGCTCAGTGCCACTTTGCTGTCACTCTGAGTCCTCTCTGTGGGCTGCATGCACGCCTCTGTCCTTTTGACTAACTGAGCTGATGAGGGACTGACCTTTTCAGATCCACTCAATGGATTATGTCATTTAACTTAAGCCCTGTGTTCCATCAAGTCCCTGTTTTCTCTTGCTGAGAGCTGTGCCTCTCTGTTAGAGCACGAATTCTGCCCTGAACACAAACAAGGATCCCAACAGCTGTTCCTTCTGGAGCAGAGACGTGCACAGCCTACACTCCAGTTGATACGTACTGTGGTGTACATGAAGACACACTCACACTTCCCCTACTGCATACAAACAACACATACACACATGAATATGAACTTGTTTACACGCACACTTGTGCGCACATACATACACACACACACTCTCACACACCCGCATACGGGCGCAGGTCGTGGTTGCCTGCTCCGCACTCTGCTCTGTGTGGGGGGGAATAGCTGACGCAGGCACATTGAGAGGCAGCTTTGTGTCTGTGTGTTATGGAGCTCTGCCTCACAGATCAGCGGGGAAAGCGTCTCCCTGAGGAGGTGCAGCTCCTGCCCCCCCCGTGCAGAGTCTCTCCTCAGGAGGGGGAGAGAGGAATGCTGGCCTCTCTGCCCTCCCCCTGTGGATCACTGTCACAGAGCCCACACAACCCGCCCCCCACCCCTCCACCCACAGGGGCTTCAAGGTACACAAACCAACCCCTCCTCTCCTCCGTGGGGAACACAGATCTCACTACCCCTGTCAGATGAAACATTAATGCATCCCTCTCTCCTCTGCCACAACCCTTATTTAAACCATGTTCTTATTCACTGACTGTGTGTGTGTGTGTGTGTGTGTGTGTGTGTGTGTGTGCGCAAATATGTGTGTATATATATATAAATAAGGATTGTATAGGGACTGATATATATACACATTCATACACATCCACGCACACATACGTATGATGCTCTTTCCTTATTCTTTCTTTCCACCTACTCTCCATTAGTGTTCTTAGGGTGCACTCACTACTGTACAGCTGCATTTATAGAGCCAATACGTGTCAGTCGAGGCTGCTGCACGTGCCTTTCTTTCTTCTCTGCGTGTGGGCAGATCTAGGCTGGACCTGGGCCGGGGTTCTGTCCAAGCCCTGACCCAGCTCCCAAGGGGACGTTGCGGGGTCCAGCGCAATCAGTAGTGTTTGAGTCCTCGGGGGACTTTTGGTTGTGGCTAGCAGGGGTAGTGCCTGTTTTCTCTGGCTGCATTATTTTGATTGGTTGTAGTAAAGCTTCAGCAGCAGGCAGCTTCCACATAGAGGAGAGGAGTCTAAAAGGGGTAGCTGGTGCACTGCGCTCTCTTCCGCCTGCCGTCAGACCCCGGGCACAGGGTGGGCCCTCACTGTGTTCGCTGCAGTTCTGGCCTTTCCCCAGCCTGTCCCTGTCGCTCCCTTGCGACACCTCTCTAGGAAGTCCTTGTCCCCTCTGGCCAGTCGAGCTTGCTTCCCCATGAAACCAACTCCTGCACCTTCACATTTTGGGAAGTCACGTTTTGGGATATTGATCCTCAATTTGCACGATCCACACAAGGGGTGTCAAATTTTCAGGTAGTTCAGTTCACCTTCTTACTGACCTCAACTTAATGTTTAATTCCTTAACATAAACACAGGCTCTGTCTCCAGTTCCTGGAAAATGAATTCCTGGAAATCAGTTCTGTCAGTTCAGGAACTTTGCCCCAAGCCGGGAGTAAAGGTCTTTTCTGCTGCAGCAGTAGTTTGATAGCTGAGTGAAGCTGGAGATGTGGAGTAGGTAGGAGATCTGATATGGGTCGGGCTGGTGAGGTGTAATTACAGTGTTCTGCCTGAGAAGGAGTGACTGTGTGTCACAGCATAAGTGTATGATTTAATGAATGTTGTAAATGAACGTGAAATAAGCAGAAATCCAGGTGTATGGGAGAAAATTGTAACATGTCTTAAGTGTAAATTTACATTACATATATGAATAAATACAAATTTACAGGTAGCACAGTGTGCAGTTCATGGGTTTTTATTTTATGTTTTTGAGGTCACCAAATGTTTACATGTTGAAAATATTGAGTGTTTACCGAATATAGGAAATGGCTCTTTGCAGATCCGCGAGGCAGCATACAGCCTTAGGTGTGTTAATTAGAAGGATTAATTAGAGGTATGTTTTAGAGGTTCTTAATTTGCACTCTGTAGTGTATAATGTCAGAGAAGGATGTAAAACAGGGGTGCTCAGGGTTTAATTAAAAACAGAGTCTCACTGACGGGAGGGTTGTGCGGCATCTCCGGGGCCTATTGCAGCAGAGCAGTTAGCAAAGCTGTGAAGTATTTTTCCAAGATACCATCTCCAAATGCCCCCGCTCTTACGCGCTGTGTGGCAACAGTAACAATGCCAGCTCTTTTTTTATAGATTGTGTCTGTATCCCACCAGACATTTGCACCCCCTGATGTTTTTTTGTCTAAAGATTGAATGGTGGATGTCCATTCTAATCTGGGCCTGTGATTGAGGAGAGAAGTGTGTCCGGTCGGGCTCACTGGATTTCGCCGCCTGGGGAGCCTGTTTCTGCGCCATACCAGCAATGAGGACAGCTCATTACTAAAAAAAGAGGCGGGGGGCGGAGTAGGCACCCTCGTGATAAAGTGGAGCACGGGCGCCATTTTGCCGATCCGCTCCGGTTCACCTGCTTTTGCTGACATGGCAGCTCCTTGGTCGACACGTCTTTTGATAAGTTATGCAAATGCATTCAAATTCATGGCGTGTTGAAAAATTAAGGGACAGAGGCTCGTCTCGTCCCAGGGTTCCTGCCTGCTCATTTGCCGCCAGCATGTTAAAAGTTGCTGCGTGATGGGGTGGTGTCACCTGCCAGTCAGACCTGTCTCTGTGACCCTTAGGCTGGGCCTGCCCTGGTGTGTTCTGGGAACTGAAGTTAAAGATGGAGTGCAGGACAGAGGCCTCAGGGAGGCCCTTTTCCAAACAACATGGACCGTGTGAGGCCAGGGTGGCTTTCAGCTCGTCCTTCATGTTCTATGTCCTGGATGACTGCACTTTCCAGTGTGCACTTTTGCAGTGTACTGGTCAGAGCAGCAGTGGAGGGGGGACACAGGTTTGGGCAGCGACAGGCGGGTGACGCAGTCCCGTGAGATCATCAGTAACGGGCCTCTTCCAGCCTGCTCAGCCCCCTCAGCCCAGCCCAGCCTGCGAGCCGGTTACCCAGGGAGCAGCCAGCATTTGCTGACGGTGCGAGACGAAGGCTGTTCTAACCGGCGAGCTGTCGGTGTTGTGTTGTGGATCAGGTGCGCGGCACAAGGTCACACATTAGCATATTCCGAGAACACGGGGGAAATGGCTGATCTGACAACATTTCTGAGAGGAGAACACAGGGAAAAAAAACAACGAGGCCCAGGCAGGCTGAATGCTGAGTGGCTTTTCCGTGCGGGTGTCACCCGCAGAGAGAAAGCGAAAGAGGTACCTGACACCCGAGCAGTCTGTGCAGGCTCCAGCCTGATTGTCCCATCGCCACAGAGCCGAGCTTCACACCTGAGCTCCAGCCTCTGAACCTGATCCAGATATTGTGCTTTACCTCAGAGGCCCATCCCGCTTCATATCCATCTCTCCTCAGTCTCCCGAGTGCTGCAAGACTGTCAGTAGTGGCCCTTTAAAGGCTGCTCTTGCTTTTAAATTGCCTCTGTATTGTTACTGACATGGGTTTAGTCACACTTTATATAAACCTTAACTCCATAAGGTCTTTTTAAAGCTTGCACAGCACCCTAATAGCACGGCCATGCTATTTTATAAATCATGCATAAACGACTATAGTGGTTCGTGACAGCTGACATTGAGTATTATACTTAATGTATTGTGGAAGCTGAAACCAAATTTCACTTTTTGTCAGATGCTATAAAGCCCAACTTTGGCTTTAAACTGCTTTGTATATAGGCCATGATCATGAAAGTGTTATGCATGCTTTAGGAAAACCATTTTTCACTCAGTAGTCAAACCACTTTCACCATGACGCTTAACCTTTGAGTATTATACAGTTTGGTCGTATACATTATAGTCTAATGAGCAATAGATCATATGTACCCTATCATCCCCCTTTGCCCACTGGGATAGCTGTAGTGGCATCAGTATGAAATAATAATTTCCTTGGATATTCCAGAGAGGCCCAATCATGCCCCACAGACGTGCAGTTTCCTGTGTCTCCGCCCCCTCCTCGTCTCCTCCCAGTGACAGAGTTAATGTGACAGCGAGAGAAGGGCAAGATGGACCCCTTGTTATCTGAGCGTACAGCAGTCTGGTCCGAGGACTAGGGGTGAGCAGGGCTCTGCTGATGTCCCAGCTGCCTGCTTTAACAGGGTTCAGAAAGGGCCTCCACTTGCACTCCAGCCCCCGCCCTCACCCCACCCCACCCCGTTTGCACAGATGTTTGTCCATCTACTCTATGAAGCATCTATGAATGCTGCCTCTCCCTGGTTTTACCTCCTTGACTTGGCGCCCCTGTCCAGCTATGTGGTGACAGAGCTGATGCAGAGCGACCTCCACAAGATCATCGTGTCCCCGCAGCCCCTCAGCTCCGACCACGTCAAAGTCTTTCTCTACCAGATCCTGCGAGGTAAGGGCCTTGGGTCACATGGACCACTGTCTCTCACATGGATCCCCTTGCCACAAAGAGGAGAGCCAACGCCACAGTCGAAAGCACAGCCACATACTCTTTCAATACGTTGCACCAGTTGACCATATAAAGTCAGGTCAATGCTCTACTCATATCCTGCATCACTAGAGAGAGGTGTAATTATATACACTGTGCTATGTTAACTTTTAGCACCTTGCATTAACACCTCTACCTTCTCCACAGCGGAGCAAGCCCTATAGACAAGGTGTTCACACATTTGCAAATGCATATGCAAAACAGAAACCACACACCTTAAAGAAACCAAACACAGACAATCAGCTGTTGTAGTGGCTGCATTCACACTAGTATGTACTCGACACACACCAACACTGACACACAGGCAGGCAGCCTTGGCCCACCTGGCCACAGTGTTAAGTGTTAATTAATTAATCATCAGGTTTAAGTTATTTTGTCTGCAAAGCATTATTTCCTTGAATACCTACAATAGATTCTTAGAATTAAAATATGAGTTTAGTTTTAGCACAATGTCATCATGTCAGCACATCTTAAAGCTTCAGTGTACTTAGCTTTGAAATGATCCAGCTCAATTCATTGCTTTACATTGCAAACACGTGAAGAATCTTCTCACACTAGTAATGACTGTTTGAGTGGAATTACATGTTATTAATTTAAATATTTAGAAATTATGATCCATCAGTGTTCTGTCGGAATTACTGCCACGTCTTGCCTAAGGCGCACATATACGTTTACAGGGATATTGTCTGGACACATTGTAATACCTATGTGTGTGCGTGATAATTTGTGTGATGTTGCACCAACTTGCAGAATAGGAATATGTGGGATTTATGCTGTGTCTGAAGTGATGTCTAATCAACTGACTCCTGCATGGCAGAAATGGCTATATTTTGGAATTACACGCTAGGGAGACATTTCTATACCATAAAATCATAGATACTGTTTGTCAATGAGTTCTAAAGTGGAGCAGACTTGTAAGTGTAGCTATCATACCCCCCTATCAGAAAAAATATAATGTTTCTTTGATAGTATATGACTGTGTACAACAGCATGTGGCAACTAGAAAACCACATCTAGGGTGGAATTCGATGAATGTTTGTGAAAGGTGTTTCTAAATAATTACAGACACAGTCAAGTATAGTTATCATTTGCATTGTGTTTACACATTCCAACAGCAGTTAACACAGGAGAGGCATTTAGCCTTGTTTTTAGTTTTACTTTGTGTTTAGAAGCTCCACTTCCTGTATTGTACGTGAACAGGATCTGTTTTTTTCCAAAGACTGTTTAATACTGTGGGAACTGGCTCTGTTGGAGAGCAGAGGTGGAGGTGCCCTTGTACTGAAGGACATCTCCTTCTGGTCTTGCCAGCACTGAAAGGTGCTAATGCTTACTGACTATGAGGAAGTGCCCTAATCTCCTGCTGTGGATTTGAATCCTCCAGGACTGAAGTACCTGCACTCCGCTGGCATTCTGCACCGAGACATCAAGCCTGGAAACCTCCTGGTCAACAGCAATTGCGTCCTCAAGGTCAGTGCCCTGATTTGTTCCTGTGCGGCCCCCAGTGGTTGTTCGGGCTTTCTGTCACAGGCTGTGAATGCAGAGAGCAGGCCAGGCAGGTACCGTTCATACAACTGCCCCTTCATAATTCTGGCTTCTCAGAGTCCTTTGGGCCAACGGGTACTGACCGTTATCGCCAAGAGTGCCTCTCATACGACGTTCTCTCAGCATTGCCATAACCGTGGCGCAACATTGCGGCAGCCTTCTGAAAACGTTGCGGCCACCCCCACCCGATGGCTTACCTGTGCTCTGTTTGTCTGCCTGGGATCCGTGCTGCCCCGTGATTGGTCCAAGAGCTTGGCCCATACCATTAATCTTCATTCCGTGGCCTAAATGTAGCCGGCCCTGGCAAGATGCACTGCGCTACTCCCGCGAAGCCCTGCTGGAGACTTAACGTGTTCCAGGGGAGACGGGATTTATCAAGCGTGCTCGCGGGCCGCGGAGAGGGGCCGCTTGGCATTCATTTACTCACTTAGGCTTTAATTCCCCTTCTCGGAAATGGAGAGAGAAGCTTTTTTTTCCCCGTAGCGCTCACTGCCTCACATACTCGGTTTCTGCTGTGCTCAGAGCGGGGGCTTTGGGTACGCAGCCCCGCCCTCTGTGTTTAGACGTCCTTATTTCATCTTTGGCGCAGCGTTCTTTACCGGCCGCTCATCTTTGCTCTTTAATTCCTGCGATGATGGATGCTTTCCTCCCAAAATAACACATGGCGACAGCGCAGGCTCTGGGAGGCTCCTTGGGGAGAGAGTGCGCTGGGGGATTTGCAGGGAGCCGTGTGAGCGTGACGGGCCGACTGGCGTGCGACATTGATCCGCTTCCCCGATTCATTTCCCGTCCGTTGGCCGTGAGGCCATACATGGTTAACAGCCTGAAAAGAAACCTCAGCCGCGCAGGTGTTAGCAGACCTCTCATTTTTGTGATTTTGCCTGAAGAGGGAGTTTTCCTGGAGGCTTGGACACAGCCCCTCTGTAAGGAGAGCATGAAATAGCACTGCAGTGATGAATGGAGCAGCTCACCAGGGAATATCATCAGCCATGCACCACAGGCCCAGCCATGCCTCTCACCCCCCTGTCTGAAAGAATTAGACCAGAGCAAAGACTGGCCCAGAGTGTCCACTCTCTGCCTCTCACTCTGTCAGGACAATAGGATGTAAAGTGAACCCCCGAAGCGTATGCTGAAATGTGCTAATTAATGTGTATTGAGCTGAGAGCTTGAGTCGTGACATCTCGCCTCAACCCCTGCGACCACGAACTGGAAATCAGAAGTTACATTATGTCCAGTGAGATGATACCTCTTTGACTACTTTATGCCTAGCAGAATGGACGAAGGGTGCTGTCTGTGTGCTGAGAAAAGTTACGCATGATCAATGTCTGAGGGCAAGCTGTGTCACAGGATGTTGCTGCTGAAGCCGTCCTGATGTGTGACACACACACACACACAGATGCACACAGTCACACACACACACAGTCCTAAATATTTCTGTATAGTGATTATGTATTTTTGTTGTGTCTTTATCTTTGTATATCACTTGGAAAACAACAGTCGATGTGACTGTAATGTACCAGATGTGGAGGGGCAGTGTAATGCTGCTGTTATGTCCCCAGGTGGGATTTACTCTACCCTTTAACCTCTCGTCTCCTCCTATGACAGATCTGTGACTTCGGCCTGGCGCGGGTGGAGGAGCTGGACGAGTCGCGTCACATGACCCAGGAGGTGGTGACCCAGTACTACAGGGCTCCGGAGATCCTGATGGGCAGCCGCCACTACTCCAACGCCATCGACATCTGGTCCGTGGGCTGCATCTTTGCTGAGCTCCTGGGCCGCCGCATCCTTTTTCAGGCCCAGAGTCCCATCCAGCAGGTGAGGCTCTCTCCCCCCTGGAACCTCCCAAACCACCCCCCCAGCAGTTATACCGGGGGGAGGTTTTAGTAGCCCAAAATGGATTGAGCTATCATGATCTATCAGTGATTCATTGATATAAACCAGTAATCATGTTTTGTTGTGTAGAACAATGTCTTGATGTGAGTCAGTGATTGACAGCACATGTTAACTGTACCCGTTTGGGAGGCCTCTCTCTCCCATCGCTGCCACTCAGTTCTCCCTCTGCTGGCTAATGGGAGCCAACTCTGGCCTATATCTGACATCCTGGCCCCAAGACTGTACAGCAGCCTGAGTTCTTCTAAATAATGCTCTTTCAAGGGAACATTAAAGAGCAGACCCTAAACACATGTCCACTCCTGTCTCAATATTACCTCTGTAAGCCAGCCTGGGGCCTGACTTTGTTTTCAGGACTGCTTTCTCCTAATCATTTCTCTTGTATGATAATCCCAGACATACAAATTCAGTTTTTATTAGGTTAAGTAAAGGCAGATATGGTATATCCACATATCTTTTTTCTCTTGTGCAGAGCTGTTTCACCAGGGGAAGAAGTGCTAGCTACTGTTTGTGTTTTGCTTTGGCATTTTGCATCCAGCCTAACATTTATTTTGGCGTAAGATTTTGTAAATATTTCTCCCCGAATGTGAACGCATTGGCATCCACACGCTCTTATCTCCACTGTTAGTCTTCTGGGCTGGAAAAGGAATTCCCCACTGTCTCCCTGCAAGCTTAGTAAAACGTACAGTAGGCGTTATGTTTGCCTGTAACTCAGCAAGGCAACATGTGTGCAAGTCAATACAAACTTCCTTTGCTGCACAACACGCAGTGATTCTGGGGCTTTCTGGCCCTGGGAGATGTAGATACATGGAGCCCCTGGAATGTGGTTTCACCGCTGCTCCCCCAACCTCTGGATTCTGATGTGCAAGGATTTTCTGGGATAAGGAACCCTGGGTTCTATTAATATCCTCTCTGCAGCAGGGAGTGAGGCCCTTGCCTAGCTCCTCCCGCATGCACCCCGCTCCTCCCCCCCTCCCCAAAACCCTTGGAGAGCCGAACTGCAAAGGTGCTTATTTCTCTCCTGCCAAAATTCAGCATTAACCACAATGCTTTTTTTGTCCACGGCTAAGACTCTCCTTTAGTATGCTTTAACAATGCCTTTAAGATCAGCGCTGTAAATGTCTATACAGTGAATGCTGAGGCATAAATTAGAATTGTTTAATGTTTTTAAGCATTTTTTTCCTTTTTGTATATTGGCAACAGCATGGGTGAATCCTGGGATTGTCTTAGTGGACAACATTGTTGTGTGTAAAGTACCAGGTCCTCTGTATCTCATATGTGAACCAAACCTAGCACATCAATGCACAACGTTATATAATATATGTAATATTTATATATAATGTCTTTGTTAGTGCACTGCGAAGTGTTCTGCAATAAATAATTTCCAGACAAAGGCTGTGGCAAGAGAAAGCATTCTCTTGCAGTCTGATTGGTTGAAGGAAATGAGCTGTGGGAAGTGTGTCCTCGGGGCAGGGTAGGCCTTTGCATTGCTGAGCTCTGTGTCTCTGCCTCTGTCTCACAGCTGGATCTGATCACAGACCTGCTGGGAACCCCTTCTCTGGAGGCCATGAGGACGGCGTGTGAAGGAGCCAGGGCTCATATCCTCAGGGGACCCCATAAACAGGTGAGCGCTGTGAAGGACCACGGGTCACAGAGTGCCACAGCTGCTATTGGTCTACTTATGGCTCCTTTACAGGGCTGTATCTCTAAAGAGTTGTGTGCCCTGCGTTAGGAGTCTGAGGGTGCTTGTAGTAAACTGGCCCGTACCCGAATGGAGATTCTTTCAGTTGGTCGGTTGATCGGTTCTCTGAGGACCTGAGAAATGGTTTTATCTCTAAGGACCTGGGTGGTACTTCTAGAAAGCCAGGCTGTGTCTCTAAGGAGCTGGACAGTGATTTTTGTAAAATAAGTGGTGCCTCTAAACCAGGTTGTGCTTTGATAAAGGGCGAGGTGTCTCTAAACTGGGTAGTACTTTTGATAAGATGGGCAGTGTCCCTAAAAAGGAGGGTGGTGCTGTTGGTGAATTGGCCGTCATTCTGTGAAAATGCGCGGTGTCTGTACAGATCTGGGCAGTACATGGTGTCAGTATGGAAGTGCCTGATTAAATTCGCCCTTAAATTTGACCCGCCCATTTTTCTTGTAGTATTGTCTCTGACTTTAGTTTTGGAAAACCTCTACTTATTTTGACCGTAGGCTTTCCACACTCAGAAGGGCACGGTGTGTAATTACGTTAAGCTTCAGGTGTCTTCCATTGTTCCCTGTGCCATAGCTCGCTCAGGGTCACAGGGTGAGACCCTTCCCGTCGTGGCTCAATAAAGATCCTAATTAGCTCGCCTGCGTAGGCAGTCCTATTATTGGACCTGTGTAATGCGCCACAGAGCTGCTGCTCATTGTTTCCCATTTATAATCTGAGGATTATGCAACAAATGCCAGATTATGGTGACGCAAGATTAGTGTCCATTGCAAATGTGAGCGGTCACGTGAGAGTGAAACCTCCTCGGCAGCCTCAGAGCTGGCAGCTGTGGTGCACTGCTCACCGGAGGAGTGTGGAGGTTTGCGCTTTCAGGCCGCGGAGGCGTCCGAGGAAACACGCCGTGACATTTGCCTGCTGCCCCCTTCAGCACCCGTGTCACGCCCCGAGCAGGGCTCGCTGGGTGGTCTGTGGTGGATAACCGAGCTACAAGGTCAAGCACCTCTTGCAGAGGCAGCTCTGTGGTTCATGTTCCCGCCCCTTGTTGATCGGGGCTGGTGGCCCGCAGGGTGAGAGCGGTCAGCAGTAGCTCGCCACAGTGCTTCTCCCTCATCCTCTGAGATCGGGTACCTCCTTCCCTACCGTGGCAGTCAGCCAACCCAGTCACGCTCTCCCCGGGAGCCCTCAGGAGCCCTCGGAGAGGGGAACATTTCAAGGCAGCCTGTGAAGAAGAGGGCGTAGGTAAAGCAGCTTAAGCAACTCAGTGCTGCTTGGCATTGAGGGACTTTTCTATTGGTCAGCGAAGTGCAGGATACATATGCAGCTGCAATGCACTGTGGGGATCCAGTTCTATATCCATGTTTGGGGAGCACCTCAAGCCGCACTGCTTTTCATGACTGGGCTGGACTCGTGCCACTTCACCCAGGAGCGTATTTTGTGAATTACCCGGCTTGGGGGCAGAGCATGACTCACCGTGCGCCCGCTCTGAGAGGCGAGCAGGTTAATCTCGTTCGGGATCGGCACCGCATGCCGCATACTTCTCCTGGCTGTATTTGTGTCCCCAGCAAAGTCTGGAATGCCAGAGGAACAGATAGGGATCAGGAAAATGTAAATTTGTGTTTTTGTCGTGATCCATCATGGCGTCCCCGGGTCTGTGAGAGTGCCAGGGAGGCTGCAGGGCAGGAAGGGGGAGGGGATGGGGGAGCGGGGGGCGGGCACTGAGATGAAAGAGTGATAATAAGAGCCCACAGCTGCCCAGACCGTGCCTGTCTGCTCCTCTCTCTCCTTCTCTTTCTCCCTCTCTCTCTGTCTCTTCTGTTTTTTCCCCTCCTTCTCTGGCCGAGGTGAAGAGTGCTGTGAGATAAGAGATACAGAGAGAGGGGGAGATGGGGATTGGGGGATGGGGGTCGCAGGCGACTAGCGAGGAGGCGCTTGGATCTGAAGGGCCCAGCCAGGCCTTCTTTAAACAATGGGAGCTGGAGAGGGGAGAGTGGAAGGCCCAGGCCAGGCGGATCGGGTCTCCCGAGATCAGGCTGCGAGAAGAGGAAGGGGGGAGGAGGGAGGGGAATAAAGGAAAGGAGCACAGATGAGAGAGGAAATCTTAAAGATGTCCCGACTTTGAAGAGGGTTCTTCAGCTCCCGCTGGGGACATTGTTACCTCCATTAATTCAGCAAGGCACTTAGCAGCAGCCTGGGAGAGCTGGCCTCCCTGCCTCGGTAATGATCTGCAGCTCTCTGAATCCCCTGGATGGGTTCCCTGCTGTTGTCAGAGAGGGAATCAGAGAGAGGTGGGGACTCATGCGAGGGTCTGGCACGTTCACGCCACAGAATCCTGCCCAGGCTGGTGCCACTCAGCAGTGACCCTCAGGGAGGAAGTGCCACAGTGCTGGAACTGAAGTGAAATAGTCCCAGAACTGCAAGAAACTAACAATCTGATCAGAGCAGAGAACTGTTACAGTCCCATCACTGTAACGTACTGTAACTGTGTGGTATTGAAAGAATCTGAAATAGTCTGAGAATGTGAATCTCATAACCAAAACATTTTCTGACAGTCTTGTAAGTTACACCGCTAAGTCTTAAATTGCTGCACTCCCTGTGTGCAGCTGAGTTGCAGACTTAACCATGACGCAATCAAGAAGACTGCTGTGACCACACACACACACACACACACACACACACACACACACACACATACACAAGGGTGGCCTAAAATATATAGCATTATTTGCACATCAAATTACTTTGACACATCTTCAAAATGGGAACACACAATTTATGCACTGTTCTGTTTAACACAGAAGGCAGGACACCGCTGGTTCAGTTCACCAGACTCACCTGCTGATTTAGATGACAAGAAACAATGGTGACCTGGCATCAGCCAGCTAATCCATAAATCCATTTATACTCCCAGCAAGTATCTAGATGTATCTTTTTGAAGAGCAACATTTTTAGCATGTGTTTGTAATTAAATTGGAGACATGGAGGGGGGCTATAGAGATATGGTCCCCTGCAACCAGGACTGTAAATTTGGACCTGACCACTTGTACAGATGCATCTATTCGCTACCTGCAGGCAGGTGCACCTTTATCTCTCACACCTTGGCTTTTATTTGTTCAGTCTGCCTGTTTGGAAACCATGGCAACTTTCAACCAGCCACACGCATGAAGGAGCGCATTCATTATTTATCATACAAGACATTTGCCTCGTAAATAGAGCTGCCTCACCGAGGCGTCGGCTGGAAGGGCGGGGGCTCTGAGGACAGGCACGCAGGCCGTTGTTCGGAGAGGCGTGACCGTGCAGAAGGAGGGGGGCGATGCCGCTTGCTGCCGCTGCCCGGCCCTCTCAACCACCCGGCCGCCGGTGCGATGCTGGGAAAGCGAGCTCCGGAGGTGTGCGAGCGTGGTGTAACCTCGGGCGCTTATGAAAGCCTCCGTGGTGCAATGCGCTGTGTCAGTGCTTACAGGGGATATGCACAGTCATGCACACAGCAAGGCACAGCCGGGACGAAATGCACGGGAGGTCAGTCACACCATGCAGGCCGAAGGGAGGCAACAGCTGGACTTTATCCGCAGAGTCACTGTCTGTTGGCCCTTCCCCACCCCAACGCCTTTGTCCTAAGGAAATGGCACACACCCTTACGTTTGTCTTCTCCCTCTTATGCCCCTCCACACACACACACATCCACTACAGCAATTTGTAATAATGCTTATGTTTCGCAAGTCTGAATTACTGTGATATTTCACCACAGCTGTTCCTGTGCGACTACTCATCTTCAATGTTTCCATGGTAAAATTTTATTAAGGTCAGACGTGCCACAGTCTAATACCTCACTCACTCCTGCATGGAGAGGGACAGTATACTGGCCCACTGTCTTCCTGGGCTCCTGCACTGAGTGGTCCTGCAGTGCGTAGGTGAAGAAGTGCTGAGCTGTAGGAGGCTGTAAACAGCGTAAGAGGCTCCTTGTTAAGTGCTGCTGTTATCTTCCCCTGAAAGTGGATGCAGACATTTAAGGACAAACTGAGGTCTGTGCAGCTCCCAGGTTGGGAGGTAATACAGGTTTCTGACTGATTTTCCCTGAAAAACTGCCGCTATCTGATGTAGAGTGTCTGTTCCACATTCTTGTTTTTTCCTGCTTCAGGGTGCCTTGCAATCTGTGGCCACCACAAAGGGGATGGTTCTTCACCAGCTATCTTGAAGAGCCTTTAGTCATGTGACCATGTTTTCATGTTTTTGATTTCTGGCTGTTTCTGCATAGTAGCAGGGATTCTCGGCTATCTAGTTCTAAGGTGAGGTGCAAATTTTGTTTGCTTTACGTAGTGAAAAAGTAATTTTTTGACTCATTAACTATCACTAGGAATGGGGCATTAAATTTATGCCATGTGAGTATAGTCTGTGAGTATAGCTGGAGAATGACCAAGTAGATCTATGTGTGTGTATGTGTGTGTTGCTCAGATACCATCAAAATGACCAATTGTTTGCTGCATAATACAGGATTGTTATCCAAGGTCTGTTTGCCTGCAACAGCCAGGGGTTCAAACTTTGTTACATGCAGGGATATGAATAACCCTTCGATGAATTTTATATGCTGACAAATTTAAAGACTCATTTCCTCCTGTGAGCACCGTGGTGTGTAATGTTTCTCAGAGACCAATTTAACAGCAGTGAGGATCGACCGTAAAACATAGGACGTAAATCATAAGGCGAAGCACAGGTCTTCCCCCTGTCCCGGGATTTGCCCGTAGGAAGCTGCGTCTGCTCACACACCCCTTCCCCTTGAGACCCCCATGGCCAGGGCGATAGAGAGCTGCCAGGGACAAGCCTGCCCTTTGTGAGGGCGGCCCAGCAGGGCCCGGCTGCGTGTGTGTGGGTGAGGTAATGCTCTCTGCCTTGGAGAGACGGCGCCACAGAGCACAGAGGCTCAGAGGCAGGAAGTGACCGCAGGTCCGTCCTCTGGCCAGGAGCTGGGCTGTCCGTCAAGCGCGCCGTGCTACGGCGACAGGGGACGCAAGGAGCTTCCCACCTGGGCTCTGGAGAGAGACTGCTGACACCCCTAGAGACTCCTCCTGCTCAGAGTGCTTCCCAGCGAGTGTCTTTTCTGGAGCGTTGTGTTGATTTTGGGGGTTTTCTTAACCCAGTGACTGGGTGACCTCAGCAGGGTCAGTCGGTCCCTCCAGACCCTAGAAACACACATGCTGCAGTAGCCACCTCATCACCCATTGCACAGTGAGAATCACTGCCTTTCCAGCACTTCCAACCATGGAATGCCAAAACGCACTCCCTCTAACCAACTCCTCCAACCACAGAGTACTGACACATTCCTTTTCTCAGTACCTTCACCCACAGAATACTGGAACTTAGGACTGAGTACTGAGACGCAGTAGCTCTCCCGACACCTCCAACCACAGAATACCGACACAGAACTCCCTCACTCCTCTGCCTTCAAACAACAGGAAAAAAAAAACTTGTCTGAAGGCAGCATGTCATCTGACGAGTGATTCAGCAGATAGGGCCTGCAACTGTGCACTCACAAGGACCTAATCAAGGGAAACAAATGATTTCTGGTGGGCTTTTCAATCACAGCGGTGGAAGTGGGGGAGGTGGCGGTGTAATTAGAGAGGGTAAAAATAGCCTGCACACTGTGCCTCAACACCACATCCTCCTTAGACAAGTGTAAGAATTCAGATGGTGCAAAATCACACAGTGTGCTGTAAAGGCAGTCATTTTATGTAAGCTCAACATACACGTGAAGTTCTGACATACACGTGAAGTTCTGTGTTGCTTCCTTTGAAAAGCTCTGCAGTGCTAGTTATGAAATCTTGCCAGCTTGTATCATCATAATCAGCTGTATCGTGTGCCTTCGAATGTAAAAGGAGGTGGAAGGAAAGCAGGCTTGACCGACTGTTAGAGAGGTGAGATGTAAACACAGTCTGCTTCTGCAGATTTTACCGTCTGCTGTGTATGTCATTTCCTCTCTCCGCAGCCATCACTTCCTGTTCTGTACACCCTGTCCAGCCAGGCCACCCACGAGGCCGTTCACCTCCTGTGCAGAATGCTCGTGTTCGACCCGGTGAGTGACACAAGGGGGTTTGGGGTGTTTGGGGGAGTCAGTGCTGGCTGCCTGCGCATGCACAGGTTTCTGTCGCGCCCCGCCCCACCGAGCAGCGGCAGGTCCCCCTGTCATCACTCTGCTCTGCTGACAGCGGTGTGACACGCCTTCCTCATCAGTGGGGGATTTCAGCGTTTTCATTCCACAGCAGTTAATGGCGTTTTTCGCACCCTGTCTCCGTGCAGCGCCGCCCAGCTGTGCAGTCGCCCAGCTCAGTTTGATGTCTATCACGACCCTCTTACCCCAGCCACGCCGTGGAGCCCGAAAGGCTCCATTCTGGTGTGGTCACACATTGCGAATTGTGGTTTTCATAAAAGAAATACCGGAGGCAAACTTTACTTTGGGAAACGTAAGACACTCCCTTTTATCTGTACCCATCATGGGAGCGTGGTGCCACCGAGTACCCACCTAAACCCTGGCCCCTCCCATAGCTGTAGAAAGGGACCGCACGGAAGCGAGGGTTGTATTGTTCACGGTAAGAAATGGCTCAAGACGATAAACTGCGTGAAGATTTATGATGCCTGTCTCCTGCTACAATGGGTATCACGTCATCAGAGCTGAACAGAATAAACGCACAGACCCTCCAAGGAGAGAACTGTCTATAAAAACCTGTAGCAATTTTCCTGCTTGACTAATAGGCTGCAATTGATGGTGGTGATTTATTGCAGCTACATCTGTGTGGCTGCTTAAATCTATAGATTTCTCACATGTAGAAATACAGACTCATCTATAACAGGCTAACATGGACCTATAGGATTCATGTGAAACTCAGAAGCAGGTTATGTGTGAATAGCTGCAGGGTCTGATGAAGCTCCCTCTAGTGGTTGCTAGTGGAAAGTGCATGACTGTGTAGACAAGAGTGTGGTGATGATAATGAAACTCAGACACAAACTCAGAACAGTGGAGGTAGCAGAGGAGGTGTTGCTTGTGTTTTTCACTCTAATGGCCTGTGTTTAAATCAGGGAATATTTATTCTCTACAACAGAAAAATGGACACAGCCCATAGTCTACTGTGCACAGTTACGACTGAGCTAAACGCTGAGGTTCATGTTTGACTGTTTTCTGTCTGCGTAGTCGAAGCGGATTTCGGCCAAGGACGCCCTGGCCCATCCCTACCTGGATGAGGGGCGGCTGCGGTACCACACCTGCATGTGCAAGTGCTGCTACACCACCTCGTCGGGCCGCGTCTACACCAGCGACTTTGAGCCCGTCACCAGCTCCAAGTTCGACGACGGCTTCGAGAAGAACCTGACCTCCGTGCGCCAAGTGAAAGGTCAGTCGCTTTGTCAGTTTTTCTCCTCGTTGGGAGTAAACAAAGTCTGTTTCCGGCCCTCAGAAATGACAAACGCTTGGCCGCGTGAAAAGGAAGTGTGCTCAAGGCCTGGCAGTTGTGCCAGAGGGGTCAGAACTGTGGAGGAATCTCCCAGCGTCCCTGAAAATGGACGTTTGCTCGCTGGGGGCTACACTGGACCAGCACCCCTCCTTCTTCCTGGAACAAATCATTATGAAATGGAGCGGTCACACTAACAACGTGTAGATTGCTGTGCGTTAATCAAATCCCCTGATAAGCCCTGTAATTAATTAGTTTTCAACAGTTGGGCCCCAGACCCACAGTGGCCCGATCTGTCAGCAGGCATTAGAGACACTGTGGGCTTAAGCCAGGCTTTGCTCTCTGGAGGCGGCCGAAAATAAACCTGGACTCCTTCCTCCTCCCTGCGCGTTATTTCCACTGAGGGATTAGCCAGCTCCCAGGTAGTCAACTGTTCATCAGCTTAAAAGCCCTACGCAATGCGCTACTGCTCGGACACACCTTCCCAGAATGCACTGGAGGCTGGGTGGGCCATTACCAGTGACTCCCAGTTCCTTAGTGTGGACGCAGGTAGTGAGTTGTCAGGTGAGACAAGCAGGGGAGACCTCAGACTGTCATTCTCTGTGGAACACCTCAGCAGACACAGAATAAGCTGATGTCTTATCCCTCAGAAACTGTGCTACTTTCTATACCAGTAATGCAGAGTGTATAGATTCCCCCATCAAATGCACAGATGATGCAACTCAGAATATGAGAAAAATGCTGGTACTGTTGGTAGCATGCCTTAGAGAGAGGGACAGAGTGACCCATGGTGTGAGTGACCACTTCCTGTTGGTGTTCCTGCTCCACAGAGATCATTCACCAGTTCATCCTGGAGCAGCAGAAGGGGAACCGGGTGCCGCTCTGCATCAACCCCCAGTCCGCGGCGTTCAAGAGCTTTATCAGGTACAGTATCAGGCACAGCCCTGCCCCCGCAGCTCACTCCACCGTGCCGACTGGCCTCAGATCAGGCCCTTCTGCTGCATGGCGTGCACGGGAGTCCCCCGGATTAGCAGGGGAAGTGGGTCACGGGGTGTAGGAAGTCCCTTCCAATGGCGGGTTTTCCATAGTGGAATAGCATGTTGTTTTATCATTGATTTGTTTTGTTGCTGTTACCATGCGAATACTTTAAAAAAAATCGATATTTGTGAGATGTACTGATCTACTCCGGAAAAACAAGAGCTGGAGGCGACAGAGGATTAAGTGCATTAACTCAGTGCTCTGTCCTGCCTCCCCCACAGCTCCACCGTGGCCCAGCCCTCTGAAATGCCCCCGTCTCCCCTGGTGTGGGAGTAGACTGCAAACGGCACACGCACGCCACCACCACCACCCCCCCTCCCGCCACCCTCTCGCGGCCGACTACTGAAGACACGGCAAAACTACGTAGCATTTCACTGGAGTCTAGGACTAGCAATGCTGATCACGTCTGTACTGTAATATTTCCTGATGAAGTTTTTCAAGAATCGACCACTGCTGATAGGGGTTGGGAGGGGAGGGTTTGGGGAATCAGGGCATGGGATTGTGGGGTTAGGGGGTGGGTTGATTGACAGGGGCAAGGGGGTGGGGTGTATGTGTGTTTGTACACAGATCAAAGATGTGTGTCAAGAGTAACATGTATGCGTACCTGCACAGTGATCTGAGTCGGGGATAATGTCACGCCTCTGGACTGTATCTTAAGGAGTGGCTCTGAACCAGCAGAGGGGGCTGTGAGGATTCAGGAAGCCCGCCAGGACTGGCCCTGAACTGGCTTACCAGCTGAAAACCACGCCCCGCCTGCGTTTGCAGGCCTCCTATTGGTTTATCACTGGGAAGGCGGTGCTCCCAGTGGCGTTCACGCCCACAGCACTCCAAGAAGACTCTTTGCGTTCGATCTGTAGATGGTGTTTTTATTGAAACGTTGTTTACTGTTATACAGTACATTCTGTTTGTCCTTTGCTATCTGGTTCTTGCTGTCCCAGTGCATAGCGTGCTTGTTGGAGCCCCTGCTGAGGGTTAAAGAGTGGAGTGTACAGCGCATACCATCTGCAGCAGTGCTGGCAGAGCTGTCGGACTCGGACCAGGCTCAAGAGCAGACACATGGATACCTGTTTAGCCTTGTGTGAGCAGACCAGATAAGAGCATTACTGTGACAAAAGGCAGAGAAACAGAGGCGAGCAAATAGGTTTGAGCATCGCCTGCTGAAAGAGAGGCCCGTTCCAGCCGGGTTATACACGCTACTGAGAAAAAAGGACAAAGAGAGCGCACCCAGCTGGGGAAGAGGTGGATTACCCCATGGCAGCGTTAGTGTAGAGAAGTGCTGTGGCCCCTCTTTAGCTGCACGTTTGGGTGCATCTGAGTGCCCGCCAGAGCTTTCTCTCTCAGCACCGAAAGGAGAGCGCAGTGTTCGTTCTCTGCAGTTAGGGCTGGGTGTTCATAGTGTAACAACAAGGGATTCCTCAGCTGCTCTTCCTGATCTGCGTATCTGCCTCTGGGCGGAAAAACAAATCTGGCCGTAGACAAACCAAAATATTAAAAATATACTTTATTTAAAGGAAGGATAAACTTAAGAAAAGGAGAGTTTTGTGGTGTTGCTGAGCCATTCCTAGACTAGACTGCAGTACCTTATTTATTTCCTGAGCTTGACTGAAGGTAAAATAAAAGAAATTTTTTTGTGTGTGATCAATGGTGTCTGTGACTAGCAGTGACTGTCACTGTTGGAGGAGCGTCACTTTGGCACTTGGATTGTGCCGTTTCTGTCTCCACCACCCAGAACTGAAGCCCTGCAGTGTAATGTTTCAGGGTGGGAGGGGAGTCAGGGACAATGCTGTCAGTGATTCGGTGAGAGAGACGTTACTTTCAGAGACAAACCGAGTAGACTTCTGTTCCCTTTGTTATTCGGGCTGTTAAATCTGTACGCTCACTTAAACATACACAGTCTCATTACTCTGCTTGCAACTACTCTGAAAAAAAAAGCGCTCAAAGTTAAATTATTTAATGTGTTTTTTAGGTCACGTGTTTCTTTTTAAATGTCATAGCATGCATCCTCATGGCCCACTGCGTATGATGTGTAAATACATGAATAATGGATAGAAAAAAAAACTAAAACTATGCTACAAAAACAAAGCGGATGAAAACTCACACAGGACTACTGTTTAGAAGGAGATTCGCCTGCACATTTTTAGGGCTGTGAATCTGACCTTATTTCTGAGACTCATATAAAGGGGGAAGCACAAGTCACCAAACACTTGCACATTTTTAATAATGCAAAGAAAACAAACATATTAACAAGCAATTCCTGTTCATTACATGTCAACTGAAAACACTGTTATTTTGTCCTTCAACTTAAGCGTGGTGAAACCTTTCTTATAATCTGTGTAGAACTGTATGGTGACTTCTGCCTCTCTCTGTATATGTCCATGTACGAGTTTATTTCTCTTTTATTTTTCACTAGATACCCTGCACTGGAAGTGTAAATAAATATGAAGGTAAGGATAAAATCATAATTGAAAAAAGCAGAACCACATAACCAATCATGTCAGTTGTCTTGTGTGTTCTCTGGAGACATAGAAATGAATATTGAAAAAGAATCTGTTTTTTATGTTCATTTTTGCTTTATTATCGCATTTTGTTAATAATGTTGTCATTATTTTAATTTGACTCTCTCCTGCTTAGGAAAAACACTGAATTATTGTGTGTATATGTATATAATGGATTGACATTATTGGTCTCTACCTCCTGAGCTCAATGACCTGGTTCTATCCCTCCACATGTTTTTCATTTTAAAGTGGAGACTTAAAACTTGAATGTCCCTTACAGCTTTTATATTTAAAACAAAAAAAGTTGGTTTTTCACCTGTACAGACAACATCGTTAGATTAAAAAACAGATCTCTGTTTAAAAACCCGATTCTCTGTCAGTGGTTTCTGGACTGTTATAATATAATTCATACCTGTATGTGTGAAAAATGGCTGTGTGAAGATTGTGACATATTTACTTTTAGCAATTCTTTATTTGTACAAGTACAAAAAACATAAACACAATGATCATGTTTGGAGAGAAGTTCCCAAAGCCAAACAAAAATAAAACACAGTGTTTTGAGTGACACTAATTATAACTCCACAAATTGTTTTTGAAGAAATAATCTCTGCCGGTACTAGTGCTTTCCAAGATTTTTAAATAAACATTTGAAGTTTATATTCAGAAATAATGGTATTTCAGTACATTTTACAAAGTAGAGTAGGCCTGCTTTCCACACTCTTAACAGCTGAAGACTCTTCAGATATTTTGCTCCCTGGCAAAACTGCTGGTGTCTTTCTAAAACATGTAGATTTGAAGTACAGTGATGAAAACTCATTAAATGTGATATTTAAGGAAATCATGTTATATTTGTCATTCTTATTGAAAAAACTTTGCCATATATAAATGAAAGACAGCTCTTTCACACTTGCACAATTTCAATTTTAGTTAATTTCATTATGTCTGTCAAATCTCAAAAGACTTTCACTTCACGTTAAGGAGTTTCAGTTTCCATAGCTGTCTGCTATCACCTAGTGGATGGAGTTTGCATTGCACCTGATTCATCACCTTCACACTGAATTGGCCAGCATGGTACAAACACACCCCATTACTGCAGAGTTGAATCAGTTTCAAATTTGAGAAGTCATATGACAAGCAGGCTGATCCTGTGCAGGGTGCTTGTGGATACTTTAAGAATTATTTTAAAATGTGTCGCAATGTAGCATATTGGAAAGGAGCAGGGCTTGCAACTGAAAGGTTGCTGGTTTGATTCCCTGCTGGGTCACTGCTGTTGTACCCTTGGGCAAGGTACTTAACCCAGAATAGTCTCAGTAAATATCCAGCTGTGCAAATGGATTACATGTAAAAATTGCAAAAGTCGCTCTGTATAAGAGCATCTGCTAAATAACAATAATGTATACTTAATCTTTAATTTTATATACTTCCTCCCCTGCTGCAGTCTTTCTGAGACATCAGTACTATTTAATTTTGTGACACAAAAAAGGTAAAGTCAGAGATATAATCTATAGTGGCCAATCAGTGTATTTGTAACACATCTGCAAATATGTCTGCTTTGACAATGCAGCCAAATACACAAATAATAGTTTTTAAAGTATTTTCAGTTTTAAGTATATTCAGTTCAACTTTTTTTTCCAAATGTATGAAACAAGATGCAGTTAGAAGCAGCTCATGGTCGTTTTTCTGAAATTGTCACAGAGTCTAATTCCACACCTCCGCTGATCACAATGGTGTCCACCTTGCTTGGAGAGATGCGGTGCTCGTAGTCAGTCAAGTAACCTTTGTCTGTGGAGATCTTTTTGAAATTACACAATACAGAAAGAAACTAGTACTACAGCTATGTACACTCACTTTCATGTATCTTCAGTGCATTCAATGTGCCAATCCAGTTTAACCCATGTAAAACTCATCATCAACCAGATCTGAAAAAAGCCCTCAATATAGTTTTGTGTCAAAAAAAACTTTTCCCTGTGCCACCATTTTCTCACTGGAAAAGGCATGTCCATGGTAGAATCATCTGGGGCTGTTTTTCACAATTTCACAGAATCAGAGATTCCTTTCAACACTGCCAGGGATAGGGGCAGGTAAGTCAGCCAGGGCGTCCTTGTCTCGCCAATCACAGGTGCCCCGTGCTTCATTGGGCATCTGCAAACTGCTAAGATGATGTTAGCAGAGTAACTCCAATCCTCCAACTGGAGCCCACTTCAGTGTGGTGCACTGTATGACTTGAAGAGTGAAAAAGAGGTGTTTGCTGTGCACAAGTGTAATGAAGAATTGCATTCCTCTTGCTGTAGTGCTCTACAGAATTCCAAAAACAGAGGGAAGGGAAAAAGCTTTTTATAGGGTTTTTTTTAAAATAAAGCAGTAAGTGTGAGCAACAAATAGGGTCCTGCACTTTCAGTAATCAAGTTTAGCCGGCTGTAAATTAATCCTCTAGCAGCGAGATGCCATTGCAGTTTCATGAAGCCATCTCAGTATCCTTAGTGATACTGTCATAGTATTAATGGTTTTACTTGTCTCATTCCATCATTTCAAATCTGGTTGAAAATGATTTTGATTCACTTTGAGAACACAAGAGGAGCACATTTCCCTCCATCCAAAGCAACACAGGATTGCCAGTCCAGCTACTAGAAAGACAAGGCAGAAGAGACTTGGGAGAAGGCAGAAGGGACTACTGTGTGCTTACCTCACCTGTCTACTGAAATATCACCTCACACACAACACAAATTATAAGTGGTTCTGACAATCCTGTGTTTAATGGTGCTAGTATTTTGGCTATTTGAATGTCTTTTCAATGAAGATCTGCAAAAATGCTAGCCCATGCTGCTCAAGACAGCCCAAAACAAATTATGCAAGTAGCTCCAGATAAGTGTCTGCAAAGCAAATCTAGTAGCTGAACACAAATCCTTACCACCCAAAATATAATTAGTCTATTAAACATGCCAAGACTACTGAAATGGGACACATCCTTCTATGCAAAAATGAAACACTAAGTTTCATACACCAAATTTCACAAAGTTCACCAGTATCCACAAAGCACTATATCTAACTTGGATTGCATTGTATTTTTTGTTTACAGACCACTATGAAAGATTGAAAACAAAATATCAAGCAAATATCCAACACCAAGCTAACTTTACCACAGTTCACATATCACGATGTGGCAAGAGCATAAAACATGGTCTTATATGAGGATGTCTTACCCTGAAATGTTGTTTTGTGACTTCAATAGTCAGAGTGAATTGGCGTCCTGGTTTCACAGGGCAGGGCCATTTCCACTCTTCTGTGTCCCAAACCTCCCCATGCAAAGTATTACAGACCACAAGGTAATAAAATGAAGTGTAGCGACACTTGAAATGGAGGGCAATATCAGGGCGGGGCCTGGCGTCCTCTCCATGAAGATTAACATGAAACCTGTTGGCAAAGAGTATGGGAAGTAAGGTTCAGAGTACACTGTGTGCAGTCTTCTACAAGCCAGACTTCAAGAACAACACTGTCAATCATTTAAACTAAACGGACATGTTGCTTTTCAGCTCACATACAACATACAGTCTAGATAGCCAGTGTCTGACTGGTCATCGGGAAGCTTTTTCAGTCCCACCAGTTTCACAAGTTATTTTGTTTGTTTTGTGAATTCTGAGATGTAAAAATGGTAATGTTGTGATAGCATTTATGAGATTTTATCATCTGAAATAAAGTGGTACACATATTATTACCAAAATGTACATTTATTTGAACAATAATGTGGGGCTAGTCAGCTGCCAAGCTACAGTCAGCTATGCTAACATCATAGCTAGCCTGGACATGAAGAGAGGCTATGCTAGTCAGCCGTGACTGAGGGAGGCTGGTGGGTCACTAAAACGATAATCAACCGGCCAATATGTCTTTTCAGTTCCACTCTACAGGAAAATACTGTATGAATGTCATTTTCTGAAGGATTCTGTGAGATTTGTTCCCGTGGGGGGGGGGTTTTTAGTAGTGCTTATTTTTGTTATACAGTGATAGCCATAAAAAACCTTGCATCACAAAAAGTGTACAGCGTTCCCTTACATTTATTGAGAATGCCAAAACATTTGACAACTGAACAGTATTTCCTTAAATGTATTGACAACATGGAAAATTCAATTCACATTTCTTTTTGAAGTCGACTGTCCTAAAACCCACTAAAACCCTAAAACCCACAACCAGAAAGTTAAACAGAAACAGGTTCACAAATTCTCATGTGCTCTGTTGTAGAGATGAAACAGTATGAAAATTTAATATCACGATTATAGTGACCAAAATTATCACGGTTATCAGTATTATCGCGGTATTGTTAAAATGTGCTGAAAATGTTCAAAAAGTACGGATACACAAACTGAAATCATTTCACCAAGTTTTATATTGAAAACCACAAATAAAATTAGCAGCACTATACAGTTTTTATTTGCATAAATATTAAAATAATAACATAGCCAATCAATTGTACAATAGTCTACTATGTCTTTTATAGATGACATTACTTTCTCAGGCTATAAAAACATTCTAAAATGAAGGGCAGATACGTGTTTTTAAATGCAAACCCATGCACGGCTCCGGTTGCTTCAATATGTGCTTGTAAGGAAAACGTGAATTTCCGAGTGAGGACGCTGAGGATGCCTTATCGCAAATCAAGCACAAAGGGAAGAGTCGAGTCTGCTTGTGCATGTTGTTTTCTGAAAGTCTTGGTATAATATAGGCTAATTTGTAGGTCATTTCAGAATATCATGATAATGCTGAAGAGGGCAAATTAAATAGAAGTGTTTTCCAATGTTCAGTTCCCCCTGACAGCAAAGTAGGATAATTGACTCAAGACTACGTAAGAGTTCAACTATTTACTGAACTTCAGACAAATACAAATAATGCCGTCACATCGTAGTTACGCTGGAAAATTCATGCAGAAGTAGGAAATAAACTGGTCTAAACAGTGTTCTCTTTCAAGAATATGCAGATACAAACGTACACGGAATTCATTAATAGCAAATTAGTCCTCTCCGGAGCGCTGTCACTGCCTTCCGCCATGTTTTCACTAACACAAAACAAACCCACGTTGCATGCTGCGCCTGCGCACCTGCGTCTGGGAGACTTGCTAACTTTGGTTGATGCTGAATAGTATGTCAGTTTTTCGAAGCGCAGTAATCAACCCCGGTTTTAACGATAAATCAAATTTTAAACAGTAATACTAACCGTTGCGGTTTACCGTGAAACCGGTAACCGTTTCATCGTGTCACGGTATTTAACGTGAGTTTTTCAAAGCGCGGTAATCAACCGCTGTTTTAATGATAATTCAAATTTGAAATGGTAATACTAACCGTCGGGAATTTTACCGCTGTTTATCGTCAAACCGTTGTTTCATCCCTACTCTGTGCTGGTGGCTGATTTTGCAGCCTTGATCATTGATTGGGATGGCTCCCACTTGAAGCATGAAAATGAATATATTATATATAAATAAGATCATCTGAACTGAGCTGTTGTTGACTACTCTCTAGTCAACGACAGCTCAGCTCAGCTGTCCTTGCTCTACAACTTTACACCGACCGATCCTGAGTTCAATTCATAAAATTAGACAAATGACCATTGCACTTACCCTCTTCATGTATTTGTTCCTCCAGCCTTGCTCCTCTCATGCTCAGCGGTTAGTTGCTCGACCACAAGGCGCATTACAATGATTTGCTGTTGCACGCACTGCTGTTCCTTCGCTTAAAAGTCACAAATTTTACATCGGAGGAAGCGAAGACGGAGTTAGCGTGAGAAAAGGCATGTGTGGCGTGAGAGCGTGTGATTTGAGTCAATTGCGTGAGTCTCACGCTCAATGCGTGAGAGTTGGCAGCCCTGGCGTAGGTGTGATAGGTGTCAGAGAAATTAACGTAAGCACAAAAAAACGTGTGTACACCACTCTCCCAGATGTGAAATCTATAAATCACAAATGATTTTGAAATTGTGCGTAGCTGAATGGTTTTAGATCTCCGCCTTGTAAACGCCCCCTAATTAATTTTATTAGCATATAAAGGAGCTCGAATCAAAACCCAAATCCTGTACTTGATAATGGCGAGCTGCAAGAAAAAAAAAAAATTAGCGAGGCCGAAATCGAGGTCCTGTTGGCGGAGGTTGCGATGCGTGCAGGGACGCTGTCTGGGCGCCTTTCCAGTGGCGTTACTACTAAAATCAAGTACGTGCCATCTGGACACAAAGCTCTAATAGCTTAGCTCTTGGCAAACGGTAACTGCTTATCAGCCACTCCTCATCATGCGCAAAGACGCCTGCCGATCTGTAAAAATTCGAGAAGTGCCAATGCTGCCATTCTTCCTCTTGCAAACCACTGCACTATTGGACATTTTATAGCCTACAGATTGACCGAAATGTTACACGTGTGGAACCATAATATGTATATTAAATAAATTTCCTTCAAGGATGTGTCAATTATGCCAATGGGGGTAGTTTTGGAAAACCAATGTGTGTTTTTTTCCACAAATAGCCTAGCTTATGTTGTTTTAATATATTAATAACTTTATTGTGCAAACCATTACGTATAGCCTAAGCAATGTGTTCAATATGGCAATACAACTACAACAGCATCTTCTACTCCTACTCCTACTACTACTACTGCTAATAATAATAATAACTAGAGAATGTAATTCCAGGGAATTATGAGTGCATGAAAATGCAAACAGTCTAATTTTACATAGATAAAAGTATATAGGCCTACATCAAACAGATGTAGGTGGTCAGAACAGCTGCCACAAGATTCTAATTGCTTAATGGCTCTATTGTGATGTCATAAAGGCCAATGTTAAGTCTATGGGGAAATTTTTGATAGTTTTTAATTAATAGTTTAAAAAGTATAAATGTTACAAAAATAAAAAATACATAGCATAAGTGTCCTTTGTAAGACCTACGCAACACAGTTTGAATGAAGTTTCTACGTTAAACGGTTGAAGCTGTATTAAACGCACAAAATTGGTTAGAAGAAGAAAAAGAAGAAGAAAATTCGATAAAATAGAGTGCATTTTCATGCACTAATTCGATAACAATAGAGTGCATTTTCATGCACTCTAATTCGGATAACAATAGAGTGCATTTTCATGCACTCTAATAATATGAGGAAACAATTAGACAGCAGACGACATGTTGGCACCAGGGTTTTCGTTAGCCGGTAATTTAAAAATTTTTTTAAAAAAACCGATAAAAAAAAAAACCAATAAATTAAAAACTTGGTGGTCAAAATGTCCGGTAATAATGCTCATTGCTCATACAAAACGTAGCCTACATTTTAGCGGCTAATGTTGAGGTTTTGCTCAATCGTTACTGTTCGTTTTGCTTAATCGTTACTGTTCATTAAGTAGTCAAACTGATTTGAGGTCGTTGTCATTCTTTCGTCAACCTAGGTGTACATTATATTTGCGCTTGTGACATAGACTGTTATTGAAACTTGACCGGTAAGTTTCAAATTTGTCCAGTAAAATAAATTATTTCCGGACACCGGACCGGCAAGAAAAAATCCTAGCGGAAGCCCTGGTTGGCGCTCTTAAATTTCCGAATACCTGCAGTACTCCAACATTGCCACAAGGAAACGTGCGTAGCTACGCCAAGTTGGAACCTGACGTGTAGCTAAGTACTTTTCCACACCAAAGACTGTAATTCTGACATTATTTGAATATCTAATTCACCAATCTGTTTTATTCCCCCTACTTGTAATGACTACTGAACCAGCTGAAAAAAAGTGATACAACAAACTATATTAATTTGTATAGCATTTGTATAGCATAGCTACCCCTGTTAATTGCTGTTAAGTGAAATAGCTGGCCAAAACTAATTGTGTGCTCTGTGAGTGTAGGAACACAAAATAAACAAAGCCAAGGTGGCATGACGCAGACCGCCCAAACCAAGACAGCCAATGTGAACTCGCCAATTCTGGTGATCTCCTCTCAGGCTAGCTCTGTCCAGGCTCCAACAGCCGCCGGAGCCACAGCAGATTATATGGCGTTTATTTTTATATAAAAACGATGATACGGGGCAACAGTCCAGTTCCTGGCTTCATGAAATCAGCTGATGACTCTGAAATGCCATTGTGCAGCATAGCAAAACAACCTAGCATTTTGGTCATTTTAGGCCCCAAATAAACACTGTCTACTGGTGTCCCAGCAAAAACAACATTAAAAAAATGATCAAAATTGCTGTAAGATCCAAAAACCAAATACTAAGTGTCTACGCCAATGCCACTGCATCAAATCAGTAGACACCAATGTCTCTATCAAGTTCAAAGTTGCCGCCATATATATATATATTTTTTTCCTCTTCTCCTCTACGGTTAAGCAGTTCACCTTTCATGCTGACTTGGAATGGGAGGCTGCTTCTAGCTGCATGGTGACGTCTCCAGCATATGACCCCAATCAAAGAAACAAAACAAAGTGTGCTCTACGGGTGATGTGTTGTGACCCATTCCTAATACCTCTCCACCTCCAAAAAAACAATTCCCAGAACTGTTTTTTTTTTCATAGTTTTATCTCCAAACAAGCGCACTCTATTTACCTTTTATTTACATACAACAGACACAAAAATTTCCTCAGAGGACCTAACAGAAAAGTCATAAAAACTGGTACTAACCAGATCCCACATCTGTGGACATAGGTAATGTGTTTACATTAGCATTTTCATTGCCTGCAAAAGGTTGGATATACCACTTCAAGCTCACCAAAATACAAAACCAGCAAATTGTCTCAGCAAAGTAACTTAAACAAACATACTGTAAGACACAGGCCTATTGATATCAGACAAAACAAAAACAAAACAATTTTGCACCAACTGCTATGCCAATTGTAACAACCAGACCCCCCAATAAAACTGCATAAGTAGGAAAAGTTAATCTCGAAGGAACCCCATCCTGTACGAGCCCCCATTTGTTACAACCTAAATACCACTGGCTCAAAACAGCATGATTTTAATTTGCTGTAAAGAGACATAGCTAGCTGGACCTAATTGTGTGGTCTATGAGTGTAAGAGAACAAAACAAATAAACCCAAGGAAGCATGAGGCGGACCTCCCAAACCAAGACAGGTAAGGTGAACTCACTGACTCCAGGGATCTCCTCTCAGGCCAGCTCTCTGAGCACTAACAGCCACAGCAGTGGGTTTGATGTGTACTTCAGCTTTATTTAAAAATGATGCCACAGAGGCAAAAGTCATCGAATTGACCGCAAACAAGAGACTCCAAAATGCAATCTTGTGAGTCCCAGTGAAAACAAACAGCAGAGCAAAATGAACCTTGTGCTATGGTCATTGTAGGCAAACACTGGTGTCTTGGCAAAAACAAACAGCATTAACAAAATGACCAAAACTGCATCAAAACAAAATCATCTTTTATTCACACCTGGAAATGGAAGCTACTTCCAGCTACATGCTGATTTCTGAAGCAAGTGCCAAATCAAAGAAACAAAACAAATAAATAGTGTGCATGTGTGATGTGCTGTTACCCATTCCTAGTGGCTAGTCTTAACATGATGACTCATTTTCTGTTTTATTTTGTCGATTTCATATGAGTCCCTTCTCACTATTCCTGTCCAGTACTAGCATTTGTTAGTTCAAGACTGAAATTGAGAATATAATCAGATTCACTGACCTTCTGTCTTTGTTGTGTATGCACCCTTGGATTGACCATAGCTATCCAGCCAGTAGCAGGACAGTGATAATATTGCCAATGCTCATTATATATAGCTAGTAACTGCTTTTAAGCTGACAATCAAGTTTCTATTAGGCAAAGTGAGTATCACTACTGAGAATGTCTGCTTGTAATTTGCATTTGTCAATCAATGGAAATAATAAATAGAGATAAATCCCATGCAAGCATAGCACTTGGCAGCAGAACTAAAACTGGAAAAGAATGACAGTATGTTCATAAGAACAGACTTCACTTTGTTGGCCAACAGCTAGTTAGGTACAGATTTCATAACTAAATTTCAGCAGGGAAGACAGGGAATTTCGTAAAGTAATTGATATTGCATACTGGAAATAAAGTGGAGCAATTCACATTTTATTTATTCCTGCTCACATATTGTGCATTTACTTTGAAATTTCAAGATTTCACAGATGACACAATGGTGACTAAATGGTAACCTAATGGAGCCTCACTCACCTCTCACTGTGTGTATAACTTGCTTACCTTGTTGCTGCGTCCAACACCCTCCCTTTGATCACAATGGTCCTTTGAAGCAGGCCATCAGGGACAGTCTCTGTGTAAATGGCAGACTAGACCGACATTAAGTTGTATACATGAATAAATGATTCAATTTGGTAAACAGCTGGGTTGAAAGGTTGAAATTCACACTGAAATGACTTCTCAAATGCAGTATCACAATGTAATCAGTAATGTAATCAGTAATGTGCAATATAGCATCAAACTGTCAATAAAAGTTGATATTTATTTCAAACCTTTTCCCACACAGACACTGTAATATACAGCATGATTGCACCATATAAACACACTGGCAGTTTTGCATCTGTGAACTCTGTGTAAACCACAGCAATTTAGCAGTAATTGAGACCTTGTGTATTTGTTTATTTGTTCCTTTCCTATAGTTCTATTGTTCTTTTTGTTTGTTAGTGTTTATCATTATTTCTTTTCTACCCGCCCTGTAAATAGTCTTCACCTACACCTGTTTGGGGAGCAATAAAATCACCATCTGTCAGTACTCCGCCCCCCTAGCTGTGTGTTTCTGTTCTTCCCCTGTCCATGTCCTTTTGTTTTCCGTGTTCTAGCCCTGCCCCGTTCCCCGCCCGGTCCCCGCCTGCCTCGTTACTGCATCGCCGCCACCTGCCTGCTAGCTCACCTGTTCCCCATCGCCTCATCTGCTCTGCCCTTTATAATGCCCTGCCTGTTCCTGTCTCGTTGCTAGTTCGTTGCAGTGTATTTACCTGTCTCGTTCCCGCGTTTGTATCCTGCCTGCTGTCTTAGTGTTTTCCGACTTCGCTTGTGCCCCGACCTGAGTCTTGCCTGCCGCCTTGTCCTGTTGCCTGAGATTCTGCCCGACTGGTTTCCGACCCCGCCTGTTCCTGTTCCTGATCCTGGATTTTCCCTTCGGACTGTCTCTCTGGTTTCGACCCTGCCTGTTTCGTGTTTTTGAGTCTGCCTACCGGTTTATAATAAACCGTTCGGAATCAAGCTCCGTGGTCTGCGACTGAGTCCTTGTCCGTGCCTGACACCATCATTTTGGTATTGTGTGTCTTCGACTGGCTGTCCTTGAAATCCCCACAACACCATTACAGGCATCCCGACACAATCAAGTTTACATGAATCAAGAAGGCAGTTCAAGGAGAGCTGATGAAAAAAATCAAATGATTTAAATAAGGATAATAACACACAATTTAGGATTGTAATGCCACTCTGTTGCATAAAACCTGATAATCAAACTGCAGGCTCATGTTTTTGTATTTACAACATGTTCATAAAATATTTTCAGAGATACTACATTGCTTACTACTGATCAAACATTGAACCAGTCCTTCAGACTAAAGCCCCTTGTCACACAGACATTAGTCAATTTACTCATTGTTAAGAAATTAAAATCCAAATTTATCTCACCTATCCAGCCAGGCTCTGAATTCAGCACAGAATCTGGAAGATGAATAGGCTGCTGAGGATAAATTCACAGGGAAACTACTTCCTCTTTTGACTTTTTATATGGTGCAAAAGGGGGCTGAACCAATGACCTAACTGAAAAAAGATTGGCAGTTGCAGTGATGCATACATGTTTCGGCAGAGATCGCAGGCTGGTCATTTAGGTCAGCAGTACAAATTTTTCATTTTCTATGTCAGTTTCTATGTGCATTTGACAAGAAATGCGTATCAATATTGGCATATTAATGTTAGGCACCCTCACAACTGACATCACGGTGTCAGCGACTGGATACCTGCTGTTTCTGTGAAGTTCACAGTAGGCTTGTGCCCGTATTGAGTTTTGCTAATATCAGTAAATCTGAATACAGGCACAAGTCTGTTGTGAAATTCATACTCATCAGACAAGTATAACGGGTATGAAATTCACTGTAGACGTGTGCCCATATTCAGTTTTGCTGATATTTTATTTGCTGATTTTTATTTATGTTCATATAGGCGCGGAGCTGATGGCTCATTGCCAGGGCTGCCAGCTCTCACGCATTGAGCGTGAGACTCACGCAATTGACTCAGATCTCACGCCACACGTGCCTTTTCTCAGGCTAACTTCGTCTTCGCTTCCTCCGATGTACAATTTGTGACTTTTAAGCGAAGGAACAGCAGTGCGTGCAACAGCAAATCATTGTAATGCGCCTTGTGGTCGAGCAACTAACCGCTGAGCATGAGAGGAGCAAGGCTGGAGGAACAAATACATGAAGAGGGTAAGTGCAATGGTCATTTGTCTAATTTTATGAATTGAACTCAGGATCGGTCGGTGTAAAGTTGTAGAGCAAGGACAGCTGAGCTGAGCTGTCGTTGACTAGAGAGTAGTCAACGACAGCTCAGCTCAGATGATCTTATTTATATATAATATATTCATTTTCATGCTTCAAGTGGGAGCCATCCCAATCAATGATCAAGGCTGCAAAATCAGCCACCAGCACTTACGACAGAGTAGGGATGAAACAACGGTTTGACGGTAAACCGCGGTAAAATTCCCGACGGTTAGTATTACCGTTTCAAATTTAAATTATCATTAAAACCGCGGTTGATTACCGCGCTTTGAAAAACTCACGTTAAATACCGTGAGGAGGATGAAACGGTCACCGGTTTCACGGTAAACCGCAACTGTCCGTATTACTGTTTCAAATTTGAATTATCCTTAAAACAGCGGTTGATTACCGCGCTTTGAAAAACTCTCATACTGTTCAGCATCAACCAAAGTTAGCAAGTCTCCCAGATGCAGGTGCGCAGGCGCAGCATGCAACGTGGGTTTGTTTTGTGTCAGTGAAAACATGGCGGAAGGCAGTGACAGCGCTCCGGAGAGGACTAATATGCTATTAAGAATGAATTCCGTGTACGTTTGTATTTGCATATACTTGAAAGAACACTGTTTAGACCAGTTTATTTCCTCCTTCTGCATGAATTTTCCAGCGTAACTACGATGTGACGGCATTATTTGTATTTGTCTGAAGTTCAGTAAATAGTTGAACTCTTATGTAGTCTTGAGTCAATTAGCCTACTTTGCTGTCAGGGAGAACTGAACATTAGAAAACACTTATTTAATTTGCCCTCTTCAGCATTATCATGATATTCTGAAATGACCTACAAATTAGCCTATATTATACCAAGACTTTTAGAAAACAACACGCACAAGCAGACTCGACTCTTCCCTTTGTGCTTGATTTGCCATAAGGCATCCTTAGCGTCCTCACTCGGAAATTCACGTTTTCCTTACAAGCTCATCGAAGCAACCGGAGCCGTGCATGGGAATGTTGGACCAGGTGGCTTAAGGTTTGCATTTAAAAACGCGTATCTGCCCTTCATTTTAGAGTGTTTTTGTAGCCTGAGAAATTAATGTCATCTATAAAAGACATGGTAGACTATTGTACAATTGATTGGCTATGTTATTATTTTAATGTTTATGCAAATAAAAACTGCATAGTGCTGCTAATTTTATTTGTGGTTTTTAATATAAAACTTGGTGAAATGATTTTAGTTTGTGTATCAGTACTTTTTGAACATTTTCAGCACATTTTAACAATACCGCGATAATACTGATAACCGTGATAATTTGGTCACTATAATCTAGGGATGCAACGGTACATGGTATGTTATCGAACCGTTCGGTACGCCCCCTACGGTTCAATACGCACACGTGAACCGCGGTAATACGATATCCCTGTCATTTTTATATAATTTCCAAAACTTGCTTATTGCGCTGCCGACTACACGCACGTTGTACATTCAGATCCACAGAACATCTCTGGAGCCAGTCAGAATTTCCGTGGAGCCTATCAGCGCTCTGTATGCAAAGAGGAGCTGGAGAAGAGAGGGGAAACTAAAAACAAACATTCTCCTGTACGGTCACACCAGTGTGATTTGCCGTTTAGCGCGTATGCCACAACCGGTGCGATTTAGAGATGAAACTAGTGCTGGGCGGTATGACCAAAAATTTGTATCACGGTATTTTTTAAGATTTATTTTATTTATTGATTTATTTAGATTATTTATTTATTTATTTATTTATTTATTTTTGCATGACTGGGCCTTTATATAGGTGTGGGGCTACTGTCAGGTGTACATAGAATATAAAAACATTTTAATTTCATCATGTATATAATGAAGGCTTTGATTACTATAGGGTTTGCTTGGCCCCACAAAATACAATATTGAAGACACAATATATGAAGGAATCAGTATGCATGAAACAGCTGCAGAATGTAAACATTTTTTATTGTGCAAACTGCAACGTAGTAAAAACATAAAAAATAGATACGCCAACAACTTTAACATTGCTTCCTTTTCAAAACAAAATGTTTTAAGATAGTTCTATAAACTATAACTGCAGATACAGCTCCTCTCTTGGGCACAAGTTCTTCTGGTGCATCTCCGGTCTCACTTTCTTCATCCTCCATCTCTGTTTTCTGTTCTTTAATCTACCGTAGCGACGGAGCCTCTCCCAGCTGTTAACAGACTGTTATGCTACCTGGCTAGCTAGCGAGCTGTACCCAGTATTCCGTTCAGCGGTGTAATTTTGTAAACGTAAAATTATTAGTGTTACGCAGTGGCGTCTGGTGAGCTGGAAACAGGGGAAGCGGAAACAATACCTTTAAATCTATCATTACTTTCAACCTGTTTCAACCTTTATCTTCCTTAACAATAAAACAAATAATTCACAGAATAATCTACACCAATCGCATAAGTAGAATAAATGATTATACTCGCGAAACACCGCAGATTGTCTGAAATTTGTGTGCTATTGCGAAAGCAACAACATGAGATTGTATAATTAACAAGGATGGCAATTTGAATAATTAAGTGGCAAGTAATCCCAAAGCTTTCTCTTAAATGTTTCACATTATAGCTTTCTTGTCTTACAAAATTCAAATTACAAAACGAAGCTAAATTTAGTTAAATCGATTCAAATTACTGAGAATAAACTTTTAGGTTAGGTTGAGTGCAAGGAACAATAATGTTTAGAACACAGACCTCACAAAAGCTGTGATGTGTCTTGAGCATTTAACGTAATTTAAATCGATAAATGCCACGCTTGTTAATTAAACAATCTCACGTTGTAGCTTTTGCAAGCACACAAATACAAATTTCATGAATGCATGTTGCACAGCAGTTTTCAATGACACACGTTCTTATGTAATCCTTTACTTTGACACTGACAAAGTCAGGTCACGATTAGTTCAAACGGAGCTTAGTTGCATAAGCTTATCAACAACGTGCTCATCTAACCTAAGTAAAATATTGCATTGTCACCGCTGCTTTTTTTTAATTAACGCTGAATAAAACGAGACAAGTTTTCAATGTTAGCTGTGTGCCGTTATCAAGGCAAGCAAGCTAGCTAGCTAGCTGGCTACCTAGCGGGAGGGAACTTCAACTTCAGGACCGCTGATGTCGCACTAAACGCGATGATATAAAACTACGTGACGTATATTCAGAAGAATATAATCGTTTGTAAAGTCCATGCACATTAACTAATTAAGAGGTAGTCTCAGCTGTAGACAGAACTTGAGAATCGTAGCCAAATATACTTTAATTCTCGAGCACAACCGCCCCCGCCACGGACAAATCCAGGGCTGAATTTCTTTCCCAGTACACCCCTGTGTGTCACAAATTGCTGTGTGCCATGGTGTTTTGCCCTGTTAAAGAGTATGTTGTGGGAAATTATTGGTTGTGTTATACAGTTTTAGCCGTTAGTAAGACGCACAGTTAATAGGGTCCCCTCTCAATACACTCTGCACAGCGCTCCTTAGCGCTTCTAGCAGCGAACAATATTATATAATTTGCTGCCTACTGAAGCGTTACAGCTGTTTCAGCTATGCTACGGTATGGGGTATATGAAAAATTCATACCGTACGGGAAATTAAAACCGGTATACCGCCCAGCACTAGAAGGAACGGTCACCGGTTTCACGGTAAACCGCGGTAAAATTCCAGACCGTATTACCGTTTCAAATTTCAATTATCATTAAAACCGTGGTTGATTACCGCGTTTTGAAAAACTCACGTTAAATACTGCCCAGCATCAACCGAAGTTATCATAATATTCTGAAATTACCCACAAATTAGCCTATATTATACCAAGACTTTTAGAAAATAACATGCACAAGCAGACTTGACTCTTCCCTTTGCGTTTGATTTGCGATGAACACCTAATATCGTGATATTAAATTTTAATACCGTTTCATCTCTAGTGCCATTAGAACACTAGATTGGAAAAATTCTAGCTAATTTTAGCTTTGAGGAAACAGCGATTTAACGTTAAAAATATAGCAAATGCTTACTGAAAACTATGAGAAACTTAATAACGCTAATGAAAACAACCATGTAAGGTAACACGGGTGCTACATAGCATAAAAATAAGTTACTATGCGAAAGGTAAAAGGTCAATAAATGCATGATGTTTCCAAAGTCAATGAGTAATAGTGTTAAATAATTGTGATCTCAATATTGACCAACCTAATTGTAATTATGATTTTTGCCATAATCGAACAGCCCTACTAGTCAGTCATGCTGCCATTTTTCTGGATGACGCTGAATAAATAGTTCATTCTTTAAAGGGTGACGTGTTTTTATTTTTTTCTTAAATATAAAGATACCGAAAGCGTACCGTTACCGTGGCCCAAAAACCGCGGTACATACCGAACCGTGGGCCCACTGTACCGTTGCATCCCTACTATAATATGATATTAAATTTTCATACCGTTTCATCTCTACAACAGAGCACATGAGAATTTGTGAGCCTGTTTCTGTTAAACTTTCTGGTTGTGGGTTTAAGGGTTTTAGTGGGTTTTAGGACAGTCAACCTCAAAAAGATATGATAATTGAACTTTCCATGTTGTCAATTCATTTAAAGAAATACTGTTCAGCTGTCAAATGTTTTGACATTCTCAGTAAATGTAAGGGGACACTGTACACTTCCTGTGATGCAAGGTTTTTTTTATGGCTAAGCACATCACTGTATGACAAAAATAAGTACTGCTACCCCCCACGGGAACAAATCTCACTCCAAGCTGAACTCAAAAGTTGGCAGCCCTGCTCATTGCAGAGGGGGCGAGGACCTGCAGTGGGCCCTTATAAAACCTATTACAGGCTGTATGGAGATGCAAGACAGATACAAGGGGAAACTTACGGAGACGGAAGGGCGGAACAGAGAGAAATGCAGATTACAATGAGGTGTGCTATTTCAGCACACCTCATTGCGTGAGACCATTTTTAAATACCGCGGCCCCGTCAGCAGTGACGGTGATGAAATAAAAGAAGACAGCCGGCGATTGCCTAGTTCCTACTTTGGGACTCGAACAGAGGGCGTAATTTTTCTGTTTGTACACTTACACAAGGATACTGGACAGCGAAAAAAATAATTTCTGTAACTCTTTTGTGTCTCTGCTCATTCAAAATAAATATCGCAGCTCCGTCAGCAGAGACGGCGATGGGAAATAAAAAGTAGCCGGCGATCGCTGAGCTCGTGCTTTGGGACTCAAACAGAGGGCTTAATGGTTTCGATCAACCCCTAGCTAAGTTTGTCACCCTGGGAGATTGCTAGCTGCAGCGATGCCATGCTTCTCTCTGCTTCCGGAGGGGCGTGAGACCATTTTTAAATAGCCTACCGCGGCTCCGTAAGCAGTGACGGCGATGGGAACAAGACAGCGGGCGATCGACTAGTTCCCACTTTGGGACTCGAACAAAGGGCATAATTTTTCTGTTTGTACACTTACACAATACTGGACAGCGAATAAAGTTTTCTGTCACTTTATTGTGTCTCTGCTCATTCAAAATAAATATCGCGGCGAGAAACTTAGCGTCGGTCGAAACCATTACGCCCTCAGTCTGACGCCCCCCCCCCGCTCCGCTACAGTGTGCATATTAAGTATGTAGAGAAGCATGGCTCTAGCCAACTCATACACAGTGCACTTCATGTTTATTCATGCCCCCAACTAAACAGGAACAAAAATATTATACAAAAGTATAAATATAATGTATAATGTATAAAAAAGTTATACATTAAATGTAATGGCACTGCACAGAACTAACTCATATTATTCCCAATACAAGGGTCACATTTATTGACATCCCTACTATTACATTTTGTAAGTAATACTCTTCTGGTGTGGAATTAACACTGTGGTGTTTTATGAGGTTCTGGCACTTCCAGGTGGAATTTTTTACTGTCCTGCTAATGCTGTCAGGATTGCACTAGGTCCCTCAGATATTTTGTTTTTTGTTTGTCAACTGCCTTTGTGAGTTCAAACCACAAATGTTCAATCGGATGAAGTTTGAGATAAACATTGGAGAACATTTATTTTGTGCTCAGTTAACCATTAATTTGTAGATTTGGATTCAGATTGGATTACATTGGATTCATTTATCTTTTTAGCTACTTTTTTATCATTGTCATGCTTGAATGTCTATTTTTAGCCAAAATATCTGTGTCAGAGTTCATATCTATCTTTCTCAGCAAGGGCTCCAGAAGGACAATAAACCTTTTACGGTGGGCATGGATTCTTTCTTAAGCAAAGTTTCACCTTTTTACTACATGTCAAATAAAAAGTTGGTGATATTTTCCGGAAAAGTCCATTTTCAATTCGTCTGACTTTCATTTGAGAAGCTTCCAGCTGTCATTCAGATGTACAACAGTTTGCAAACTCAAGTTGTCTCTTTTGTGGCTTGCCTTCAAAAAAAGCTTCCTCCTTGAAACCTGGCCATGGCAACATTAATGCATGCAAGGGTTCTTTTTGACACTTTGTAACTTGAAGACGCCAGTTTGTATAGGGTCTCCAACTGTTGCCTTTGGGTTTATGGTTGCCTCCCAAACCACCTGTCTCACAACCCATGGCAGCAAGATAAACATGCATCCTCTTCCAGGCAGGGATAACATTGTACCAGGTACATTAAATTTCTTAGTACTGGGTATTACAGTGGAAAGTGGTAGACTTAGCCTTTTGTGAATTCCTTCATAGCTGTCTTCCAACTTGTGGAGGTCAATGACAATTTGACTGAAGTGTTCAGAGAGCTGCCTGACCTTAACCATAGTAATGAATCTCTTGTGTGTGTTACTTCCTTTTATACCACAGGGAAAAAAGAAGCCTTTGTATTCTTCTGTGTAGTTCCAGAAGCATCCACTAAACATTCAATAAGCAGGATGCTGGTGTAGAATTACTTGTTAGACTTTGTTCTGAGTGTGTATAATGCCTCCCACTGATGCCTTTGGGTTTTTGCTTGTCTCCCAAACCACCTGTCTTGTTGGATTTTGTTTTGAGGATTATGATGTCAATATATGTGACCCTAATGTTATCTGGATTACGGTTCAGTAGGTATGAACAATTTGAATTTGCTCTGTGCAGGGATAGCAAGATTAAATCGTAACATTTTTTGAATAATGACAGTGGCTAAGGTTTGCTCACACAGTATTTATCTGAGCAGTAGCAAGTTACATAGCTAGCTAAGTCCCTGATTTTCAAAAGCAAAAATGTACTGTAACGAATAAAATGTACAAAAAGATAGTAGAGAGGAAAAGAGAGATGAATGGTATTTGTAGTAATAACCTCTCAACAAAATAACTGGTTCTTATCTTTCTTTGAAAAGTCAAAACAAATTTTCTGGATTGGGTACCTTACTAAATGGGCAGCATTTGACTATTCCAGACATGTCATGTTAGTATAAAAGAAAAAAGACACCACATTTTGTTTACAACAGTTTACAATTTGATAGTGTGACAATTTATAATATAATTACCCTTGCTGTTTATTAGCATCTGAACACAACACACTTTCCCCAATGGTCTGTGTCATCAGATGAGTGGCGAGTGTTGAAAAAGGTCAGGGAATAGCATCTGATTCCTCAGGATGGAATAGACAGAAAAATACATTTGAAAAGGACCATGTCTGTGTTAGTTTGCTTTGAAATAAACACAGCAACCTTAAGAATTCTGACATAGTGACAGAATTAATACCAATTTGATAATGTTGATCTAGTAACTTTCAGCTGCTACATGTTGAATAGACATTATATGCCAAAGAGTAAACATTAATTCAAAGGCGTTGTTGCAAGCCTGTTTGGCCCCAAGGAGCACAGCTGATGTTTCATATTGCCAGTGTGACTAATACGTGCTCTTACTATTCTTTTTTCTCTTCTATTGATTATCTTGTCACAAGTTATAACAGAGCTCATGTTACACAAGGCCAAAGACTGGGGAAGATGGGCATGACTTTGTCAGAAACACATTTATATAAATGGTCTGCAACGCTGTGCTATACAGAATCACACATGCCTTTGTGCTTCACACATGCCTATGTGCTATGGGCTGCCACTTTGTTTCAGTTTCAGGTTACACCACAACTGACTGCATGCTAGAATGAAAAAACATAGGGCCAGCATTAATCTGGTATAGTGCCTCTTTTGTGTGTATGCAGTGATGTGGTAAAATTTGTTAGTTATAATTTATCATAATATTAATGAGTACTTTGAGAGGCAGAGTTTATATATGTACTGACATTTAGAAAATATCTGATGTCTATCTGTGAGTAGCTGTGTTTGTAGCCTGAAAACATTTTAGTTAGAGGACAGTCACATACAGTAAGTGGTCAGCACATCCACACACACCTGGCTAGATGTTATGTGCATGTTTGTTCATGATGTGCCATGGCAAGGTGTCGATAACTGGGTGAAGCATGCTTTCAAACTCAGTCTGTCTGCGTACCATGTCAGTTTGTAGCTGTCAGTGAGTCAAGACACATTTTGGGTGCTGAACAATGCTGAGTATTCCTCTGACCAATCAGCACAGCAGCACAACTAGCTTTTGGTTGTGATAAGGAACACACTTCAGAACTGAAGCATACAGTATTTAGGATTTTTCACTAAGAATTTACCACCTACTCAGTGATCAACAATGGGTGTGTAAACTCTAATCCAACACTACAAAATATGATTCACCTCTGTTTAGACGTGACAACAGCCATCAACCATACATTACCACAGTCCCTGTAATCCCAAAAATTGCTCATTCATAGAATAATAGGAGAATACCCACTTAGGCCTTTTCTGTTGGAAACAAGAAGTATGTCCATTTCTAACTGTACAGTAATTGATTAAATTTGAGTCGTCAAATGGTGCTATGGAAACTGTCAGTTTGTGTCAGCCATTTGCACCAGTCTTGTAGGCACACAGCAATGCTATCCTACAAAAAGTGGGCCAGAGTAATTCATTTGTGTTGTCTATGAATGCACTGCCTATGTGTAAATTTCCATGTCCATTTCCATGCCTTTTGAATGTCCTGGCAGCTGTTGCCCCTCCATATTTTATATTGTGTTGACTTAGCTGACTGTACAAATGTAGTCACTTTCTGGGTATTGTTCATAAGGCTTACTTATCTTGGTGCCATGCCTAATGGTACTGTTACAAAGGAATTCTCAAGTGAGGTATTATTTGCTTTTTTATTGTACAGTGTAGGAACAATGTATATATAATATGAGGTTTTGCAATATTTATTTTATATTTAGTTGTTATAATTAGCACAAAGATTTCATTGTTTGTGGTGCCCTAAATTTAAAAAAAAAGTTTGCATGTGGGAATTATTTGCATGTTTATCAATGCCTTTGATGATACAACATAATGGTACAACACTAGAGTGAATGGTGCTCTTGAAAGACAAGAGGTTACAACAAGAATTTGCAAAGAGGATTCAATCACTCTCATTTTATTTATCTTCTTTTGTGTGCCGCAGCGTTGGCCTAATCACATTAGAATAAATCTGTTCAGCATTGAAAATTTGGTGAATGTCTGTTTGAAACCAAAATTTAGTTGTCTCTGTAACATTAATAAACTTGGTCAGAAATCCTTTGTTTAAAATCCACATATTTGCGGATTACAGCAGGACATTACTTTCAGCAGGAGATGCCACTTTCTCTGTAATGCAGACATAGCAACTCATACTTTATAAACGTGCAAATATAAGAGCAAAAATAAGGAACGAACAGATTCTGTGCTTATGAATTTAAGAGAATAGAATATCTCGTACATCAGGCAGAATTAAATTATATATATAGAGAGTGAGAGAGTTTCTTTAATCCTTCAGGGTGTTTGCATCATGGTAGATGTTGACTCTTTGTTATCAGCTAGTTTTCTATTTAACATTTAATATTATCATTATTATAATTATCATTACTATTTTTTCCTGTCTTTATCTGAGCCAGTATATGTGTGTATGCCTGTCCAACTACACACATATCTTGTTTGTATGTTGTGTTCATGGTGTATTTTTATTGTATATTGTCTGTTATGCTGAAAAAATAAGAACAAAAAATAAAGTTGTACAAAAGAAGTAATGAAGGTCGCAGGGCCACTAATCCTTTATAAATCCATGGGAAGCATAAGCATATGACAACCTAATGTCTCAGGAAGGTCTTTCACTTTCATTTCTTTTAATTGGATCATGGATATGTTGAGGCATTTGGTTCATTAGAATCACCTGTAGGTGGTGCTATAAGTCAAGAATTCCAAAGGTCAGCCTTGACCTAGGAAAAGTACTACTTTCTGTGGTTAAATGATTTTTTGGGTCTTAATGGAACTTTTATTTTCTGTCTCAGAATTTTTTTGTTTGTTTGTTTCACAGGAGAGGAATTAAAAGTTTTACTTTCAATGGAACCAACTTTGTCTCAACTAGTCAAAGACATGGAGGAAACATTGTGCATCTTTAATTTTCCCCACATTCAGTTATCTTGAACATTTTGTATTGTGCAAACCTACCACATGCTGGCTTGCATGAACTCATCAACAGACCTTATTTTCTGTTGTGAAATACTATAACAGTTTAAAATCAGTGACTTACTAAGCATGATGTCCCTGGCAGTTTTTGGGCTCATTAGGCTACACTGTACCAATGCTAGGGAAAAATTGTGCTCATTAAGGGCTGTGATCTGAGGGGGTACAGTCCTATGACACTTCCATCAGGTTGGGGGTGGTACCCCAATCATTGGTCATTTCTCACATGAATTCAGTAAGGTCACGTGTTTTGTTTTCGTCCCATTCAGAGCCCAAAGGCAACGGTGATATTTAAGTCTCCCTTTTAACTTTGTGAGCCGTTGGTTTTGGTATTCTGTACTTCATATGCAAGCACAGGTTTCATCTCTCCAAATTTAGTTACCTACATTGTACCTGTTTTATTTATTTCATGTATACAGCAGCAAACTTGATGACTCCTTTAAATGACTACGCTATGCCTGAGTCTGCTAAGTCTATATGCATCACTAAGCATGCAATCTAATTGTGTTTTTCCCTCTTTCATAGTAAGGGGGCCTTTTTGAAGTTTATCTTAATCCACGGTAGCCACGTTACATCAGCAGACATTCTGTAGCCTGAAGATGGCAGCAGAGAGCAGGGACATGGTTCTGAGGCTGAAGGACAAGCTGGATGAGAGAGACGCATTGGGGGAAGGTCAGAAGGGACAGGACACCTCACTGAGTCACAGCACTGCCCCAGAAAAAAAAAACAACACATCCGTCCTGATGATAGTAAGCTGTAATCTGAAAAGAAAGGCCAGTCAATATATATTTAAAGATCAACAGGAAAACTTCAGAGGTGATTTTCTTACCTCCTTACATTTTTTATTGCTCGTCCCCATCATGAGTTGCTTTGTTCTCAGGTTTTTCCTTGTGATCTGAAAGGCTTTGGTTACATCATGCTGGATGTTTTTGAATCTAAATGTTCACCACAGTGCAAGTTGTGTCAAAATACAGCAATCTCTCATTGCTATGCTCCTATAAGCATCTGTGGATGGCAGTACAAAGGGTTGAAGGGAAGTATATGGTTATGGGAATCGAGGCCACAGTTAACTCACCAAAACCTTATTATGTTGCCTGTTCATTCACTAAACACACAATAACATAATTAAAGACAATGCATGTTCAAATAAAGTGGTAAAACTAAAGGCCTCCCTTGAAAAAGGCATTTTTTCTTCCTGGTTAAATAAAGGAATAAATAAGAAAATTCATTTCATTTACCTTGAATATAGGAAGATAACAAGAACAAATAAAATATAGAGCAATACAACAAAGAATGTTTCAGGGCAAATCCATGCATCTTGCACATGTGCACATAATAGGGGCTTCTTTTCTTTGATATTTGCTTACTTACCAATAAGCTATATAAAATTACTGCTGCCTGCCTGTATAACTAACTAGCTGGACAGCTTCTGGCTTCGTATCTTTACCAGGAACACTAAATAACCCAAATAACACTAAAGTTACATTGTCATTGTTGCATCCATACATTTGCTTTTTTTCATTTGATTATCATCCCCATCTCAAGTCATACTACCTAGGACAATCATGGTTGTGCTGATGCAGGTAACTAGGTAGCTAATTATCTGACATTCGTGTTTCAGCTTGACGCTCTTAAGTCGTGTTATCTGCCACAAAGGGCATTCATGAGTAGATGAGAACAAGTCATAAGCCTTGAAGAGTAAAGTTGAGATATTTCAATCTCTCCATTTCATTGACCCTAAGGAGGATAGGTGATGCATTTCTAATGTCGGTCTGTTCCATCTCAGTCACGCTGTCATTACAGTGAGCTTCTATATTCCACTCAAGAGTGATGTCAGGGGGGCAAGACTTCTCTTTTAGCAAAGAGACCACGTCTGCTTCCTGGAGATTGCACAGGTTCCCGGCTATAGTTCCTAGTCCACAGTGCCAGGTCCTACAGCCCCAAGTGGAAAAGTGGCTGGTGGGAATTATAGGATCATTACATTAGTGTAATGCTACATGTCTGAGGACTTTTTCAAACCTCTCCTTTTAGGCATCTCACGACTCGGAATTCTTCAGGTGGAATTGAAAAAAATTAGCCTCCCCCCCAAATACAGCTGCCATTGCCTGTGGTTTTATGAAGAATAATTACCTGCCACTGTTGCAGTGTTGACTTTGAATATCACATAGCAGTGTGTGAACAAACATCTGACAGCTATCATAAACTGAAATGATACGGTGGCAGTGCATGGAATAGCACTCTGAAATGTCGGGTAAAGTAATGCACATAAGGTTCGTGTCTAGTTTGCTTCTCCCCAGTGCCTTATTCGTTTTTTTCCCCTTTAGTGAACAGCACTCTGCAAAACATTCAGGCTGGCAGACGGTCGAGAAGCGAATGTCAATACGCCATCGCCATTAAGTTTATCTGTGTATTTCACAAATGCTTGAGCAATTCTGATGAAATGGAGATACTAATGCCAGCGATTCTGAGAGAAATTGCGTTGAGCTCCTGGCCTCGAGAGCAGACTAATAAGGAGGAGAGAAGACAAGCACTGAGGCCGGACAGCAGTCCCATCAGCTATGCTGTGATGGCATTGAGCCTTTAAGAATATGACAAGTTCACTCCTAGGGTGCATGCAATTTGAAAAGCCACAGTGTGTGCAGAGGGGGCCCTAGAGACTCCTGCAACCACATATTTAATTATTATTTTTTTGACATTGTTGACAATGTTGTCAACATTGTTGATTCCCATAGGTGCATATTTCAAGGCCTAAATTGACATCTGTGGATCAAGTGCATTTCTGGAGTTGCTGTTATAAGATCCATGTCATTAGGGTGGTAAAAATGTACACCTCTGAGCTCAGCTGAGGCTTTTTTGAAAGCGCTCACAAAGCCAGGCCTCCTTCTGGCCTGGCCTCAGAGTTGTTCAGCTGTTTATTTACAGTGCTGTTGTCCACCCCCCCTCCTTCCCCCACCCCCCCACAGGTCTGTCTCCTTAACAGCATGCTGACAGTATCTCTTGTCCCGCGCTGGCTTTTACTGTCAGGCCTTTCTGTTCCTTTTGTTGGCTGAGGCAAGAGTGATGGCACCGTCCATTGTGGTGGCCGCAGTGACAAACGGGGAACACGATTCCCTCCGTGACACAGGATGGGGGTGGGATGGATGGGACAGGGGCTTTGTTTCAGATGATGCTCATCTCCCCCCGCCAACCTCCATCACACACACACACACACACGCACAAACACATGTACACACCCCCGCTCTGGAGAAGACTGATGGATTCGCATGCAGGAAATGCATGTTCTTCTTGCTGCCGTTTCTCTTTTTCTCTGTACACTTACATAATGGGACCACACTTACCTAAGCAGCAAGTGGCAATATTTTGTAATGGATGACAATAAGCTGGATGCTGCATTGTCATATTCTGGTGAATGGGGGAGGTTGATAGCAGCCATTAAATACAGACATCCAACCTTAGCCATTGTTTCATTTGCCTGGGCAGTACAGTCGAGATTAGTACAGTATTCCAGAGCACAAGACTTGCATGGATAGTGATTGTAAATATGCTTTAAAATCTGAAGCACAGGCTTTTTATGACGTTTCATTCCTCAAAACATAATCACCAAACAGACTGTCATGATTTTAAACCTTTTTTCCTCATAGATGCAATACTGCAAGGGTACTATAAGGGATATGATCATGAACAGCAGCTAGAAATCAAAACCTTAATGAAAATGTTAGATTAATATGGGGTTAAGTCAATTTCCAATATTGAATTAATATCTGTAGATCTGTAGAAACTAATATTTGTAGATTTAAATATACCAACACATATCTTGCTCTGTATAAATATTTAGTATTGTGACACATAGGGTTGCAGTAGGGGATGGGGGGATTTCAGAAAATATTGAAATTTGAATGTAAGACCTAGCCAGCTTGTGCATTCAATATTCATTATGAGTGAAATAGCAGCGCTTCCCCAGTGAAAGGTGAACAATATCTGAGTGCTGATTGGCTGTTTAATGAAACTGGTTGCATAAAGTTGAATTGCTGTCAGCTTGGTTGCACAAGCTACACAAGGGTGCAAGGGGTGCAGTGTGATGTAATCAATGTGCAGCTTTGTTGCAAGTTCTAAATTAATAATTAATACATTACACAGATATTAATAATAAATCGTAATTCCTATTGCACTTCAATTTAATTAGTCAACTGTACTCATGAAATGCCAAGGTGCTATAGCTTGTTTCATCATTCATAGGAATCCCCCCCTTTATTTTTCTCCAAAGAACAATGTCACATTTGCCATCAGATGTGGAGGTGTGGAGGCATTGTACTTCAACCAACAGATAGAAAGAGAGTTTACATTTGTAATTACAGTGCAAAGTCATATGTCAAGAATGATTTTACATCATAAGAAAGGTAAAACAATATAAAACAAGTAAAACAATGATAAAAAATGCCAAGGTGTCTGACAAAGTTTAGGTTACTTAATTTCATTAAAATGAATTTAAATTGATTAAAATTAATACCCTATAACATAAAAACACTTTTAAAGCCTGTTTTTATTTGTCCTGAAGATTATAATTTCAATTGATGGTTGAGGTGAATAACCTAATAATTTTCATAAATTTCTGTTAATTTCCCATAAATTCCAATAAATTCCCCCTTAATTCCCAAGGAAAAGTTCCCATTTTGGAAATTTCCACAATTTCTCATCTTAATAGGCCATTTGCTTAAAAATTATGATAATAATAAAATATTTTTAGCCTACAAGATATGAAATTTAAGACAACCCACATGACTTTTCAGAGGTCCATTAAAAGAGATTTTGTGCCCAAAAATAATTAATGGTTGCATCTAAAAAATGTTTTTACACATGTTCATCATAAATTGTATTGTTGTAAAGCAGGGACCACCAATAGAAAATGACACTGTTTTACATCATAACATACCTTTGCATGGCATGAGGGATATGTGTATACATGGATCACACTGAGCAGGCCAATCTGAAATATGTGTAAGTATAATGCGTACATTCTAGTCGTTTAAGCGTGAGGCTCTCTTCAGTTTGGCCTGTGTGAAAAGCTTACAGGAAGCACCCTGAGGTGGAGTACCACCGAGGCCCAAGGAAGTCAATACAGACTCCATGGAAGTCAATGCAATTGCCTGGAGCTAGACGGATACCACTCCCCCTGATCTCTGCGGGGGCAATCCAGCTCGCTCACAACACACCACCTGTAGAGAGACTGATCCTATACATGGCTAGGCAGCTCTGCAGTTCAACATCCGTTTAAAAAGAAATCATCAAATGAAAGCTTACAAAGCCGAGGGGTTAAATGAAAAGGGCTTTTTCTGGGGTGTTTGCTCCTGCCAAAAAAAAAAAAAAAGAGCCGAGAGTTTTCATCACAGCCTATTCTCTCCTTCCCACCAACAAAAGACACATTGGAGATCAGGTTAACAGTCATTTGAAAGCAATGACCTTGGCGCTGTTTCTTATTATTAACCTTGTTTTTTTATACATTGAAAAAGAAAATGCTCATCTTGATGCTCTCTCTCCCTCACCCTGCGTTACTGGAAGAAATATCCCCATGATAATGGAAGCAGTGATTGTTCACACACAATCAACTGGAAAGCAATCCTGCTGATAAGAGGACTGCCTTTTCTGTGGAGATGGGTTATAAACACGGCGATGAAAAAGATTGATATAAAACGGCGAAAAAAAAAGAGAAAAGAAAACAATACAGCTCATCGGCTGCCGGTGCCGTCGGTACCGTGGCAGTTGACGGTAGATGGACAATGTGTACATGGCTCCTCAGACAATGTAATAAGGAAGGACTCCTCTACTTAAGCTTTTCAGCCCATAAGTGATCAGGGAAAGAATTTACTGTTTGTGTGCGTGTGTGCATGTGTGCGTGTGTGTGTGTGTGTTCCCAAGGTCCACAGATTCCTCACAGCTGATATTGTGCTGCATCTCACTGCCTGCACTGAGTGGCGACTGCGAGTCTGCAGAGAAGCCTCCAGATGAGAAAGGTGCGGCTTGAGGCTCCGGTTGGCGGGCACTTCGCAGCTCAGCTGCTGTATAACACTCCGCAACGCGATTTACCTTGATTTGTTTGGGGGCAGTGTGCTCATTTGTGCCAGCGACCGCTCCAAAAATAGTCGCCGCATTACGTCTAGACCATCCAAATGGGCTATAATCATGATGCCTTTTGTTTCTGGCCTGAATATGTACTCTGTGGTGTGCTGGGAATATGTGCAGTGTACAATGCAGAACCGTGAGGAGTATAGATTGACTCAGGGAGCCCTGTGGTGCTGTAGAAATGCAGGCGGTATGTGGCTGGGAGACTGCGGCGCTCAGCTGCATTTCTTCCTGGCACGAAACCAGGCCTTTCTCAATATTTCCTTTGAAAAACGTCTTCCCAGGCAGGTAATTAAGTTTTCGGTTTGACTCCTGGCAAGGATCTCCGGGTATAAATGATTTCAATTGAGCGTGGACCGGAATGTAATTGATCAATAAGCCGTCCTCTCTGCCACTCAAGTGGAGCGAGGGTAGAAGTTTAGAGCACGTCTGGCGGGCCATCTGAGGAGGCTGCGCCAAGCAGAAAAGAGGGGGAGGGGTTTGGGGAGGGGGAGGGGGGATCGTGCCAAAAACACCAATTAATATCATAAGCAGCATCAAGCACTCAGCGCACCGATCAAAGGAGGCGTCGCATCAGGAGTTCCCCCCGCGTTCGGCAGGTGATGCAGGCAGACTGGGAGCAGTGCGATTACTGCCTGGCACTGCGGTGAATGCCGTCCCGCCTCCCAACCAGGATCAATTGGCAGATTACTCACCCGCCGCCGGCACGCCTCCATTAAACACGCATCAGTCCCCGCGGCGGGCGGCGGGTGAGGAGGGGAACGGAGCGGGAGACGGGCGAGGACCGGGCGATCCCTGGGACCGCCCGCGTTCTCGGCTTGGTCGTGACCTCGCTCCTGTCTCCTCCCACGGCATGTCTGGGTAATGTTCTTCACAGCACGAGTGTCTGAACTTTAAACAAAAAAGTGTCAAAATTGTACCTGAATTTCTAAGGACTCTATGCCTTGGCTTGGTTTATCCAGGACCACTGAGAATATGCCAAACAGCACCCATTTCCAGAAAACTATGGCAGCATGAAATTTTAAGGAAAAATAGAAATATTTACCCCATGTCACACAGTATCTGATGACACCTATATTATTTTATCCTTTCCATGAATCTTTATCTACATTTTTCACATTTTCAATAACTGTTAACCATTCTAGGATGATTATTAGTTTATAAAATGTTCTTAAATCCTTGACATGTATTTCTCCTGTCACAAACTCATCCCCTCAGAATTAAACCATCTGAATGAATGAAAAGGTCATACATTGCTTGTGCATTGATTTTTATTTGGGGGGGAGTCATTTAGGATGTGAACTCATATGATTTGTTCTTATACAGTAGCTTTATTATTCAATACTTAAGACTGGAGAAACCGAAATAAGCACAAAACCAGAGCAGGCGTTCTGTGTGTCTGAAAGCAGGTGGGAGCTGTCACACACTTCACACTTCATTGATATTGGCACAGTGGGTAGAGTGTGGGCGTATCTAATATACTGATTTGTCCTCTGCTAAGAGTAAGCATAGGTAGATTGGAGCAGAATTCACACCTCTGACGCTTTGATGCGAGAATTGAGAGAATGGCATCATTACTGCACATCGTGTTCTCAGAACCTAATCTTTGCCCATTTTCCAAACAGGTAGCTGTTTCAAGATTGAAAGCTTCTAATACATAGCATTATAGTTTTTTAATGGTTTCATCTATATATCCATTGAGCTGTAGTGATCACAGACAATGGAGATATATTTTGACCATTCCGGATCTTTAATTGTGCTGCCATCCTATTGTTCATGATAAGGAATTGCCTGTCAGTCAGTGTGACGGACAGCTCTCAAATGTGACTGCGCCAGAGAGTGGTAAGATGGAGGAGAAGGCGGCTTTGAGTGACTTGTTTCATCTGGCATCTTATATCCTGCTCCTAATATTTACCATAAAGTCTGTCTTTATCTGCACATCTTCCCCCATCTTTCCCTGCCTTCAATAGCTTTGTCTCCCCGATAAGAGGTAGCAGGAATGAATAGAGCACCGACTCTCCCGGGCTCCCAGGACTGATTAGCTTATGAGCTGTGACTGACATTTCACCATTTTCAGGCTGATGTGCATTTTGTTTTCCGGTGTTTATGTTTTGCTTGGAGTATTTGCAAGGAGACCGAGAATAAGTCTGCCTGTAAAATCCATTGTGTGCCTTTTTCACGCACAGTAAGATTGCAGTATTTATTGCATTTTTTTGAATTCCAATATGTGACATAAAAAATACTGATGGATAACCGTGTCCAGTGAATGATAAGTAAGAATAAATAAAAAATAGGTAGGTATTTAATTCATAATGACCACATCCAGCTGGCCTTCGACTTGACAGACAGACAGGCGTCCAGACACACACACATGCGCACACACACTCTCTCTCTCATACACACACCCATTCACTCATGCTGTTTCCAGGGACTCGGATTAGGCTGTGTTGACTACCAATGATGAGATATTGATTGGCTGGGAAATGTCATTGTTGAGTAATAGCCTCGAGCCATGAGAATTTCACAGTCGGGAGGGAACAGTTCTCTCCGCCGCCACTGGGTGAGGCTGCAATCGCTGGTTTCCATCTGCCGGCCCTGAGTGCTCTCTCCCTGCCTGCTCGAGTGCGCGCGGCACAGTTCAGTGAGCAATCCTCATCTGTGGCAAACTGAAGGGCAGGTGCTTGGCGCGCCGCACTTCCTCCTTAAGAAGTGCCTCGCCGAACGTCCTTCGATTTAGGCTCCCCTCCCGTTCGGCGCAGGTTTCGATCCTGCGGCGAGGTTTCAGTGTGACAAAGTGAGGGCCGGCATGAAAAATCGGGCTGATGAAGTACGTTCCACATGCAGAGGGCAAAACGTGCGCGTGGCACCGTCCCTGTCGAAGCCATGCTGATGCTGCTCCACCTCGAACGCTGTCCTCTTTTTGCACACGCGCATGTTCACATCCAGTGTGTCAAACATACAATATTGACCCCATGTAAATGTGAGCGCATTCTTGCATGTATCGTTGTTCTGTTTGATTTATCGGTTTATCTACTCATTCATTTGTGCAGAAGCCACAGTTTGCATTTTGTCCAATACTGTAGTGAGCAATGAGTGGTGTGTGTGTGTGTTTTTGTGTGTGTGTGTGCGTGTTTGTGTGTGTGTGCGAGCGTGTTTGTGTGAGTGACTGCAATGATAGATGCAAGGAGAGCGGGAGGCATATGGAGGCTCTCAGAAGCAGGGAGGCCCAGGTGTATACGAAATTAGACAATAAGAGGCGTGAAAGTAGTAAATCCAGGGGAGCATGACGATCAGTGGGAGAGTACTGGGGGAAGGAAAAATGAATACGTTTTAATACTGGCTTTTCAGAGGCCCCGCTCCTTCAAACAAACCCCCGATAGAATGGAAGAGTGAATAAATAAATACGAGTCCCCATGACAACTGAGGAAGAACAATTGTCACGCTGCGCGCCGGATGACTGGCACCGCGGTCCCTTCATCCCTCCTAAAGCCCAAAACGGCAAATGCCAGAAGATATATTATTCATATAGCCACGCTCTGAGTGCTATTGACAGGAAAGCGTGGAGAAAAAGAAGCTCCCGGCGCACCTCAACCGTCTGGCTGCGCCGATTACCGCCACGCCCATTTTAGGCCGGTAGCCTCCTTCTGTATTTTTTTATTATATACATATGAGTTTTTTTTAAAGTGATTAAGCTTCAAGGTCCCCTTGTGTCTCGGAGTGGTCCCCCTGTGTTTTGCGGGCGGGCCACTGAGGCGTCAAAGGTTCGAGTGCGCTGAAACGGCGTCTGTTTCAGATAAACAACAACGAGTTGGCTGCCATGACTGATTTCTCATTACCGAGGCGCTCTGCTCCGCCGGCACCCCAAGAGATGAGCCCAAGGTGCTGCCAAGTTTCACTCGGAGCGGCGCAGGAGCGCGTCTTCCCCGAGCCGCAGTTATTCAAATCCTCTACCTTCTTTCCCCCCACGTTAATTCCTGCAGGAAGATTAAGCCTTTTGCAAACCGATTAGATAATAATAACAATGAATTATGCTGAAGACTCCCCTGGTAGGCAATCTTAAGTGGGTTGTAAACGAAGACTGAATATGAGAAACATATGGCCCTGCCGGTATCGTCCCAGCGCCTCCATGTGGCGGGAGAAAGGAGCCGAGCGAGCGCCCGAGCGGCAGAACTGGACTACGGGCGGCATTAGCATAATCAATGGCAGGTTTGGCCCGCTGGGGTTTGAAGGCCGCTCGTGCTCATTGTTTCCTTTACTCCTCTGCAGCTAGACCGGCTTTCAAGCGCGCCCGTGTGTCAGCGCCTCGGTCAGGCTATCGATTGGGATCAGTTGGCTTTTTTAAAAGTATTTATTCCCTCCGCTTTTTGACTCAGCGTGTTACACAGTCTCCTTAACCCGAGGACGCGCTTTGATAAACAAGGTCGCGTCTTCTGGTCTCTCTCAGCTTTCCGTTTTTTTTTTTTTTTCTCCTCCACTGCGCCGTTTTGTTGTTTTTGGCTTTCTGCTGTCAATACTTTTGTTACCCATTTTTAATGCTGTATTCTGTCCGAAAGCGTCCTTCCCATGTCTTGTGAAGCTTAGCGTGGTATCAGTGAGGAGGAATGCCAGTATGACAGACCCTGCATGTCCCTACAGTTATGTGACAGAAATGTTTCAGTATCATAAGGGTAAAAATCTGAACTACAGGTTTACATGCAGTTCATATTACATGTGTAGTTTAACATGACAGTTCGTCAAGTTCAAGATTGTGTTGAAAATCAGGGTAAATTTTTATTTAATTTTAGCTGAACGTAATTGTGAATAGAAAAGCAGTTTTTTCATTACGGTAAAAGCCATGTGAGTCCATAGAGACCTAAAAATGCATCTAATAAAATTCACTTCAGTTATAATTTAATTAAATAGGGGTTTGTAGCTGCAATGTTTATAGTCAAACAACTAATTACTAACCACTATAATATTGCTCTGAAATAAATTTGGTTTAATAAAAAAAATCACAGATGGTTCAGAATACATGGATATTGATATAGAAAAGAAAGCTTTATTAGCGGGTTTATATAGGTTTGCTGTGCTGGAAATAAAAAGCAGAAACTAAGCAAAAGCACAGAGCAGAGGAAGCAAAGTGGCCCCCAGACGTATTTTTACCATTAAGTTGCACAATAACAAAAAGCAGTTTCCGAACTTCAGATCATTTTCAGGGACGTTGACCTCCACATGCCGGTTAATGGCTGTAAGATGATTCACAAGCTGAATGTACCCGTTTCCCACTGCAGTGTCCGTTATTGAGAAGTTTAAGGCTATCGGGATGGTCGTTAACTTTCCAGGACGAGGATGTGAGCTGTGTGCTGCAAGAAAAGTGGCTCAGGGGCCTCCAGGCTCATCAGGACACAATGGTATAGAAATTACTGCTCAACATTGGCTGCATGAGCGTGCTCATAGCGCAGCTGCAAGGAGGAGTCCACAGAAGAAGCCAGCAAAAGCCCTCTGAAGCCACAACACAAAAACAAGAGGTGGCACAAAGTTGCCAGGCTGCATCTTAATGATATCTGGGACTGTGGTCGGATGAGAGAAAAAGTGAACTTTACAGACAGGCTCATCAGCTGCAAGTTTGGTGCCAAAAAGAATTTAATCCCTTCTGTGAAATATGGCGGCATCCTCTGGTCCTACTGCCCTCGATGGCATTGAAGGAAAGGTGGCTAAAAAGACTTCGGCTGAAAAGACTAAGACTTGGTTGAGTGATCATAAATGTACTGTTCTGGACAGTCCATCACAGTATCCAGGCCTCAATCCAATACATTTGTTGTTCAATCCTGAGGCAGCACTCGACAAGTGAAACCAAGCCATCTGAAGGAACTGCAGAAATTCTGCCAAGAGGAAAAGTCAGTAATCCCTCCAGCGACAGAAAGGGTCCTCCCAATGTCATTTAAGCCAAAAGAGGATACACAAAAACCTGATCGCAGGGGTGTGACTAAATGTGATTACTTTATCTTATATATATCAGAAAAAAGCATGCAAATATGTTAAAACATGCTACTGATCTACACAGTGGAGGTGGTAATATTTTTTTACTACTTCATAATTACAAATCTTGGGCATAATTTTCACATAATTTCATTTGTTTGAGTAAAATACACAAATAATGTGCTTGCTTTTCTTCTCCTAAATCATCTATTGCAGTTCATGAGGCACATGAATAAATTTGGAAGCTACGGTGGTGTCCAGGTCAGTGCAATTTGCTTGTCACTTTAGACGCATTAAAATTCACGAGCTCACCCGAACTGCATCACCCCAGGTCTGTTTCCTTTCCCCTGTCACCTACAGCCAACCTTTCACACGATATGATTACAAATAATTGGCCTTATAATTAATCCATGCCAAATAGCTCCCTAATATGCATTAATTGCATATAACAGGCTTCTGCTTAAGCTCGCCTTTTAAAAATCTAATCGGCGCTCACAATTAGGCTTGAAAAGAGACGGCCCCGGAGTCCTCTCCCTGCCCAACCGGTGCATTAAAAACCGCTGTTTGCCGGTCTCCCATGCTTACCTTCTTCCAGAGTGTTTATTTCAAAATATTGGTATAAAAGGAGTCGGTGGACAGGGTGCATGGGATTCTGTGGAGCCATGGCTGCAACACAGCCCAATACACTGCAATTCGCCTGCAGCCTCAGGCTGCTTTTAACCTCTTACAGTTCTGTTAATGACCCCGGGCCCACTGCTAGAAGTATCTCTCCTGTGCAGTACATTTCACCTGGACTCAATCAGATGCGGCCTTCTCATCTTAATCAGAACTGATGAGGGGATCGGCCACCAGCCAAGCTCTCTATTTGGAGCAGGTATCCTCTCAGTCTCTTTCTCTCTCTTCTTCTCTCTCTCCCTCACACACACACACACACACACACACACACACACACACACACACACACACACACGCTCTCCTACCTTACCCTGGTGAATCAGAGGTGAGATTGGGAAAGAGAACAGGCTGCTGTTTGCAATGATAGCGTTCTCTTCACGCAATGGCAGAGGGAACATATTTTAGAGGAAACAAATCTATTCTGGCAGGCCTCGGCCGGGCAGCCACAGTGGCTCTCCGCCGGTTGCTTTGCGCCGGTTATGATATTGTATTCCAGCCTTGTCGCTGGGAGAAGTGTGTCTTGATTTAAAGGAAGATCTGAGCAAGTCATGCACAGACATTCTGGGTTTAGACATGTATTCACAGGAGCGTTGCGCTTGGACACAATATCCCCTTCCTGTTCAGCAGTTTCAAAACACTGAGCAGACAGTTGTATTTTTGAGGTTTTGCATGCCTTTTTATCCGTTTCTGTTTGCCTTGCTATGTCAGCATCCACCCAGATATAGGAACTTATTAAGAATGGTTACTGTACCCTTTGATATGACATAGTTTGAACAAAAAGTACAGGCTTTTATACTGAAAGTTTTATACTCAAAGGAGCAGGGGGGTTTTTGTAAAGCAAAAAATGTATTCCAAGAGAAGAATTTAAGCTGACAAGGGTTTGGGTTTTGCCTGCATTTAGCATGCGTTGCAATGTGTTTCAACCACACATGGTCTTCCCCAGCCAGCAAGTAAATGGTAATTTACTACTTTGAAAACAAAAGCTGCCTAACTGCTCCCTTTGTTTGTATGTGTTTGTTGCCTTTTTTGAGCATTTTATGCTCCACCTATAGCGATTGTTTATGGTAGAAAAAGCAAACAAATCTTTATAAATGTCCTCAGGAGGCAGGGACCTTTCCTTCTTCGGGCGCGGGAGTAGAATTGTATTTGCGGCACATAGCAGCTTGCTATTTTGGTCATAGCTTTTAATTATGATTGGTGTGTTATTGTTCACCAGAGCATAACAAATTGCCATTATGTTGTTTGGCTGAGTCTAATTTAATTGGCACATTGTCACAAAAGTAATTATCTGTCATTTATATTGATGCCATAACCACAAGTTAGAGGCGCACCTGCTGCTGCCAGCCAGGCTAAGAATAAATAAAGATCGGAGCTGAACTCCCTCTCTGGCAGGGGACTCGTTATTCCACAGCTGAGCGGCGCTTTGCAGCAGCTCCCCGGCAAATCTACCTTAAAAAGCTCCAGCCGCGGCCTGCATGTAGAACATACATTACGGGATTCACCCCGGGTGAACCCTCCGGAAAAGCGGCATTGATCAAGCCCCTCTTCCCCTCCACAGCCGCGGCCCCGACGAGGCCAGAGAGCCGGAACGTTTAAGAGTCAGAGTCGTGCTGGGGCGAGGCCCACATCTCATCCGTCGCCACGAGGACCTCCCCCCCCACCCGCGCCGGGCCGCCCGAACATTAAACATTGAACATACAGAGCTGGGTGCCTGACGAGAGTCCTTTCTGGTCTCGTTATCTCTGCGCGCGAGACAGAGGCGAACCCGCCGTGACACGGGCACACAAATTGAATGTGTGACCCGCTCGGTTTCAAAGTTCACTATGAAAGAGCTGCTGAAAAACGTGCTCAATGAATATGATTTTAAGCACAGATGTGAAAGGAGCTCCTCTTTCTGTTCCCCTCAGAGCAGTGAGCATGGAGTGGATGGGCCGTTTCTGCAGGGTATCTACTCTCTGGAAAAAGCCTGTATGCCAGTGAGAATAGGCAGGGTTTCACAGAATGTTCCAACATGGCAGCTTCAATCGCCCCAACCTCTTAACAGTGAACATGGGTGCCCTGCTTCTTTTGTGATCTATCAGTGAGATTGTGTGTACCTGATGATGTGGTCCCATGACTGTATACACCTCCACTGGATTTTGAAGGGCCTCTAGCTTGAGCTGGAAGGGCTACTGTCCAACAGCGACCTTTCCGGCCCGTTCCTGCGTGGTGAGGGTGGGCTGGGACATTAGAATGACTACACCTCCACGGTGCGGGACGGCAGGACAATCGCGTGCTCCCACGGAGTGATCAATAATTAGATAAAGTCATCCAATACCCACTCCAGATTCCTCCTTGTGGCTGCCGAGGAGACATCCCTCAATTCTTATTTCATATTAATGTTTGTCAAGAATAATTCCACCGCCTGTCTCAGGAGGGGGTTGAGCGAAGACACTCAGAGGGCCCGCTAATGAGAATCTTTAATATTATCCATCGAACCTGGCTGCAGATAAAATTGTTCAGGCTAAACCCAATTATGCGATAAAACATAATCTATTTTCCAACAAGCATGCCAATGACTCCTTTGTGTTAACAAAGGGCCACAAGTTGGCTCTGCCTTTGTGAGGACTTCATCTAGGTGAGAAAGAGAGCTCAGAAGAAAAAAAAAAAGTGCGACTTCCTCAAGCGTCAATTTCTGATTACAGACGCCAAGCATGGCGAGAGCTTTGAGGGTTCTCGTTAAAATGTATGCGCATACAATGTTTGCATACCGCATATAGACATTGGGGTTATAAGAAGTAATCAGCTATTGAGAAATGCGACAATTTCTTGTCACGGCGATCAGGGAGGGAGATTTCAGAATTCTCTTTTCACTGCATGAATAACATTAAAAATTGAAACCATCAGAGGAAGAAGATGATGATTAAGCTGCTTTTATTAATTACAGCTTTAAATAAATAATGCAGTCCGCTCTGGATCTAGTCTGCTGGCACCCCCTACCCCCCCCTCCCCTCCACCTCTCGCCCCTAAGCCCCTGTGTACTTCCTACCATCTGATCCCCACGTTCCTGTGAGTCCCACAGGAAGAACGGCAGGATATCCAAAGGACATCCGAATGTGGAGGGTTACACTGTGTTCCTCTGGCCACCTGTCTTTAAATAAAAAAACGCGCTTTTGCCTTTTTGTCTGAACTCTGTGCGGCAAAGAAGAGAACATTATTCCACAGCCTCTGCATCTGTCTTTGCTGTAAAGTTGCTGATCTTCCATTGTTCGGGAACACCACTAATCATGCATATCAACATTATTAGTGAGGTTCTGAGCTGAGAATGTAAGATTCTGAAAATGGCATATGAAATGAAGTTAAGACAATCTATTCAAGGTGAATTACATGGCTTACATTTTTACATATCGTCCTTTTATAAGGCTGTCTACTTTACTGAATTCATGTACTTTGCTCAAGGGTGCAATAGGCACGTGTACCTGAGAAACCAATGAACAGTTTTTACAAACTTTGTCATCCATTTTTTTCCCAACAAAGCAGTTGTTATATTGATTGTGGAATATTTGCTGAGTACTCACCATGCTGGAGCTCGGAGGCCTCCCTGTTGCCTTCAGATGTCTTGGGGTTAATGATGTATGGAGCAGTGTGATGTCACTTCCCCTCTGACACTGGCTCCACCGTGAATGCGCCAGACAAGGATAAGATCGTAAACGATCTTGTCTCACCAATCAACAAGCGTCTAACACCTCTTCTTCGACCGTCGATTTACCGCCGCCTAAACGCTTATTGACGTGAGCTGCTTAACATGTTCTGTTCTTTGTGCGTCCTTTCATTTTATACTTTTCTCTTTTCTGCATTGTAATTGTCGTTCGGGGGGCATTGACGTCGAGCTTTAAATCTTCCAGATTTATTGTTTGATAAAGTTGCCAAGGATCTCAATGCATCTGTCAGGGCCCCTTCTCAGAGGAGCAAGGCCTGCCTTGACAAATTGCGCTCTGAAAGGCAATTCCTTCTGCAGGGGGAAATAAGAGCATTTGACAAGACAGGAAGAGACTCGTCTTGGAGATGGGGGAATAAATAAAATAAAAAATGAAAAAAAAAGAGGAGCGCCCTCCTTTTTCTTTCTAGGCCAGACGGGTGCTGTTCAGTCAGAGTTGAGGTTGTCAGTGATAATCTTATCTGGCTATGATGGGTAGCAGAATGGGACAAAAGAGGCCCTGGCAGACTGGAGGTCTGATGGGCCACTGATTGCACAGCTGTCCAATAGCAAGGCAGTCACCGTGGAAATGATGAATGACGTGTGTCCTGCCCTCTGCCCCCGACCATCAGGAGACCAAAAACAACGGGAACTTCTCGATAAGGACGACAGCTTGAGGTTGAAATTTTAACTGGATCCTATACAGAGGGAGAGAAACTGAAGTAAAGCAAGGCTGTGCATGTTTCCTGTGTGTTTTCCACTCCTCCACTGATTTGTTTAAGATTTCTTCCTCCACTAGCTTCTTTTTAAGTACATTAGTGGTAGTTTGAATAATTTTGAATTTAAAATACCATTACCAAAAACTGCAGTGGTGTGCAGGCAAATAACACAGCTGACTAGGGCTCTCTCTCTCTGTTTATTAAAAAATGATAAATTCCTTCATGTCTTGACATTCTCCTACAATGAAATTAAATAGCATTTATACTACAAGGACCCATTTTTGTTGTGTCCCTCGTAAGACTGCTCATTTGCAGCAATACCACACAAAACTACCAGCTACTGTTTCACTAGCAGTCAATTAGAAACAGAAGACAACTGGCCTACAGAGACTGAGAAAGCAGACAAGAGAAAGTAAGAAATCATAGTAAGCTGGCATGACTAACACATGCATATCTCAGTTTTAACCTAATTAAAAGAAAGATGATAATCAGTGACTTCAGTCAGATACATCACATTGATGACCCCAAACGATGCTGTCGATTCATAGTTTGCTGGAGACAAGTGCAATTACTCCATTTAAAGTTGAACTTCATGAAAAATGTGTTTTCAGTTGGTCTGTGCAAAGGCCCTCTGAGTCTAGACTGAGGAACCATAGGTATGAGGAAAAAACCCACAATGAGACTCTTTCATGGGTATCACTTGAGATGAAAAGTAGCTCTTACTGAACTCAAGTAGACATCTGTTCTCTAATTAAATAAAACATTGCGTATCATTTCTGCTTATTAAAAATGCAAATAAAGGAGTACCATCATTAAAGGAAAGAATATTTCACACTCACAACCATACACTTACTGTTTATCCCGTCTGTTAAAACTTTTTAAACGTGTGTACTGAGTGATGATTTTGACTCAGACACCATTTACCATATGCAAAAAACAAAGGAGAAGACTTTGAGCATTTTTCTTCAAGTCCTCCAGCAACAAAACATACATTTAAGCATAACTTCCATGCTGCTAGAAATATTAAGGATAACACGGAGGTGTACCTCCAATATCACACGCGAAACTCACCGCAGTAAGGCAAGGGCATGCTCCTGGCATCTTACTGTCTTGGTGCTGCAGTAGGGTACATGCGGGCATTGGGGTGTCGCCCAGCTCACCTACTGCCATACTGGCCCGTGCAAGGGGTCACACCCCGTCCCAGGGCCGCCCAGACCGGGTGGCCTGGGACTGGGGGAAGGACCACGGCGGAGAGGGGAGGAAAGCTGGAACAATTACAAGTGCTCTGGGCACGTTTACAGAGGCAGAAGACACCACGGGGCACCCAGCTTTTTACTCCTGTCTGATTATGATAAATGACACCGTGGAAGAACACAGCCCTGCAGAAAACTTGCAGCTGCAATGAGAGCGCTGATAATTCAGGTATTTTTAGATCGCATGTACCTTTGTTTTGTTGCCTTTTTCCCCCCTCCTTATTCTTCTTTTACGGTCTTTGAAAGCAATTAATCACTGCGCACACAACTTGTTTTGTAAACTCTGGCAAATGGCAAGTAAATATGTTTTTCTGCAAGATGCACATAATTTCATTTGGGTGCACATGAGGAAATTGTTTTCTTCATTAGCGGAGAGGGAAGGGTTATTTATATCTCTGCTGGATTGGAAGTTTTAGGGAGTGTGCCTTACAGTAGTTTAATGAGTTTGTGTGATATAATGAGCATCTAGTTATGCTACTGGGGTGGGTTGGCTGGAAAGCAGATACATAGAAGCACATTATGTGGTGTATTAGTGATACAGTGAGTGTTAAGAGCAATTTAACCCCGTACCTTCATGGAACAGCATCATGACTTTTTCCCCAGTGCAGTACATCCAGGGTTGCTAACAAGAGCAAAACTACTCCTGCACTCCTCAGCCCCTCTTATCCCTTCACTCCTGTCTCTTGCGGCTTTGCTCTGATTTTTCATGAAAGCAGTGAATCGAAGAATGAATACAATATTACAAAGTAAACTAAAGCCATATTAGCAAACTTGCTATTTGTTTGAATGCAAAATCAGGAATGTGCCAAGACTGTGATGCAACTTTTACATAGCCTCACAGCTTTACAAATAAAAATCAGCTGATGCTTAACCGTGAGTACAGCCAAAAATCTAATATCTGTCTAACCCTTTTTTGGTAAGGATTTCAAGGATGTGACAGAATGAGTAAACAATATGTTCTGCCCTGTCCTGATTAAAGGTCAACTTGGCCAAATTTGCACTATGCACAAGGTCTGATGCATGTTTGGACATGGTTAGGCATGTCCTGTATATACCTTTCATGCCACTTTGTTAAATGTTCTTTTTTTATGTCATTCTGCATAAGAGCATATGCTAAATGATAAAATATAACCTTCAAGGAAAAATTGTTCAATGTCCATTTTACTGATGTGACACACAGTTGGCTCCCAGACTACTCTGAGAGACAAACTTCATTTTTACAACTTTTCTATGGCCCTTGACACAAAAGACTTGCAAGGCTTTGTAAGAAGGCTGCTTAAATGTACAATCAAAAGAAGTGTAAGATTATGCCATTCAAGATCAGGAAAACAATAAATATTAGACTAATTACATATCCCATTTTCATTTTTGCTCAGTTTTATGTGGACAGGTATATTGAAAATTCAGTAGTTCCAGAGGTATGTCTCCTGTGGTTTTCTCCTGGTTATCACATCCACACACGCACTCTCTTCGTCATAGTTTCTGTGGATTCTCTGCTTTCTTTAACCTAATTATGGTATAGCCTGATGATACGAGAGTGAATGCCTTATAGTAATATATGTGACCTTGTAATATGATCTTTTTCAAAGTTTAAACCCCTGGACTAAAGGGAGGTGAGCTCTATCAGGTAACAGTAATTGGTTGTACTGGGGGTTGTTCCCATCCTGTTGTGTTTGTTCACTTTCCTGGGCCGCCTCAACTGAGCAAAGCAGGGCCAACCCGTAAACATCTCTTTACATTGTACCTGAGGGTCAGGATCAGTGAGGGTGGGGGGATGGGAGATGGGGCAGAGAGTTTTGGGGCCAACCCCTGGGCCTCTGCTTCACAGCACTACGCCAACCTATCCCCTTCCACCCCGCACTCTGTCCCTGATGCTCCCAGCATCCTCGGTCCTTCTCCGTCGTGACTCATAATTCATGTGGCAGTAGACACTGGCTCCCAGGCTCACAGCGGTACATCTGAATCGCAGCTTATTGAGCATCCTCCAGACTGATCAATATTTAATGCCGTCTTTGACAAGATCAGATTTGGCAAAGCGTTTTTTTTCCCAATTCTTGTACACATCCTCACTCGCCTCGGGTACATAGGGAAGCAGAAGCATTTTTAGTGTTATTAAATGTAAGACCCGTGTCTCTGGCAGCTCTCCATTGTCGGGGAGGGCTCTGCAGAGCCGTCTGAGGTCAGCAGAGATGGACCACAGGGAATGAGGTGCGTATTAAAACACCTACAGACTGACATTGGACAGTTGGACAGGTATACAGACTTAATGACTATCAAATACAAGCTGAGAGATGCACTTCAACCTACCCAGCCAGTTCTGCAGTCTGTCTCTTATAAATCAATAACTTTTGAATATATAGGTAACTAATAATAACAATCACATCTGATTAATTGCAACCCACATCCCTGTGCTACACTTTAAAATGTACATTCTGTAATGTGGGTAGACTCATTGTGCCACAAAAATTCAAATGTGATTGATTGCTTGATTGACTTGTTAAAAGTCTGTTTTCAGTGGCCAGTTCTGTGGGAAGTAGGCTCCAAGAGATACCTTCTTCCATGTAATTAATCAACTGTGGCATTTCCCGAGCGTGGCTCCAGCTACACAGCAGCTTTCTATGCGGTCATTGGCAAACGCCCGCCTGTGCTTATGAATATGTGTGCGGCGGAGGCAGCTCGGCACACGGCCTCTCCTCACGCCTTTCATTTGCCATGTATTGAGGATGTTGATCAAATTCTACAGTGCTGGACGCGAGTGTAAATGAGTCCGCCGTTTCAACGGCACGCTGATCAGCCACGTACACAAATACATCCATCAGGCTGTCGTCTTTTCGCCCTCTTTAACTTCATCTTTCCCAACAGCGGTCAATAGCGCCGGGGCCAGATCTGATCATACGGGGCCCATATTTAATAAAGCCCTCCCTGTGCCGGCTTCCTCCGCTCCCGTTCCTGTCCCATTCATCACGCCGGTAATTACCCAGGGTTTCTATCTGAGCCCCGTCCCTGGGTCCCGGGATAAACCCAATCTGCCACGTCGCCCACCACCAGTGTGGCTCTCATAAATAATAATACATGTGCAAATGAAAGCCATCATACAGGGTCACATGAAAAGACACATGGGAAAGTGTGTGTGTGTGTGGGTTGGGGGGAGATGTGCTGTTGGTGTGATCGAAGAAGTATCTGAAGGTTAATTTGTTTTGATACCTGAAGCAAAATCTATAAAGCCCATCTTATCGAGAAAAGCCATTTATGATCTTATTAACAAGACTGAGGATGCATCAATAAGGTTAACGACAGAAATGCCCATCAAAACAGCGGGACAAGGAGCGGGCCGTGTCTGGGAAAAGGCCGACGGACAGACAGGCAGGGGGCAATATCGTCATGACCCCCCTACCCAGTGAAGAGCTGGAACCCAGCTGGTACAAGCTGGAGCCAAAGCAGCCCAAGCAGGGATTTTACCATTACTGCTCCATTGCATTCCCTACAACCGGAGCTGTAGCTCATGACATCACAACCATTTGAAAAAATGGTACATCATGGTGAGCAGCCTTGCAGACCTGCCAATCTCTCCAAAACAGAAGGCGGCAGAATCCATGCTGGGTGTTACATATGGAAGAGCTTGAGTTGTCTTCACTTCAGCTTGACGTTCACAGCGTCATCTGATTGAAGAAATTCAGTGGTTGGAGATGGCGGCATCTTCCTTTGTTTCTTCCCCTTGGTAGTTTTGGTGCTAACAGAAGTAATAAAACTGCACGGCTTGTAGACTCCACCCACAGCTTTTAGGTAGGCAGGTCAGCATCAGTAACCACAGTAGGCTCAGCTGACACCGTTAGTGTTCACTGGACTTGGCAAGAAAAGACAGCCTCCCAACTTTGAGGTCTACAATGAAAAAAGAATATTAAAAGATGGCCTACGAAGAATATATAAACAGCTGCATTTGACCAGGGCTCCAGATTCAGCTGTGTGCTCTGAGGCTGTTATCTGAGGTAAAGTGGCCTGTTTAAAGGGCAGTGTGCTGCAATGAGGGGTCTTGTTACTCCTTGAGATTAGAATACCAGACTACTCCAGCTTTGGGCATCTTATACCAATCCTGAACAGCAAGAGAAAGGAGGATCTTACCGCTCACACAGTGGAAGACAACTGTTCTCAGAGCTGCCAATCCACAACATAGTCATACAGGCTACCCATGCTTTACCACAGTGAAAATTTTAGCGCAAGACCTTGTATTTGCAATATCTGGTGCAAGAACTCAGTTTAACTTGAGTCTCTTGGCACATTGTCTGTCAGGTTCAGATTTGGTATATTGCTTCAGGAAGGGATAGTAATTCAGATTATTCATCTTCACCTCATATGATTTGATGTAGCATTTGCTTTCTTTGTTGAGACTTTTTTTCTTCATCCTGTACATTTGTACGCATGAGATATGAGTTTTGAAGATTCAAACCCTCAGGTACAGCCAAAACCCAACAACTACCAAGGTTGTCCATCTACTTCCAGGACAGGAGCATTCTTGAACATGTCAGGCATGATATTATGATCCTACACCCAACAGCAAGAGCATTTTAGACACAGGGCATATCACCAGCAGAAAACCTAACAACCTCATATGGAGAGAACAAGGCATATCTCAGCATTCCCCATTGTTTCAGCATCAAATGCCAGAGTGATTAATAGCCTGAGTGAGAGAGAGGGGGGACGTGGGGGGTGGAGAGGGGGAGAGAGAGGCGAGGGGGGGGCTTAGTGGGGCGAGAGACTGCAGAGTCTATTCAGGAGGCGATGCTGGATTAGTCAAAAAGGCGTTTAATTAACAGTGACACTGCACAACCTGTTCCGTACGAGTGGAATACCAAATATTTAACTCCCTGATCTTATTACCGGAATAAACACTTGGTGTGTGTGCCGGCTGCAAGTGCAGCCTGAGCCAGAAAGACACCCAGGAGCAGGCCCCCACTCCCCAGTGCACACACATACACTCGCACGCACACGCACGCACGCACACATGCACACACACCTCTTCTCTGTGGTCCTTGCACCTGACACACCACGACCCACGCTGTCTCTCGCTCTCTCTCTGTGCTGGAGTAATGCCACACCTACCACAGTGTTTAATGCTCCATCACACCACTGCACAATAGCACCGCTATCAATTGCACATGATATCACCCATTATTGCCCAAATTACAGAATCTCCTGAAATTCCCCAGCAGACGTTATTCGTTTCAGGATGACTAAGTAAAGTCCAGAGGAAGTGGAGGTCAGGGAAGGCTCACGACTCCACTCTAATCATCGGCTGATAAAATGGCGGGCGATTAAGTCGAGTGTGATTCACCCGCTGCTGCCGCGGCTGCTGCTCGATGGGGCTTGTGCATGCAGGAATTAGAGGTTTCCGTTGCCGCTTGAATTTTTACCCCCACTGGCGTCCTCTCCCCTGCAGGTCCGCTCGCCCCGCGCGAGATCCAACGCGCCGATTGGCTCTGATGCTTTATTTAGCCCTGGCTCTATTCACAGCTTGGTTAATTCGGGCAGTCCATCATTCAGACACGGGCACCAGCACTAATGACGGCAGAGTACGCATTATACCGAGAGAGAACGCGAGAGCACAACCGGCGCACGCTCCTTAAACAGAACAATAGCGGAGTTCCGCACGCTTTGTGGCGCACGCCGGCGCTTTCGAGCGCCGTTCTTTGACGAGGAACATTTAGCCCGACTTCTTTGTGCATTTGCGTATGCGAGGGAAGTCTCCTTAAAACAATTAATTGGAGATTTTCATAATAACCCCTGACCAAGTTGCTGAATATTGTTCAGTCCTGGCTGGAATTAATTGAGCTTTGCGCCAAGGGAGAGGATGACAGGAAGAGATAATGTATTTGTGTGATATGGGCCATTGACTGTCTTTTCTATACCACAGGAACAATAATGAGAAAAGAAAATACAGAAATATCTGTGGATCCATTGTAAACACTGATTGTTTGTGGGTATTCAATTGTGCGTACAGCACCAAACGCTGAGAGTGGAAAGCCATTGTCAAAACATTTAGCAAATTGCTTCTTCTGCCATTGTGCAGAGTTTGATAGATTTCGTGTTTTTTGAAATGGAAAAAGAAAGGCAGAGAGATTTGACTGGTTTAGCTGGTCGCTTTTTCCAAATATAGCCCAAAGTCAACCAAAGGAAATTCCATTTTAATACTGTTGCTAAAAAACGATAATGGACCATTTTTATGCCCGTAATCTCTTTCTATCAGTTTTTATGAAATTGAACATAGCCATTTTGAAGGTCAGAGCATGTAGAATAAATAAATGGTAACTTATACAAAATATCGTGTGAAATCAGCATGGTACTTAGATCATTGTAGCTGATGTTTAGACTAATATGGCTCCTTACATGGCAGCTTTGATGTGCTGCTCCTCAAAAAATTTGACTATTAATTCTCACAGGTTCAGGACTTTGAGCAGTCAATAAAATACAATTGCAGAGCTGAAGCAGAAGAAAGTCCAAGACAGCACAAGTGTGCATTTTATGTATGCTGAGCAACCGTAAGAAACAACGCCAAGTCTCCATTCTGAAAGAGAACGCCATTTGTTAGCTTTTGAAGTTAATTAAACTTCCAGGCATTTCCCAAGTTGGAAACCCGGCGTGCTACCGCACTTAACTGTCAGCTCCAGCTTCCTCAGTCGAGACGCTGAAACGGAGCCCGACCCGTCTGACGGCTGATTTTTAAACAGGCTCTGCTTTCCTCCGAATTCCCACAGCCTTGACGCAATTTTCGATGCATTTTATAGAGCGCTGCGCTTGAAGGTTGTGCAGAGGACGCGGCGAGACAGATAACTGCGCGCGTGCGTCTGCGAGCCGAAAGTAGCGCGCGTCGGAGAGGGACGGCGGCCCGCCCGCGAAGGGTGACGGCGCGCTCCGGGCTCCGTGTGGCCCGGCGCCTCTGAACCGAGCCCTCCCGCAGATGGGGGGCCCGGGCACGGTGGGCCCCGGTTAAATCCGCCACCGTTTCCGCGGCCTCCCCGCCCTGTCACCTCCAGATGATTGATGAGATTTCTGAGCCTCCCTGGCACGCCGCTCAATTGCATTTGTTCTGGGGCCGTTATTGATTTAGGGGAATAAAATCTCTAATGGCGATAACGGTAATAAATAACGACCAGATAACAGCCGGCTTTGTGAACAACTGCAGACTGCCACTTCATTGTAATCACTTTGCAATAGGAGACTTTTTGAATCTAACAAGCTAATAAAGTAGAGAAGAAAAGTTTAAGAAGAAAAGGGACATGATAACGTTCCGAACTGCGTCAGATTGTCCGTGGCTCCGACCCTGATTTCCGATGTATCCTTTCAGATGATGTGGAATACACAGGAGGCCATTTTTAATTACTTATTCAGTAATTAGTCCGATTCCTGCAGGGCCTCAGGTATAGCTGCCACTCTTGGTTTTAACCCTTTCACCAGCTCTGTTCTCTGCAGGGACTCAGTGCTGCCATGTCTGTAATTAGTAACCTGTAGCACATGGAACATTTTAATGAAACAACCTGTTTCCATAATAAATCAGTCCTATGTTCAGATTGACATGAACTGCGGTAAAGTCTGACAGGAAAAAATGTCTAAAAACATTTCTAGCCAGAAAATGACTTAGAAATCTGAAACCGCTCTCAGTCTAATGAGCACAGCCTACATTTTATTCATAAAATTACGAATTGCACAGCAGTGAGACATTTTATCCAGTGAATTCAGTTCAACAGCAAAAAAAAAGAAAAAGTCCCATTGAATCAGCCCTCATGTGAAGGTTACAGCTGATATTTGATTACACTGTGGCAGTAAACAGTACGGTCAGACCCTGTGCTCTCCTCCATGATGTATGGGCTCATGCACAATTTGAGAACAAGAACTCAATAAAGATAAAAGAAATTTGAATCTATGAATGGTAAAAAGGAACTTGGCGGAATGCATTCCTGAAAAAAAAAACGTAATATGCAATCACAGCTCTCCTATTTTACCCTTATCTTTATTTTCTCCATAACAGCCTGCTGGAGTACGACCATCTTCGGGGACGGGCTCTGCAGTCAGTTAACTTTAGTGGCAGGCTGTTTTCCCACACCAGAAGGTCATTTGGTTAATGCACATTTCAGTCTTCATGGGCTCTTAACTAGTTTTTAATCAGTAATTATTAGCGCGCTGGAAGGGCGTGCAGGCGCTCGTCTCCTGGCTGCGGGAGAGTGCCCATCAATATGTCACGTCAATTACAGCGGGATGGAGTGGTGGGGGGAGGAGGCTACGCACCAGGGAGGAGGCAGCGGGGCCACCTGAATGTCTCAAGTACGGCAAGCCATCACTTCCTCTAATCATAATCATCAATGATTGCTTCTCAAAAGTGACACAACGGTTGCAAAAAAAGAGCCTCTTTTGGCATTCCTGTGCGGGAACGGAGGGTGGGGAGAGGGGAGACGTTTGGAAAACCTAATTGCTCGGATTTCTCTGAGCGTTCCGTTAAACCGCAAGCTACACTCTCGCGTTTAACGGCTCAGCCAACAATTGTCACGATGGATCAGTGCAATTACTCACTTCGGTGTTCCCTCCTCATATCACTGAAAAGGGGGCTCTGTGTTTCTGAAAGATTATCCCCCGTCGTCAGCCCGGCCAGATATGTTTGGACGGCTTCGGGGGATACCTGAGTGCGCTCTAAATGCAGGGAATCATCTGCTCCTTCCTGTTTACCTTACACGCATAAACACGGCCTGCAAATTTACCCTTGGGCATTCTAAACATAGCGCTGCCCCTTTCACTCGAATCTAACATATCTGTAATTGGCAATTAAGATTGCCAGTGCCTCAGCCTGGCATTTAATGGCCGTTAATGAGAGCTGAGAAGCTGCCGGGTGTGTGCGGTGTCCTCCACTTTTACAGCGGGAGACGCAAACTAACCCCAGTTAAAAGCAGCTCGGTTGGCGGTGCAGTGCGCCATGAATATGCATGCGGGCCCCAGCCAGTCGGAGTCTCTCCCCCGGTTTTTGAGGTAGCCCAGCGCGCCTCCGTTCTCGGATGGAGCCCGCGGAGCTTGATTACACTTCACACTGCCCAACTTAAAATGCAAATAGCGTTCCACCTATTAACCATGCAACTGCGTGAAATCTCTGGCTGGTCCCCGCAGTGTGTGATGTAAATTTCGGTGTCACATTAATACTGACACCGGTAATTCTGCGCATTGTGAAGTCATCGGGTGCCAGATCTTATGAAGCGTTGTGACAGCCACGTATGCAGATGAGGGCATACAGAGTCAATCTGACAAAGTCACCACAGAGATTGATTTTTTTGGTGTATAATGAGGTCACGCAAATTAAGAAATTATGACCGACTTTGTCCTTTGCGTGCGCACGTTCCCAGGATTTTGGCTCGTTCGGAGGCAAATAATTTATCCACTGATTAGTAATGTAACGGTGAGAAAAGTTTTCAGTTAAAACAGGACCGTCTTTTCCAAAAATGAGACAGTTCGCTTTAACATGCAGCCTTGAAAATGTCAACAGAATAAACACAGCTGGCATAGTTAATTATTTTAATACGAAAAAGAGTAAAGAATGAACAATCAGCAGAAAAAATGCTCGAAGTGAATGTTACTATAACAACCATACAGAAGATATAAATGGTCGTAACAGTACATGAGTACGCTCTGTGTCTAAGAAGGCCTCTCAGAAGAATGATCCATTTCTCTTCAGTGATTTGAGGAGCCATTTCCTCACAGCATATTGGAGTGTGTGCTCGGCTCACTGTCTGAGCTGCTCCTACTTACAATGCCTGGCACAGTCAATGAGTCTATTTTGTCAATAATGCCATTTGACCTATGCGGGTCTGAGCTACAGTTTGGAAACTCCCTGCCTGCATTTTCCCACAGTCAAACTGGATACTTCTGCCGGATAATTAGCATACAATTAACATGCAAAAGCATTCAAAACCTTGAGAGGAAGATGTTCAAAGGATATTTTTCAAAATGTACGGGAACACTACGTTGGTAACACTTTACACTGCAATGGTCTTGTACTCATGGAATGGAATGTGTAAGTACTATGTCCGAATTGTGTAATTTCTTGCTCAGCTGCTTACTAAAATGTGCATTAAGTAAGCACCTCAGATGAACGTTTAGCTTATCCCCTATGTGCAATTGACAATCAGCACTAGATTACTCATGATGTGCCCACTTAGGTGATTTCTGGCTGCAGACATTCCGTAGGCCACAGACTCACATTTGGACACTTATTCCATTGCTGCTTGCTTGACCATCACAACTGTGTTTTTAATGCATTTGATACTGTGTTTTTGTGTTGTGACCACTACAGGACAAAAGAACATGCTGATGAAAAACATAGTCATTTATACTCACATGCAAACACAAACTACTATACTTCAAAGTAACAAAAAAAACATCCCCCAATTTCAGCAGCAGAAGTATCACATTTTGTGTGAATGGGGATATTGTAACCTGGCCAATTAACGCAAGAGGGTGGTGAATTGGCTCAGAATTTCTGCTAGCAGTCACATAGCTACCGGTCTGCCTTGGAGGGAACAAGACAGGGGGAACAAGAACAGGTCAGAACAGTATTATTAACGATTACACACTGGACATTTCACATGATTAAAGCTGAAGCCGCAGAGTCAACCTTTTAGATGGAAATGCCCAAGCCATTTGGAAGAGCTTCCTTAAAGGACCAGGCAAATGACAACCACATGCTGTCATTAGGGTTGATCATCTGAACCTGCTTTATTGAATGCAACTTTTCCATGTGTCATCTGATGTCTTTTTATGGATCTTACAGTAGAGTTATGTATTTTTGACAGAGGTAAACATTAATATTTTAGGGGGCATTTAAGATACTCTGGTTAGCCCTAATCTTGGACTAAATTACACATTTGGTCGATCGCCTTGTCCAAATGACTGATTAGCCTAAGCATCCGAAATACCATATCTTACATGTCTGACATCTTTGGTTAATGATGTCCGGTTATTTTTAGTGCAGCTAGTGGAAAAGATGAAAGACCATAATATAAAAAGTCATAAGACAGCAAAAAAGATGACATACTCATCTATAGAATGATATATAGTTCTAAACATGCATTATATTAAATGCATATTATATATGATTAATTTGTTTCTAAAAAAATACTATATTTGACATTAAATTTAATGTATGTATGTACATCATTTCTAAAAAGATTACTTAATGTTGTGAATACATGTGACCCTTATGATTTCTAGAATAATTTTGTTCTATGTAACACTATTAATATTAAAGTATAACAGCTGAAAAAATGCCAGCACAGGCATATTTTTCAGTTATGTTTTTTGTTCTTATTTTTTCAGGAACTAGACAAGGTCAAGAAGAAAGAAGGGCCTCTCAAAAATGATTAAGAATTCTGAAACAATAACTTACAACATAACATTCAGATTACTGAAGTATAAACCAAAATAAAATTGGCTTTAATTTTGCATTTCAAAAGATGCTTTGAATTTTGACATGAAATCTGACACACAGAAAATACAGGTTGTCACTAAATGCACGTGCTCTTTGTGAATTCAGAAAGCTGAGACTTAGACTGAGAGTCACTCGTCGTCTCACTCAACAAACAAGGAAATAGATTTTTTTCAACATAGTCTGCACATTCAGTATACAGATACAGATATACCTATCCAAACTCCCCCTGTTTAAGATGCAATTTTCCTCCTGAAACAGGAAAGGCATTTACCATGCCACACTGAATCCAGTGCATAAAAATTCTTTCATAACAGTCCTTCATTAAACATTAAGTTACTTACATTACAAACTTGAATTCTACCAGTCAAACTGCCATTAATGCACTGCCATCAAGAAAAATAGCCACAAATTAAGTGATTAATTACATTTTAAATAAGCGTTAGTGAAAGCCTATCAGGAAGAAAGGGAAAGAGAGACAGATAAACAGAGGTTATGCACCGCCATGCTGTGGCCCACCACTATGTTCAACCTAATGTCTCTAGCACTATTGATCCATGCTGACGTCTCGCTTTTTTTCCCCCTGATACTCTGTACAACAATTAGAGGCACCACCACATCCAGATCAGATTTATTTCAATGCAGCACTGCAGAAAGGTCACCTCAGAAGCAGCGCGGTTTAAAGATACTATCGCCAGAGACCACAAACCCTTTATGTGAGAGCACAAAAGCTTTAAAAAAAACAGGCAGAGGGATAAAGTTGAAGGAAAGCGGCTTGAACAACCGGTAGCTTGAGAAGCATATTATAGCCTCATAATCTTGGAAGCCACAGATTGGAAGATTTTCCATCTTTGCAGATCGTGGGCAGGGACATTTTACAGTTTACTTGCAGTCTTATGCATAAAAGCGTTGCGTCTGGCAGCGTAAACAATAAATTTGTGCTTTAAATGTTGTTTGTGTCAAGGTGCTCTTCAGTGCAGTTACAGTAGCCAGGCCAGTTCAGGGCTGTGTTTTGAAGGGCTGTGGTTGTGGAAAACGCATAGTACTGTTAGATATCTTATTCTTAAAGAACTGGGGGTTTGTGAGGGAGGAAATGTAATCATAAAATGAGTTGAACTGCCACAGTGGCAATTTACAGTGGTGTACCCTGAACAGCCACCGACAGACCTTTACGTCAGAGCCATTTGGCCCTGTGTACTTAACACTGACCCCCAAAAGAACTCGTCAAATGCACCCTCAGCTTTTCCTCGCCTAGTTCAAACAGCTGAGATTTCTTCAGGCTCCTATTATTCATGACTGTGGCATCCTGTTATTCTGTGCTCTTACAAAAAAGGTCACAGTTATCCTGACTTTTATGAAAAAGTAATATATATCCGCATGCAATAAAACATAAAATCCAAAATGCAAAGAATTATTTCCCAATATACTTGCAATATAAGATATATATACTTGCGTTAAAATTACAAACACGGTGGTATGAAAGTGATAACTGGCCTCTGAGATGAACTACAATCCAAGCCATAAGGTCTAGGATGCTGTAATTGAGGAAGAGGAGGAGGGGGAACACAGTCTGTGTAACAGGAAGGAGTATTCAGAGCGTGCATTCCATCGGCCTGGAGACCAGAGAGAGAGAGAGAGAGGGGGCGGGCGAGCAAGCGAACGAACAAGAGAGGGAGGCAGGTAGATGGATTTCAACACATTTATAATAGCTGTCATGCCTTTAATCCTCTGGAGCAATTTAAAATATGAAAATGGGACAGCAGGTCCGATGAAAAAAATGACATTAATTTCTGCTGACGCCAAACATTGCATTTTTCCATTTCAGGTAAAACAGGAGCTGATTAAGGTCTGACAATTATGTTAGGAAATAAACATTTGCCTCGCGTGTGATGGGTATTGCTTGTGTTGATGGTGATGGTCTCTGCTTGTGTGAGCGAGCGAATTCCTCCTCTAAGATTATGTCCTTTATGTGCTTTTTCAAATGCTCCTGCAGATGCAGTTTTCTCTGTACTAGCATAACGCACAGGTGCGGCACTGATGGCACTGTAGTGGGATAGGCTCAAAGTTCAAGTGCTTTGCAACAAAAACACAGACATGATTAAGACTTGTACTTACAGGACCCTGGTACGGCACATTTACATTTACATTTATTCATTTGGCAGACGCTTTTATCCAAAGCGACGTACAAAAGTGCAAATAGTGGGCAAACAACAGGCACAAGAGCAAGATGTGTACAGGTCATACAATGCAAATAGTGCTGAAGCTGAGCGCAAGGTCAGTGTCGCGAGCCAACTAATCTGATCTAGGATTACATATCAAACACAATTACAGGGACAATAAAGTATCGCTATACTACCTAGGTAAGTGAGCAACAAGTACAAGACAGGAGTCAGATTTACAACGTCAAAGTTACAAGGTCAAAGTGGCAGAGGTATTAGTCCAGGTAGAGTCTGAAGAGGTGTGTCTTCAGCACATAAATTAGAGCCAGGATTATTCAGGCCCTCACCCAGGACTAGGCATGCTTCATCTTTTTCCAGTGCAGTGCATAGAACAGCAGGCCAAAGCATTCTCCATAGGTGAGACATGTTTTCTTTTCTTCCATATTTCTAAGTCCAAGATGCTGATGTCCAAGTATTGTATTTTAGAAGGCATATCTTTTTATATCAAATTATCATTATTTGTTTATATTGTTTTATTTGCAATAAAAACACTTACACAAGCTTATCTTTGAAATAAATGTCAATACTTGCTTGGGCTATTCCATCAATGGACCAAGCAAAGATGCTAAGGGGAAAATCTGGCCCCAGGGTTATGTTTTAAAGAACTGTGGTGTAAACTCTAACAATAAGAGACCTCCTGGAAAAATTATGTGGCACAAGAAAAAAAACCAATATTGCAATTTCTGCTGGGTAAGTATAAACGAAGAGCGCAATTACTGACCAGCATTTCACTCGATTGAAATTTGTCCCTCTGACCCTGCCCGTCGAGGGCCTATTTATTTCCCAATTTGCGCTGCTCCACAGCTAAGCTCTACCCCGGCCTGGAGAGAGGATGTGGCTTTCGATTGCGACAAGGGGATCAGAAATCTATGTCAGCCCTAAGCCAGAACGGCACAGCGGCGAGCACAATGACACAGCCTCATGACGAGGCAGCGAGTCTGCTGATAACTGCGGATAATACCCACCGGCTCGTGGGTGGCCTGATTAATAACGCTGGAGGTCGTCATGGAGATGGCACTGTTTTAATGCGCTCTGATTGTCTGAACCCGGGCCCGGCGTATCAAGTGGGCTGTGACAGGGGTGCTGAAGACTAGGGCGCCACGCATTACAGCAGCGAGAACACGGGGGCAGAAGGACACAAGGGGTCACCTCTGACTGGCTCTGGAGCTGCGGGCCTGCAGACGGCACCGGGAGGGACAGAGAGACAGTGCTAAAATGAATTAATCACCCCTAGTTATCAGACCTGTTGCTTCCACTTCCATTGTCTGCCATTTCATCCTGCGAGTGTATCATCTAAAGCAAATCGTAATTGGAAAAAAAGCCTATCCTCTAAACGCAAACATCCCTCTCTGTTCTTGGTAATCTCTCCCTTCCTGGGGCAGATACACTGGCACACCACCAGTAATGACTGCATCGGGGCGGAACTAATCCATAACCCTGAAACTGTAGCGCAGCAATCGTGGACCATTGAGTGGGCGGAGCAGTGCTGTCAGTCATTTTCAGGCAGTTTCCACTGTTACAACACAGCGTCATCTTAAAACCCCAACGAACCAGATTGCCAGGAATTAATTTCTCCATAGAAACTATGAGTGTGGGTTCCTCTTCAGAACACAGTCTAGAAATCAAACAATCAAAAAAGGCTAGATAAATATGGGATTGAGTGAAATATTCATAAGATATTAATACTGTATAAATATTTGTACATTTAAATATACTTACACATGAAATGCAGTGTAAATATTCAGCATTGTGCACACACACTGCACGACGGTTCAGGAATGACAGGAAAAAGGCAGGACGCAAATTGTGGTCCTTGGACAGGTGTTTACTAACAGAGTGAGCGAGACAGGGCACACACTCGAAAGGATAAAATAAATAAATCTCCTCCACTGCTCCTCATGAGTTTGCTCAGTGAAAAAAAATTATAATGCAAATGACACATTCAGATAGGCTCCCCATGGAAAACGAAAACAACTGTTGCCTTTTCAGACTTTTTTTCCTGATTACTTTTCTCACTCTCGTCTTACTCCAAAGTCACACTCTGATCAAATGATTTTTTGTTGCAGAGCAACTGATGGCTGCATTTTAAAAACACATAAAGGGTGTCACCTGGAACTGAGGACATCCAGTATCTTTTTTTTTCCACCAAAAAACAGCGCTCTGAATGATTTTAACAAGTGAGGCAGTGGTAGAAATCTTCATCAATTAACTGGTTCATGGTCAAAAAATTTTGAATGCTTTTTGTAGAAAGTGTAAGTTGTCCCTGGTTAATAGCACTAGTGTAAACACATTTGTTTTAAGTATTTTAGTGTGGAAGTGTTTTGTGCCTTTCCTGAAAAATCACAGAGCACCTGTTTCAGTGTTTCCAGTGTAGACAACTCCAATATCTGATGCCAATTACAGTACAACTGCACTTTGTGCAGAATTTGCCACTTCGTATGACATAAAAGAACAGTTCAACAGTGTTCCTGAGCACTTCAGTTGGAAGAACATGAATGTGAATATTCAGTAATATTAACATGGTCTTTCCCAGTTTAATCAGTAGCAAATCAAAATGATTTCCAGTGCCTTGAGACAACTGTGTATATATGTATATGCATGCTGCATGACAGTTTCCAGTTCTAAAAAGAGGAGTGAAACAAAGGATAAAACAGTTTATTTTATTTTATTTTTTTCCAGACAGACACATCGATTTCTGGACCACAGTAGAGGATGGAAACCTTTCACAAACATTTTTTTATTATTATTATTTGAAAATACAAATATAAAATTATACTTTCCACATCTGAGATGTGAGAGACCCCCATCCACTTTGTTTATTTTACAACAGGGCTTGAGCAAGCCATACAAGAAGACCTGAAAGATGCTTTCAGACGTCAGTCGGTTCAGTCAGTTCTCGCCATAAAAAGTCTGTTAACGTTAAAAATGGGCAAGTGTTAGGAATGGGCAAGGCAATTGGAGTAGACAGATGTGTGGCACGGCGCATGAATGACCAAACCTTAACACCGTGCTGCTCCTCTGCTCAGGCGAAAAGTGTTACACAAAGGAAAACCACCCTTGTAGTATTGCACAGCCACAAAAGACTGCCCTGTTTCATTTCGTTGGGGTCCCCCCACCCCCCAACAAGATTTCTATGACAGACGTACAGCCACTCTTAAAATTGTTACTAGCCAAACGCAACCAAGTGGTGGCCCAGTCAATGATTTAACAGTCATCAGTAATGTATTATGTATACAATACCATTAGACCAGGGCTATTGTTACATTGTGTAAATCACAATGCTTGCCAACATGGCACAAGGACTCACCATACTAACGTCAGATGTCTGAACAGCGAGTGACAAACAGTGTAGGCTACAAAGCTTTTCAGAACATAGAGGGGGATTTTGCTTCCTCTACAATATACAGTAGAAGCTTCCTTATTCTCAAACAGATAGTAAAACGTCTCCACATTTGCACAAACCATACACACGTTTTATATCTATATATACACATTATGTGTGCATATTTTATATATACATTATATATAGATACACACATGCATATGTGAATATACAGACACACACTCGCATATACGTATTAACAAATGTGTGTGTGTGACAATGTGCAGAGTACTGAGTGACTTATGAGTAATGGGATGATCATTTGGCCCTTGCCTAGCACTTGCCTCAAGATTCAAGTTTAAATAGAAACGGTAGTTTACTCCCAATGCCAACACCTTCCAGGTCGTTTTTTTTTTTTCTTTTTAAATTTTTTTTTTAAACCAACATTTATCCAATGAATTGACTAGTCTATCGAGATGTGTAACATTCATCAGCTGTAAACTGCTGTACAATGAAAAATAAAATTACAGCAACAGAGCCATGCTACCTTAAAGTCCAAGCTACAGGATCAAATTAAAAATCTAATAAATAAAACACAATTAGAAATGGTATGAACTATTTGAAAGGATCACCAGCCTTCATTTTAGTCAAAAGCTAACCCACTGAACACAGAGGTTTGTGCGGGGCACTGGACATCGGTATCCATATAGCCAACTGCAGAATCTCATCTAAACATACAAACAGACCAAACCCTATGCCTATTGCTGGTCTCAGCTCAGTCTCTCTCAGTGTAAGTGACTTAAAGCACTTTGCCATGATGGTGAGGACCATCTTGGAACATGCAATGTGTCAGCTTCCCCTCTACCCTCCTCTAGCAAACTGAAGACCAGGGGACCCCAAATGGGCAGCTAGCATTCCTACCTTTCTGAATCTGTTACAGGATAGGTACCAACTGTTTTTAACGGTAAATTTAAATCATCATCAGGACTAAAAACTAGTATCTCAAAGGACTGGAGAGTGCAACCGATGTTCTGTTACTCACTGATTTTTTGGAATGCTCCAGGCTTTTACATCAAGGTTTGGTGGACTAAACTTCAATTTTACAAAATGATCTTCAATAAAGAAAAAGAAATCACATTCATGCATTCTGCCCTAGTATGGCACAAACAGGTGGGGAACCCTTAACAGCACATGTACCACAGCTTGGAAACCACCAACCTCACAAACCAATCCTGTATTCACACCTGATTTACACACGTACCTTTTCGGTTCCTACTGATGCCCATACAAATTTAGTGTCTTGGAAGCAAGAGCACTCATCATTCATAATTAATCTACTACTAGGCTACTACTACAAGGGCGAATAGCTCTAGTGGAACTCTCCCTGCAGAGTCTTTTGGAGTATTTTGGGGCAACAGTTGTGCGGAAAGTGCCTGAAATGTTTCGGACAGTTTAGCTGCCCCTAAGAAAAACAATCCAGCGCCAACAACAGCAAATCCTTGGTTTTGATTAAGATAAAGAACTGGTGACCTGGTTCAAGAGTATAAAAATAATCCAAAAAGTCTTCAAATGATGTTTTTGATGAATGAAAACAAAAGTACTTCTTAATCTAGGCAGACAAATTTAAAAAACATAGCAGTATCCAAAAATAGTAGTGCCATAGGCGACTGGGATATTTTTTAAGTGTACAAACATCAAAACATATTACACAGTTTTATTTTTATTACTATTATTATAATTATAATAATTATTACTATTATTACCATTATTATTATTGTTGTTGTTATTGTTGTTATCATTATTCTATTAGAACTTTCTAAAAAAATATGATTTTTTTCTTTCATGTAATAAAATCTTTTTCATAATTATAGCTTGTGTCCCTCTTAAAAAATAATTAAAAATAAAAGTTTTGCATATCTAGCATTAGCATTTAAGGTAGTATGGCACACCCCCTTTTTAAACATTCAAGGGTGGGGATCCAATTAATGCCTTGTTTAAGATTCTGTCTTACAGCAATTTGTTTTTTTCTATATTTCTTCTGTGAGAGCTTTGGTTAGTTGAAACCATGTGAGATCAGCACAAAACAAAGGAAAAGAAAAATGGAACAAAAAAACTGCTAGTAAAATAACTGTTTGCGATTGTTTCAAACTTTGATAACGAGAGAAAGTCCTATCCTTACTGGTCCTAAATCTGCTAATAACTACATCTAATTCTTAATCTTAATTACATAACATCTACTACTAATTACTAGGGGAGAGAGATAGAGGGAAAGAGAGAGACAGACAGAAGTAAGAGAGCCAGAGAGAAAGGGAGAACGACAAATTAGAGTATAGACCACTACACTGGCATCAAAGACAGCACTCTGTTTACAAGGTAATCTGCGATTTTTACACACTACCAAAATACAATGATGATCAACAAAAGATTGTATGAGGAGACAGGGAATGGAAAGAGAGAAATTGATGGATGTACAGTACATTATAATAATGTTATTATAATTATTAATATTATTAACAACCACAAAAATATCAATAAAAATCCCCCGATTCAAAATTGAAATCAGTGAAGGAACATCTTTTTTTATTTATTTTTTTTTTTTAGCTTTTTTTCTTATTACTTTCCTCCTTTTAAATTTTAACATAATATTACAATTGTTTTCTTTTTTCTGTTGTTTAAATTATTACTTGATCAAGTCTCCATATTATTTAAAAAGCATCCAGCATTTTGCTTCACCTGGTTGTTCTGAACTTAAGAAAAAAAATAAAACGATAAAATTAGACAAAATAAAAATACAAAATAAATTTGCAGCAGGAAAAAACAAAACATCAGCATATACATCAATCAACCCATTGTCTTCTTTAAAATCTCTCTGCAGTTTAAATTGTCTCATTAAATGCCATATCTCTATTTGAGCTAATCCAGTCTCTACACATACAGGAAATTAGCACAGCAGCTATGGTTAACATTATGAACAATGTATTCAGTGTCTTTTATTAGCTGTATCTAAAATACCTGCAATATTTTAGATCATTTTAGAAATGTTAAAAGTTGGCATATTGTATCCATACAATGAAATCCAAAGACATCCACATCAGATATTGATTCTCATTGTTATTAGTGAAGATGTTTATCCATCTCTGCTTCTGTAGGTGTCTGGTTGTATTGAAAAACAGACACATTTATTCAAATAATCCTTCATACTTCACCCCTTTGTGAAGACCATTTAAAACAGCCAACATGAAACATGTGCAAATAGGAAATGGTCAGCTCTTTCCTACTAGTCACAGTGCAATTATTTATCGTATTATTCACTATTCATTTCGTCTGTTTACCTCTAAAATAAATTACTCTGTCAATGTTTCTACGGTAAAACTCACAGGACTGAGGTATAGTGTAAAAAAATGCTTGCACTTCCTAATTCTTTCAGAAGAGAACTCTGAAACCAATTGAGAGAAACTGCCCCACATATTGCCACTGCCACACTGAAATCAGGAATCGCGTTTCTTTCCCAAACCACAAGGAGCAAACAGGGAAAATAACGAGAAAACGAGACATCTGTTGTCTTTTTTTTCTGTCCGGCAAACAAAAGCGCTGGTAGGCAGAGACCTGTATGAAATATCTGGACAGGATTCAGTCTCATAACTGAAAAGGAAATAAAGTGTGCTTTGGATTGAATTGTTTTTACATTTTTGTTTTTTTTCCTTATGTATCTCCATTTGAGACATACGTCTGACAACTGTCAAATGAGGGTTGTCCTGTGAAAGACATTAACTGAAAAGGGGTTTTTTGTTTTTTGTTTTTTTTGAAGCTGTGCACATATGAACTCACTATCTAGTCAATATGCTGGTATGACACTAGTATAGGTATTTGGCCCACAGTATTTACAGAGCAAGCCAACAGTATTTCCTACATGTTCTAGACATCAATGGGGTAGTCATGGCCTTTTGTGCTACAAATAGATTTTAGTTACTGTTTAGAGCTTAAAACCTTTTTTTCTTTTTAATATTTTTGCTCTAGCACAGTATAGCCTTTTTTGACAAACCACCACAAAAATATGGTATCTTACTTTCTGAACTTGTTATATGCAGTGACTGGAATAATATTTACAGTTACATTTTTCTTTTTTTTTTAAATCTGAATTCACAATTTATTCAAATGAAAAAATCTTTATATCTTTTGTCTAAACAACAAAAACAACACTTATAAAAAAGGACTGTGAAAATATTGTAGTCCTCTTCTTATTGCCCAAAACAGGTAATTATGTTTAACGACGAGACATCACAAGAAATAAAAACAGAGCTACTAAGATTTATTAGTTACCCTCTTGATTCTCACTTGAAGCAAAATCTTTGCTTTTTTTCCAAGCCTTGTCAGTCCATACCATTTTTCCTGTGTGTGCAAAAAACGACACCTGAAGATCTGATCGATTTTAAGGATCGGTACCAAAGGTAAAACGAACATAACTGTTGCAAACATATTCAGCTTCCCAAAAAAAAATAGTTTACACTAAAATTCTAACAGAGAAAATCAAAATACACAAATAATCAAAACCAAACTAAAATCTCCCTCGATGACCCCAAGGGAGAAGGAAAACAAAACAAAAAAAAAGCTAATACAACTAAGATGAAAGAAAAATAAAACGTCAAATCCGAAACAAAGTTACTGGGTTACAGAAGGTTTCGATTATAGTACAGCAGATTCTTTTCTGAGATGATTTTGACATTTTTTTTCGTTTGTTCTTCATGTGGTGCCACCTCCAGTCCCTTTCCTCCGGGTGATGCTGTAGTGCTTGTAGTTTGATGACATCACCTGTACACAGAACCAATTAGAAACTTCGGCCTGTCTTCCCTGGACCTCCAGATATACTCTGCTGAGCCAAAGAAACATCGAAGAGTTAAAAAGATGATTCTGATTCAGAGTACAGCATAGCAATGTTGTCACATCTGAGCCACAACTTCACAATGCATTATTTGCAAAGAAAGAACTTCAGGGAATTAAAGGGGGGGGATCTGTCATCCAATTCAAATGATGCTAATCTCAAATTTTCTGAGAGGCCTTCCAGAGCAGCTGATTGAAAAGGGCACTACAGCAAATTAAACTGGACTGATGGATGTCTCAGTCTTTGTGCGCAAGCTAAAGAGATGTGCCTGTATATTTAAGAGTGGTCTTCTCTCTTTAAAACCCATTCAGCTCATATGACTGTGTGACTTCTGACCCCCAAAAACTGGTGAGAGCTCCCTCGGTCCCGGCAGCATACACAGAGAGGGGCTTGGGTTTGCTAGAAAGGGGGGTCGGGTGTGTGAGTGGCTGAAGGCTCAGATGCAACACAGGTGAATTCACAATGAATGACCAACACAGAGCCATAATCTCTACACAGCCGGTTTCCCTGGGGAAAGCCGGCTTTCACGTTTATGCACATGTTAGTTTGGACAGCACCTGAACATGCAGTGACTGGTGAACTCATTTCCCACAGAGATTAAACTGGTTTACAGAAACGGCATTGATTACTGTTGCTTTCTCCATTTGATTCATGCATTTGTCTTTGATTCATACATCCACGTATTCTTCCAAAGTCATCTTAATTTAGAAGACAGTGTGTGTTAATTTATATTAATGAGTGTCATAACCGGAACATTGGTTATTAAATTCAAAAGGTCCCTCTGAGCAACTAAATCAACCATAGACAACAAGCATTAAACCACATCTGAGTGATGTGGGGAATTCACTATTTGACAAAGTGACTTGGGAGATGTATGTGCATTCACTTGACTGCAACTTTCTATGCACAATGAACTGTCTGCATTTGTCTGAATTATGAAACACAAATCACCACTCTTCTGAAGTTTTGCTTTACTTTGAAACACCACTATGACACCCAGTCTTTCTACTTTCCTTGCCAAGAGACAGTCATGTCAAGTCTACTATATTCACCTCAGGAATAATAACAAAAAATACCTATAAGTTACTAAGTTACTACATTTTAAGGAATTGAATATATTAGGTATTACCAACTTAAACGTTATCATTAAAGCGATTAGGAAAAATATTCTTCACAGCAAGAGATATGGAAATCACCACATTAGTTTCAGACAAATATCTATGCTGAGTTTAACTTCTGAACAAATTATATATAAAAATATATAACATCAAAAGATGTTGGGGTGAGGATACCTGCCAATTGCCTTTGTACCATCAAAGCAGTCATATCACTATATCCTATGTATTTAAATTATGCTTAAAAATGAGCTTGCTTGTCATATTGCTCCCATAAGTTCAAGTTCAAACTCCCATTACATCTCTATATACATAAGCTGTCTATCTGACAAGTCTTTAAAATTAGTACACAGCTGCAGCTTTCTTGAAAAATGTGAAATATTTGAAACATCAGAAACACCTTAAGTCCTTAAACTGTCTCAAAGCTTGGTGAGTATATTGTACTGGGTGAAATAATTAATAATTGAAAGTTAAAAACCCAGAGATACAGAATATTTATATCTGAAGTTACTCCTCAATTACCTTTGTAAAATCGGCTAGAAAGAACATTTATGGGCAACACAACCGATACACAGAGGCAAGGAGCTAGGAAGTAAAAAGGAATTACATGTGCTGTCATTTTAATTTTGCCTCTCTTCAGTATTACTCACTTGTGAGTTTATAAGGCAAAAGAACTGAGTGCAATGAAGTGTAGTGCTGCTGTCACTGCGGAGACGCACGTCACGCTGACCAATGGCCACCGGCAAGTAAACAGGCAGCTCTCAGCACAGGGCCCACCTGCGAGGGCCAGGATTTAAAGCGAGGGGAGGGAGGCGGAGACGAGCGGAGGGACTCGGAGAAGATCCGAAGTGACACATCGCAGATTGCGCTGCTGAGGAAGTTCGGGGCGCAACCGGGCGGCGGTGCAGCCGACGTGCCCCGAGGCGGTGAGCTTCGCCCAGGTGGAGCGGGCACGCACACGCGAGCGCACACACACACGCGCGCACGCCCGCCCGCACCTCCCAGTGCTCCGTGGCGGAACAGGAGCTGAAATATTCACCTGCACTTCTGAGAGACTGAGCTCAAATAGGCCTCCCGCCACTCACAGTCTGGCCACCAGACTGACTGCTGGCTCACCTGCGCGCTGTCAACGGTGAATTAAGACAACCTGCCTTTCCCCAGCAACACACAAGGAATAAAGCCCTCCCTTTCACTGTATCGCAGCGGGACCACGAGCTTTACAGCCTACATTCGAAGCAGGGAATAAATATGAACCTGTTTCCACTGCACAAATGTGGAAGGAGTAAGCAAATGATGAGGGCCTTCCCAATTTACCTGTACTGGATCTAGGCCCAATTCTGAAACTAAGTTTAAAAATAGACACTGACCTCAGGGATCACTTCTTTAAACCTGTAATGAGTTTCTAGCAAAAAAGGGCCCATTGAAATTAGGCTTCAATACTAAATATTTAAATACATTCAACACTAAATATGAAACATCCATTCACCTTTCAACAATTCAAGCTCTGCTCTCAGAGAAGACTACACAACTGCACGTCAGGCAGACCAGTAAACAGGAAACAAGCACGGTCTAGTGCTCGACACAGACAGAGCCGCACTGAGCGCGCTCGGCAGTTGGGGGGGGCAGTTCCCAATCCAGAGACGTGTCTGTCTACGGTTTCTGAGCTCGGCTTGTACAAAAACATGCCCTGAGAAAACAGCCCCCATCTGCGTGCATAATCCTGCGGTATCACTCAACAAATTGCACATGCACGGTCACAGTATGGCCACCCTCCCGCTGACAGCCTCTCGCTCGCGGCAGCCATTCCCAGCCTGAAATGAAGGCCCTGTGCTCTGAGGAGTGTCTGGCAAAAAGGAAAAAAAACCTTTTTACATTTAATGACTTGCCCAGTCACTTAATCCCCATTCTGAATGGAACCCAGACATTTGTTCAATAGTGGCCGAAAGGGCGATCTGAAGCAAAAACGATGGCGGAGGCTATTTGTGGGCTGGCAACAGAGAAAGCAACAGTAGTTTGAGTAAACCCCATGAAGAACATCATTATTGACACATGGTTATTGTAGCATGCAGGCTTAGCCTAAAAAAACAAAACCAAAAAATAAAAGACTGACTGAAAATGTGAAGAGATAAAAGAAGATTTGGTGCAATTGGATGGTGAGTAGGGACTATGAGAAAAAAAAAACGTTCAGCTCCCACTGAGTTCAATGTTTTAATGAGAAACTACAAAAACTTTTTAAAGTGTTTTACAGATGAATGCAACTTGAATAGAATTTTAATAGTTCAAATTTTCAACAGGAAATTGTGTAACTCTGAATGCGCTTCTAAAGAAAATGATAATAAAAAATAATAAACTGTAAAAAGTTTTTGTGGGGGAAGGAGAGAACCATAGAGGAAGGGTTAAAAAGACAAGTCAATAATAGAGGAGAGAAAAAGATGGATGTGGAGGGAAGATTAACAATAAAAAACATTAGTAGAAAACGGAGGGACAGAAAATGGCTATTAAATAATATAAATGGCACATAATACCTCAAATGAGATGGCAACCAACCACCTGTTAGGTTTCAATGGTATCCGTTTGTAAAAGCTGTCGCAATCAACGGACCCTAAAAGTGCACAGTTAGTGCCTGTGTCAGTATGCATTTCAAGGACAGAGAAAAATAAAACTATCACTGGTGAGTACATTTATTCATAGGCTTGTGTGCTGTCAGCATGAATGGGCATCGACACGTCATCAATTCATCCCTTCCGATCTGCAGGGGTGGCGATACCTTTCACTCAAACTGGACAAATGAGTACGGCCGGTGAAAAAGCCATTCCCCTCACCCACGCAGTGCACAGGTCCCCGCTGTCTCCTTTCAGCTTGCCATAGGAGGTTTTATCAGAAGAGCCAGATGAATGGCCGCCATATCAAGCAAGGTGGCAGGTCCGTTTTTTCCTTGTGACACTGATTACCAAGTCTTTTGAGACAGTGCAGGGACTGTGTGCAAAGCTGGAGTAAAAGCAAAGAACTAAAGAAGCTATGGAAGAGTAGGAAGTCAAAAAAATTAAGGGGGGGTGAATTTTGTTTGCGACAGAGGTGCTGATCAGAGGGTACAGGACACTGAGAACTGCAGTAGTTGAGGAGGACCGAAAAGAACTCCATGATGTGTTTATGTAAAGTGTCACGTGACATGACATTGAAGACTGGCGACAGTATCAATGGGGGAGGGTCCACCCAGTGTAAATCACCATGTCTACACTCCAGTCACCAGGGCTGTCATATCATTCCCATACAGGGGGCGCTCTGGAGCACTGCTGAAGTCAGCTTCCCTCCCTCTGAACACACCTCTGGGGTTTGAACTTGAGTCTGAGTATTTCTGTCTGGCTGTCAATCAACTGACTACACCAGAGCAGTCCAGAACAGTTCAGCGTTTACCATCTGTGCTTTGGATAACAAAAATCTCCCTTCATGTTATTGGAGTTTATTACTGTGGGGAACTAGAGTTGTCTTATTTGTTCATCAGGGTAATAAGGAGCAAAGTACTCCTTCACAAGATATGTGGATTGGGGAATACACTTTCGGTTTCTGAGGGACCGCTACATTTCCCTCTTTGTGTACTCATACACATTCATGCTAACATTTACAATATTAATAAAATCACAAGTCATGCAAAAGCTACTTAGTAATAACAGGATAAAATAAAAAAAGCTCCCAAAACAATAATTAATCACCCCCACCCCACATGTGATCAATGTCATCATCATAATTATTTTCTTTAACAATATGAGCGATACATCCCCTTTGCTGTACTGTAAGTGTGAACTGAACAGCTGACACAGCTGGTTGTGGATGCCGGAAATATCGGGCCTCAAAGTGTTTTTGCAGCAGCCGCGCCCGCTCTCTGCCTGCCGTCAGTGTACTGGGACGGGACGAGGACAGAGGAGTTTAACATGCGTAAATATTCAGACTCCTGTGACTCACCTCGAACCCCCACTGGACACCCTTGTCCTGTGACAAACACCTCTAAAAGGTTCAAAGCATAGCTGCATCTGTTCCGTGATTCAGTGCAAACCATAGGGACAAAAGGCCGGAGTAGGAAAATGTGAGCTTCAGATGCCTCCGTAGCGGGCACTGGGCTGGCTGTGTCACCAAAGGGTGACGTCTTGCGGGTAGCATGGCAGGGGAAAGGAATTGAGGTCGTCTGAAGTATTGTGACGAGTCAGCTGCTCATGTGTGATGGTGTTTTCGCTACATATACCAGAGAAAACTAATGAAAAGAGCATTTTAGTTCTGAATCATTTCCCTTTTAATGCAGCGAACAGAGACATTTGCCTCTTCATTGGACCCAATGAGAGGACGGTTCAACGGTTCATCGCTCTCTCTGTTAAGTTATTAAATCATTTTATGCTGTATAAGGTTAAACTGAATTAAGAGCGACTTAACATTTTTACAAAATAAAACTTGCAGTTATTTCACATTCCTGTTAATAAAGAAAACTGTCCTTTTCCAACAAAGGACAAAAAATGGTGTCAGTCACTGACGATTTACTCGTTGAAGCCGAAGCTCTTTTGTGAGAAAGGAAGGTGACATTCTTCTTCATATGACTTCCAGAGCTGATGAATGCATACTCTGTCTGGCAAAACCCAAGGTTACAGCAAATGTGTTTCCCTGGCAGCTCCCTCTGTGCTGGTTACGTATCAGGTATTCAGAGTCGTCCAATTAATGGATTAACATTGTGTGTAACTACAATAAACAGTGCATGCCCAAACAACAGGCCCTTGTTCTCTTCCTGGAAAAAAATGCCTTGATGTTTGCTTTTGAACCCAGTCACAAAAAGGCGAAAGAGGACATTTGTTTTCTTATGCCTGGTTGTGATTCTGCCTGGAGAATCCCATCAATCTACACTGCTCCAAAGCAACCTCTTTGTTTTCCTTTGTCCTTTGACCTACTGTTACACTCTGTAAAGGTTAAAATCAAAAAGGATCTAAAATAAAGAATGACAGATATTTTAAAGGGTAAAAGTATTAAACCCATTTTGTGTATATATAATGATTTAAAACCATCTATTATTTTGTTTTATGGGTTTATTGTATTCTACCATTAATCTCAATTAATCTAAAATTAAGAATGCATCCACTTTAATCCTTTCAGGATTTTTTTTTATTGCCTGCACCTTTGTGTTCCTGACGTTAAATTTAGTTGTTTTGTGTGTGTGCTGCATGCCATCCTCTCCACAGCTGGGCCGGGACGTGTGTCGCTGGCCAGCGTTCAAGTCTGTTGCGAAAGACGACAAGCGTGATTTTGAGAACGGCAAAATAAAAGAGTGGCAGCGTTTTGGCCCTCGGTTTGGCACCCGAACAAAGACACATTGAAACACAGCTGATGACAGGCTGTCCAAGTTCACAGTTGGTTCTCCCGAAGCGGGCACGGGCGAGGAATGCTAAAAGGGAGCGGAGGAACGCTGGCCTGGCACACCCCAAGAGCACTTGCCGCGTTATTCTGCCGCGGGACGCCATTTGTGTGCAAGCGCACTTATCAAAGCAACCTGGGTTCTGCACTCTGCTTTCCTACAGATCTTCAAGCCTGAAACTGGACTGGACGAGACAAATAAGAGCGACCCAACTGTACATGATGTCCTACTGCTGCAGCCACACAGTTTTAAAAGTGACTGAATTCCACAAAATAATATCTTTGCATGTACTATCAAGAATGCCTGCCTATTAAAATACAATTTGAGAGTGTTGTCATTTATCAGACGTTCTGTCAGCCTGAGACTCTTTTCCCTGCTCTACTTGCTACTGTTGTGTTGCGATCATTATCATTTCTGATCTTTCTGACTTTCTTTTTAATGGGTCTTTTACGAGTCCAGTGGAGAATCTTGCCTCACTGCTGAAGGTGTATAACACATTATCGTTTGTCCTGCATTGTTTACAGTATACTGAAACCCCAAACTGAACTAGGGTGGAGTTAGTGTACAGCCGCATCTCTTCCAAAAGTGGAGGAGAAACGTTCCTCAGTTCCATTAATTTTAGGGTCTCTGTGGTTGACTTTGGGGCATGTCATCAAACCTTGCCCTTATTTCAACCCAAAGCGCCTAAACCATAGAAAGTACATGGTGCCGAATCACTTTAAACGTGGTGTGGAAGGGCCAAAGCGTGCGCTCCTCAGGGAGTGTGCGTAGCCTTCGTTTCCACTCCCTTTTTTTGCAGCCCCGGAGGTGTTCCCCGTCCCAGACAGGGATGCTGACCCCATATTCTACCCGGGTTACAGGGGGTGTAGGGGGGTGCAGAGGGAAGAGACAGGACCGGCGAGAGGTGAGAGGGACGGAGGCGTACCTACGGCGATGCTGTGGCCGGAGCCAGACCCGGGCTGGGGGCTAGCAGCGCTTATGTAGTGGCCCACGGCGGAGTCCTGGCTGGCCGGGCCGTACAGGTCCGCCACGGGCCCTGGGCTGTTGGCGCCGGGGAAGCCTCCGGGCCGGGGCGGGTTGGTGCCTGCCGAGGAAGTGGGGGCGCCAAAATTGGGTTGAGCAGTGCAGCTACTGAGCACTGGTGCACAGAGATAAAAAGCTGGGTATGAGCCTTGCATGCAGAGAACTCCTCACAGAATCAAAGCCAAACCACCAGGAATCAATGCACTCAAAAAGGAAATTATGTCAGCCACAAAAAAAACGTATGCGTATAGGTAAGAATATAATACTGGATACTTCTGAGGTAAGGAAGTAAAGGAATAAAGTATCGAAAATGGACTCATCTCCAACAGTATAGTTCCAAGCTGGAAGTATTACAGTCACATAATATCAAAACTTAAACCCTAAACTCCTAAAGAATACTTGATATCTGCTGTGTATTGTTGTATTCTCTCCAGATGCCTTATTTTGGGTAAATGTCAATACCTTGGAAAGACCTGTACATTCTGACCAATTTTGACTCCAGATGTATGGACAATCTAACTTTAATGTTTAACTGGATATTGTACAGGTAGCTGTAAATGCGTACAACTTCTTAAAAAGATGGCAGTTTCTTTGAAATCTTAAAATGCTCAGAAACAATATCTCAGTGATGAGCTACTTTATCTGACATTATTTGGTCCTCATTTTAATTTTTTTTCCCCCCATCATCAGTTTTTCCGTTAAATCTGAATTTAAATTCAAGGTGTGTAATTTTTTCAATACCATATTCTTACACATCTATACACATACACATGTACTATACATAAATCTATGCATGTACTGTATATATCTATACATTCAAGGCTCGTCTTCATAAATAGCGCTGTTCTAACCAAGGTCATGCAAAATTAAAGGCAGGCAAGCAGCCCTGGATTTTAAGATAACGCTAAGAGCCCCATATAGATATATGGTACATGAATGGTACATAGCATGCCGTTTACCATACTTAACCAGAGAGCAACGTGCACATTTTCACAAAAAAATCTGTGTGGGAAAATATGCACTTTTTTAGATGGGTTTCGCATGCATGCGTCGCCTTTCTGCGTTTGAAAGCATCTGGACAGCACTTGCGTCCCATGCACACTGCAGAGGAGCCGGCGTTAGGGTGTTGAGGTTAGACACGGGGCCGAGCGGCTCGGCTCGCGGGGCTCTGTCCCGCTAGGCAGTGAAGATGCCGGTGAGCCAGTCACTTATACACTCCGTTAAGGGTCTCCTCTGCCCCCCGCGCTCCGAGTGTGCACGCCGTCAGACGCCAATGTCGGTTCATGAATCAATCCCACAAATTGCATGGGGGACTTCTGCGCAACACCCCTATCTAATCAACACCTGCCGTTCAGAGAGCTGCTCCCCCCACCACCCCCGCCCCTGCCGCCACCCCTCTTTTAAATATATGATGGTGATTATCTGCCCATCGGTAACATGGGTATTGGGCCTAGCCGGTTCCTGACAGCCAGAAAATTACTGAAGGTGTCCAGGGTAACGTGTGCTAAAAGCCTGCTTGGGCAAGTCGCGTTTCCTACGAACACTGCAGCTGCTGGGAGAAGATACTGCCCTGCGACAGGCAGGACGCAGCACAGTGCAAACTGACATACGTAATGCAGACTGTGTTTCACAGCCAACACAAAGAGGCTGGTTACACCTCCACACACACGCACGTGCACGCGCACACGCACGCACGCACACACACACACACACATACACACACACACACACACACACACACACACACACAGCGCACGCGCACACGTCTGGACAGCGAGCTGCTTGACCGTGTCAGTTCACTGGGCTGGGAGAGACAGGCTCCTGAAAGCCCAGCACCCCAAAACTACTGGCAATTAAAAAGAAAGAGAGACAGAGAGGAGGAAGAGAGGCCCTGCGGATGTCTCCAAATGGAATAATTGTTACAGACCACTTGAGTCATTGCTCCTGTCAGCCCTATAGGCCCTCCCGTTTCAGCCTTTTGAAAGACAAATTGTAATAAATAAAAATAAATGCAGAAATTAAATTATAACAACAGCCCACAGAGCTTCGAGCCCCTGACCTCACCATATTCATTTTTCTTCATGAACAACATTAAATGGCCCTCACATTAATATAGGAATATTAAATCAGGCTCCTCAGCCTCGGCAAGCCTTCGGTTGGCTTGGAGATTTCACTAAAAGAAAGACTAAGAATGCGTTCCATTTGAACTCAGGAGGCATTCTGCCCTTAATTTAAGCCAGGCACAGCTCCTTGGAAAACGCCAGCCACTGTATGGGTTTGGAATTGATTTGCAGATAAACTGCAGACTTCTGCTGATGTTGTAAACATGAAACACACACACACACACACACACACACACACACACACACACACACACACACACACACACACACACACACACACAAAGAACTCAGCTGCTGTTCCCTCAAAGGTCACTGCAGGTCATTGTAAAATCTGACCAAACTTTACGATGATAATCACGTTTTCTCCTTTTAAAGGGGAAGATGACAAAATACAGAACTGACACAAAAAACCACAAAAACAAAAACCAAAAAAACACATAATGGCTCTAAAGCGAAGAATAAATCTCGGGCAATTGCCCCTGAAATTTAATAAGAGCGACATTGCCGGTTAACATGAAGCCTTTCCTGCAAATGCCCTTGCTGCTCTTATCTGAACGGTGCAGCCCTAATAAGGCTGCATATTAAGCAATTACGGCCATTTTCGGCTTAAGCAGTAAACCTTATTCCTTTTATTGGTAGATTCTGTTAGGCAGTACAGAGATTCACTTCTCACATGGAGCAGGATTTATGTTTTATTCAACCCCCGAGCTGCACTGCCTCTGTCATTAACTTTAATAGCAAACATGAATTACACTCATTGGGCCTGAATTGTGGCGTAGTAACACCAGTGCTGATTTAAAAAAGCAGGCCCTCCGACTACACAGTAACTTTAAAACACAGGTGACTTATCTACCCCACACACTTTAACCACTGACTTGCGTATTTATTCCCCCTCTTTTCCAGACCCCACAGACCTCAGAGTGGGGAAGTGTTTGTAACCATAGGAAGAAAAGGCGAGGAATCTTTGTCTTTTCTGCACACTCGGAGCCGTTATCCTCGCCAGAGCCGTCTAGGATATGTACCGAAAAGGTCCTTTTGACTCTTTGGTAAAACAAAGTGAATTCTAAATTGGCTTTTTGAGGCGGTTCTCTTGCAAGTACTTGCAAGTCCTACATTAGGACTACATTAGTGTTGCATAGAGTGCAGCGCTATTGCAACACAATTGCACAATGTGTTTTTCTCTCCCTTCCATAAAAAGTCACACAAGACAGGTCTCCACAGTGATTACAGAGATCCAATGGCTACCGAAGCCATTCTGGGATGAATAATGGCAATGTTCAATTTTGTTCAATCAGTGTGTCTAAAATGTTGGTTTCTATGGAAAAAATGCAGGGGGGAAATATTACCCTTCTAAATACAAGCCTGACAAAGCAGGACGTATGAGAAGTGTGTATCTAAACAGGATGCATCAACAGATCTGTCTTTTTATGCAAACATCCAATGTATTTCCTCTTCTTAGGAAGCAGAGGCCTCTTCTTCAGTGCAAAAATTTTCACAGAGGAAAAAGAACAAGCCTTTCTGACCTGCCGCCGACTGGGTGCAATCTACTAAGAGGAAGAGCTGTTTAAATGTTAATGTTTCTACCTGTAGAAAACTCACAAGGCACCTTAGAGGTGGCAAGAAAAAAAGAATAAAAGAATAAAAAAAAATCTGCAGGCCAGGAGAGGGCCGAGTCCAGTTAAAGGCAATTCATGAACTCGGGGGAAGTCGGCTACGAGCAACTTGTATGTTCAAATTCCCATAGTGCATTTCAGCTTGAGGAACTCAAGTAACCGCAGTACACTGTTGCACATGTTGGTTCCTTGCATTTATTCCTGAGCCTCTTTAAACCACAACCTCAGAAGCTGTGAAAGACCCTGCCTTGATCACTCTGCAAAATGGACACATGTAAGGTATGTGTACAAACGGCTAAGGTTCTACACACACTGCAGAAGTGTTGAGATCTGTGCCATCATTGGGTATTGCACTGGGCACTGAGGCATGGGGACATGGATGCCTTTTCTTGTCTGCCACCGAAAGCCAATGAGCCCCGACTAGTGAGGCCACAGGGAACCCTGTCCTAATGGCACAAGTGAGGACCTGTTGGCTTCGAACACCTGGCTGTGGTGCCTCCCCTGCAGACGCAACACTTCATTAGCGGATCCAGCACTCGAGAGAAGAGCTTGGGAAATGTAGTCCAGGCAGGGCACAGATTGAGGCCAATGACTTCCTTCTTTCCCTTCCCCTGTCCTTCGGCAGCACTGCCTTTCACTCATTACTGTTTCCCCGATGGTCACACCCCCACCAGGACCAGGCCCACAGAACAAAACCCTCGCTGCCTTAGTGCTGCAGTTGGCCACAGCTCTGGTGAATAACTTTGGTCACAATAATGACAGTATCTATACAAGGCACAGCATACTAAATGAGCACAGGTCAGCACTAAGTGAAATACAGGTTCCTCATCTTTATCTTGGTCACACTTTAAGACTGATACCACAATCCAGTAAAGCACAACCCGCCTGACTGAGATTCCGTTTGTTGTGTCATTTTGCACAGCAACTACATACGCTTTATCAAAGCGGTATGTTACAGCTGTATCTTCACCCACACATTTCTCAGGGGGTGCACCCCGTGGCCCGCAAAATGTCTTTCACAGAAACCATATCCGCCTCAGTATCAGTCTACGTCTCAATTACACAAAACGACCAACGGCCAGACAAATCTAACAGCACCCTGAATACAACAAGGCCGGGTCTGAACAATTAGCGCATGGCAACCACGAATCACACGCACCCTCTCTTCGCAGGGACTAATTAGATACCCATGTTTGTATGAATACAGTGCTTCATTATCTCCTTCAGTGAAAAATCCAATTTCGGCTGGGCAAGATGAATCGAACGCGCTGGTGACGTGATCACCAGTGCGCGCCCACAGCACTGACTGGAGAACAACACGCTTTGCTACAGTAAAATGGGTATATAATCCATATACATGTATGTCTAATATATGTACTGCATATACAGCATTAGTGCTGCCTTACTGAATACAGAGAGCATTCTTAAGCGGTCCTCTTTAATAATGATGAAAATGTCAGCAGAGGCTCCCACTGATATATGTCACTGATATGCTATTCAATTATTCACTCTCTAGTTACAGTTTTACAATAGGGGACTGGGATGTGAGTGAACAGGTAAGGATCCCAGCTCTCAGCCTCCCGACAGTCAGAGACTGGACGCCAACAGGGCCAACACTCTCATATACAGTACATATGCATAGAGATACATGTATACACTTCCAAAAAAGTGCCAAAGGTGGAACAAAAGAAAAAACTGAAATCAATGAATAAAACTGTAAAATAAGCATGCAAATGCATTGCAGGCCAACTCCTCCGATGCAATTTTACTATTATATAGAGATATATATACATATTTTTTTGTTTTCTCTTTTTGTTTTCACAAAAAACTTCATTCTTTGGTCTCCTCTCATTAAAAGAAAGACTTGAACGTCTCTGTGAATTAAGGGCATGAATCAAATCAGTCAACCAGTCAATGAAGGAAACGCGGTACAAACCTGGGCTCTTAAACTGATCCGGGCTGTGGAGGTGCTGGAGGGGGGAGTTGCAGGCGGAGGTGGCATGCTCACCGTGCAACATCTGAGCAGCCTGGGGCCCCAGGGAGCCATAGTCCGCAAAGGAGCAGGGCGCCCCCCGGTGGTCACTGGGCGTGGAATAGAAACCATAATCGGGGAACCCTGGGAGATACAGTATAAGGGTGGGGACTCCATCATTGTGGAAAAACTTTAGCACAGTAACGTCATTACTTTCTTTTGCATGGCATTGTGGTGTGGTGCGCAGCACTTGTGAGTGGCACTTTGCGCCGCGGCTTCCCTCCTGCCGTTACCCTTCCCAGCAGCCCCTGCTGCCAGCGGCCGCGCTGCTGCCGGTGTTAGTGTGCGGCGCAAGGAGACATGGATGGCGCTAGAGAGCCAAACATTCTACTCCAACATGGGTCAACAGCAGCGCTTTCGGGACCCCATACGCCCTCTTACTCTTCACAGAGGCACATGCGCATTTCGGACCACTAAGATACTGCGGAGCCTCACGGCTGCCAAAATAAACAGCAAAAAAAAACAAAGGAGCAGATGTTATTTTTCCCAAAAGGCCCCTCGCAACCACCGAAACGATAAGAATCAAGTCTCTCTGATCATCTCACACTAAATGTCTGCGCTGCCATAAAGTTCAGATTTGACAGCAGGGTAACTTTGTAAAAAGGTAATAGTAAAAGAAAATGGACAGATCAATACATCTTTTCTTTGCCTGTCCTTTCCAAAGAGGACACTTAACTCACTTAAGTCAACTTAGGACCGAAACCTCCTTTTCTTTCAGCAAGGAAAAAAAATACAATTCACATAAATCAATAATTAATTTCAGGCCTCTGTACATAAAACCATGCAATTAAGCATCTAGAATCATTACTCATTTAACTTTAAATATTTAAATTATGTTAGATTGACAAGAAATACATACATGTATCTTAACTATAAATATTTACAGTAGCGCTGAAGACTTGAGAGGCGAAACTTCAGTTGTGTGTTTTTTTTTTATCTCCGGCTTCATGTTCCAGGCCATGCGAATAAACTCCACTTTTGCGCTGATAGCGGATTATCAGCGACTTAAAAGCCGTCATTCAGCATTAAGGTGTGTTGACATTTACGGCAGGGTCTCCTTAATCTCGAACACGCTGCTCACATAGAGCGAGCTATTAAAGCAATCATCGCCTCTCACACCTGCTCATAACCACGGTTAATCCACTCGAGAGAAGCCGCGATGGGAGACTGGCACCGTCCGCCCGGGACCTCCCCGCAGTTCATTTGGTTTTCATTTGGATCTGAGGCTGGAGTGCTAATCGAAGCTGCACCCAGTTAGCGACGGTTAGCTCGTCGCTAGCTGCGGAAAAGAGCAGTGCCAACCCTTAGACGTGTAACCCACGCTATGTGGGCTTAATTTCACCACCTGTAGGCCGAACGCCCGCTCCATAAAATCACAGCCTTAAAACGCTGCACCTTGGCTAGCGCGCTCACACACAGTAATGCAAGCGCTGAAAAAAACTCAAGCAGAGCTTTGGACTGTGTGGATGGCACAATGTGTCTTTTCACACCTGCTTTTCACAGATGCTAGAGAAAACATATTGAACCTGGCTCAATGCTGGGCCTTCACTATGTGTTACAACTAATGAAAATAGTAAATGTTACCACAACATCACTACCTGAATGTTGGAAATGACTCACAGCTCGACTTCCAGGTACAGGCGACATTATTCAGTTACGCAGCTCCAAACTACTAGATCCTTGTACTACAGCGTGAACTCAAAGCTCAGCGTCATTAAGGCTTTATTACAGATTCAGTCCTTTCAATCATGCTCCTACCATCAGTCAGAGACCTCAGCTGGTCTCATTGATGTACAAATAGGGTAAATAGGTCAGTGAAATGGCTACACCTCTAATACTGCACATAAGACACTGATGTTGGCATATTCTTCTACTTGCTACTTTGTTTCAGAGGAGTGTAGTCAGAAGCCAAGTAGACCACAGGTCTTACACAGTAGGCGCTGACTTCACAACCCACTGGTCACAGACACACTGACACTCAGCTTCAAAAAGCGAAAAATTCAACTACACTGTGCAACGGACTGCAATGCTACTGAAACCTTCACCTGACGATGACCATAACTGGCGTTCATCCAATTGGCTTGTGTCAGCAGGCATACAGACAAATATGCAACGCCTACCTAACAAGTATAGAAATAGGAATGATCAGTGGATTTTATAACTGCACAAGGCACTGTATATACAATAAAAAACTATCTACATGAGAACTGTTGCAAGCAATTGCTATCACTATTGATAACTGCTACTCATTACTCACTGTACATATGAAATCACTGGAGCCAGCGCAACGCTCCTGAGAGAATTTACAGTACAGCATAATGCAGACAGTGAAGGGTTCAGCTCAGGTCTGGTAATGCTACTGTATGTGGGAGTGATTTCAGCCTCTGCTCACTGGGTGACATTCCACTTTAGCATCCATTAAGTCGCATGCGGAGCTGCACACTGTGCTCTATGGAGGCAATATGCGCCAACGTATCTGCGTTGCTTTCCTGTCGTGATGAGGACGCACACCTGTTCCGGCTGGAGCGCGAAAATGGCCCGGCTCACACCTGGAATCCAGAGGGAGCGGGTGGGGGCTCTGTCTCACCCCACAGACGCACGGCAGAGACGGACACCCCTGGCCCACCGTGGCGCTTTACCTGGCTTACTGCAGGATCATCTCCATGCTCCCCTATGCTCTGCTCCTCCACCAACCAAGTCCTTTTATGTTGGAGCACAAAAGGGGGCCTGAGAGAGGCCTCGGATCTGCAGACGGCGTGTGGGCCGAGCGACGTATCGCGCGAGGAAGGGAACGTTTCCCTCCCAGACACCAGGAAATGAAACGGGAAGAAAAGGGCGAAGACAGGAGATTTCCTCGACTCCCCACCCCTCCTCTGGACCCCTGCCCCCCCGTCTGCCAGAGACGGCGCCGGCTTTCGCGGGACGTGCTCGCTCGAGCGTCTCATCTTTAATCGCTCAAAAACGAAAACTAAAAAAAAAAAAAAAGACGCACACACTTACGTTTAATCCATTTTTGATGTAGACGCTAACAGCCGGGTGTCCTTGAGGTTCAAAGCGTGTTCGTCGCTCGTCTCTAATTAGACGAGCAAGCAGCCATTCTGTTTCCTCTCCTCTTTCTAATTAGATCTTTAACAACAAACAAATGTCGACCTTTGCCGAGCCCCTGTTACAGTCATCCCCCATTAGTTAAATGGTTGGGGCGGGGCCGCGGTTAGCAGGGCCCCCTTTGTCTGTGGGCTCAGTGTGCACAACGCGCTACACACCTGCGCGGCAGCAGCCTCTTCTGTCTCAATCTGCATAACACCCATCCCCCCACTCCCCTCTCCTCTGATTCCGGGACGACGGGAACGGCGGGACACAAAGGCGACATCAACATCGCACAACAAACACACGTGGCAGCTTTGTTTGCGCTGACATGGAAAATTAGCCCTCAGCTGCACGCACCGCGCCGCTGGGAGGGCCTTATCTAATAAAGCCTGGCAGAATTACTTTTATTGTTCAGGTAGATTGCTCCTAATGATAGTGCCATCCGTGTAAAACGATATGAATAAAGCCAAGGCTAGGAGAGAGCCCATTTATGGACGGCAAACTGCGACTGAGCCTTCTGGGAGAATCCAATGGCTTGATTATTTTTAATGGCCGGGCTAATTTTCTTTTCTGTGAATGCAAATGATTCACTTTAACTGGTAAAGGAAGGGGGGAGGGAGAACCGCGCTGAATTAAGCAACATTGTAAACATCAAAAGTTCCTGCAATAATGGCTTTCCTCTGATGCTCGTCGGCTGCCTCGTGTTTTCTGATTGTTGGCTTTTCTATGGCTGTGTGAATCAAGGCTGTGTCCTCAGAACGGGTGCGTGTGCATACACACGCCTGTGCGAGCGCGACAGAGAATCTGCCTGATACAAAATCTACAACCACAAGCGAAACGTCCCATTTCTCTGACAATTATAACGCGCATCCAGCACTGGCGCGCTTCACGATGCTAGAACTGGCAGATAAGGTCTTAAACAGACAACTTTTTTAAAAAAAACCATCCCGCATTCTGACAGCTATAGTCTCTCTTCAGCAATAAATGTCAGATGTGCTAAAAAATTGCAGTATGGTAACATGGCACTCACCAACCCACAACCAAGCCCTGACCAATTTCACATTAGGATCAGTTCAACTGAAACCAGCCGTGCAGCAAGAGGGGTCCACGCAGCCTTAAACTGAGGGCTTACAGGGAAGAAGGCCTGCGGAGACGAGCGCATCAAGAGATATGGAGTACACTCAAAGACAAGCCTCTCAGGAGCGCCCTGAAGCACAGACACAGAGAGACTTACACTGAGGAGGTGTTGGGCGCCAGGGTAAGCCCAAGGTTCCCGCTTTCTGAGCCTCGTCTGTCCCCAGGGCACGTGCGCGGCACCCGGGCCACCCCCAGAGCCCCCGGCGCAGCTGACACCAGGCCCGTGCACGCGCGCGCTGGAACGCTGTCAATGCTGCCATTACAGCCTGCATCTGGGAACTTCAAACCCATTGATAAGATGAAAGCCCCTGCGCGCGGACATTATTCCGCCGTGTCATTAAACATAATGCTTGACAGAAGGCATCGCGGCACAAAAGAGGTGCTCTTTTATCTGCTGCTAGGAAACACAGCGGAGCAATTTGTCAGCGTGGCGCCGCCGAGTGCCAGGTTCCTGTCCTCCCTGGGGCCAACGGCTGCACTTCCCCTGGGGGCCGCCCGTCGCCCGCTTGGCCAATGAAAGCTCAGGGATCCTCGCTGGTGCTCCGGACCTGCCCAATCGCGGCCCGCGGGCTCTCTCCAAGCACCTCTCACAGCCTGTTGGACACCTAACTGCATCTCTGGCAGCCTGCGGAAAAAGGACTTCAGTCTGAGGACCAGGTGAGCGGCGGGCAGCGTGATGGTAACGAATGCAGTGTCCAGGTGCAGGTAACTAACTGGACAGGGGCTGGGGCCTCGCGCACCTGCTTGGGCACGGAAACTCGTTCCAGCTGCACCGCCATGGAACACCACTCTGACCTCCTCTCATCAAATGATTAATATTAATGGTGGCACGTGAACAGTCCCTCCTTTTGCTCTTCTTTTTTTTCCCCTCCCGTGGTCTAATTAGGTGAAATTAGTCATCTGCAAAACAAATGTGCAGGCCGCCGCCGCTGCCGTCGTTGTGGCGACACAATCAGGAAGCCTCACGGAGGAACAGGGGGGATCGTTCACCGATGCGTTTCAGCCTTTTCCTGGATCCAGGAGCAGAGGAGAACGATCACATCCTTCCCCTTGTCCTTCTCGCCACCACGGCGATAACTTACTTCAAGTGGATAGACGCCCCTCTAATTTAACCACTAGGACAACGTCGGCTGCTCGGGGGAGAAATTCTAAACCGCCACTCTGATAGCTTCAGTGCCATGCTAACTCTTCACGGCAAAACGTGGGATGAAGACAAATCATGTGTCCCTCTGGCCACTTCAGGCATAAGATGTTAGAGTGAATAAAATCATGTATAACAACACTGGCCCTGTGGTGCCATGTGATTTTGGTGGCTCTCCCGCCCGGTCGCTCTCTCCACCGCGTATCTGACGGAGGCAGATCACCGCGGGGGATGTCAATAAACTTATCAAATGCCGTTCCAAATTAGCTTTGAATTCCAGAACAGCTATAATTAGCGACTCCATTTCCACCTATGTCATTTTTTTTTTTTAAATTACAAGCTCTCTTCGCTGCCAAGAGTAGCTTTCACTTTCCATTTAGAATAGTCTTTTCTAACTGAATAGGTGACTAATTAACAGTACTAGACCTCCTTTTTCAGAAAGTGCCGACATTTCATAAATAATACATATTTAATGTCTTGTCATTTTGTGCTCAGAGAGGCTTGGCTAATGAATTTTAACAGATGATTTATTCCCACTGTCGCCCCTCTATCTGGCTGGAGCCGACACCAGCCCCCCCCCAACCACCCCACCCCAACAGTTTCTCTTTTTGTTAAAAAAGGGATACTGACAGGCTACAGACAGGTTTATGCCAGAAGAGCAGAATTTGCTGCTTGGAATCAGCGACACATCTGTCTCCGTCATGGCCACGGTGCGGAGGGCAAGGCGCCCCTTTTTCGCTCTCTCCCTGCCGCGGGTGGCGTATCTGCGATCCAGGGGCAGGGGGGAGTCGGAGGAGAGAAGCGCGCCCACCTACACGGTGCCCGCAGTGCCTCTCCTCTCTGAGTGACTTGGCACGGCTGCTGGTTGCGTCTCTCTGCTCCCCCTGGCCAGACAGGAGCTAATGGAGAGAGACTCCTCTGAGGAGCGTGGCATTTTCGGAGGGAGAGAGAGGGGGGGGCCCGGGCGGGCGGGGATGCGCGGAATGGCTGGCGCCATGCCGCAAGAACACCACCAGGGGGCACGTCCCTGGCGCCATCCGGAATTTTGGGGAAGGCAGGGGGGGTCGGAGAGGGGGGCCTGTTGGGTTTGCCAGGTCTCCTACATGCTTCTTCCACACGCGTCTGCATCTGCCTTTCTGGAAAAGTCTCTCGCGCTGCTGCTGCTGCTGACGCCGTCCCGTATGAGGCCAGCGCCCCACAACACATGGGACAGAGGACTAGCCACTGCCGCACAGCCCCAGAGCATCTGCCCGCCCCAGCTGTGAGACAGGGGCCATCCGGGGCCAGGAGAAGAGAGAGGACAGCCGCCCCCTGCCGAAAACCCCATGACTCTGCCCTTGATACGGCATCTGCGGTGTGGGATGCCAGCGTCACATGGAATGCATTTACAAAGCATTTCCTTTTTTTTGTTGTCTTGTCTTTTTTCTTTTTTCAGTGCAGAGCATCAGCTGGGACAGAAGAAGAGAAATCGTCTCCCATGGGGCTGAGCACGCCGCATTATGCTGGCTTTGCAGATTCGGCCAATGGCGGCCTTCGCTGTGCTCCCTGTGACGCCAGAGCTGGTCGGGGAGGAAATGCCCAATGGCCTGAGATAATGTGGGTAATCTTGCCAAAAGCATTGGATCCTTCCCCTTTCCCAGCCCACAGGAACGGGCAGGAGGTTCACAGGCAGAAATCAACCGCTACTGCAAATAACACGATCTGAATCTCGCCAGACAGCAAACACCAGAGAGAAAAAGAAAAAAAAAGAAAAAGAATGCTAACATCTGCATCACTGTGATCTTCATCGCGTGCAAAGATTCTAATGCACACTGCATGAGGTTTTTAAGCCAGGCATTGGCTCTTCAAATGACACACAAATGTATGGATTATTGAAAAGCTGTAGCCTTAAACAGTGCAGTGCACTGAGGGAGGACCTGTCACACCTAGTGGACGTCAGAACTGCCAATCAGAGTCCCGCTCAGCTATGGAGGCATCTCAGTGACACATGGGGACATAAGGGATGAACAAAGATGAACCAGAAAACCAGAAAAAACAGAGATGCATTGAAAACAGAGAGGTAGGAAGTTATATAAAACAGACAGGAAAGGGAGGGGGAAGAATCCCTGCTCTAATTACCCACCTGTCCTCAAATTCCTTTCCTTCAACTTGACAAAAAGGCCCTAGCGATCCGCACACGCCTGGCACGCCTGACCCGCACGCATTTGCTGGGGGAGATAATAACCGTGCATTCCAGGACTGCGCTCTTGCTGCGTTCCACGCAGCCGCCGGTGTCTGACCGACAGATCAAGCAGACATTCCTGCGTCTGGCAAAGTGCTGACAAAGGAGACCAGGCATTCCGCCGGCAAAAGAGAGGCGCTGACCAATCAGGGCCGGACGGCCGAACGCACCGCTAAACAACAACGGCGGCTGGGCTACGAGGGCTCCCTTTGTCGCACAGGAAGCGGGTCCATCTGTAAGCGGGACAGTCTGTAACAACTATAGCTGGTGTCGGTTCGGACCGTTTTATTATGAGCTATGGAGTGGAGATACAAAGGCTTGGGGAAATACTTCTTCGCTGCAACCTGTAACTTTAGATGAAGGGAAAAGAGCAACATAGCTCTTCTCCTACCCTCGACAAAACCCAAAGGGATTTACAGAGGTGACCGGGAGTGAGAGAAGGTCTACCCACTCCGGTGAAAGGTTAAACCGTCAACACAAAATCATGTCAACACACACCCGTCCCTTGTGGACATTCACATTAAACCACAGACGACCCGGTCTTTCCTAGCAAAGTATTTTTGCTTCAGTAGCCCTATCAATATTCACTCATATCGACCAGAATACAATACTAAATTCACAGTACTACATGCAAAAATGTGACACTGTGGAGAGGAACTCATTATAGTCATTATATTCCTGTACAGAACTGTGTATGGCACCACTCTGCACTAATACTGCAAGAATATTTCAACTACCAGCTCCACAGACAAAGAGCAAACCATTAAAATCAATAGCTGTCTAAGCAAAACTCTGGCACTGATTGATTGCTCTATGATATACCATTTTTCTATCATTTTGCTGGAATATAATGTATAAAACGTACATATTACTGCCTCTAACTGTAATTTATTAGGCAAACATGATATTTAGTCATAAGGTGTTTGTCTGCAAAAGCATGCAGTTATTTGAAAATCACGTGCTCTTTGCAGTGCTGGTTAGTTTAAACTTGTTTTCATATATTCAAGCACAACACAGTGATTGTGCACTTCCATTTCTTTTGCCAAACCCTCCTTTTTTAACCGTGTATCAAAAGTAGGACCTCGCAGGCCTCTGTACAGACTGGTTTTATTTGTGGTGTTTTTTGTTGAAGCTGCCCTGGTGCACAACGGGTTCTGAATCCCAGTTGGCTGAGAGGTTCAGCGCTCGGGGGACGGGTTAAAAATACCGCATCACTGTCACCGAGCTGGACGCGACGACGGCGTCTCCCCCGTCCTGTGACATGAGGCGTCGGGACGGCAGCGCCTCTCCGAGGGACTGTGGCCCCTGTCTGTCCTTCTCTCACCCTCGGCGCTGTGCTGGCGTGATCACGAGGGGATGTGTGCTGTGACCATACCGGAGCGACTGGTGCTCTGAGTAAACTGAGTAAATCTACACGTGCGGTGAAGAAGTGCCTACCCATCATGCTCTGCAGAGGAGGTGGGCGGAGCATTAGAGGGGGTATCAGGGAAAGGTCACAATTCAGTGTTTAACATCGCCCTGCTGGCTGTATTAATCCATGACTGCATTAGCAATGTGACTGGATTGTTTGTGGGAGAGCAGGCTTGCTGCTGGAAGCTCCTATTATTCGCTCTTCATTTTCCGCCCAGCTAACCCAGAGTCCCGCTAAAGGCAGTCTTCTACCCTCCCTGTCCCCCCTCAACCCTCCCCTACCCCCCACCATTACCCTGCACTGGGCACCCACATAGGGATGGTGCGGATTGTGCCTTCCGCAGGCCTTGTGGGAACGCTTGCCGTCTCCCTGCCTCCCAGAAAAGCCGCGTGATTCCCCCCAACCTGGGCGCCTCTGCTCACGGCAGTGTGTTTGTTTGGCAGAACCCTCAGCCGAATCAAAAGGGGCCTGATTGGGCTGAAAGCGGACCTGATTGGCTTCCTACTTCAGCTACAGATGCAAGAATGCTTCCCAAATTACACCACGGGCACGGAGGGGGTGGGGGGGGAGAGCGGCCCTCAGTCAGGTCGCGGGGTAACTATCATAGTGTCTCTGAAATGCACTGAGGTCACAGGGAGACAGTGCTCCGCTGTCTTCTAGTGCAGGTACACAGGTCTCTTCCTGCAGCGCGGGCGCGTGGGTAATTGGGGGTGAAGCGACTGAGACAGCGCCCTGTCTGACACCCAGCGAAGCGCCTTAGGGCCCAGGGCCTCGGTTCTGATCATCAGTAATCATTTCTCATTGTGAGAGCGCAAAGCGCAACGCTACCGGTCAATTTCAGACGCGCGGGCTGTTATTCATCACCATTGATTTATCTGCTGCTGAAACGGAGAGAGTCAGATCTGTTCTTTAAACTGACTTCGGCTGGGGAAAGAAAAGAGTTTTTTGACAACGGCATTTGACAACAACAAAAAAAAATGTGGTGTATGCCAAGTGAGTGAGCAACTGTGGGTGTTTCTGGGCATTCCTGGAGCGGTCTTATTTACTGTAGACGTGAGCTCCCTGAGGTGACTGTCACCAAATTGCAGGGGGGTTGGGCGAAAACAGTGGGTCAAATGGGCCAAATCGCCCCCTCCTTGCTGCCCACGGCCCTTAGCAGAGGTGCAGTGTGGAACGGCCGCGGGCTCTGCTTGGCCCCGGTGAGTGAGGACAGGGTGTGGTGCGGGGTGAGGGGGGAGAGAGAGGCTGAGCGAGAGAGAGAGAGAGAGCGGAGGCTGATGAGGAGGCGGGTGGAGAGAGCCGCAGCCGCGCAGGTATCCCGGCAGGGCGCGTCACCTGGCCCTGCGGCCTGCGGGTGTGCCATGTAGCCGGCCCGGCCGCTGGCCCCCCTACCTGAGCCGCGCGCTGCCGCCACCGCCGCCGCCGCCACGGGTCCATACGCCGTCGCAGGGAACCCTGGGAAGGGAGACAGGGGGGACACATCTCACTTGCTGGACCGGCCACGTCAGTGCTGGGCCAGTGGAACAGACTTTGACTCTTCACCACTCTGTATTACTGTCATTCTTAACGTTAGGAGCAGTAGCAGCAGAAGCATTAGGTCAATTAGCAGAGCAACCTGCAAACACAGTGATTACGACACATTATCAGTCTGAACTTAGAACGGGAAATACGCTGGACTGCACAGAGAGCATATTCCACAACCTTCATTAAATCCACCCCCTCTACCCCCTCGAATCCACAAAAGGCCAGCACTGCATGTGCCAAGCAGGAGGTGTTCAACATCATGCTGTTCCATCACCTCATTATCTCAGATACAGACACACAGACACATACACACACACATACAAACACAGTGCTCTGCGCTGATCACAGTCATGATATATGACAGGGGACTGGCTTTACTTAAACCACCATGGCTCCTTGAAAAGCTTGGACTCATTTAAATCTGCGCTACTTTTATCATTTCTCTTCACTGAGTTCAACTGTTCTCCTCTTATTAGCGTAACTGATTTAGCAGCCATGTTTGGCTGGGATTTTCCTCAGCCTCCCTGTAAGACCACACACCACGTAGCCACACTTCAGTGAGAGGCAGAAAAAAGCTGAATTTAACACCTGAAAGAGGCACTCTGGAAATGGGAAATACTATTTTCTTTTAATAACGACTATCAGCCTCATTCAACGAGGGCTGAAAGCTTGAAACCCCAGTAATTTGCGCTCTGAGACAGGCCATACTTTATACAATTCAGGTTTTTCCCTGTTTGCACTCTGAATGCCGGTTCTGGGCCTCTGAGCTCTCGCTGAATCAATAACTCTCCACCTTGCAGGGTGAGAAACCTCAGTGAAAAGTGAAAGAGGGAGTAACTGGAATGGCCGCGGGTGTAGCCTCCAGCATTTCCACTCAAGCTTCCTTTAAGTAGTCTGTGCACACCAGGTGTGTTCATTCACAAAGGTTCTTGAATGTGGTGGGGCCACGGCCCGCGCTCGCCAAGCCGGGCGAAGGGTTAAACCGAGCCATGGCCATGGTGTCGGCTGCCGCGAAGGCCGATATGGAAATTGCGACACGCTCGCACACTTTGTAGTCCACTTAAGTCACTTATCTCTCCGCCCGTGTGCGTGCGCGCGGCTCATAAAGCCGGGAGAGCCAATCACCCGCCGCTGTCGGCCCGTGAGCTTTATGCCTCAGAACCCAATCAATCTAGGGGATAATTTGGGCTCCAGGCAGCCTGAACGGGCCGGCGCTGCCTGACAGCCCCCCCGGCCCCCAGGGTGAAGGGATGATTTGTAAATTGGGGGGGGTCGTGCTGCCACAGCCGGCACGTTTCCCTGCTTGTCTTTACAGCGTGGTTTGCAAGATACAGGAATTGGGAATTAATTACTTGTTACAAAGTGCTTGTTATTCCACTCCGTCAACAGGGGGCACCTGGCGACAGGCAGTACACAGCATTCCAAAGGGGTATCTTTGTTCTGAAGCAGGAAAGTGTCAAACCCAGACAATCATTATTTATCATTTGTTTATATTTAATCAGTCTGGAGGAATTCCTTTTGATTGTTCGGCGGGGGAGCGCAAAGCGCAGTCGTGCTTGTAATGCAAACCCGAAGTCACGCAGGTGTCCGTGCCTGGCCGGTTTCGCGCCGGTCGCGAGCGGTGACATTACTGTCCCCTGTAGCTACAAACCCAGCAGCTGACAGCTGCGGACGCGCTGCTCCCGTGTCTCACATCACCAAAGACAGCCGGGGGACAGCCGTCCTCGGACAGGCCTCATCCCCCAGCCAAAGAGAAGCACGCCACCGATCTCCCAGCTGTGCGGCCCTCTCCTTGTCTAATCAGATCAATAGCTGTACCTGCCATCAACGAGGGCTGTTTAACCGCCTTACAACGCCGGGAAAAGGAGACCATGTTGAGCCATAAAAACCACAGGAAAACACGCCGCAGAGGAGATTTGCGCACCATCATTATTGCGCTCGTAAAATTAGAACTACTATTCCCAAGAGCCGTTTTACGCAGCCAGGTGAGCTGAAGCCAACGGAAACGCACGGTTCCACAAGAGGAACAGGAAGGAAGTGTCAACACCCTTGCAGCGGCGGTGTTCAAACAGTATAATCAAATACCATCATCATCGCTCCGAACGATTCACAGAACACATCGGCACACAGTGTCTGAGTCATTATTATAATATAAATATAATTACTGGCTGGCTCTCTAATTAAAACACACATCTTTGGCGGCCACGGGCCATTCATGACAGGGGCCTGTCAGACAATGAGGCCCTGACACTCGAGATGGTTCTGTTCAGACAGAGGTATGGCATGTAATTAGGCTTCCTTTCGCTTCCCCCCCCTCGCAATTCAATGGAAACACTCTCGCCCAACACGCAACCCATTTCTTTAGTGTCCCTAATACCCTTTTATATAATCAAGAACCGCAAATTATTTTAATATGAAAGCTCTGTTAATACGGAAATCCATTCTCTAAATTTACTGCATTAGCCATCCTCCGGGCTACTCAAGGATATTCCCCCCGCCCAAAACTGAGTGGTGACTGGATTCACAGATTTGTGTTTGTCTCTCCCTACAGGAAATCCAGGACCTGTTTGCACTATCCTGGCATATGAGTAACGGGAGAAGGAGGCAGTAAAGGTCAGGAGCTACAAGGGAGGGTTATGTGAGAGAAGAGCTTTGTTGTTAGGGAGTGGCCATGTTGTTAGGCCGTGAGTGTTGGCTGTAGGGAGGCTCACTGAGGCTTCATCTGGAAGCCTGTCCCCAGCCCCTCTCTGGCACCTCCCCCTTCCTGTCTCTCCAGCCCCACCCAGAGAGGCCTCGCGAGGCACAGGCGGAGCTGCAGACAAGGCCCGGGGGCAGCAAAATCGCGCGGAGGGTGGAGAAACGTGTCAGGTTTCGCGAACCTGCTGGGAATGAGGTAATTCGCACCTCCGCGGTGCGGCGAGAGAGAACGTGTCGGCGCGAGGACCGGGTCACGCTGAAACGGCACGGGAGAGGGCCGGGAGGAGAGGGAAAGAAAAAATAAAACAGCAAGTGGCTCTCCAGGATGCGGTCTGACCCCACCGTGGCCGCCGCACGCGGTCTGACGTCAACCCTGAGCCAGACGGATTACAATCAATCACCAGCCCCCGGCGCCATTACTGACAGGAGTCAAGTTGGCGCGTTTGATTTTTTCGCCACTCTCTGTAATCTCTTCAAAAAATAGAAATCATGCTAAACGTTATGATAATGATGACTGGCGCAGTTCCGCCTCTCAGCTGGAGGAGCCTCCGCTGTTGCCGAGCAGAAATGCCTTTCGCTGGTAGTCCTCTGTCGATCTTTTCCGCAGAGAGCGCCGTCTCTCCCCCACCGCTATTGTTACCGGGGGGGCCCCCAGCGGAGTTCGCGGCTCCAAAGTTACTGATGGGCAAAGTTCTTGAGAGAGATTAACTTTGCAGGATTAGGTGGGTTAATTAATAGATCTCGCCAGCTCTTTGTTTTGTATTTGGATGGTAAGAAGTCACCCAGGAGAGGCGCCACGGCATTAAATCAATTTCATGGCCCTTTATTACTGAAGAGATAAAGCCAATATTTAGCTTTCAATTTTTCACAATTATTTCATCCTCGCTGCCATGTCGGCGGGCCATGCTTGGCGGGTCCGGGGAGCCCCAGCGCGGGAGACAAGGACACATCTGTTCTCATCTGGAGCCGTGGGGGTCCGGGGGGGCCCCGCCCAGCCCGCCCCCGCGGACCCCACTGAAGGATTCGCTCGGCTTGCAGAGCAAAAAAGGAGTGAACGGCGGGGGGGAGACCACCAAAGCACACTTCCCAGAGAGTCCTTCAGCTCCACAGCCGGTCAGCGGTGTCTACTGTGCGGGGTTTTTTTCTGACTTTAAGTGACCCGAGCATTAACGTACATTAAAAAGGTATGATAAATGCATTTAACAACAAACCCCCCCCAAACCCGCCTCCTCCTCGCAACAACCCCCAGAAATGCATTATATTGCTCTAAAAGCGTGTCTTTATTCACTGATAATGTGAAAAATAAGGGACAGAAACCCTTCAGAACCTTTGCTAATGCACTGAATAAAGGACACACAAATAATAGATGAATGCGAGGAGGGCCGGGACTCTTTTGCTCCGGGGGTGGTTGACGGACGCGGGTGCCCACGCGGTGGGAGCAGGTGAGGATGAGGGAGGGGGTGCCCGTGGCGGTCTCTCTCGCACGGGGGAGTGAGGTCACAGCCACCAAGCCTCAGCTCTCCGCTGCGCCTCTGCCTCTCTATATATAGCCTGACCCCCCGCGGCTGGATGACGACGGACTCCCTGTGCCAGCCCCCTCTCCCTCTCCACTGGCTCGCTCTCGCCCCCCGCCCTCCGTCTCTGACGTGTGACGCCCCACGCCGCTTCCCTCCTCAGCTGCCCTTACCCTCGTCCCTCATTACGCCCCCTTTCCCTCTGCACCTCATGCGCCCCTCTACACCCCCCCGCCCCATTCCACATTAAACACTTCTCTGTTTCTTCTGAGTGTTATGTATTTCTCTGCATCGTCACGTTTTCCCTCCATGGGCTTTTCCCTCTGTGAAGCTCCTCTTCACTTACCGGCCCCCTCCCTCCCTCCCTCCCTCATCACCACCACAACCACCACCGAAACATAACACATCCCAGAGGCTTGAAATTTTCCTCTCTCACATGGCCCACCCTGTGCCAAGTAGTAAGGTCACTGATGTCCGGGCAGCTGTGATGAAAAACCAGTGCACGTAATTATGTCCGATATAGCAGGACGCCCGGAGTGGCCATGGCGTTTTTGTGCGCCGCTAATGCACCGTCGACATCAGGCGAGTCCTCCTCCCACCCCTCATCTCACGTTATCGATGTGCATCCATGCCCATGTGACCTTGGCTAAAAATGGCGCAGGGCTGACTCCGGCTCTCCCATTAGCATTGACACATGCAGGAGAAACACAGCGCCTGGAAAAAAAAAACATTCACCGTTCTCCCTGCAGGTAAACACTCCTTGAGTCCTGTTTGTTTTAGGCTGCAATGGCAGTATGACTGAGTGGGGGAGGTGCAGAGGCACCCCGGAGTCCTCCTGCCATTCCACAACAACCCGCCCCCCCGCGGATGAGAGGGACCCGTTGGTAATGCCAATCCCCTACAGTGCCATATGTGGAGGATCTTAGAAAAAAAAAAACACAATTCCGCTTCTTCTATTTAGTAAATCGGCACAATACTTTTTTCATTCCACTACTTGCAGGAGAGAGTACCTAAAATGCGATAACCCACACTCTTCGTAGCTGTCTTTCCTATCTTTTATGAACCAAACCTTCACTTCCTCTGTGTGGGCTATCAGCATTGTTGTTTTTTTTTGCTGGGATGCCTCATTTAGCAGAGAGCTTAACTGCTCCGTGGGAAACTAAGTGCAGAGGACAAACCTAGTGAGGCCTTCACTCTAAGGTCGTCCGAAACCAAACAAGCGGCCTGATAAATGTCCCAGACCCAGCCTGCTTCTCTAGCTCACCGTAGCGAATCGGAGCAGCTTACATCACTGCGAGGAGAAGGAGAGTGCTCGAGGGAGGGGCTACGTTTTACAAAACCGACAGGTTTTACACCTTGCGAGCATCATCAGCCGATACACGCAAAATCCATCACGCCTCAGCTGGGCACTCTGGGGCCCGGCAAGGGAAACCGGGAGAGAGCCAGGCAAGGGTGGAAGAAAGGAAAAAAAACATCCATTTCCTTTGTTCTCTTTACCTGTAAATTAGAAAAGAAAAGGAGGGGGGGAGGATAAAAAGCCACAAATTAATATAAATACAATCTCCACAGCTGCCTTTTTCATCTGAGGGCAGACAAGTGCCGTATTGTTGTTGTCCGTGGGCACAGAACCTCGGCTTTTGTCATGCTGGAAAGGGCCTTTTTCTCTGGAGCTATTAAAGGCCGCCTTGGTGTGTGCAACAAAGGCCCGGGGACGCGGGCGGCCTTGATGTCGCACTCCGCCGCCCTCTCGCCCCAGTGCTCCAGCCGCGCTCAGCCTTCATTAAAGCCCAACGCCTCCGCATTGATGAAAACGCCTCTGCCTTTTCCAGGATGCCTGAGGAATGCGCCGAGAGCCCAGGCAGGTGAAGGTGTGTGCGTGTGCGCGTAGCGTGCAAAGGATGTCAGCGCTTCTGCACAGAACGAGGCCTTTTCCTTTTTTGCATGCCCGCCCTTTCCTGTTGGTTCGCAGAGCTTTGTTTTTGAAAGGGAGCACATATATGAAAAGTTTTTGTTCATATAATTTAGTTAAAAAAAAAAAAAAAAAAAAACAGAGGAAAGAGGACGCTGTTGCTGTTGTGCAAGCCGCACTCATTGCTTAATGTAATGGTATGGAGAGGAGGCTGGCGCATTCGCTAAAAACTCAAAAATAAAAATAACGTGCTCCCGTGCTCTAAAAATAGAGGCGGGTCCTGGCTGGAGTGGCAACAAACACAGGGGAGAGAAATGGGCAATGGGGAGGCGGGGGGCTATTGGCCTCGTAAGCATTAATGAATTTTCACCTCGAGACGTTAGAGACTTGTTGTTTAAGAGACGGCACGTCCCTGCCAGCCTATACCCATGACACACATGCAACCCTTTCAACAGAAAGGAAAAAAACAACCTCTTCAAACGTATCATGCACAGTGCATTAACGCTCTCTCGGGTAGAAGAACACGTATGAATAATATCTGAACATATTACACACATCACACGAGCGCCGTGTGTGCGTAGCGCAAAGCCATTCCGGCTGGAAAGGATACCGCCCTGTGAAATCATTATGACAATGAAGTCATAATGGCTCTGCTTACACTCGTGCCTTACACATGCCTGGATTGAGGCGGGCGGCATTGTTCATTCTGCCTGAGAGTGACACAAGTTGAGCTCAGTTGAGTTCACACGTCACAGGGCTATCAAACCTCACACACGCGAGTGCGAGTATCTTTGACACGAAATCTCACGTGCCCGCCCACATGAACTCACGTGCACGCAGTTCATCAAATCGGAGGCCGTTGAGTTACATCACACTCCGCTCAGACGCAACCTGAGGGACGCAGTAGCTCCCCGCATCTCCGTCCCTCTGTTGTGAGCCATTACACTGCCCCCCCCCCCCGCACCACGGAACCGCCGAAAACGCCAAAACGCAGCCATCTCATTACAGATCCCAACAACAGCCTTATAACGAGGCGATATTGTGTCTCTGGGGCCCGACGAGAAGCGCGGGGGGGGGTTGGGGGGTGGGTAGGGGGTAGAAAAAAACCCCCGTGCAAAATCAAAGAGCCCGGAGAGGAAGCGGGACAGAGGGGCCCCTCTTAAAAGCACTTTATGAGCCCGCGGCCTCATTACCCAGTGCTCCGATATTAATTAGAGCAGGCCACCTAGGCCCTCTCATTAACACTCAAGTAAACAGTCTTAATTTGTTATGCATTTTAATGACTGTCTGAAAACATTCCGCGCTCACCCGTTCCTCCGAAAACACGTGAAGGAGGAAAAACAAGACGGGAACGGAGGCTCAAAGGCGACGGGGGGAGGGGGCCGAGACTGAGAGATGAAAGAAGGAGACGGGCATAGCCGCCGTCTTCACGCTCCCTCTATAGGGGGAGCGCAGGGAGAGGGGGGTGGGGTGGGGATGCGTGCCGAGCCGGGGGTTAGCCGCCGCCGCTGTGGCTACGCTGAGGCACAGTTACACTGCTGCTGCAGCGACGGGAGGAACTGCGAGCGCCGCGAGCCGCCGCTATTCAGGCGGGTGACCTGTGGAGACGTTCACGCTCACCGACAAACCAGTGACTGAAAACTCAGGGAGCGGGGAACGGAGGTGAGGGAGAAGAAGGGAAGCAATTCCAACTTTTAATGAAGGACCGCCGTTGCCAAGCCACGTTTCTGCAGAGAAGGCCGCCGGGGGCGACAGGGGCGGCACAGGAACGGGCGAGACGGGGAGGTTTAGCGGGAGCGAGGAAACCCCCGGGGGACTGTGGGCGGGTGCAGTTACGGCAGGCTAAAGAAGAGGAGGAGGCCTCGCTTTGCCCTCTGTCCCGGCGCGCTGATCTTCCTCTGCAGCGGGAGCTCTCTGACGCCGCCCCGAGGCAGAGCACCGGCCGCGCGGGCGATTACAGCGACCCCGGCCACCGCCGGGACTCAGGCGACAACATCCGCTCCCCGCCGACACCATCCCATAAATGCGCCCTGACGGTCGAGCAGACAGCGCCGCTGTTCTTCTGATGCGGTACATTGCCGATGGCAGAAACGATGCTCCTCGCAGAGAAAGCATGGATTAACACAGAGGGGCTGATGAACAGCTCCTCTGCGTCTCCGGGGAGGCCATTCTGTACCACCTGAGAGAGCGCGTTCACCCAGCACGGCACATGGGTCGTTTTCCGGGGAGCCGAACAAGGCCGCCGCGGACCCTCCTCCCTGAACCCGGCACCAGGGTGGGTATCGCATCCAGCTTTCCTGCCGAGGCTAAGAGGGAGTGGCCCTAGAGCGTCAGAGCGCAACAAACAAGGTGTGACGGCAAAAACAAACTTGAATCAGTGCGGCAGTTTGGCAGAAGGTTGCGTTTACCTTGACACGGGTTTGGCCCGAAGCACTGTGCCAACCCAAGGCCATTCCTGCCGCAGATGGCATTGCAGATCGACACTGACTATACTTACAGTTATCTTTATCTCAAAGCAAATCTGCTGAACCTCTACGGTTATATACAGGATTGGCCTCCATAACTTTATAGCTCAATAAAGTTACAGCCTTTTGGTCTCAACACACTGACCAGCGTTTTATGTAAAAACAATCTCCTCTATTAAATCCGGAGTGTCCACTCACTCCCCACAAAATGAGCAGTGAATGGGCGCATGGGCAGCGCTTAAACCTGCGCGTGTGTGTGTGTCCGCACACATCAGCCATCTTTGTGGGCCACGTGACTCACTGGCGGCATTTGCCTCCGCACGCCCACTGGGTTAATAAGCAGGCTTTTCAATTAAGGGCAATTTCGCTGAAGAGCGGGGCGAGGAGGCACAGCTGCTGGAGAACCTTGTGTCTCTCACACTCTCTCTCACTCTCTCACTCTCTCGCTCTCGCTCTCTCCTGCCCACAGGACCACTCACCTGAGTTCAGCTACCCCTGGCGATCTGTCCTCTCTGACCCGCCCTGCCCCTCCCCTAACCCCCGCCCTCCCCCCGCGGAAGCCTACGCCCCTCCTGTGACCACTCCAGCTGGCGGACGGTCCAATTAAACCTGGCGCCGCAGGAATTTCACACCCAAACATGCACTCTCAAAACAGACGGCCGAGCCACCGGCCTCCGGTTGGCGTGCTGTCTGGCTGCTTGTCCGGTTGATCGGACAACGGACCGCCTGTTATTCTGAAGCGGGCTGACCGGGAAAAAAAAAAACGACTCGCGCTCACACCTGCATACCTGATGTCAGGAGGAGTGAAATTCTGCTTTCCTGCCACAGACCCCCAATATCAAAGTTATGTAGTCTTGTGACCCTGATGTCACACATCTTTACGCATGTGTGTACGTACATCTGTGTATGTGTGTGTGTAAGTGTATATGTATATGTGTGAGATGGTTTATATGCGCATGGTTGAGTGTGCGTGAGTGTATGTGTGTGTGCGTGTGTGTGCGTGCTGTGCATCAAAGCCGGATGTGTCAACTGCCAGCCGTCGCTGATGCAGAAACAACAAGACAGTCTCCTCCTCCAACAGGGGAAAAATACAAAACTGAGAACAGGAGAGGTCCTGCCAGCCCCGCTCTCCTTCCAGATGGCCCATTTCCATAACGGCAGCACGCTTCCTCACAGAACATAAATACAGCTCCGCACAGAGGACGCTGTCTCTGACGGACGTTGGGTCGGCCGGCTGGGGGGGACCGCCCCTCGTTAGCGTGGCGGCGGCTCTGACAGCGCTGGCTCGGGCCTGGGGCGTGGCGCCCAACGCTCCGCGCCCCATCGCGTCAGCTCTGAAGCCCCGCGGTGGCTTTGTGGACTCAGCTGAAGCTGCGTACTCCCCCCCGGCGGGGCGCTACGCGTGTTTACGGGGATCTGAGAGACGCGCTCGTCTGATTTACGGCCCCTGAAACGTCAGTTTCTGTCACATAAAAATGAGGGAGGGCGCGACGTGA